>CAWUPB010001189.1:2962725-4162725 GCA_963924115.1 Dovyalis caffra
GGTATTCAATCATCTTTCCTTCCATGAATTGTATTTGTTGCATTAAATCACTGTATTTTTAAGAAAATAGAAAATAATAAAAAATGGAAAAACCTACATTGTTTTAAGATTATACCTGTTTTATTATGTACACATAAAGGCAGCTTAACCAACTTGTCATTAAAAGGATCTATCAACAGCCAATTAATGCAATCCCGATGACACGATTGGGGTTTAACCCATTCAATGCGCCCACCACAGGCAACGAAATACAGTTAGTTGGTCATAGCACCAGGAAATTGTCTCAAATCCTCTGCTTTTCTTTCCTTGTTTTTATCCTCTAGAAAATCAGTACCACAGAAGAAAGCTAGCTGGACAAACAGGACAAGGATCCCTTGATAGAAAATGCTCAATGACTGCTACTAAACTGCTGCAAATTTTGCCAATATTATGCACTGCATGGCAAGACCTTGAAGAATCCAGACCATAGCCATGGCAAATCATTACATTAGTTCTTTCTTCAATACCAAACTGAACTTTAGCCAATCAATCAAGGCCTTGCACATCCTTGTCAATAAGCCTTCTCCAAAAGAACTTGAGTAAGGAATTGATTGAAACCTCAAAAACTGATTGCAATCACAGATGTGACTGCCACTGCTAGTGAAATGTTCACAAGGCGAGTAGAATAAACACCTTGGTTTGGTACCGATTAGAGTGCCAATATGACTTCGGTTGCAACATGTTATTTGTGCACACTCTCAGCACCAGAACCTGCGGAGAGACTAACTTGTTCAATGTGATAGATGAATGCTGTCAATCAGGAAAATAACCATGCAAAAGTCAACAAGAAAAACACTTCACAATTCAGATTTGATCCAAGTTCTATCAGCAAGCAATCTATAGGTCAGTTGGAGATTCTGATAAATTACAAAGAAATAGAGGCAACGCTAGATGAAAGAACACTCGGATAAATCTGTACAAAGAATTAACGAGGCAACACTAGATTAAAGAACAGTTGGGTAAATCTTTGGCTTTTGTTCTTACTCACTCTACTTTACCATGCATCTCAAATTTTTTATTTATTACACTTCTCATCAAACAGGATCCACTTAACTATAACACCAGTTGCAAAAATGACATCCACAAGTTTTTACATTCAACAGCATGGACCTGCATATATATGGTCTAAAAGACAACCAGATTAATGGTACCAAAAGTTCATAAAACATTCTTATTCCAACAAATCCCAGGAAAAGTAATTCCATTTTCAAACCAAAGGAAACGTTCACCCCACAAGTGCTGCAAACAAAGTAAGCTGTTCATGAAAACCTCGACTTCCAGCGGGATAAAATATCAACTCGTATTTGCTTGTCAATCCCAACAAAGATACTCAAAACTTGATTTTCAACCTCACATATTAGATGCAACATACTTGAACAAAACTAATACCGTCTCATTTACTCTCACAACTAGGTCCATGAGCAAGCTCTCTACAGCAAATTCAGTATCAAACTTCTTATAGGTGTATATGTGCATTAAGCTAACTGGCTTCGTTATCTTGAAATCAAATAAAACAAGATGTTTCTCTCTGTACAACTCAATTTTTTTTTTGGTTGCAGGGACAGAAGCTTATGTCAGTTTCATAACCAAAATATGACAGGAGCACCACAACCAAAGAAAAGAAAATTAAGAGAGAGACAAAGTGATTTTACATACCACAGGAAAATACTTCACATTAGCAAAGGCAGCAATTTGATCGCCAAAAGGTCATGATCCCTAAACAAGAAATATATAAGTATTTATCACTGATGGTAGAGGAAGCAACATCACAACTGAACATAAAAAATTCAAAAAGACACGAGAATATGTCAAAGGTCACAATATCATCCCAAATGCTTGACAAAAGGAAATTACTGTTATATAAATAAGAACTGAAGGCATGACAAAAGAAAATTACTGTTATATAAATAAGAACTGAAGGCATCCACCTGAGATACAACTTAATCAAGATAACCAGTCCTTCTCAAGCAAAAAAGAAAGTCAAGATAAACTATTGTGACAGCTACAGTTATAAACCACCATCTGACGTCAAACAGAAGCTTAATGCGTAACAATAATACCAAATTTTACATTCACTACTCTGACATACAGCTGTTTCAATATGTAATATGGCCAACTACACATAATCACCTAAAACCACATCAAGCTAATTATAAAAAAATAAACATAATTGATCAGTGTATCAGAAAAAAGTAGGCTACTGGCATTAGGAAAAGAATACTTGCATTTAAAAATGCCACCTTCTAGTTTTTCTTCTTCTTCTTGGGTTTTATTTATTTATTTATTTATTTATTTTTGGCATAGGGGATTGTTAAGATGCAAAATAATCCACTAAGGAAGAGTGTTGTTTGGGATCTAAGCTAAGCAATTCTATGACATCTGTGTGAATTCAAATATCTTTTGCGCAACTAGGACCATAGTTCCTGAATTTCTACACGAATCAAGATCGAGAAAAAGAAGTTTTCCATTCCAGATAAACTCAGTGGGGTCTGCTTAGAAGGAATAGTAGAAATAGACTGTGTTACAAGATTTTATGCACCGTTCAAGAAATATAATAAAGAACCATGCAAAGGAAGTAAATGTCAGAAAATACCAAGGTTGTGGAAAACATTAAAAAGTAAGCATCAATAGAAGCACAACGTTTATGCTCTACATCTCTGCAAAGTAGACTACAATATTTTGTCTAACACAAAAGCTCAATCAAATATTAACTTTCTACAGACTAAATGTCAACAGAAAAAATAATTTTCAACTTCAACACAATTTAGTTAACTATAGAGTGAGCGAAAAGTTGGACAATTCTCCGACACTTACGCTCTTGCATATGCTTATTACACCTATCTAAAATCAACAAAAGGAAGCATCGATATGGCCAAGACAATGACTGATGATGCTGCCAACACATTCACATAATCAATATAGCGCCATTTTTTAGTTCTATCCTTCCAGCAGAATAACTCTGTCAAGGTGCTGCTTCCTAGAGCATTCCCCACTTACACTATAGCCTTTATAGATCAAGTCAACATCAAACAATGATTACAAATCCCTTCATTTAATTGTCTCTCATTATTTTTCATCCTCCTGCACTACCAACATCAGAAACTGCCCTAAAACTTGCATGCAAGGGGAAAAAAAAAAGGAAAGGAGGTAGACCGATAGGCTCACTGTGAAAGATATAGTACGTATGATAGGTATAAAACATGAGACAGCTGACAATATCCATATAGCTTAAAAAATTGCAACCAGCAGACAACTCATGCAGTTTATTTTCTTGACTTCAAAATGCCTCAACCATTGATTACAAAAGGCTCCCTGTCACATGCTACAACCAAGAGATTGGCACCAAACTACTAGTGTACTTCAGGGAAAAGAATTTTGTCTGGGCAAACAAAATGAGGGAATGGAAATACAAGTAAAAGACCGCATAATCGCAGAAAGTTATATCACTTACTTGACCATAAACCTTATCTTGCAGCTTCACTGTTGAGCATGTCTCCCCAAACGACCAGCATACTTTGACCAATGAAAAGCTTCTAACCAACACTCAGCCATTGATCTTTTAAACAAGATAAATTCATAGAATCCCTTTCAAAGGGAAAAATGAATGACGTGTCTCCAAATAGCCAACCCCACACAAGAGACTAGTAGAGGAGAAGGCCTCCCATTCAGGAACTGACCTTCAACCTGAAAGTTCAGTTCTATTTTCACAGCTTATTTCTCGCCTTAGTCATAATGGGAAATTCGTTGTTGCAGGAACGACAAATCATCTAATGGCGAGGGGAGGCATCTCTTTCTTACACTGCCTGTGCACGCTCCAAGAAGCAGAGTACAGCTCCTAAACTCTACCTTGGCAGACAACACAATTATGTAATAGGAGGTTTATTTTAGTTTTAGTTCTTTTTCTTTTTCTTTTTCTTTTTTCTCAGAAGGGGCAGGGGAACATGGAGCACTTCCTCAAAGAAGCAACAAACTTTGTTTGATCCAAATAATTAGCCTGAGGTCATTGCTAAGATCCCAGAAGAAAATACATACAATGCCATCAAAAGGAAAAGGCGTAAAACAAGCCAGCTCAGAACTTCGCTGAACTGCTAAAGATATGCATGACTGCATGGTGGAGTTCGCAGGAGGTGAAGATAGTATAGAGGTAAACAAAAGCTGAATTAGCTATAAGATTAGCACAAACAACAACCATAAACAAATTAGACATAAAACTATGTCAACCCTATGATGTCGGAATGTTACATAAGCCAATGCTTTTCTGGACTTGATTATTAATATTTGAAATCTGTGCACAAAATTTTGGAATTAATTGGAATCTGGAAAAGTGCCATTGCTAGGCCTAATTTAGGCTTGTCTTGTTTTGACTGAAACCAGCGTTTTACACCTTTTGAAAGCCTAAACCTGATGATTTTGTAAATATCAACCATCAATAAGTGTAACCCCTTTTAAACATCAATTCATTGCTCTAGCAATTCCTGCAACCTGATTCTTCAATTCCAAATCCAGCCATTGCTTTCCTTTAAAACCTCAACCAATCCAAACCTAATCAAATTCAAAGCCTAGATTCATACTTCTATCATTCTAAGCCTTAAATCCTGAACTTTCATATCTTGGTTCCCAATCAGAACATAAAATATTATAGAAGGATTCTTCAAAACAGTCTGGCATCAAAAAGACTACGAAAACATTTTACTCTGAACAGAAAAATCTAACAACATGAGATTCTTACCAGTTAAACATTAGTCAAAATTTAAAGTGTAATTAGCAGAAAATTTGCAGAGGAATGCCGCAGTGCAGATGTCAAATGGACTTAAAAGTATAAACACTAGACTGAAACAAAGTAGCTAATTACAGTACCATGCAAAGATCTCAAAATTAGTAATGATTTGAGTTTGATCACAAATCGCTTGAGCAATTCCCCTAAACCCCTAAACAATACAACAGAAAACTAGGTTTCACCTTACCATCATAGAGGATAGTACAAGAACTGCTTCAAATGTAGGCATATCCCAGGTCAATTGCTTTAGGTTAATGCTCATCCTTTTCTCCCGAAAGAGAAGAAAAGGAGAAAAGAGGAAGTAGAGGGTGGGAAGATGCATCCTAAATAACAAGCTGTAAACTTAATAAAACTTGCGTGGGATAGATGGCTTTCAACACCTACTAATTGACAGGTAAAGGGTCCCCAAGTCAACTCACAATATACATTGAAGATGCTCTCGATACAGCAACTCCATCCTAATGGTCAAGGATGCATCCTAACCATCTAGCTATAAACTTGCTGGAACTTGTAGCAGATAATTATAGATAGGTCATCAACAACTCAATGGCAGATCAACATCTCCAGTTAACTTCATATGAACCTTGAAGATTCTCACAAAATAGCAACTTTATCCTCATTGTACCATTTTAGTTCCCCAAAACTACCGAACATGTTCAAGAGACATTAATATTTATTTTCTATATTCTGGAAGGAAATTAATATCCAGAAAAGCAAAAACATACTCAAGCAGAAGCTTTTGAGCTAAGGTTTGAAGAAAACTGAGTAAGGTCTGCACAAAAGTGGAGCTGGAAGAAGGCTAAACTTCACAATAACAATTATCAGAAGGGGCCTGAAAGTAAACTACACCAGTTTAGGTGATCAAGGAGCACAATAATTAACATACCCCTGTTGCTCATCCACTATGTGGTCTCCTAAAGTTTAAAAGCACCTGAATATGATACTTGTCTCAAAAATAGGATATTCATCAATTCGGCTGATTTCACAGCCAAATGCCTCACAACTGAGAAGCATAATAAGCAATATACAGCTGTGAAGCATGCATATCTGACCCTTTCTCTTAACATGACTTGCAATTCATGGATGCAAGCATGGAAAAAATACGTACACACGAAAATGCATTAAAAGAAAAGGGAGTTTATGCAAGCATTTGCAGAGAAGACAACAAATCAAAGCAGTACACTGCACCCCAAAAATAATAGGAACTGTCATTATTAGCAGTACAACTTCATTCAGCCAAATAGACGAGCAAGACTCCCAAAATAAGCATCATGAGATAACAGTTCAAACCCTAAACCCAAGTATCTAATAAAGTGCAGCCTAAGATACCGTTTGAAACACATCTTAGCTTGGTCTGGAAGCCAATCTATCTGGGTCCTTGAGCTCGCTGTATATCATATGCACCCCAGGAACCAGGTCCAGCTCCATACTGAGGAAAATTTTCAGCATTAGCATGCACCTGAAATTTGGCCTGAATGAGAGACATCGAAACTGATTCCCCAAAACATAACTATGATACAGGCACATGAATGCAGCTCAAATGCAAGCAAACACATAGACACATAAATATAAAATTGGAAACACAAACAAACATGCACACACGTTGAGGTCTATAAACCTACTTACGGGATTCATGCCATAAACAGCCTGATAAGGATTTGCTGTGTATCCAGTTTCAGGATTGGCATAATTTGCATTATAAGCTGCAGCTGCAGAGAAACTCAAGGTTATAAAAACTAAGAACCAAATGTCAGCAACGGTGATTGATAAAGCTATAGAGTGAGAATATATATATATATATATATGAATGAAAGGTAACCCATAAACATTGCTTATTTGTGGCATTGATGTCATTTAGACAAGTTAAAATCAGACACACCGATCAAACTAAACCATCATCTGGGCCCTGCCTGAGATGAATAAAATCATCTAAACCACTGAGATTCAAAAGCAATTAAAACACTGGAAAAAAAAAAAAAAAAAAAAAGGGGAGTATACAAGTTTGAAGAAGTGATTTCTGTCCTTTATTTTTCCACATTCAAAGGACATATTGACATGATTGAACCTCACTAACCAACTCGATCAATTTAACAGCACAATCCCAATTTTTCAATCAATACTTTACCTGGATTTCCCACAGCAGCAGCAGCACGAGCTCTCTTCTCTGCATTAGCAATCTCTGCCCGAAGCTTCTCCATCTCCCGAGCCATGGCAACCAATTTTTTCTCCATGACAACACCATGCTCGTAATTCTCCGCATAGCCTTTCTTCTCATACTCGATGGCAGCTCTACATGGAAAAAGTAAAAATAAGAAATTCATGGTCAAATTACATTGCAATAAACAATAGAGATTATGCAACTTTTACCGTGCACGCTGTAGTTCCTGCTTCATACTCTCAATTTCAGCCTTCACTGCTGGCACTTGTTGCAAATCTGCATTATACCTAGTCAAATCTTGAGTCATCACCTGCACCCGACCAGTAAGCTCTTGCCTTGCATCAGTAAATTCCTTAATATCAGCACGTACACGACGAAGCTCATTCCGCATAGCTTCCACCCCACGAAGATCCATCTCCATCCTCACAGACTTCTCATGCAATTCCCTCATTTGAACATCCTTCTCGGCATGAAATGCATCCGCAAAATGTGCCATCCTTTGCAACTCATGTTGCGCAGCTTCCAATTCCTGCTTTAACGCAACATGGGTTGCAGCTAGCCGCTGGTTGTCAGCTAATAAAACTTGAATATCTTGGTGTTGGGCTGCAAGACGATCCTCAAACATGAGAGGATGAGGAGGAAGCCGCCTGGGGTCCATCCCAAACTGGGTTTCTCTAATTTCGTCTAATAAACCTGGATGAGGCGGCATTGGTCCAAGTCCCCTGCCAAAGCGGGACTCGTGTACAGCAGCGGGTGGGAGTGCTGGGTGAGGTACACCTTTCATCGGCAGAGGAGGTCCCCGATTTCTCCCAGACATATTTTAATATTTAATAAAAAAACAAATAAAAGTACAATGTTTGACTCTTCAGAATTAATCAAAGAAAGTTTCTAACTCCCAACCTGAAAATTAAAACGAACAGAAACCATTGTAATTAATTAGTAATTGCCAGACTAAACCCTAACAACATAGCTGTGATTGAAATGGTTAACAAATTCAGAAATTAGGAATCTGCAAACGCAATAAAAGTAATAATTAGTTTAGAATTACTGACCTTTGGGGAACAGGAATTTGGTGAAGTGAGTGATGATCGAGACTGAGAGACAAGAGACGAGAGAGAAGAATTATCATCAGCGTGAAAGTATATAAAATTCTATTCTATTTCTTCTATAATACTAATTTTTTTATGGTTAAACCATTAATTAATTATTACCTAAAAAAGAATTCGGGATTTATAAAACAAAACCTTGAGGGAGAAAGAATATATCATATATGAAGAAGGATGCACAAATCGTGAGGAAGAAAAACACATTAGCTTGTGGTTTTTTTCAAAAACTGGGTTGGGCTCAAATATTAAATTGGCTCATGTAAAGCCCATTAATAAATTAATTTAAATACTGGTGGTGACGTAATCCAAGTTGAGAGCGAACCAAACTAAACAAAACGCGCAGTTGCAATGGGACGAGAATCCCACATCGTTTGGTTAGAGAGATGTCCACAAAGTTATAATGGCGAAGCAGAAAGACATGATCGTCCCTTCGGGGACATCCGATAAAATTGGAACGATACAGAGAAGATTAGCATGGCCCCTGCGCAAGGATGACACGCACAAATCGAGAAATGGTCCAAATTTTTTTCCTCTTTTTTCCAATCTCAATCTCAATCACTGCTCTGCTGCCTGGGAGATTATGTCTGCACCATACAAGCTACTGTATTTTTACTGTTTTACATTCTATGCTTGGCTGCTTACTTTTTGGTTCTGTGATTTGGATATTCCATGGCTGGTAGAATCAATCGGTGGGTTTGGGTCTCTTCTCCGTAAATGAGTTTGGGATTTGAATTGTTTGGAAAAAAAAAAAAAGGGTTGGTTTCTTGTTTAAAAATGGTTCAGCTTTTTGTAAATCCGAGAATGAAATTATCCCATTTGCTATTGAGTATAATATTAGGGCGGAGATTGTATTTGTAGCTTAACCTTTCCAGTAATGTTTTTTGTTTTGCTTGTTTGAAGGCATATGAGGCTGCACTACTTAAGGTAGTTTTAGAGAAACAATGCTATGCATGATCCACCATTTATTTGCACGGATTATTTATGGCCTTGATTCCTGCAAAATATGAGAGCCGAAACCAAAACTGTGATGAGCAGTTTAATGAAACTATTAGGAGTTGAAGCTAGCTAGAGTCTGCCTTAACGTTGTTGACTTTTTGTGTGCTTCTGGACCTGAATTGTTTTTTTTCAGTCTATATGCTTTACTGTCGCCATCATGAACTACAGCTATACTGTGTATAATATCAATCCTGGCTGTTTAACTAAGAATTCCTTTTGTTCATTCTTGAGAAATTTTGGTCTTACCTCGATAGGCCGCTAATCACCAACAAGCTCTCTGCAATGTAATTGGTAAAATCTAGGTATTGATTTCTACCCTGATGGTGTTACTGTGCTTTGTGCAGTTAATGTGGCTTATTCTACTTGCAGCACCATTGACTTCTCAGGTTAAACATACCGTAGAAAACCCTAGTTGAACATGCAAAAAACTTGCTGTAATTGCAGCCTTTTAATTATTGAGTAAGTTGCAAATTAGTTCGGCTTTTTTTTTTTTTTTGTTAACTATAGCGGTATTTTTAACATTTTGCTTTTCTGGTCTGTTTCTTCATTTGAATTGTTTCTGTTATGCGTTAAAGAACTGTCACTTGTTATGTATAGCTCATATTTAGCTGAAGCACAATATTCTCATATTATTCAATGGTTCAGTGACAGTGAGGATGCTCACTCTGTCTTTGAAGACACTCAGACATGTTGAGAGAAGTTACTGAATGATCTTAGATTGGAATTCTGATATTTTTCCATGTTTCAGCCATTCTAAGGTGAATCTACTGCTTGTGTTGCTTGTTCAAAATGGCATGAGAGTTTGCAACAAGGGAGCTTTGTAGAGAAACTATTCTATGCTAAGTTGATTTATTTGTTTGTGTGATGTTTGAAATATGAAAGATAAAATGCAACACCGAGTTTGTAGTTTTGGCCTCAATTAAGATGAAGACTGGAAAATGACACCATCCTCAGTTTGTCTGTGCGTATCTCGTTGAAGCTAATGAAACTGATAGGAGTTGAGCTAGCTTCTGCCTCCAATGTCTCGATATATTTCCCCTGCTAATTTGACCTTAAGGGCCCTTAGTTTTTGGATTAAAATATTCATGTATGGTGTATATAATATGAATCTAGTTGTTGTTTAAGTAGAAAAATCCCTTAATTCGAGATATTGGTCCATCCTAGATTTGGTTTCCACTGATCTCCATCAAGTTCTCTGTAATTTGCACGGTAAAATCTAGCCAGTGCTTTCGATCTTGATGGTGTTTATATATATATATGCTTTATGCATTTAATATGAGTTTCATTGACAAATATAGAAGAAGTATGGTTAAGAAGTAGTTTGCTCTGTTGAGCTAGGCAAATTTAGAAGGTTTGATTTCACTTGATGATAGATTAGTAAACACATAGGCTTCTTTGATCTTTCCAAATTTGTCTGGCAGGTAGTTTTGTTTAAAAGGTGGCAATCATCCCTCATCAAGCAGTTGTCCGGTTGGTCCAAGTTCTGACCAACATAGTGGTTCCTCCATTCCTGGTGGCACTGGAGAGACATAGTCTGACTATGGTTCAATTCCCGGTGAGAAAGAAAGGCCAAGCCAATTCTTTTGCCTTAGAGTGGTCTCCCCATTCAAATTATACATATCTGTACTTACTGTTTTTGTTTCTAAATATTTCAAATTAAGGATTGCAAGTCACATACGGTAGTGGTTGATGGTGTTTTGCTTCATTAAAATCAATGATAAGATGCTGATTATGTGCTCCACTCCATAAATACCCTTAAGGCGAGAGTAATCTGTGCACCAATTGCTTGTTCTTGAGCTCTTCTACATTTCAGCAATATAATATGCAGCTTTGAAAGTTCCAAGGAGCACTTAGAATCAGTGTGATGTGAACATTGGCTTTAGATTGGGTCAACATGAACCACACAAAACAGCAGGCATGCATCTGTGTCATGCATCATCAGAGTTATAATGGCAAACTTTATATCCCTCGTGAGGTGCTTTAATTAGCTCAAATCGGTGAGATACTACTCCCAACGGCTAGTACACAAGTGAACCCTAGTAGCCTAACCCCAGCTAGCGGTGGACCACACGTGAAGGCCATCATACACACCCGGATATAGCAATACAAAAACACTAGACATGCTACCCTCTTTGTCAACCTAGCATGATAGATATCATCGGTGACACCCAGTCTCACACTCATAATTACCAGTTATGGAAGCATTGTGGAATCTGGAGGACAAATGGAAGCTGACAACCCAAGAAGCAATTCTCTTATTTGTGTGCTCTGCCTTTGCCGTCATCGGGCTCTGCGCTGCTACAATGCTTAAGAGGAAGGCCCAAAGAAAGCAAAGAGCAGTGAGCCAAGACCCAAGCACAGATAGCTCAATAAGATGGTCTGAGCTTGAGTCTGGTTCTCATAATTGGATCACAGTAAGAAGGGTGTTGATGGAGTCAATGAGGTGGAGTGGCGCAAACAAATGGGAGGAGACAAGCAGTGGGAGTGGGAATGGGATTGGGAGAGAGATACTAGCGCCATCATCACCACCACCGCTTCTTGAGTTAGAAAGGTGTGAGTCAAGTATGGGGTGGCAAAGCCATAACTCATTGTCACCAGTGTGGCAGAGGCCTATACTCATGGGGGAGAAATGTGAGCTTCCAAGGTACAGTGGGCTCATTCTCTATGATGAAAGAGGTCGGCTACTTGATCGTTCTCGTAAAGAAAATATTGACGAGGTATAACAATAATTTAATAGTCGTTCATGTAAGATTGTAGTTTTTTTTTTTTTATTATACTTCTCATGTTTTGCTTTAAATCTTAATAACAATTGATTTCAATATTGAGATTATTACTGCGAGTTGAAAAGAAGAATGCCAGAACCCTTTTCAATTAAAATAAAAGTTTAACAGGCTTTGTTCTGTCTTGAACTGGCCTCCACAGACCAAACCACAATTTCTTCGATTTCTATTTGTTCCGGTAGTCTCTCGCAATTTTTTTATGGGCTTGCAGAATTTATTATCCTGGTCTTTCAAGGACAAAACTTACTGACATTAAATATTAAGTATTTTCTTTTTCATTTCCGAAATCCAATATTTTTACTCTAATTTCTATAGCTTGAACAAATTGTATTGAGTCTTTCTTCCTAATATGGTTTGATCCATTCTTTATGTTGTGTAGGAAGAACCAGCATGTGTTCTAAGGACTGCTCTGAAGGATTTGCTATAGCTTTATTTAGATGAATTTCATAACTTTCAAACTATATAGTTGTAACGAGGAGAGTGATGGGTTCCAACTGAAAAATCATTTTCCAGTTTTATTGGGTTTTGCCTACATATAATCTTGTATTTTTTCGAATTGCTTCCATTGAAATCCTTTTCTTTTTTTTTTCGTGTTGATTGAAACCTTCTACTTTTTATTTTATATTGCTTTAGTCCCTCCATTACAACATCATTAGTTTGTGAGCTTACGTTGACATGTTTATTTTTTAATACATGATATATGTCATATGTTAGATCATAATAGAGAGTCATAATCAAAATAATTGCAAAATTATAAAAACTCAATTAACACAATTTAAAGAGTACATAGACTAAATTATTATTTTTTCTTTCTTTAATTTTTATGTTGTTGTTTTTTTTAAACCTTATCTTGAATGTCACAAAACTTATCATATGTGTGACCTCATTACAATAAAACTATAAAGAGTTTTATTTTTATAAAGTATTATAATAATTTTTAAAAATAAAATACATATAAAACAAACCCAACATGCAATAAGAAAAATACAAATATGATTGTCAAAAATAAAATAAAAATAATAGTATGTTGACTAATAACTAATTATCTATATTAAAAATAAAATGTAGTGTATTCTTAAGTTTTTCGAGGAAGCGATTCCATTTTTTTTTAATTTTGAATTGATCAAATATTTAAAATTTCTAACTTTTTGTAGAGGATTAAACCTATTAACTAGGGGTTTGAGGCTAATCAATTTTGCACAATTATATTTTTGTTTTAATAATTGTATGTTAAGTTATTTTTTTTCCTTTTTTTATGTATTATTTTTAACTTATTATAACACTTTTTCTTAATATATATATATATATATATATATATATATATATATATATATATATATATATATATATACTTCACAATCTTATTGTGATGGGGTCCTACATATGATATATTTTTCGAAATTTAGGATGAGGTCTTAAAAAAAAAAACATGAAAATTAAAAAAGAAAAAGAAAATTTTGGTCTTTGTATTCTTTGAATGTGTTGATTGAGCCCTATACTCTTCGAATTATTTTACTTGTGTTCTTCTATTGTGATCCCATGTATGACACATCTCATGCATTCAAGAGTAGATGTGCCACGTCAATTCACGAACTAATGTAATATGAAAAGTAGAATGATTCAATCAACATGAAAAACAATATATAGTCTCAATCTAAACACTTTGAAAAATAGAGGGACCATATAAAGAGCAAAACTTAGTTTTATTTTGTAATAAGAACTCTCATAAGAGGGCAATCATTCTTTCTTTGAAACCAAAATACAATCGTTTCTCCCCAAACAACATCTTTGTAAGGAGAGTTGTGTCATAAATGACTATATAAAAATAAAAAAGAATTCAATGCTCTAAATAATACATAGAGGTCGAACTCGGTTTTCTCTTCTTTTTTTTTTTTTTTTGGTTTCAAAACAAAAACATTCAAAAGAGTTAGAACTTGATAGCATGAGCAAAATGATTTTGAGATGAGAAGAAACCATTTTGACATATCATTTAAATATATACAAAAATTCATTCTAGTCTTTTTTTGAACTTTAGTAATTTATTGTGATGATAACTCAAAACTAAGATCACTCTCACATTAGGATAGAATGTACTTGAAATACAAAGATAAATGAGCAACATTTGTTGAGGTAATCAAAAGTGAAAAAAAAAATGAGCAACATTTGTTGAGGTAGTCAAAATTTAGATCATGAATTCATAAAAATGCACATCAACTTCATCTAAAAAAGAGATAATCATCAATCATGAAAACTATCATTCGAAAGAAGATTAAATCAGCAACAGAAAAATAGTGAAAAAGAATGGAGATTTTTGGGAGCTATATCATCGATCGGAACAATAAAGTCAAGTAGGAACTTCTTAGAATTGTTGAACTAATTCTTAGTCTTCTAACTCTTGAGCACATTTGAAGCCTTTATATCTTTTTCTTTAAGACCCCAAAACCAGGCTACATTATGTGCTTTCAAAAGTTTTTTTTTTAATAAAAAATGAATTGTAAGTCGATGAGTTTTATCCTCAAATAGAAGGAGAAAAAGTTTATGGAGAGAGAAAGAGAGAGACTTGATCTACTTGTATGTTCCACATCTTTATTTAGGACATTAAACTATAAGATCTTACAACAAGAAGAAAGACAAGATAAGACCAATCCTTTTAACCCAAAAAACCACACTTTGAACTGATTCAAAGCATCTTTTATTTTGCAAAAGACCATTTGAGTTCTTCGTTATCAAAACATCCGAGTTTTTTTTTTTACTTTTTTAAAGAACACAAAAAATATCCATTTTCAAAATATCATTTGCAACTCAATAGGGTGACCACATAATATTTGAGTGATATGTTATGGCTCATGAACAACCAATTAAACAATTCACTAATGAGAATACCTTTTAATGCACATTCTTAAGATTTTTTTTTATATAATAATTCGGGCTGATAAGAGGATTTCGTTAAATTTTATTGTCACGTTCAGTAAAACAAAGTAATTAGTGTTTTTTTTTTTTAAAGTTCTTAAATTGCCTTGCATTTACAAAGTACAAGGTAAAAGACTGAATAATTGAATCATCAAGGATGCCATTGATCATCGTTAAGTGGTTCAATAAGATCGAAACTCAAGTGTGCAAGACTTATTGCACATTAACTAAACTAGGAGGCTTGTGAGTGACATAAAAGTAGCTGAATTCATGTCACATCGGTTGAACTTGAGGGGGAAAAAAAAGAAAGAAAATAGCTTGGGGCCAAGCAACAATTCAACATTTATCAACATTTGAAGGAGGTACAAAAAAAAAAAAATCATTAATTTAACAATTAGCAAACGAGTATGAAGACAATTCAATGACCATGACCTTCATATGGACCAATCATGAAACTTATGGAATGCAGTATGATCTAACAATAAAGAGAGGGATCACATTCTTATAGGCAAAGTAAAATGGCAACAAACTAGGACTATATACAATCGATCCAATATCTTGTTAAAAAACTCTAACAAACTAGCAATCGAGACACAAGATCCGAGCCGATTCCTCAAAAAATCGAGACAAGGATTTAAGTATTACGAAGTGCGACCTATACTTCTTATAGAAGCACTACCCTTATAGACGCTCACATGTCTATCATTGTTGCAAATAAAGAAAACTTAAATTTGAGAAAGGGCAAACCTTTCCCTTTTAAGAAAATTCTCTACAAGTCAATCTTTTAAAAATATTCATGTAATACCTTGTACCGACTAAAATTGAAATTTAATAAAATTAAAAGTATTAAAGACATAAGAAAAATGTTTTGAGGGTATGGAATAATCCACAAAAGGTTCTCATATTCTCATTGAATATTTTATTGATTTGGAGGCCTAAATAAAGGTATAAAAATTATGTGAATGATGATTAAATTCTTTTAGGAAGTTTTTGAATTTATTATAAAAATAATTTGGATTTTAAAAAGGTATGGGATGCAATTTTAGACTTAGGAACTTAATTGCATAAAATTATGGACTCAATTGCATAAGATCAAAAGCTTAAACTTTCAAATTAAATTAGTTAAGAATTTTAAGGGCCAAAAAATTATTATAAAAACTTGAAAAGAAAGATTTAAAATGAATATAACATATTAAAATTAGATTTTTATTTTTTACATACAAACAATGCGACCTACTTTAAGTAGGATGAGATGACGATGATGGATCTTCTCCTTATGTAATCGGCTCCTTACCTAAGTATCTATACGGATCGGTTTATTTAGAATTTCTTAGTTTTCTTTGATTAGTTAGGTGGCAATTACTGTTCCTCGCATTCCCTGTTGGGCCATCGTCGACATATTTGATTGTTTTTCATTTCTAAAGTCAGATCCCTCATAAGAGGTTCTTTTGGTCGATGATTAAACTTTCTATTAATAATCGGCCTTTCTTGTAAAGCTAAGGGGTCACTTTATAATAGTTGTCTCTTTTTAACAAAACTTATTAAGTCAACGTGCATAAAGATTTTTATCTTCCTATATCTTTGACATGTAAGCATTATAAAAAGAACGATGTCATCACTATATTTTTATCCCACGTAAAAATAAAATAGAAAAGATAAAAATCAATAAAGAAAAGAAAAGAAAACCATTAAAAAGAACGAAAGTGTTCTTGGATAGCCTAGGAGCATGCTAGCGGGCCAGGCCTAAATCCCAAGCCCCAATTCAGAAAAAGAAAAAAAGAGAAAAAAACTAGGCAACACCTATAAAAAAAATAAAACCTAGCCATAAATAAAAAAAAATAAAGAGCATATTGGCAACTAAAAAATGAAATAGAAAGCAAAATAAAGCGAGAGGGGAAAGTAACCACCGCTGTCTTCATCAAGCTTTGACTCTGACACACAGCCCAACATGGTGATCGACAGGAGTTGAGCTTTCCAAATCCACCACACCGAACCTCTTTTGACCATCACGCGCCTCACTCGCCCTCACTACTACCTCAATTTAGACATTAGACATTGTACCTTGTCTATCTCTGCATTTACATCCCTTCTCTTTGGGTTAAGGTATAAAAGCACCTTCCAAATCTTTTAGTCCCTTGTTTAATTTACGCTAAATTTTATGTGATGCATGATAATTTTTTATACTGCTATTCAAATGCTTTTATTTTATATAGTCATTATATATTTAAAACATTTAGATTACGTGAATTGCATCATTAGGGTTCAATCGAAAATAAATCAATTAGAGGTTCTTAATAGTATTTGACTTGTTTGACAGGGTTATGAAATCCAATTCACGCATAAAATTTAATATGATGGGGATTTAAGGTGTAGGTTCATAGTTTAATTTTTTTAAATAATTTATTTTTTATATATATTTATTTACCGAGGGAAAAGGATGATACATGTTATGAAAGATAAAATATTATTTTTAGTTTTTTTATTAAAGTTTTTGAGAAATCGTGGTCGATGATGAAGCTAATAATGGGCTAACATCTTTATTTTTTGGGCTTATTACACCATAAAATTATGAATTTAATATTTTTTAATTATTTAAATACATTCTTTCAATGATGAATAAAAAAATTATGAATTAACTTCTCCTAATTATATTAACATTTATGATTTTTTTTACTTAAATTTCGTTTTCAGCCACCGTTACATGATCGATAGAATGATGACATGGCTTAAAAACCATGAAGGATTCCACTTGGTTTATTTGACAAATTAACTCTCTAATTACGAACTACACGCCAATCATTTCCAAACCCAATTGAAAAATCTCGAATCCCCTAAATTGCAAAACCAAGAGCCTCTACCACTCCAGCCCGCCACACAAACCCAGCAGCCCTGCTATCGTCGTTCTCTCCCTCACAGCCTATTGTTCAGTCAAAATACCAATTACTGATCTCAACTCTATTGCACAGTGCTCTTGCCAAAACTTACAAAACCAAGAGCCTCTGACAGGAACCGTTTTGGTTAAGTCCGTGATGCTCTAACAGGAATCGTTTGTTTTCTTGTTAGTAATCTCTCTTTCTTCATCAAAAGTCGTGATTACCACGCCTTCTTGTATCGCTCTCCAAATTATTCGTCCTTCTAGAAGATTCTGTAGTGTGATTAGTATTGGAGTGAATGTGATCGACAGCTTTGATTTCTCGGCATCGACAATTGGATTTCATGACCTTATGAGAGAAAGTATTCGGTGTCAGCAGAAGAAGCATCAGCGTGATTCGAATAGTTCAGTCGGCAAGGACGTGAATTACTCATGTGGTGAGTCGAGAGATTTATCAGACGGTACTGATTCAACGACATCTTCATCATCAACGAGGCTGAAGGATTGGAATAGGGTTAAGGATTTTGTTGGAGTGAATCTTGTTAGGTCTTCATCGAATGATGGAGGTTTGTTGTGTGGGTTGTTGATGCAGAGGAGGCTTCCTCCTTTTTCCCTTTTTTCCTGAGTAGAACCTCCAATCATATGGTGGGTCCCAGAAAGAGAATTAATCGTGGGTGTTTGATTTGGGGATCGGGGTTTTTTCAATTAAGTTTGGAAATGATTAACACGCAGTTCATAACTGGGGATTTAATTTATCAAATAAGCCATATGAAATGCTATATGTAATTCTATTTGGCATTTATGTTATGCTACCATCCTATCAACTATGCCACGTCAACTGAAAATTAAATAAAATTAAAAAAATTCATGCATACTAATATAAATACCAGAAGTTTAGTCCATATTTTTTATGTTTAATATTTAAAAAATGTGTTAAAATAATTAAAAAGTATTGAGTTTTTAATTTTATTATACAATAAGACTTTTTTCTATGGTGAAAAAAATTAAAATAAGTCTAAATCACAGAAGTTTAGTTCATATTTTTTAGGTGAGAAACTGTATTTTATTTTTATCTCTAAATCACCTTATTAGAACTGACTAGAAAAAACTCGATAATCAATTTATAAATCAGAATAAAAAAGCGGACGAACAATCAACTAGTTTGCCATTATCATAGGATCTAATCATCAAAGTAATGCTTGTCCACCAACATAGCATCGAATTAATTTTTATTTTTTAAAGAACAACGTTGTTCATCAATTAATGAAACAACATTAAAATAGAAGATCGGGAGGAACAGTTAAAGAAACATACGAGGCTCCTAGGTCCTAATCCAGTGGTAAAATCAATATTAGAAAAGATATGAATAACCTAACAGAGACGGATGAGGGACAACAGAAAAGCTGCAACTTGTAAAAGCAGTCCCCAGTATATGGATACCATTACCGGGATTAAAAAAAAAAAGTAGTTCTCATGAGACGGAGGTGCCAGTCAACACACTTGAAAGGGTTTTATCACACACATATTGGAAACCACGGTCGACGGGAAAACGCAAACAACAACCGCTCCTTTCACTGCCTTGGCTAACAAGGGAGCACTCACATTGACTTTACCAGCTGCTAGATCAGCCATGAATTCCCTGCAGAATCAAGAAGAACAACCGTAAATGCATTAGATCTTCCTTACATTTGATATGGGACAAATATATATATACATATATATATATATATATCAACAACCAATGGCATATTTATCCAAATTGGTGAGCCATGAGACTAAAATTAAGAATTGACATCCTTTGCTCTACCATTTTGAAAGTGGAGGGAGTAATCAAAGATGATATTCCATTGGCTCACACCTGGTAATTGATGCTTATCACGCTGCTTTTATACGACTATTGTTGACAACCATCTGATTTTCGCATTTGTAGGATGTCATTAGATTAAAATAGTTTGTACATTCAGTTCCAGATTTTTAGCCTTTATTATTTATATTTTCTATTTTAGAAATGCTGTATAAATTTGCTTGTAATTCATAGAATGAAATATGAGTGAAAATATCGTGTTCTCCATTTTTTTCTTGTCTTGTCGACCTCATGGTATTATAGATTTAACTGCCTCTAAAGAGCGAAATACTCATATCGCTCGGCAGGGGTCAGAATTTTTACTTTCTAGAGTTTAAGCTGCTGCCATCTTTAACTAGCAAACACGTCTCTTAACCTAAACATGCACTATGGCATATGGAAAAAAAAATCTATTACTGAGAACAAGACTGATTTTTAAGGCCACAATCCCTCCTTACAAATAGTCTTGTTAAGCTAGATGGTAAAAATTACCTTGCCTGGTCAAGGTTGTGTTTATTGTTCATCCAAACTCGAAGTTTGAAGGGATATATTGCAGGAGATAAGCCAAAGCCAGCAATTACAGACTCAACCTACAATCAATGAGAATTCAAAAACTCCCTTGTTGTGTCATGGCTTATAAATTCCATGCAGCCCCATATTTCCAAAGGTTATTTATCGTTTAATACTGCTCATAAAATTTGAAATGCAGTATCACTAACCAATTTTCAAGTGGAAAATGATACGCAGATTTATGAATTGCAAAAAAAGGTACATAGAACAAAACAAGATGGGATGACTATTGCTCAATATTTTTCTTTCCTTTCTAAATTGAGTCGTTTATGGCAAGAACTTTATTATTATCAAGTGTTCCAAGCTGCAGGTCTCGGAGACAACTAAATTTCAAAAATTGATAAAAAAGAGCGCATATATGATTTTCTTAGTGGATCGAATTTGGAACATGATCAAATACGGGTTCAAGTATTGGGTCAAGGATCTTTTATCTTCTTTACGACAAATATATTCCTATGTACAATGAGGAAAGCCGAAGCAGTGCCATGATACAAACAATTTTGATAGACAAAACATGCTTGGTGGCCAATACCATTCGTTGAACAGACAAAAGTCAATGATTTGGGAACATTAGACAAGGATCAATTAAAAATGATTATCGTTAAAAACCCAAATGCACTAAAAAACGTTGTTGGAAGCTTCATGGTCGATTGACTAGGGGTCATGGAGGCAAACAAATAGGATCCTCAAGGTCACAAGCAAATCAATTTGAGCTGTTGAAGCACCAGTCCCTAGAAAAACTACTACTGGAGGTCTTTCCAATGAAGGGGTGCAAACCTTAAAGCATCCATTTTCTCGGCTTGATTCTCACTCAACCACAGTTGCTTCCTCCAGTTTCGCCAACTCAGGTATTTCGTTTAATGTCAATTTCTCCATAATTTTTCAACTTACTCTCCGAGTTTAGGTAAAGATAAAGTTCGAGCAGCAGACAAGTCTTTATCTCCTATATCTAGGACAAGTTCTATTAATTGTACTTCCTCTATAAATCTGCTTTTAGTTCTTCATATCCCTAGTTTTTCAAATAATCTCTTATTTTTTAGTACATTCACAAAGAAACTTAATTGCAAAGCTGAATTTTATCCTTCTTATTGTCTTTCAGGAACTAAAAACAAGAAAAATGATGGGCTATGGTAGAATGCAAGATGGCTTGTATTTGCTAGAGAAAAGCAGTAGCCCTTTGATTCCTTTTGAAACCCAAGCCCTCTTAGGAGATTCAATGTCTGTTAATCAACAATTAATCTAGAGGCCTAGAAGATTAGGACATCCAACTTTTTATGTTTTTGAGAAATTATATCCTAATTTGTTCAAACAATGCAAATCTGATTTGTTAGTTTTTGATGCTTATGAGTATGCTAAACACACAAGAAACTCTTATCCTTTTGGTAACAATAAAGGTTCTGTTTCTTTCATGAGTATTCACTCTAATGTATGGGTTCCTACACAAACTATCATTGCTAGGCTATAGATGGCTTGTTACCTTCATTGATTGTTTTAGTAGGACAACATGGGTTTATTTGATGAAAACAAAGAATGAGATTTTCTTGTTTTTAATTATTTCACAAGATGATTTGTATCCAATTTAATGCTAAATTTAAGATTTTGAGAACTGATAATGGTACAGAATACATGGATAGTGTCTTTCGAACCTATCTCGATTCATACAAGATATTGCATCAAAAAGTTGTGTAAACACTAGTGCACAAAATGGAGTCTCTGAAGGGAAAAAAAAAAGAGCATTTATTAAAAGTGGTCGGATCTCTCATGCTTACTATGAATGTTCCAAAAGTCTATTGAAGAGATGCAGTACTTTCAACTACATATCTTATTAATAACATGCCATTAAGAAAATTGATTTTCCAAAGTCTTTTAGAAATTTTGCCTGGTACTAATTCCTATGAGGTTCCTCCTAAAATCTTTGGATGCGTCTGCTTTGTCCACAAGAGGAATGTAGGAAAATTAGATCCTAAGGCCCTTAGATGTGTGTTTGTTGGGTAATCTACCACTCAAAAAGGGTTATAAGTGTTATCATCCACCTACTTGGAAATACTTTATGAGTATGTATGATACTTTTTGAGAATTTGAGTCCTATTTTTCTTCACCACAGTCACCTCTTCAGGGGTAGAATTGGGAAGAAGAGATGATAACTTTTACATCCACGTAGTTTAGTAGTGGTGATGATAATTGCAAAGATCCTAATAATGGGAGATTAGATAGGGTAGATTTGAGAACCTACACATGTAGGAATAAGGCAGATAAAGTTATTAAGCATGTTCTACCTAGTCAAGCGACACCTCTGGATTCAGTTGCTGAGGATTCATGAATCTCCTTCAACTCTTGATGTTTCTAATTCTAAGTACATTGTTGATGATCTTGATACGCTTGATGTTCCTTCAACCCTTGATCTTCCGAATTCTAATCCCACAATTAATGATCTTGATATATCAATTGTTGTTAGAAAAGGTGCCAGAACTTATACTAAACATCCTATTTTTAATTTTATTCTCTATGATTCATTGACTTCTTCATATAGAGCCTTTGTTTCACCTGTGTCTTCTGTCTATTCCACAGGGTTGGCAAGAAGCATATAAGGATCCTAAACAGAAAGAAACCATGGTTGATGAGATGAAGGCTTTGGTAAAAAACGAAACATGGAAACTTGTTATTCTTCTATTGAAAAGAACCTAGCTGGATGCAAATGGGTGTTTACTGTCAAACATAGGACATATGGATCAACTGAAAGGCACAAAGCTCGATTGGTGGCGAAAGGGTTCACTCAAACCTATAGGATAGACTATCAAGAAACTTTTGCTCTAGTTGCAAAAATAAATACTACTAGAATCCTTTTTTCATGTGCAACTAACCTTAATTGGGATCTATAACAGTTAGATGTCAAAAATGGTTTCTTGCATGGAGATTTGAAAGAAGTGTATATGAATGTTCCTCCAGGATTTGACTTTGAGAAAACCCAAGGCAAGGTTTGTCGTTTAAAGAAACCCTTGTATGGGCTTAACGCAGTCACCCAGAGCATGGTTTGACAGGTTTAGTAAAGGCATGATTTTATTTGGATGTCATCAAAATAATGTTGATCATACCTTGTTCATCAAACACTATAATGGTAAGATCATGCTACTTATTGTTTATGTTGATGATATAGTTATAATAGGAGATGAGGTGGAGAAAATTGTCAGATTGAAAAAACTTCTAATCCAAGAGCTTGAGATCAAGGATTTGGATAAGCTACAATATTTCTTTGAAATAGAGGTTGTCAGATCAAAAAAAGGCATCTTTATTTCTCTAGGGAACTATATTTTATATCTTCTTGAGGAAACTGGTATGTTAGGATGTAAAGCCTACAGATTCTCCTACTGAGGCCAATCATACATTACAAGCCACTATATGCATGATCCTCGGGATTCTCATCTAGATGTTGTTTTTCATGCTCTAAGATATTTAAACTCTGCATTGAGTAAGGAAATGCTCTTTTCTAAACATGATCATCTAAAGTAGAAGGTTTCACACATGCAAACTGGGCTGGATCTCTTGATGATAAGAGGTCCACATCTGGTTATTGCACATTTGTAGGTGAAAATTTGGTTACTTGGAGAAGCAAAAAACATACTATAGTAGCACGATCAAGTCCAAAGACAGAATATAGAGCTATAGTAATGGGTGCTTGTGAATTATTATAGCTTTGAAAAGTGATGGAAGAATTGCTAGTCTCAAAAGAAAATCTTGTCTTTATATTGCGATAATAAGGCTGCCATTAGTATTGCACATAATCCAATTCAAAGTGACCTAACAAAGCATATAGAGATTAATCAACATTTTATTACAGAAAAAATATCCACCATGATTTTAGACCTTTTTCATGTGCTTTCAGAAAATCAACTAAATCATGTTTTCACTAAGAAGCTCAATAGTAAATTTTTTCATTCTCCAGTTTGCAAGGTAGGCATATGTGATATCCATGCACCACCTTGATAAGGAGTGTTGGCAACTATGTGGTTTTCTAATTTGTAGAATGTAATTATGTTAAAACAGACTATATATTTACTATATATTTAGTTCTTGATTTTTAGTCTTTATTATTTCTATTTCCTATTTTAGGAATGCTCTATAAATTTGCTTGTAATTCAAAGAATAAAATATGAGTAAAAATATTATTTTCTCTATTCTTTTCTTGTCTTATCGACATCAACTATACAGAGAGACTCACCTTTATTGAAGCTAAGAAATATATGGTGATTTCTTTTGTGCATTCAGGAATTCAATGGACTCAAGACTACACACAGAAGTAATCTTTCTTGCCTTAAACTCTTTTATTTCAAGCATGAGAATTTTTTTTTCTCATCTGATTTTTTAAAATTTACACAATTTGTTTTTTTGACAAACCAAATAAGACTTAATGTGCACATTATTAATTTGTTTATAAATCTTAGTTATCACAGTTCAATGAACACAGTTGTCAACATGCCTCTAAGTAGTCATTACATGTTTCAATGTTACAGCTCACTTATAACTGCATGTGATTGTATTAAGGACTTTGCCAAGTTACTATAATTACAGGCTTATTGTCAATAGGATTGTGTTTCTCATGGATCTCTTACAGCAGACGAGGTTCAAAATACAAATCGTCGGGTGAAGCATATACTAGAATGATATATATATCCACCCTGATATCCAAAGGATGGGCAGGGTAATAAATTTGAAGATGAAGGATAGATCAGAAATGACAGATGCACAAATCAGCATTGCACTGAAAAAATGAAAACAATATGCATGCACAGACATAGCAGTGACTGAAGAGCATGAGATAGGGTCATGTTGGCCATTTATAAGCTCACCTAGAGGCTTTGACTCTTCTTATATCAGGTGCAACAGAGGTATAGATTATCATTTAATGAGGAAGTTTGAAAAAAAAATCCATTCGTTTATCCATTTAAAATCATTCAAAATATGGAGAGAACGAGAGGCCACAGAGTGCCCCCTTTTTGATAAACATGGGGTGCCTCCTTCAAACAAGAAGTTCCAAAGCATCCATTATCTAGACTAAGTTTTGGACATGCTCCTATCTGAACCATATCCCAAGCAAATCAACATGCCCTGGTACCCAAGCATTATATACCCCAAGCATAAAAAAAAGCTCCATCTCTCATACAATAGAAAATTATCAAAAAGAACAAGACAATTGAATTGAGACATTACTTGTTCCTCACCTTCTTTTGCCAGTCTGTCCATTTTATGCCTGTGAAACTATCAATGGTTCTTTGGACTCGTGTAAGGGTTTCTTCTTATAGTGAAAGTATAACGCCAATTGTATAATTCCCAAAATGGTACCAACGCCATTTGGAACCTGAAATTTAAATGGAAAATCATAAGCTATTATGATATTTTTATATATATATATATATATATATATATATATATATATATATATCAATCAGTTTGTAAATGAAGAGCACATGTATAAATTCATGCATACACAGCTACACAGTTATGAATACACACTCATTAACTTATGTTACATGACAAGGGATATTATAACTGCTTGTACAATGTACATGAAACCTGAAGTGTTAAAAGACAGACGGAAAAGGTAAAGGTTGCAGGAAAAGGAAATGATTGTGCCAGAGGAAGCTTACATAAACGAAGGCATCGAAATTCAATACTCCATACAGGAAAAAAGAGGTGCTCATCAAGAAAGTGGAAAGGGAAAGATAAAATGGCATGAATTCAACACTCTTTGTTCGGATCACCAAATTCTGGAGATATAAGCAAAGCAGCAATAAGAGATTAAGCAATTTATGGAAATAGTTTATTAAAAGGAAATAGTTAAGATAATGTTATTGATTTACTGACAATTACAAACAATGGGGAAGCGAACATTGATATGAGAGAAACAACAGTCAACGACCCAACAGTGACCCATCGTATCATTCGAGCATGAATTTGCAAGCTTCCTACTACTATGATTGCAAATACGCCGAGCACTGCTAGCAGCGAAGCTGACATCCTGATCTGCCAGCAACAATTGATAGAAAATTTAAGTGAATGGCCATATAGAACCCATAAAATGCTGATAAGTTCCGCAAATTTAAAGGGATAAATACCTTTATTTTTCTCTCAGCATATATTATAAACAAGATAATGTAGGCTAATTGAAATACAGAGCCAAACGAATTGACAGTGACAACCAACAGATTATCAGCAGATATGAGGGGCGTGCCATACCACATGCAGATCAAGCAATTCATGAGTGCATATATATACGGCAACCCCGAGAACTGTTCTGTTGATCGGTTCCTGATTATTCTCCTATAGGTTGGTCTGAGAGTTTCAAACATGAAAAAGAAAATGCTAGTCAAGGGATGAATTACGTCAATCTCTGTAGTCAAAGAATACCAAGAACAGAAGTAGAACTTACATAGGCGATACAAACAGCCCAAAAGCGAAGATATTCCCTGCAATAATAAAGTATTGGTGTCAGAACAAAATTCTCAAATTGGATGCCAATTCTAGGTTCTCCTATTTTATATGGAAAAATACATTTCTTTCACAATTCATATCATGTAATGACATTTACTTTGCGTTCCAAAATGGGAATTGCAAGCAGCTAAATGCTTTCACTGAACCAATCCTTAGCTGTCAACTAAATCTAAAAGGGGCTTGTACATTGACTAAGCTAAAATACGTATCCAATACATGCATAGAATTTAAGATCACATTCACACACATTGATTTTTTTTTTCTTTCTTTTTGAACAAACTCTGCATGAATCCTGTTGCAGTTCTAAAATGTAAGAAATAAAGATGGAAAAGGGCCAAATTGAGGCATTCATCAAACCCCAAATCTCTTGTTTTCAGGAATCAATATGTTCATTACGAAAAACAGAAGAGAGGGTCATTTCCTTAAAGCGAGAAACACAGGAACATATGAAGAAGAAAGAATTAAGAGATAGAGAAAGAAGAGTACCGGCGATTCCTGCTGCATCCTTGCAAGTAGTCCAGACAGGATTAAGAACAGAATCACTCATCAATCCTTCCTCTCACTAAACAACAGCAACCTCTCTTTTGACAACAATTAATATCTAACCAAAAAAACCCAAAGCTTTGTTCCTCAGCGTTACAGACAAAAACCCACCTCTTTTAATGACCCCTCTCTCACTCTCTCTCACATGATATGGAGTCTTCTCTTTATCTCTCTAAGCTTGTGTCTCGACCTTTTTTTCACGTTTTTTAAATGCAAGAAAGCGAGTAGGCTTTGTGACAACTTTCTCAGCCTCTGGCACATCAATAGCTATTACTAAAACATTACTACTTAAGTGTATACGGGGAAATTACATAGGGTAGCAAAGCCTAATGATCTTCCTCTTCTTCTGCCGGAAGGGATCTTTTGTCCCCTTTTTCTTTCAGGTGGGACCCTTGCTTTCCATCAGACAAGGGGCTGAGCTGGCAGGACCCTCTTTGCAATAACCTCATCCCCATCCGCTTACCATCCCCATCGCTGACTCACCAGACCAATCAACTGTTTGTGTTCTGTCTTTTCATTCATAGATATGGTTCCAAGCGGCTCTAATTTTAATTGAAATAAATATATGATTGCGAAGATAGAAAGGTATAGTCCTTGGAAGATTCCCAGCTATTCTGGCAAGAAATCTTTTTACTTCTTTCATTATTGTTTGCTAGCTGGGCTAGGATGGCAAGTTACGTTTCAAAAGTCTATGTTATTATTACTTTTGATAGAATTAAAAAGAAAAAAAGAAAAAAAAAAGAGAGTCTAAATTGACTATAATACTATTCAAAGAGATTACTTTTCCTTATATATATAAAAAAGATGACTTTTCTATTTTATTCTAGGGCTAATACCGTGTTGGTCCACACCCCATTACCCATTTTCTCCATTAGATTCCCAAGCTCTGTTTTAACCAATTTTGTTCACATTTTATACAACAATCCTTGATAAAAGGTCTTCACTCTAAAATCGTTGTGCATTTTTTTAATAGAAAATGCTTAAGTTATCTTATAAACAACGTCATTTTGTTGCATAGAATAGGTATGTGGTGCAAAACATGAGTAGATTTGCATGGAGGTTACTAACTGAGGATTGTGCATAAGTTGCGGATCCAATTGATATAAAAAGAAGAAGAAGAAGAAGAAGGTCCGGGGTTAATATGAGGTTACCCTTTATTCTATATTTGTTTATTTTTGCAAAGGTGAAAATGAGTTTATTTTGATACTATATTCAAATATCAATGGAAAAAAATGTTAATTATATATATATATATATATATATATATATATAAAAGATTAATACCATCACTTATCAAATTTTTAATTTGTCGCTAAATCTAAAAATACTTCGATTTGTTTATATTATTTGAACTGATTTCTAATTTATCTTTTTAGTTAAAATTTTCGATCAAATTAAACATATATTTCACATATGGTATATGATTTAATAAAATTATCTTTATTTTTTGACACAAGTGATATATATTTATTACTATAAAAATTAATTTATGATGAATTGATCAAAAATTTGAATAGAATGGTAGATTAAAAATTAATTCAAGTAATAAGAATGGATTGAAAGTGTTTTTGAATTTAGGAATAGATTGAAAATTTTAACATATTATATGAAGATAGGCGAGAGTATTAACTAAAAAAAAATTCCTTATAAGAGCATGAGCCTAATTTTATATTTGAAGATATTTTTCTTGGAGTTATGATTAATGCTTAGTTTAAAAGGAAAAATATACTAACCTTTGTGACAATTTGTTATTTTTACATGAGCAATCTTTATTAGTTTTTAAACACAAAAATTGTTTTTGTGTTCAATAAATTGCAATGACTAATTTTGAAATTTTTAGTTTTTAAGGAATCTTCTAGCAATGATATATATATATATATATATATATATATATATATATATATATATATATTAAGTTCTTAAGGGATCTTCGAGCAAACGGATAATATAAAATAAAAATGGTTGGTATAATTTCTTCGTTAAAAGAAAAGATATTTCATAAGTCATTCAAAATGCAACTCGATTTGATAAGCTCTTAACATCAAAGTTGAACTTTACTGATTTTGAAATGTCAATTTCAAATAATAGTCTTTCCAGTTTATTATAAGTTTTATGGTAATTGTTGAGAAATTTTGATAGATTGTTATGTTAGAAAACGATTAATTAGCTTTTATATATATATGACAAAAAGTTAGTTTGGTGGCTAAAAAAATTTGTTTTTATCTTTGACTCATGAGTTGGATTAATATTGAAACCAGTATTTAGAAAAAAAAATTTATAAATATATTAAATGTGACAAGAAGCTAGTTTGGTGGCTAAAAATTTGCTCTTCTTTTATAAGTTGGAATATTGAGAAGAATATTTTAAAAAATTAATATTTTTATAGATATATTAAACCGATATATATGAAAAAAAATATGTCCTCAAGATATTAAAAAAAAAAAAAAACTTAATCTTGATTATTCAAGAACACTCCTTAATATCGAATCAAAATAGTGTGTATATATACATACACGCACACACGTTTTTCAGTCTTATTGTGAATTTTATCAAAATAGAATATTACATAGATTTTTATCAAAACGTGCGTATCAATAAAATATCACATTTTCAAATACGTATACATTAATAGGATTTGTCAATAAAATATTAACAAAAAAGGCACCTTCAAGAACACGTAGCATCAAAATAAGATTGTATCAGGATTGCTTACAACGTATTTGGTGGTTACTTGTCTGTATAGGAGAAGTGCACAAATCATTAGCCAGAGTACCGTGAACGAAACAAAACGTGTAAATTTTCTTTTGGAAGGCCGTAATGAATAAACTAGAAAGGAAAAAAAATAAAAAAATGCATGCTTGCACAACTGACCATTAATTAAAAATATACCAGTTGGCTAACTTTGAAAGTGATATTTTTTCCCGGAAATATACACGTGAAAGCATATATTGGAATAGAACCCGTACGTGTAGGCCTTGAATCTCCTTTCTTAATTACATATGATCAGTCTCGGTCAACTTAGAAACTTAAGGGAGTAGTTTCTTCACCTTAATTGTCTCTTCTGTACTTAAGCAGAAAGTTATCGTTCATGTATATAGCTCCCACAGATTAAACAATACTAGAAGGTTCTAAGAGAATGCTCTATCGATTTAAAATTTAATTTGGGATTTCTACTTCTATACAAGTTTAAATTAATTAATCCTGAAAGAAAATGAAATATATACGTTTTAGGGTTTGGAAAAAGAAACTAGCAGCCGCGTTACATGCATGTAATTAAACTTGAGGTCCATTAAGCGTTTTGGATAAAAAAGAAGTGGAAGACAGAGTACTACATATGAAGTATTTTGTAGGAGTAATGGAGTATAAAATTGAATTAACTCAACTCGTAATCAACATATATGGAAAATGATGAGGCTATGTTGGGTATTGTATAGTTGGGATTTGGTACCTTAGAGTATTGTTTAATAAAATCCCATCCCAAAAGATAAGCAGAAGGTTGTTGCCAAAAACCATGTCTTTGTTCTCATTAGAAATAAATTCAAAATCGCAATATAATTATTTTTATATGTCCCAACTCATGCCAAACATGTTATATAATTAATTTCATATATCCCAACACTTGTTATACATGTTTTTTTTTTTCTACTGCTAATTGATAGTTAATCTCAAAGAGGTTGGTCTACGGTTAAGGAGCTAGATATACCTTCTTCATTCACTTTTTATATTCAAATCATAAAATTAATATTTAGAAGAATTTTTTTTTATAATACATCCAGTGGATGTGAGAAATAAATTCTTAATGTTATTTGAAAATGAAATTTAATTTGAATTGACATGCAAGCTAATCCAAAAATATACCTTATAATCAAATAAGATAATATGACTCTTTAATGGATGTTGATAGAATGATAACGCCTATTGATGAATGGTGGTCATGCTAGATAAAATATGTATAAAAAAATCCCTCTTGTTAGGTTGGAAGATCTTTTGATGATGAAATCGGTATAGGAAGAGGAAAATTAGTTAGAAAAGGCAATGATGCAAGTATGAGGAAGAAAATGAATAATAATAACAAAAAGAAAGATTTAGAATCTTTAAATTTAAGTCTTTTAGCTATTTATAAAGTAAAAAGACTCATCAAATTGCATAGAATAAGGAGCAAAATGATTTTTTTTTTTTCCAATAACCTTTGCTATCATTTCTATCATTTAAGAGGATAACAATGTTTAATATTGACACATCATCATTGAAAAAGTATGATGGAGTGATTATTCATAAAAGTATAGTTTTAAAAGTATATCTTATTTATTAGATGTATTATATGTTTTTTTTTTCGATTGATGGAGGCCTCACTAGCTCCGATCGATCGGGTTCCTCTCATTGGTGTTCTTTAATGGTGCGTATTTGTTTGCTCGTCCTTGACCATCAAGTCATGACATGATTATAAAGAATAACTCTACATGCATATGGGCATATACGAGGGATGTGTTACATTCGAGGTAATCGGGAGATCCTTTCCTGTGTCTCGTCTACGTCAATTACAAGTCTAGGTAAGGTCGTCATTACATATTGCCTCGCAATTTATGCTTTTAAAGGAGAGACCTATCGTCCTAGTATGGGCATGTGGTAGAAGGAGGTGTCAAAGGACGAGGTATTTTGCAAGGATTTAGCCCATCTCATTATCTAAGTAGCATGCATATATGGTGGGCTGTGATGGGTCGCTTCATTACGGGCTTGGCAACTAAGTATGGGCCCACGATGTGATACGACGTAGAGGTCTACATGTTTGGGCTTATACAAGGCAATAAAGACCCTTTCTCTTCCATTTCGTTTTTCATATTATTTTCCATTTTTAGTTTTAGTAGTGTAAGAGAGTTTTTAGAGCAATTTAGGTAGATTTTGTTCATCGATCACCATCATAAGAGTTCATTCATCCTTGCTGAGGTAGTAATCATCACCAATTTGGTGGCATGGGTCCTGTCTCTCACCATCGGTTTTATTTTCTACGGTTAAAACCCTTATCCATCTCTTTCCTCATAAGAAGTTAGAAAATGATAGATCTAGACATGGTTACGGTGGATTTGAGACTTTCCTGAGTGGTGAGCAACTAATCATTAAAGGGTGAGGGAGGAAAGCCTTGTTGTCCCTTGTAGAATTGCACGAGCATCTAGGGGTCTCTCTAATGATGAACATGCTAGTGATTATAAATTAAGATATAGGCTGCTTTCAATATTCATTTGAGGCCGAGGTCCCACATCTTCATTTCCAACCCAAATAATAGGATTCACGAGTACTTACTAAACTATGATAAAGGTTTTCAAGCACTATAACCTTTATGTTAGCCAACTTCATCCAAATGATTAGGCCACCATAGCTACCTTCAAAAACTACTTAAAACAATTTGGAGTGACCCGTAGGAAGGACTAGCCTAATTTTACATATTTTTGGCCGGGAAATCAAGTCCATTGAGGGGAGTATTCGTGGGTAAGACTAAAAATGTTAATAAGTGAACGAGGGAGTGGTTTTGGGTGAAGTAAAAAAGGCTTTTATCCTCGAGTGGAGCTATAGTAGCTTGGGGATGTGCCTTTTTTTTTTCAAGAAAACACCAAGGGTAATTATAATGGCATCCCCTCACGAGGCTAATGATGACATGAACTTTTAGAAGATGGTAAAAAACAAAAGTGAAAAGTACCGAGATCGGCCTTTTGGCTAAGGGATGGTCCTCGACCTAAAGCTTGGAAGGTAGATAGGTCGACCCTTTTGTTTTCTTTTATTGTTACTAGTTTTTGTTGTATTTGCTAACTTTTCATCTTTTTTTTTAGTGGGTGGGGAGCTCGAGTTAGAACAAACTAAGTTTGAAAATCAAGAATTTGAAGATTCAACTAGTTTTAAAAAGAGTGTGAACTTGGCCAACAAAGTCTGGTCCTTCCGAGCCACTCCATTAACGGGTTGGGAGAGAGTGCCGAAGCTCATTATGAGCGAAGACATTGTTTTTTACCGGTAAGGGTTAGGAGTAAGAGAAAGAACCCTCTCAATACTTAGAAGGCTGATTCTACTATCCCTAGTATAGAGGGTTCACCAAGGCTGCAGATTGGGCATTCAACCTACCTCTTAACCTACTTCCGGTCATGTAATGAAAAAAATTCCCAAATCTATTAGATCCATTACTCGATATAGTACGGGGTCTTAAAAGAATTCAAAAAAGAGTGACCAATATTCTTAAAATAATTTTCATGAAATTGGGGGTTTGAGAAGCAATTTCATGCCATTTTAAGCATATTCCTTCGCAATATCACTTGGGCCTTTTTTCCCATGGATTGCAAGTTAAACGTGTCTAGAGTCACTCTCATTCTTAACTTTTAATAGTACATAAATTAAAGGCTTCAACCAAATCTCTAAGCTTCTTAATCTTTGACTTAGGACTCGTGGGCCAAAACTTTCATCGAAGTTTGAAAAAGCTTAAAGATCAATTAGGTCGAGAGTTTCTTTTGTTAGTTGGGCTAAATATATGCTTGTTATTTAGGTTTTTTTTTTAATTGATTTGGTTTATCTTGTTCAATCTAGGTCATATTATCGATTGAGATCACCTACTTTTCTTTAAAGTAGTATGCTTTGCGTAGTAATCTATTCTACGTAAAGAATCTTTTGTAATTGATATCGTATGAGATAAAATTAAGTAGTCCTAATTGAGTATGAAAAAGACTTGAGTAGCTAAATGCGACAAAGATTTTATCATCTTTGATGGCCGAGCATAGGCATTATAAATAATACCTTATACTATATAGATAAATGACTTCTAATTTGATTAATAATACTCTTGAGACGTTTTTCTCAATATTGTGTTTCCTTGTGCTTTGTTTAGGGAGTGTTTTATATCTTGAATTTGATCAAATAAAGTGGTGCTATCAATCAATTAAATATAATCGAAGGGTGTAGTGAAATTTTAAATCTTGTTAAGATCATCTTGGGTTAAAGCATTTTGTTAGATTGTAGTGAGATTGCAAAAAATCTTGCCAAAATCAATTAATAGCTAAGGTTTTCACTACTAGATAGTTTTGGCCTACTCAATTCCTTTGCTTGAATTTTTATTTCGTTCATCAACACTGAGGAGGAAGGTTCAAGATTTTTAAGTCCTTTAAGAAACTTAATTCAGCAACAAATAATGATAACTTAGAATATTTGGCTTGGATTCATTCATCATAAAAACGGTGTCAATTTTTATCTAATTCAAGTCAATATATCGACTAAGGGCTCCATCATCTAGAGGAAGAAGTGAATTATGAGCTTTTCATCATAGACAATTTCAATCATCTTAATGAAGTAGACTCTCGGGTAAGTTCTAGAACACTAGATGACAACACACATATGTGATGATTATTTATATTTTATCTCTTATATTTTATGCTAAGTTGTTTTTTTTTTTTTTTTTTTATCAAATTGGTTGTTTGATGTGTTTGGTGAGTGTTTTGAAGGAAAAAAATGGAATAAATTTTAAAGCTCATGGCATGAGTTCTAATAACCATGCACGTGAAAAGCTTTAAAAGAAGTATACAACTTACAACTCAAAATTGTAGCTGAATTCCAAATATACAATAATTTTACTTCTATTGCAACTCCTTGTTGCACTATGAATAAACTAGTTTCTTATACTGCGTTAGCAAAAATTGCGATTATTTATGCGTTAACGAGATACGTGTAACACGTTGTTGGATGATTATTTATATGTTAGCGAGACCTTGTGAAATAATTTGAAAAAATTATTCTAGTTTAATGATCTATCATTATTCTATGATTTCATCAAAATATATTAAATCAAAAGTTAAAAAAAATCCAATTTAATAATTTTTTAATTAGAATTTTATATTTAACTAATTCTATCTTAAGTTTTTCATAATTTTTATACCAAAAAAAAATGATTTTTTATTCATAAATTCTTAATTAAAAACTTGTAATAATTAAAAAAAAATTAATATGAAAAAAAGCCATACTATGTTATTTTTATAAAATTGTATCGTTAAAACAAAATAACAATTGATGCAAAACTTTGTCTAAAAATAAATAAATGAAAAAAATTATTTTTATTTCTTATTTAATGTTGATGAGAAGATTAGTTTTTAAAAGTCTATACATTTGATTTTGATATGTTTATTAATACATTTATCAACAATATTAGAATAAAAAACTTTATATGAATAAATTTTTAGATCCACAAAAACATAATTTTAATTATTTAATTTAAAAAAATGATTTCATAATGTCTATAAATAAATAAATAAGTCCGTGCTTTGTATCGATGTGTAGTTAGATTTTAATGAAACCAACAAAAAATATTAAAAAAATAGTTAACTTGTAAGTAATATATTGAATAAATTTGAAGTTAATAGAATAAAATAAAAACTATTAAAAAATTAATTTCAATAAATTTTGATTATATAAAAAGGTATCAAATAAAACAAATGAAATCCTTCTTCTTCTTTTCTTCTTAAATATATATATTTTTTTTTGTTTCTAAGCCAACATATCCGAGTCCTCGTGCACATGCCTCGCATGTAGAACTATAATTTATTTTTTTTAATATCATATAAATTATATCATTTATATTTTAAAAAAGAAAAAAATAATCATGTTCTAAAGTTTTATTCCAAAATTTATACTTTAGATGAAAAAAAATCATATTTTTTCATAAATATAATTTAATAAAAATAAAAAATCAATAGGATGATAATTTTCATAAGAAATGGTAAACTCGAAGGAATCAGTTTTAAATAATAAGAGTAATATAATTAAAATATATGCTCATTTGAAAATATAAAAACATATCATATATATTTCTTAATCTCTAAGTTGCTTGAGAAACCCTCAAAATAATGACCAATTATCCATAATTTTTTCCCTTTAATGTATAATAAAAAAATTAATGAAAAAATAAGTAGAAAAAAAAAAGGAAACAATGCAAGACTTTAGAAAATTTTTTTTTGAGACAATGAATTGTAATTCATGGCATAAAAAAAAAAGAAGTCCATAATAAATTCATCTATATTTAACCAAATAATAATCTAAAATGACATTTTCTTCCTCTCTGTATCCTTTTTGTCTTTTTTTCCTTCACCAATCTATTTATATAAAAAAATCTATAAAATTTGGAAAAAAGGAATGAAACTTAATCAATCTAATTTACTTATCAAAGGAGCAAAATAAAAAAATAGATGATATTAAAAATATTAACGGCTTTTCTACTCTAATTTGGGATATTTATTCATCGAAGAGCTTATTCGACGACTTAATGGCAAAAATAACCTCTAAACTATTGAGTTATGACAATTTAAGATTCATAGTATCAATTTATACTATTTGGACCATGAATTATTATTATTTTGGGCAAGTTTTATCTTTCTTCATTATTTTTTACACAGTTCCTTTTTTTTATATGATTAAAATTAATTTTTATTTTTTTTAATAATAGTTAATTTTAAGAAAGCTTGGATGATTTTGTTGTTTATAAATTTGACATTTATAGTTGAATAATAAATTACGTGTAACGAATCTATCTTGTAAAAAAAATCCTAATTTTTTTTTAAGAATTAAAATTAATTTAAAAAATATTTAATAATTATTAGTTTTAAGATAGCTTAGATGATTTTTTTTATATAGATTTTACTTTTATTGTTAGATAATTAATGATGTGCAATAGATCCATCTAGTTAAAAAAACTAAATTATTTTTTAAATTAATTTTAATTCTAAAATAAATCTTAAATGCTTAAAATGATGTTATTTTAAGTATTTACGTTAACGATCAACACTTTGATTGTCAAAAATGAAGAATAAGGATAAAATTTGTCAAAAAATTAATAATTTAGGGTTCAAATAATCCAAATTGATAGCATATACCTTATTTTACAATAACCTCATTAGCCTTAGGATAAATTTTAATATTAAACCTTATTTTAGTTAACGATCAATATTTTAACGAGTTATAGATAATGAAAAAGGATAATATTTACCTAAAAAATAATATTTTAGGATTTAAATAATATAAGTCTTAAATTATCATAACGTAATAACTTGGGAGATAATTTTTGGCATTAAACCTTAGTACGGTAAAGCAAAATTGCACATTAAATACTCTTCGTAATGGATTTAGAAAGCTATGAAAAAAACATGGAAGTGCAAAAAGAAAAAAAGAGGTGAAAATGTAATGACATAGTCAATTAATGGCATAAAAGATATAAAAAAAAAAAATACAAAAGGTCAAAGGGGGGGGTTCATGATGGCCAAAAGTGAAGGGGAAAAAAAAAAAAAAAAGGCTAAAGACCAAAGAAATATGCCATCAATTACGAGCAGTTAATGCTCTAGCAAAAGAGAAAAGTCAACGACAAAACAGGGCACAAAAGCAAGAGAATAGAAGTAAAATTAGCTTAGGGCACAACAGTCACGACCCCACTAATGGCATTAAAGAAGAATGGGAAAATTGAAGGGCCAAAAAAGAGAAAATTAGGAAGTGAACAAAACAGTAAAGGCATTAATTTATTTGGCAGAAAAAAAGGCAAAAAATAAAAATAAAACAATAAAACATATCTAATGGCAGGAAGTAGTTGTACGAGGCAATCAATAGCTGAAAAAGCAACAAAGGAGACCAAACAGTGTAGATGAGTGAATGTTAATAGTACATTGAATCATAGTGAATAATCTATGAATAGGTAAATCAACATATGTTTTAGTTACTTTTGTAATCTTTCTACATTTATCGGATTCATACCATTATTGATGTTGCAAAAAGCTAAGCAATAAGGCTACAACTTTTATGCCTATGGCTCGAGGTAGTTTTGTCTTTTTAAGGGTGAAAAAGGGCTTTTCAAGTGTAGTCTACTGAGTCTCTGATTAAAAAAAAAACTTACCGAATTAAAAGTCAAGATTAATTCGATGATTAAAGCTTGTTGTTAAGGAAGCAATGCTAAAGAAAAGAAGACAATGTGAAGAATCAAGAAGAAGAAAACGTGGAGACCATAAAAAGGATTTCATCTTCTATTTAATTCAAGCATGAAATTTAAGATTGATTTGATGTTTTGCAATAAGAATATCATGAAATAGTTTCCCTTTGCTAGGGATCCGATGTAACCTACATGAATACTATATATCTTTGTTTGTAATTCTTATTTAATCAATTCATAATTTTAGTTTCATTGATAGTGATTAATTTAATTTTTTGATTTATGTTTTTGTTTCGCAACCTTTAACATGAATAAATTGATTGTATTAGACATGATAGGGATAGACACATATGTTGAGCCATGGAAAGGTCTTTTTTAGTGAACGAATATTTATTTGATGCAAACGTCATGCTAAAACATTTATTTGGTTCTTGACTAATATTCTTCAAATCTTAATGGGTAATTTGATGATTAAAATTACTTGATTATACCCAAATATCTAACTAAATAACCATAAATTAGGAAGAACAAACCTTAGGATTGAATTAAGATTTTGAAATTGAAGACATAGGATTGTAATTTATTGGTGAATTTGGATTCCTAGACTTTTTATTTAGCGTTAAAAAAATCAAGCTATAAGCTTTACTTGGTTTCTCAATAGTTTATTTGTTTCATGATTTAGTATTGTTCAACTATTTAATTTAATTGTAAAAATTTTCTTTACTTGAATTTAACAATTCTTATGACATAAAATAGATAAAATTAGATTGCATAAATTTTAAATAAATAGCTATGGGATTGACTTTGTATTTGCACACTATGCTATTAATTGGTTCATGCACTTGCGAGATATAAACTTTTATTCATCGCTAGACACGCATGTACTTAAAAGTACTCGAGCACCTTGAACTTCTTGGGGATGAAAATAGTAGAAAGCAAACATTTATCAATTGTGAGAAGAGGGTCTAAAGTTTCATGCCATTAATGGCTCTCAAATGCTTTTTAATAGCAATAAAATTTTGAGTTTTAGATTCTGCAATATATTTGCCTTATTGTGCTTCATCAATAGTCAACTCAACTATGAGAATGGACTGAGTTAGTAAGTCTGTATGGCAATACTAAAGTCAAGCATGGAGCTTTGGGAACACTATAAAAAAAAAAAAAGAAGGAAAATTAGTGATGGTTTAAACCATTAGTAATTTAAAAAAAAACCATCGTTGAATTTTTTTAACAATGGTATAAAATCATTCAAAAAACATCTTGTCGTTAAAAAATCAATGATGGTTTTTATACCCTCACTAAATTAGCGAGGGTTAATTCATCGCTAAAACATCCAATTCCCTCATTATTTGGTTGTGGATTTAGCGAAGGTTTTGTTAAACCGTCGTTAAATCCATGGCCAAAAATGGATAATTTAGCGACTATTTTCAAACTCCTTCGTTTAAACCGTCTCTAATTAGCAACACTTTTAGTAACTATTTAATGAAAATCATTGCTAAATTGTATTTTTGTAATGGTTTAAAAATCGTCACTAAATTCGTTCTAATTATTTATTTAATTGTTAATATAAAAAAATAAAATCCATTCTAATTTAACAACTATAATAATGTAATGAAATAGATTTATAAATATTACAAAACTTGTATAATAAATAAAATAAAATAAAATATAAACATCTATTACTTTTAAAGTTTATCAATATTTACGGAAAAAGAAAACTTAAATGCTAGGAGCGATCGGTGGGATCGTCAATTGGAGGATTGGTGGGATCGTTAGTAGGAGGATCAATGGATGAATTGCTTGTTCGCATATTCAACAACATGTTACTTGCATTTGTTGCATCACGGCATGCTACTCCTAAGTATACTTTGTTACTTGCGAGTGCCTAAGATCCAACTATGTTTGGATGGACTTAAGTTAATGTATTATTGCATTATTTATTTTAATAATAATAAAGAAGTCATTCTATTAATTCTTGTGTTTTATGTTTGTAAATTCGGTAGAATTAGATAGAAGTCTATATGATATGCATTTGCAATAGTGATTGATCGAAAGATGTGAGACAAACACTAATACATATAAATGATGTCATTAAAGGTCTTAAGTCATAGCATTATCAAGAATGAATATTAATTATATGTAGATAGAATTGTGAGTGCTATGATCATACCATATGATAGCGAGTAGGAGATCTCACACCTATTAGCATGGTGATACCAAAACAAGCATTGGAGTGATTCATGTTAGAGAATATATCGCTAGACTTGACTCACCATGAGAACCCATTTGGTTTAAGTCTATGGAAATCTCATACGAGATAGGTACAAATGGTCCTTAGAGTTAAAGTCATTACGATTGTCTTATCGGAGGACTTATGCACTTTGGCACTCATTTTGATAAACCCATCAAATGGTGTATGTAGGCGATTCGTTGGGTGCATTAGAAATCTAATTGAGGTAAGTGTATGACTAAGATAAGACATTTTATTTCTTGTATGTTGAAGGAGTTATCACATTGTATTTCGAAAAATATTTGCTCAAGAAATCTATAGCTACGGTAAGAGTACACTAATAGAGCATAGTTGGTCTACTCTATAAGCTAATACATTTGAAAATCGAAGAAAACTTATGTGATCATAATTGAACAAGACTTATAACCGGTTCGAGATCACTCGTGTGATACGTTGATATGAGGATTGAATTGTATGGTAACCATGCTCGTGAAAGGTAAAAATGGATTAATTAATCCTCTTAGAGAATTAGGTAATCATGATGTCTTGCTTAGAGGCCAATCTTAATTTATGTATCAAGAGATAAAAGTGAAGTTCTTTGTTCTTAATACATTGCCAATATATCTAAGAGCCTATTGAGTCATATGTATAAGTTTAAGTATTCACATGATGAATAAAAAGCAAATATATTGGAAAAAAATTTCAATTTTGAAAGTTTCTTGTTTTGGAAACGTTTCCAAAATGGAAAGTTTCATAAAATAGAAAGTTTCCTTAATTAAGAAGTTTCCTAAAATGGAAATTTTTCTATTTTAGAAATTAGTTTTTTAATTTGGAAGTTAGTTCTTAATTTGGAAGTTAGTTCTAAATTTAGAAATAAATAACCTAAAATGAAAAATGAGTTTCCTAAATTAGTTTAAAGGGTATTTTGAAAAATTGTTTTCTAATATGAACCCGCCTAAAATAATCTAAGATTATTTTTTAGATAGTCCAAATAGATTGGGCTAGAATGGTTTTGCCCATTAGGTTTAATTAAAAGTCTTAAGATATTTTGGTGGAAGGATAAAAATCAACCTTATTGGATAAAGATGAATGTTTTAAAGATAATGATTAAAAGTATAAATGAGAAATAATTCCTCATCATTGGAGGATAAAAGAGCAACAACCTAGAGTTCTTTAGGGACTCATTGTCACCACTCTCCTTGTCCTTGGAGGATAAGAAAACTTTCCTATAAATATATAGGCAATAGAGATGTGCGTTAAGACAAGACAACACTAGAGAAAAAAGGAAAAGAGAGAAAAGAAAGAGAAATTCGACCATCCCTAAAAACTACTAAGGCATACAACAAAGAGAGAAAAAAAGGAGAAAATAGTTTTTTTCTAAAAGACCTACCATGCCATACTCTTTTCTTCTCTTTTAAGTTTGTCACAAAATTGCTCGGAAAAAGATTTATATAAGAAGCATTGCATAAATAAAAAAAAGTGGAGCTAGCACCCTATCGATTTTGAGTGTTTTTTATGGGTACGTGGATCTGCGTGGATCATTCATAGAGGCCAAAAACTTAGATGATTTTTCCGATTAAAGAATTTAAAACTGCGTTATAAGAGGTCATTCTTTATTCATTACTTTAAATTCATGCATGTATGGTTAATAGATTCAACATCCCGATCTTGGGCCTTAGATGAAATTATTTATTTATTTATTACGCACTTCCATAGGATGTATGATCCTTCAATTGGTATCAAAAGCTCTATTGAATCTTTGATTGTATGATTTGTTAATTATGATTAACTGCATGAAAGTAGCTATGCTTGATTATAAAGCATGTATTTTTGATATTTTATATTTTATAAAACTAAATTTTAGGGTAAAATTAGTGCGGGCACGGAGGTCGACGTTGGACATCGATATTCGCGAAGCACAACGACCTCATCGGCTAGTTGCATGCTAGGCACGCGGACCGAGAATAACTTACTAGGCCATACGTGGGGGGCACCTGAGCCAGGCTGCGGCCGTAGATAGGCATGCATGAGCACGCCAAGTAGAGGGTTTAAGACCTTGAGACCCAAATATGCATGAACCCAAAGTGGGTAGAAGGCCCAAAAAGGTTTTAAAATTGAAATTTAGAGAAATTTTGATAAATTTATAAAATGAACAAAACCATTGATTTATAATTATTTTATAAATGAAATATGTTTCATTAATATGTCATGTATCAATGTGATTGAAGGATGGGTGAATGGTATGAATGAGTCGACCTAGTTTTTTGAATAAATGCTTGTAATTTTTTTGGATAAATAGGACCTATATGTCTTGCCTTCTCTATTATTCTATTGCATTTTTCTTCTCATCTTTCTCCCCTCGAATGTCACTCGAGGTTTTTTATTTCAAATAAATATAAAAGTAGAAGATAGGAATTAGAATAGATATAATGAGAAGACACCAAAGAATGAAGACATTCATGAAAAAGTTGTAATAATTTTTCACCTAGGAATTAACCCACTAGACTCCTTGTGGCTCAAGGGGGCTAATATTAGAAATTGATTACCATTCACCAGTTATTGAGTCATGCATGAGATTTATGTATGTTATGAGATCAATATTAGTATGCATGTTAAGAATAATATGATTATTATTTAGTCTACATGCTTGGGATGAGACCAACCATATTAAATCCTTCAAATAAAATATTAAGTTAATTGGTTTTTTAATATTATGAGGTAGGAACTCTCTTAGTCGTTGTTGTCTTGTTGAGATAACTCAAGTTCACTTCTTCCTCGAGGGTAAGAAATCATGAGTAATGTGACGTCTCCAAACGTTAGGTCTAACTTAGATGAGTTGTTGGGTTTGTTGAGATAACTCAAGGTCTAATAAACTTATAAGCAAGGATTGTTACTCACATAAGATGTGATAAAGATAAAGAGTTGTGATACCAATGAAACTAAAAATTACATTAGATATAATTGATAAGGAGTTACCTACCTAATCCTTCATGTATGGGTTATTGAGATAACTCAAGTCTAATGCATGTTAGAGGATGAGATCCTAACCCACTAAGAAAAAAAATCAAAAAGCTTTTTCGAGTCCTATATTGAAGGTTATAGAACTTGAAGAAAATAGTGAGAGCGAACATAGATTTTACTTCTTTAATTTATGCTTTGTTTTATTTTATGCAATTTAATTAACCAAATCGTATGTTTTTTTATCATGTCGGATTGTATAGTATGACTGAAAATACATCGATACTATCAATCATTGATGGAAGTAATGCCTTTAATGGCACAAACTTCCTCAACCGAGGAATGAATATAAGTATAGTCCTTAAACATGAGAAAATTCTCTATATGATAGAAAAAGCTCTCCTAGTTGAGCCTCCTTTGGTTCAAGTCGAAGCTCATGAAGCATAGATCAAACACCAAACACCTTGTCGAAACATATTCGGTACTTAAGTATTCAGCACTTAAAATTTAGTGCATAACGATTCGACACTTAATTTCGGTTTTATCAAACACCACTTTAATCTTCAAATTTAAAGTTCAATTTAGTTGATTTATATGCATACTGGAGGAGTGAAAAGCGAGGCTTAGAATGGGAGGAAAATGGTTAGGTTAAATTCGGACACTATTCGACATAGATTTGGGAATTTGGGGTTTATGGTTTGATTTGTATAATTTAATGTGTAATTGAGTTCTTAAATGCCATTTGATGTGTTTGAAATGTATACGTTGCTATATAATTTATAATATTGATGGTTATGAAGTTTTGTTGTTTAATATTGTGTAATTGGTGTTAGTGTTTATGATGGTTAAAATGATTTTATTAAGGTAATGTATTGATGCAATTGTGTTATTGAATTTTGCATTTTATGGCACAATTGCTTGTTATTCATGGCATGCATTTCATGAAATAATATTGTCCATGCATTGCCAATGAAATGCATATGCATGCTCAATTTTATAGAAAATGTCTTTAAGTCATGACAATATATTGTACATCATGGTTTTCTAATAACAATTGGAACTATTTTATGAAAGATGATTGTCATGGCTTTAAGAAATTTATAAGGACGGGCTTCATGGGTTTTCCATACTCGATGGTAAATGGTTTAGGACTAGGTAAGTGCGGATGTGCACTTTTAGAGGCTCGACGAAGGCGAGTTCGTAGATTGAGTCTGCTTCACCAAATGTGTTATGAAAACCATGAAGTACTTGTGATGGGACATATTCAAAGATGGAAACAAGAATTTTCAAATCGATCATTAAAAGTATTTATGACATGAAAAAGATTTAATATGAGCATACCGAGTATTTTATACATGCATATTCATTTACATGCATGACATCGCATAAGTTAACTTACCGAATTATCGCTCACTTAGTTTCTTATGATGTAGATAATCAAAGTGATTATGGTTACTTCTCGATCGACCTAATCTTCGAGGGTTACACTCGACGTTTATATCATTGGATGGGGATTTGGTTTTCAAGTCGACCTACTTCATGGTATTTTCTTTATGGTATTGGTTGTCATTATTGATGTATTAAGACTACGATAGATTATTCTTATGCTGTACTAAAAGTAATGGATAAGTAGACAAGAAACTTCTAATATGATGTAAATCGACAAATAAGCCACTTTTATAGTATGTAGCATTAAATCGGTTTTGTATGCTAATAGTGGTATGTATGTAAATAAAATATTAGTAGTAAAACAATAATGTAATCATAACTAGTTTAATTTCCTTTAAGTTATTTATTTCTATAGTAGAACCATAAGTAATTTGAGACATTAATTAAGGTGAATGGTAAATAATAATTAATCCATCAAATAACAAGACAAAAATAATTAATTAATAAAAACAAAGGTAAATAAATAATAAGAAAATAAAGGAAGTGTCAAGTAATAGGTCATGCTTAAATAAATTTATGTAAGTTAAAGAAAAGGGATTTAGGTAAAATCGAGAGTCACGGATCTAATTAATTTAGTCTATAGAATTTAAATAAAATAATAAAATGTAAAAAAATTCATAGTGCATTTTGAATTGAGAAATAGGACCTAATTGTCATTATTAGACTTTCGTAGCGTAATTTATACCTAAAAGTGTTGAAAATAAGTCACGGTGCCTTGTTAGCTTACATTAATTGCACTTACGATCGTGGGTTAACGACGAATAATATTCTCAACTTATTAGGTCCTAGGTTGAGGGTATTACGGACATGGTATCAAAGTATAGTTTATCGAATCACATCCAAGGTATATGGAAGGCAACCTCGAAAATCCGTAAGTATGTTTAATGAATGATGGTTATGATTGTTTGATGTGTATGTGATGAATGTAAATGATATGATATTGTTCTATAATTGAATGTTATATGTATGGAATGTTATAAGTGCTTGATCGACATAGTTTATATTATGAATGCTTGATAATTTAAAGAGGAAAAGACTATGCCACCAAACATTAGTAACAACTCGGAACAAGCAAAATGTCGAGTGACTAAGAGGGAGAGTTAATGGAACTCGCTTAAAAGGCGAGCAAGATATGATGAAGCGATAACATGAGAGGCATGCGGAACAAGCTGTAATGAGTATTAGAAACAACTTGACGTGGTTTTATTGAGGCATGCCAACCACGAGAGGATTGGGATAGTAGAGCGTTTTCAATAGTTTAATCCAAAGGAATTTAAAGGTGGTTTGAATCCTAATATTGCGGAAGAGTGGATTGAGTCAATAGAGGTTATCTTTGAGTATCCGGGTTGGTGCAATGTAGACCATATAGCTTGTGCCACTTTTATGATAGTTGTTGATGCTCGAAACTAGTGGAAAATTATGAAGTATGTTCGTAAGTTCAAGTATGGCTACTGCTTATGCTACTTTTATTACCGAAGCGAGGAGAGAAAGAAAGAGCACTTCCTTCATGGATTGAAGGAGGAAACAAAGATTTTTGTTCAAATGTCGACCGACATTTATAAAGATATGGTGAGGAAAGCACTCAAACTCAAAGTGGATCGAAAGAATGTACTCGTGCTCCTCCTCTAAGTATAAGAAAAGGAGGAATTGCTTCGGGTAGGTTCGGAGGCTAGTTTAATAGGAAGAAGCCATTTACCCCGAATTGGAAAAAGGGATAATAAGAAAGAAAAGACACTTGCGAGATGATAAAGGACTATGGAATGGGGTAATTAAAGCTGCTCAAAATATGGACGCCCACATTAGCGATTGCTTGATGGGTACGAATGTGTGTTATTTTTTTCAAGAGGTAGGAAACTTAGCTAATAACTATCCAAAAAAGAAGTCGATCGAAGGATGATGCATTCCTAGATGCATGTACACACTAACGTAGGAGGAAGTGAATAAAGAAGATGCTAATGTTATATATGGTAATGTCTTAATCCCTAACCTTACCGCACATGCATTGATAGATTTAGGTGCCATGCATTTGTTTGTTACACAATCATTATTAAGACAATCGGGCATGGTACCGGACGTATTGAATATGACTTATGAATTGGCACTCCTTGTCGGGGGAATCACTAGAGTCTAATACTACAATTAAGGAGTGCGAGATGAAAATTGGAAACTATACTTTATGTGTCGACCTTATAGTTTTGAGTCTTTAAGACTTCGATATTATTCTCGATATGGATTTCCTATCTAGGAACCAGACATTAATTGATTATTTGGCTAGAAAGGTGATATTTCACCCATTAAATAAACAACCTTTTGAGTTACAAGTCGGAATTCTAGTGAGGCTCGTAATCCTAATTTCAACGACTGATGACTTAGAAATTGATAAAATGTGGATGTATGAGCTACTTGATAAATATGATTGATATTAAAAAGGAAGGGAGCTCGAAATTGAAAGATATCAAAGTAGTTAAAGAATTTCTAAATGTCTTTCCTAAGAATATATAGGGGTTACCTCCAAAAGAGAAATCGATTTTGAAATTGAATTAGAACCAAGAACGGTGCCAATATCCAAAACACTATACGGAATGACTCCGGAAGAATCATAGGAGCTCAAAACACGGATACATGAGTTGTTGTATAAAGGTTATATTCACCTAGCTATTCATCTTAGGGAGCTTTGATATTATTTATAAATAAAAAGGATATATCATTACGATTGTACATTGATTATTGAGATTTGAATTGGGTGATCTGTTAAAAACAAGTATTTGCTCCCACGGATAGATGACTTGTTTGATGAGTTAAGAGGGATCCGAGTGTTTTCAAAAATTGATCTTCGGCTAGGATATCACTAATTGAGAATCATGGAAGAGAATATAAAGAAAATGACTTGTAGGATTCGATACAAGCATTATAAGTATTTAGTGATGTTGTTTGAATTAACTAATGCCCCGATCGTATTCATAGACACTACAACAAAAATAAGTTTTAGCAACGGATATTTAGCGACGGTCAACAAACCGTCGCTAAATACCTGGATTAGCAACAATTTTTCACACTTTAGCAACGATCTAAAAAATGGTTACAAAAATTAAATTTTACGACGGTTTTTAGTAATGGTCCGCCAATCCGTTGCTAATTTTATAGGCTAACCATTTTAGCAACGGTCTAAACCGTTGCTAAACCGTTGGTAAATTTAGCAACGGTCTAAACCGTTGGTAAATGTTATTTAATATTTTTTCAATGGTTTTATAAAAAAAACCCTAAATAAAAAATAAATTTAGCAACGGTCACAGACCGTCGCTATTCCGTTACCAAAAGAAAATTAGCAACGGTTTGGCGTTATTAAACCATTGCCAAAATATTCGTTTTAGCGACGGCCCAAGACCTTCGCTAAAACGTCGCCAAATCAACTCGGAAACGGTTAGCGACGGTCTCGGACCGTCGCTATCCCATTGGTAATTTAATTTTATTAGTTTAACCGTTGAAAATATAACCGTTGCAAACGTTAATTTAACGACGGTCTAAATCGTCGCTAAAAGTAAACCGTTGGTGGGAAACGATCAAATTTAATTTCGAATTTACGTTTAGCGACGGTCCGTGACCGTGGCTAAAAACTTTACCCTTCTATAAATAGCAGTTGATTGGAATCGACATTTTTTATTTTCTTCTCCTCTCTTCTTCTCCTCCGGCAGCGAGATCTCTGCCTTTTTCGTCTCCAATCCTTTGATCTCTCTCCTCAAAGCTATTGTTTCCTTAAAATCTCCATATTTCTTCCCTCTTTTCCTCCTCCTTTCAAGTTTTCTCTCTTCCGTTGAAGTTGCCGTTTTTCGACGACCATATTCCGACGAGACTTTTTTCCGACGGTTTCTCCCACTCCTTCTCTTGGTGACGAGTCCACCTAAATCTAAACCATCCTTTCAATTATTAATTTTTTCAGTTATTTATTTATGTCAAATAATTAGATTTTATTTTAATTTATTTTAATTACTTATTATTGCTAGTTTAATTATTGAATTGTTTGTTTATTGCATGTGTTTTTTTAATTTGATTATTTAATTAAAATTTATTTTGTGTGTTATTTTAGTGTAAATTGTGAGAGTTAATTGAAATGTTTAATTGTTAATTGTTATGTTAATGTTGTTGTTAATTATTTATTAATTGAATATTATTGTTAACTTTTTAATTTTGTGTTATTTTTTTTAAATTGTTGATTGAATTAATTTGATTGTTAATTGTTAATTTACTTACTTTAATTTATTGTTAAATTTTTTTGTTAGAAAATATAATTGTTATATTTTATTTTATGTTGTTATTTAAATTGTTATTGTTATTGTTATTAGTGTAGCTAATAATTGTTAATTTACTTAAGTAATTCACAATTTATTGAAAACATTATTAATTTCAGTAATTCCTAGTTCATTAAGTTAAAGCGTTAGGTTAGTACAAAATAAATCAAAACAATTTTCTAAAATTATTTTTAAATAAATAAAAAATAAAGTTATTAGAAATATTTGTAATTATAATTAGGAATTAAATAAATAATTAAGTTTGTATTTATAAACTTTTTTGAAATAAATTTTAAATAGATAAAAAATAAAGTTATTAGAAATATTTGTAATTGTTAGGAATTAAATAAATAATTAATTTGTATTTAAAACATTTTTTGAAATAAATTTTAAATAGATAAAAAATAAAGTTATTAGAAAAATTTGTAATTGTTAGGAATTAAATAAATAATTAATTTGTATTAAAAAAATTTCTTAAAAAAATTTTAAATAGATAAAAAATAAAATTATAGGAAATATTTGTAATTGTTAGTAATTAAATAAATAATTAAGTTGTATTTAAAAAATTTTCTGAAATAAATTTTAAATAGATAAAAAATAAAATTATAGGAAATATTTGTAATTGTTAGTAATTAAATAAATAATTAAGTTTTATTTAAAAAATTTTCTTAAAAAATTTTAAATAGATAAAAAATAAAATTATAGGAAATATTTGTAATTGTTAGTAATTAAATAAATAATTAAGTTGTATTTAAAAAAATTTCTTAAAAAAATTTTAAATAGATAAAAAATAAAATTATAGGAAATATTTGTAATTGTTAGTAATTAAATAAATAATTAAGTTGTATTTAAAAAAATTTCTTAAAAAAATTTTAAATAGATAAAAAATAAAATTATAGGAAATATTTGTAATTGTTAGTAATTAAATAAATAATTAAGTTGTATTTAACATTTTTTTCTAAACTTAGGTTGTTTATATATTTAGAAAATAACTTGTGTGTAACAAAAAAAAGATTTTAGATTTAGTAATAAAAGTAATTTAAGTAATTACATAAACAATTAATACAATTACTTTATAACTATTTTGTTTAAAATGAATTTGGATCGCTCTTGGATTGACTTTAGATTAAGCTGGTGGATTATTAAATGAGCGTTTTGTAGAAGGGGTTAATGAATTTATTAACTTTGCGGTTAGTCATCCACGGTGCATGGATGGAAATAAGATACGATGTCCATGTAAACAAAAAAAATATCAAAATCGTAGTTATGAAAACCACGATACCGTTAAGTATCATTTGCTTAGATATGGGTTTGTGTACGGGTATTATGTGTGGAGACGTCATGGAGAGAATGATTTAGCAATTAATGCCAATTCGTTTAATAATGTTGAACAAGAACAAATATGTGATGATCGTCAAGTTAATCGATACCACACAATGGTGATGGATGCGAGTGGTCCATCTTTTAATCCGTCTAACACGGACGAAGACCCAAACCCATACGCACGAAGCATTTTATGATTTATTAGATGCATCGAATAGAGAAATATGGATCAGGTCGAGAAAACCATTCGCGATTATCTGCAATGTCTCGTTTGTTGCATCTCAAGTACGAGCATCATTTTTCGGAGAGGTGTTACGACGATTTATGTCAACTTATGAAAGAGTTGATGCCTCCCGATACTTGTATGCCAGAAGACTTTTATAGTACAAAAAAATGATAGAAATGATGGGTTTGCTCGTTGAAAAGATCCACTTGTTGCATTAATGGTTGCATGATTTATTGGGGTCGGGACGACCGAGAGAATCTCTTGTAAAATATGTGATCATCCTCGATATCGAAATCCTACGCGGGGTTCGATTAGACAAACATTTGTCCCTTACAAAAAAATGTATTATTTTTCGATAACCCCACGATTACAAAGGATGTATGCATCAAATGCCACCGCTAATGATATGACATGGCATGCGCAACATGTGTGTGAGCCCAACGTCATGCGTCATTGTTCGGACTCCTTCGCATGGCAACATTTTGACCAAACACATCCTTCTTTTGCATCGAAATTAGGAATGTTAGATTAGGTGTTTGCATCGATGGGTTTCAACCGTTTGGTAAGTACGGACAACAATATTCTTCGTGGCCTGTCATTGTAACGCCATACAATTTGCCACCATGGAAATGTATGAAAGAAGAATATATGTTCTTAACTCGTTATTGTCCACAGTCCTAAGAACCCTAAAATCAATTTAGACGTATACTTACAACCCTTAATTAAAGAGTTGATAGAATTATGGGAAGTAGGTGCTCTTACTTATGATGTGTCACGTAAAGATAATTTTCAAATGAGAGACTGCTTGTCATGTGGACAATTAGTGACTTTCCTGCATATTCAATGTTATCTGGTTGGAGTATTGCGGGTAAGACGGCATGTCCGTATTGTATGAAAAATTCGATGCTTTCACCCTTCGAAACGGGAGGAAAACTTCATGGTTTGATTGCCATCGAAAGTTTATATCACAACGCCATCCGTTCGGGCGAAATAGGATCTGCGTTCAAGCGAAATTCGGTTGTTACGAGACATTGCTCCATCGATAAAGTCCGGAATTGAAATTTTACAAGAATTAAACAATTGGGGGTTGCTTGAAAGTAACGGAAGAGGGATCCGATGAGTATAATAATAATATATCTAAATATTGTGGTTGGAAAAAGCGTAGTATATTTTGGGACCTACCTTATTGGAGTTCTAATCTAATACGTCATAATTTGGATGTCATGCACATTGAAAAAAATGTCTTCGACAATGTGTTTAATACAATTATGAATGTCCCGGAAAAACAAAAGACAATGCAAATTCAAGAGAAGACTTAAAGCTATATTGTCGACGATCCGAATTAGAAATAGATGAAAACTCTAGAAAATACCCAAAACCCTGTTATACTCTAGACAAACAACAAAAAATACAATTACTTGAATGGATTAAACAACTAAAGTTTCCGGACGGATACGTCTCAAACTTGGCAAGGTGTGTGGATATGAATAACCTCGGATTACGTGGCATGAAAAGTCATGATTGTCATGTATTTATGCAAAGGCTAATACCTATTGCATTTCGTGATATGTTACCAACAAATGTATGGCAATCACTCACTGAGCTTAGCTTATTCTTTAAGGAAATAACATCTACTGTGATTAAGGTTGAAGATATGATCCGTCTTGAGGAAAATATACCAATAATCTTGTGCAAATTAGAGCGTATTTTCCCACCAAGTTTTTTCGACTCAATGGAGCATCTTCCCATACACTTGGCATATGAAGCAAAAATAGCCGGACCTGTACAATATCGATGGATGTATCCATTTGAAAGGTACAAATTAATGATTTTAGTGGACATACGTAAGTTTATAACTCTGTCAAATATTGATTAAGTCTAATGAACTCACAATATTATTGTAGGTACCTTCGCAAATTAAAAAATAATGTTAAGAACAAAGCCGAGTCGAAGGGTCAATATGCAATGCATATTTAGTTGAGGAAGCTTCAATGTTCTGTTCATATTACTTCGAGCCTCATGTACACACTAGGCATCGAAAAGTGCCTAGAAACTTTGATTGTGATCGAGAACCGAATGAAAATATTGAAGGCATGTTAGCAATATTCATTCCTAAGGGTAGACCTCTTGGTCGAGCACGATCACATGTCACGACGGATCAAGAAAAGAATGCGGCGCACACTTACATTCTATTGAGCTGTGATGAGGTGACACCGTACACGGAGTAAGTTTTATTACTATCAAATATTATTACTATACATTTATTCATTAACAACCATTCAATTTAAGAACATATAATAACAATATTTTTATCGTCGGATATTTTATCGATCAACTTTATGAAAGTGACCCCGACATATCGAAAAACGAGGTTGATTTTCGACTTCAAAACCAATTTGCATCATGGTTCCATCGATATGTGAGTATTCATGCTTGTCAAGATTGTTATTAAATATTCATAAATTTATTTTATCAAATTTTATTATTACATTACCTTATAAGTAACTCGGTCCTTACATACGGGCAAGCCGAGCACAACCTAAAACTATAACGAGATCATTATATTAAAGATTTGGCCAAAGGACCATTACGAACTGCGAAGTCGTATGCGGGGTACATTATAAATGGATATAAGTTTCATACCGATGTTGGTGGTTCGGAGAGAGCATCAATGTGTAGTGGAGTGTGTGTTAAAGGAGTTAACTACGGTGAGGTGGAAAATGACTACTACGGTAGGTTGATTGACATACTCGAACTTGAGTATCCAGCCTTACCAATAAAGAAAACAGTTTTGTTCAAATGTGATTGGTATGATACAACACACAGTATCGGTACACGAGTTCATGATCATTATGGACTAGTTGAGGTTCATAGTCGTAGGTATTCAAATAGATCCGATCCATTCATACTAGGATCACAAGCGCATCGAGTGTATTATGTAACATATCCTACATGTAAACGCATACGACGAGGCTGGTTGGCGGTATGTAAGGTTAAGCCAAGGCCTACGGTTGATGTGCCGAAATGTACTATTACCGTCGATCAAACCAATATCGAACCCTTTCAAGAAAATGAAATAGAAGGTCAACACAATGTCATGCACATTGATGATGATGAAGGTCGATCATTGATTGATCCTACCGGAGCATTATTAGAATTGGACGGTGATGAAATAGATATTCAGAATGAATCGGAGTTAGAAACCGATGTTGAAGAAGACTTAGATGAAGAATGTGACAATGATTATAATGATAGTGATTAGAGATAATATGATATATCCCATTGGATTATGTTATATTGTATTTTTTATTCAATTCATAAATTATGCACTTGGATTTTATGTAATTGTTGTTCGAATTTAAGGGTTTAGGCAACCTTGTCCTCCCGGGATGTTGGGATAGGCTGGTTTTGTCCCCCAAGTGTAATTTTTCAAACTATTTTAATAAATCTCCAGGGTACCGTCCACTGTTCTGTCACAATTTTAGGAAAAAATTAGGTTTATTCGTATGTTTACTTACATAGTTAACATATAATTTTTAAAGGTAAGATTTAATTAAATAAATGTTTATGATTTATTGTTGTTTAGTATAAATCAATTAGTTCATATTAATTTGAATGTTATATGTAAGTATATATGCATTATATAATTCATATTTTATTTAACAATTATTGACTTTAATAATTAATATGTACGTAGGTCATAATGACTCGAGGTAGGGGTCGTGGTTCGGATGCGATCGGTCGACGGTGATCATGGACGTCGTAGACACCCTTCTTATTTCGCTCACGGTCGGATGGATCCCCCACCGGACATGCCTCCGTACCACTCTTCCGGTGGCCCCTCCATATCCCGTTCCATGCTTGTCGAGTCTCGGCCGTAGCCTTTTGAACCTCCACGTCAACCTCCCTCATATTTTCCGTCGTCATCGTCAGTGCCTTCGTCATCACATCAGGACGACCGTTCCGTTCCTCAACACGTTCCACCCCATAATGTCCCGCGTCAATCGGCTTCGAGCCAATAACATCTGCGGTTGACCATCGAGTACGGGTCATTGTTGTTGGGCGCAATGAGTACGGTTTATGCTTCATTTAATTAAAAAAATTTTTGGTTACCATTATTATCTACTTTGTTATTTATGAATTTAATTAATGTTTATTTTTTTGTAGGTTGTATCCTTCGATGTTTGCTCTCGCTCGATCGTTAAGACATTCCAAGAGTACGTTCATTCTTCGGGATGGATGTGGAAAAAAATGAGTCCGGAGACAAAAGATTTTTACTGGGAAGAATTTAAGGTTCTAATTTCTAAATTTTATTTGATTAATTATATTATTTAATATTTAATTAAATTGTATAAAATAATATGAAAGTAAAGTTAGTAGTGTATATTATTTTTTTTTGGTAGAAATCATTTAAGTGGGATGATGATTTGAACGAGAGCATAGTTAAGAAAGCATGAAAATGTCTTGCACGGAAGTGATATTCGACTTCCTTTTTCATCTAAGGAAAAAATCGAAGCCGGCATATATCTCACGGGAAATATGGGATGCATGGACTAAGGAATGGACGAAACCTAAGGCCGTTGCTCGATCTAAGATGACGAGCATGGAACCGTAAGAGTGAGGCTGGTGGAGTCGAAGGCTGGTCCTTCTAGACATACGGGGGATCAATCGGCCATAGAGAGCACGCCATACGCATGATAAAAAATATATATTATTTAATTTATTTATAATTTTTTTAAAAAATAATACCCAAAATACTTAATTAAACATCCGACTATATTTAATATATTTACGTTTATTTATATATGTTTTCGGCGTAATGTGTTGGGTCGTGAACTCGATCCTCACGAGGTTTTCTTGAGGACTCATCAAAGAAAGGTTAATGATCGAGTTAGTCTTCGTCGATCAACGGTCGAGGGTTATCGGAGTAAGTGATAAATTTGAAACATTATTGAATATCTATTAGTTAATAACGTTATTTGACAATCGTATTTGATGTGACGTGTTTCATAATTATACAGGAGACCGTACAAAGATTAATTAATGAGGAAGAGGTTGCTAGCCGACGGTCGGGAGGGACTGAAGCAACCGCACCCGACATTAATGACATCTTTCAAAGGGCCGTTGGTGGAAGAGATAGTAAGAGGAAGAGGATATACGGATTCAACTCACACGCATCTCGCTATTATTCAAATGTCAATGCGAGCTTATCTTCCGATACTTCCGGATTCAATGCAATCGACGAGGTACAATTGAAGGAAATTCAACGAGCAAACATCTATAAACACGACGCCCATCCACAACTTAAAGGGTACCGTGAGCGACCTACAAGGCCAAGTGGCATCGTTGTTGGATACCACGATTGAGTTAAGAAACAATAGTCGAGAGCGAGTTTACGATGATGTCACGGATGCGGTAGATGTTCATGCGGCATTTTGAGCGTGGTGGTAGTTCATCCGTCGTTCCCGAGACCGACAATGACTCGACCCGACCTCCGACCGATCCTAGATATTAACTTATTTTAGATTTTATGTTTTCTTGTATTAACCGCAACCGATGTACTATTTTTTTATTTAACAATAATGCAATTGTTTAGCGACGTTTTAATACATTTTGAATAATAAAAATTTACGTTTACGATATTTTATGAGATTTTTGCTACTTTAAAATTGTTACTTTGACCTCATTTTATTATTGTTTTAAATAAATTTATTTTTTCAATTAGCGATGGTCTTAGAAACCATCCAGATCGTCGCTAAAAATAAAATATTAGCAACGGTCCGAACCGTTACCAAATTGACCATTGCCAACTCTTGACCGTTGCTAATCCATCGCTATTTAGCAACGGTCATACCAAGGGTTTATGAAACCATCGTTAATGTCCTAACTGTTTACATCGACATTTAGCGACGGAATAGCAACGTTTTAGACCGTCGTTAATTTCGCAACGGTCTAAACCGTCACTAAAAAACACCGATGAGGTTTTTAGCGATGGTTACTTGACCGTCGCAAAACCGTTGCTAAAACGTTTTAGCAACGGTTTTTTTTTATTTAGCGACGAGTTTGCCCATCGCTAAATCCCATTTATCCGGTAGTGAGAGTTAATGAATTGAGTATTCCACGAATATCTAGATAAATTTATCATTGTATGTATTGATGATATCTTGATATATTCTAAAATTCATGAGGAGCATACATAAATTATATGCTAAGCTTAAGAAGTGTGCATTTTGGCTCGAATAAGTAGTATTCCTTGGGCACATAGTATCTAAAGATGGGATTATGGTGCATCCTAGCAAAGTATAAGCAGTACAAGAATGGAATAGCCAAAGAATGTTTCTAAAGTAAGAAGCTTCCTTAGGATGGCAAGTGCTATTATCAAAAATTTTCAAAAATAGCCACACCACTCACTCGATTAAGAAAAAATACGAAATTTAAGTCGAATGATCAATGTGAGCAGAGTTTCCAAAAGCTAATGTTTAGACTCAATACAGCTCCAATACTAGCTTTTCCTAAAGATAATGAAGACTTCATAGTTTATACGGATGCTTCTTGGATCGAATTGGGAGCAAAATGCTAGACGGAAAGTAATTGCCTATGCATCTCGATAACTAAAAGACTATGAGAAGAATTACCCACTCATGATTTGGAATTGGCTTATATAATCTTTGCCTTAAAAATTTAGAGGCGGTATTTATCGATGTTTGATGCAACATTTACACCGATCATAAGAGTCTCAAGTATATTTTTACTCAAAAGGAATTAAATATGAGACAAAAAGGGTAACTCAAAGTACTTAATGACCATGACATTATCTTTCATTACCACCTCGACAAAGCGGATGTCATGGCCGACGTATTAGCGGAAAATCAATAGAAGTGTTACAAATGTAGATCACACGAGATATGAAGAAACTCCGGCTAGAGGTCATACTCGAGCAAAGCATAAAGAGCTTTTTGGGTGTAATGACAATGCAATCAAATACTAAGTAGAAAATAAAAAAGGGTAACCCCACGATCTAGAATTTCTTAAGATTCAACAAAAGGTAACAAAAGGCAAGACAATAAAGTTTGCCCTAAATGATGAAGGTATTTGATGTTATCGAGGTAGATTGTGTGGTCTCAATAAAAAGAGCTTTGAGAGAAAATTTTGAAAGAAGCCCACACCACACCCCGTACCATACACCTTGGTGGTATGAAAATATGCCAATTTCTTAAAAAGACCTATTGGTGAAAAGGAATGAAATGAAATATCACAGATTATGTGGTAAGGTGTTTGACATATCGGTAAGTTAAAGTCGAATACCAAAGGTCATCGGGATTGTCAAGATCGTTGGATATCCTCGAATGAAAGTGGAAGCACATATTGATGGACTTTATTTTGGGATTGCCAAGATCGAGTGAGGAGTTAATAGTATGTGAGTTATAGTAGATCGCTTGACTAAATCAACTTACTTCCTAATAATCAAAATACCATATTTCATATAAAAATGCACCGAGTTTTATTTGAAGGAGATTATGAGGTTACATGGAATTCCCGTCTCAATCATGTCGGACGGAGATCCTTAATTTATGTCATGACTGCGGAGAAGTCTACATGAAGTGAAGGGAACTAAGCTAAGTCGTAGCACTCGCTTTTTTATCCGTAAACAAATGAACAAACAAAGTGGGTGAACTAGATATTGGAATACATGCCGTGAGCATGTGTGCTGAATTGGTCGACAAGTTGAGAGAGGTATTTATCATTAGTAGAGTTCACTTACAATATTGTAGTTACCAAATGAGTATCGGCATGGCATCTTACGAAGCTTTATATGAACGAAAGTGCCAATTACCTATACATTGGGACGACGTAGGTGAACAAAAAAATACTAAGACCAAAATTAATCCAAGTACACAACGGATATGATACAACGAGTTAGGGAGAGAATGAAGATAACACAAAGCCGACAAAAGAGCTATACGGATGTTAGAAGGAAGGAATTAGAATTTCAAGTCAGCAACAAAGTATTTTTAAAAATAGCCCATATGGAAGGTGTGATGAGGTTCGAAAGAAAAAAAAAGTCTAAGGTATATTGGAACTTATGAAATATTCGAGAGGATCGGTGATCGAGCTTGCGAGTTAGTGTTACCACCTTCGCTTCCATCAATCCATGATGTATTCCATGTCTCTATGCTTTGAAATTATGTTAAAGATCCAAACCACATGTTGAATAATGAATTCTTAGACCTCCGGATTGATATGAGTTATGACAAAGGGTCGAGTACAAATTTTAGACTAGGAGTTCAAAAAATTACGAAATAAAGAAGTCCCTTTAGTAAACGTATTGTGGAGGAACCATGATGTAGAAGAAGCAATATGGGAAAAGAAAAAGAAATACGAGCTCGGTGTCCCGAACTATTTCATTAGAAATTTCGAGGATAAAATTTTTGTAAGGAGTGGAGGATGGAATAATCGATACCAACTAAAACTAAAATTTAATAAAAATTATTTATTAAAAAAAATGAGAAATATTTTGAAGGCATGAAATAATCCATAAAGGCTTGAAAGAGTATTCAAAGCGACTAAAATAGTTCTTTGATGCTCAATGAATATTTTATTGATTTTACACTCGCATGAATAATGACTTTTATGTGAAATAATTATTTTGAGCATGTTGCATGTGCATGAAAAATATTTTGTTTACTTAGAATCTTTTTTAGAGGGGTGTTCAATTATTTTATGTTGTTGTATGAATTTTTTGATTTGCGATGAATATTTTATTTAAATTTTTATGGACATGAATAGTATTTTTGAGGTAAACTAATTAATTTAGGTGTTTTAAAGGAACAAGAAAATTATTCCAAGGGTATAGAAAAATTATTCAGAATGTGTAGGAATATGTTATAAGTTTCGATGAATTTTTCTAAATGTAAGTAATATTTTCTATACAAAAAGGTGTATTTTCACACTCGAAAATTAAATTGGAGGCCTAAATAAAGGTATACAAATTATGTAATTAAATTTTTTTCAGAAGTGTTTGAATTTATTATGAAGAGAAATTAAATTTTGAAAAAGTATAGAATAAAATTTTAGAATTAGTGGACATAATTGGATGGAAATTAAGGACGTAATTGCATAAAATTAAAAGTTTGAACTTCTAAATTAAATTAGTTATGAACTTAAGTAGTTTAAAAGTTGTTAAAATATCTTTAAAAGAAGGATTTGATGTAATCAATTGAAAAATTTAAGGATGATTGGAAGAGTAATTAGAGAAAAGATTAGTAAAATGAAGGACTAAAATTAAGCTAAATTTTAGGAATTTTTCTACCCTTCCAATCAAATTTTAGCTCTATGATTAAGGGCTAATTAATGAGCTTTGACTTGGTTAAAAAGGAGAGGTTAGAATTAGGCAAGATGGAAGGTTAAGAATTAAAGGAAGGTTAATGGCTAAAATTTTTTCCATTTCACGGGGTCAAATTTGCATCACGATTTGAACTCAATGCGGCGACCTAGTTCCCCTAGACTTCAGCCTTTTTCCTCCCAATTTGCTCTCGTGTTTGGCCTATCGACTATTGTGTTTCACACACCCAAGAGGCTTTCCCCGAAGTCCCGCAAATGATAGGCAACACGCTACTAATAGACAAAGAGTGAATCGGAGATTACACACAATATCACAAGAAAACTCCCAACCTTTTATTAACCCGCTAACAAAGGAATACACTTTTATTTCGGTGTCTCTCTATCTCTGTCTATATGTCTCTCTCTCGTGTGCAAAGCACATCCCCTCTCCTTTTTATAACAAAGGATCATTGGAAGTTACATAGGAACTACTATCTAATCGCTCCCTATAAATCCGGACAGATTGGCTAGAGGAAGTAACTGCCGATAACTCGCCTCTTTGATAACTCGCTCCTTTTGGAACTTCCTTTGGCCTCGCCACCCCACGGACCCTTTAGGCATCCGACCGAGCCTTCTCTCTCAGCTGCTGTGCTCCCACGTAACTTGGACAGCCCTCCATCCAAGTCCGGAGTTGTGTCGAACATGAACCCGTTGTTCGCAGCCTTGGCGCGCGTAACCCCGCGCCTATCCTTGGCGCAACCCCGCGCCTATCCTTGGCGCGCGCAACATTTGCGCCTACGCTTATCCTTGGCGCGTCCAAAAAATAGAAATTAAAGGGCGGAGAAGAGGTCAATGGTCCATGAAAATTTGATTATAAATATGGGTGCAAGAAATTCAAGAAAATGCATTGAAAATAGCTAAGTCCAAAGGAAACTTTTGTAAAATTTCCTTAGGAATTTCCATTAAAAAAAAAACCCACTCGAATCACCTCTAAACACTTTAAATAAACTAATCAAGCAAGGAAATCAAGGTAGAAGATCAAAATTTATCAAGACAAAAAAATTGGACTTAGGCCAAATTAGCGAGAGGAAAAAGGAAGAAGAAATTTCTCAAACTATCCAAGCTCCCAAAGTTAATTTGGATCTTAATTATGTTAGTTAAATTCACCTACATCACAAGAAGTATTTAATTGATGTCAATTTGTGATATATATGCTTTAATTTGTGATTTTTAACTTTAGTTTTAAAATCACGAGTTAGGGTTCTTGGTGAAAAAAAATTGAAAGAAATGAAATTAATCTCTTAATTCAATAAATTAAGGTTGAAACATGTTAATTAAACTTAAATTTGAGATTTAAAAATAAAAAAAATTTTAGGGTTAAGAAAGGTGAACATTCGGCCTAAATTAGAGAATGAGGGTTTCCGATCCTTTGATGTAATTGATGTTCTATAGCTTGATTATGACTTAATTAGGTGTGAATTATTGTTTGGGAAGGAAAAATCTCATTTAAATTGAAGAAAATTCAATGAATTTCTTACGGTTAATATTCAACCCAAAACCTAAAATTATTGTGCTTTGATTCTTTCATCCAATTCATAAATTGTTAGTTAATTAATAGTTGAATGAGTATAATTTGATGAATATAAATGAAAAATTCTAGAAAAATTGAAGAAAGTTTCTCAATTTTGCTTAGGCCCAATTTCGACTCGTTAAGGCCCAATTAGAGTTTAGGCATGCAATTGTTCGATGAATGTTAATTAAATTGATTCCTATTGCTAATATGTGATTGAATTACTTGGTGTTAGAAATTTATGATGAATTGAGAAGAAAATAATTAGGTTAGGGTTAAGGGAGAATTTGACCCAAAATGAAGAAAATTAGGGTTTAGGTTTTAATTGATTCTTAAAACTTCAATTAGTTAATTTAAACTTAGGAAAAATATAATGATATGAATGAGAATGAAAAATTTCATTCAAACCTAAAAATTTGCTTATATTAGTGAGTTGGGGTTTAGGCCCAATAAGGCCCTATTTGTAAATCATACATGTAATTAATTCCTTAAGACCTAATTAAGGTAGGAGGTGTTTGATAACCTATTTAAGTAACTTAAAAAATTAAGTTATAATACTTAATATAAAAAGCTTGTTTGATAACCTAAATAATCTCATATTAAAAATTTAAGTTTAGTCAAAATCTACTTAATTAGATAAGTTAAAGTTTTTAACTTATTACTTTTTTATCAACGCGCTCAATTGAAAGATTTTTAAAATTTTTCTAATATGATTATATTGCCCTTATATATTCTAATTTTTTTTTATTAACACCACCTAATTTTTATTTTATTTTAAGATGTCTATTGATATCTTGATCTTTTTTGTATATGTTTTTTAGAGAAAGACCGAGTCTTTTTACGGATTAAGTTGTTTTATAGATTAAGCTATTTTTAGGGTTTCGCTAGAAAGAATCTTAGATAGCAATGGCGATGGCAGTCGCTTTGAGATGCGGAGGAAGGAGATTTGTCTCCCTCTTGTCTCCCCTCAACCATTCACCGTCATTAGATCCTCTCTTATCATCGAGGAGCATGTCCCTCTTGGAGTGCACTCCATTTCAACTCGAAGTGGTATGAAATTAGATGAAAAGTGTCAAGAACATTCGAGAAAATTACGATGGCTATGATGATGGTTACGACCTCAAAGTTGCGATTTATTCAAACTAAAGCTAAAAATTCTCGTGGTCTATGGCGGTAGTTTATTGTGCTTTTTGGAGATAATCCTAGTGTTGATGTAAAGAAGTGATTGTTACTATGTCTTCGAATAGAGGTCTCGCGGTGGAATTAACTCTACATCGGTTAAGGTCGGCGGGGCCATTAGCAAGCTGACTTTTAGTCCTAACAAAGAAATAAAATAGTCATCTTGGGAGAAAAGGCAAAGGCTCGGCTAATACGTGATTCAAAAAACGAATATTGCAATATGCATGATAGAGTTACGAGAGGAATCCTCCGAATTATACGTAGGTCTCCGTTCGGGAATTACAAATCAAGTTTATCGTGGTTTGTTTGTATTCTTGGTTTCATTTATTTTTCATTTGTTGTTCCTTGAAGTTGATTTCGTGTGGTTCGGCTTGAACACTTGATAACTATTGTAAAAAAAAATAAATAGATTAAGCTATTTTAGTTTATGGGTTTTATTTTATGCATGACATAACAATTAATGTTATTTTAGATCGTATTTAAATTTTTTATTAATAATAATTTTTATTTGTTTGTTTATATATATATATCTCGTGTGTGTGTGTGTCCGTGTATAATAAATAAACAAAAAAATAAATAAAAATTATTATTAATAAAAAATTAAATACGATCTAAGATAACATTAATTGTTATATCACACACACACACACAAATACGTGTTTGTATTAAAAAAAAATCACGTTATAATTATAAGATTAAAATTGTCTTGTATATAGCCTTGACATGTTCAACAACGAGCACTTATCAAATGAACTTATTATATTCAGCACTTAATTTTTAATAAATACCAAACACCTTGTCGAAACATATTCGGTACTTAAGTATTCGGCACTTAAAATTTAGCGCATAACTGATTCGACACTTAATTTCGGTTTTATCAAACACCACTTTAATCTTCAAATTTAAAGTTCAATTTAGTTGATTTATATGAGAAATGGAGGTTAAAATTTGGAGAAAATGGTTAGGTTAAATTAGGACACTAGTTGAGGATTTAGGATTTATGGTTTGATTTGTATAATTTAATGTGTAATTGAGTTCTTAAATTCCATTTGATGTGTTTGAAACATGTATGTTGTATGTCATTTATAATATTGATGGTTATGAAGTTATATTGTTTTATATTCCGTAATTGGTGTTAGTGTTTATGATGGTTAAAATGATTTTATTAAGGTAATGTATTGATGCAATTGTGTTATTGAATTTTGCATTTTATGGCACAATTGCTTGTTATTCATGGCATGCATTTCATGAAATAATATTGTCCATGCATTGCCAATGAAATGCATATGCATGCTCAATATTATGGAAAATATCTTTAAGTCATGAAAATGTATTGTGCATTATGATTTTCCAATAGCAATTGGAACTATTTTATGATGATTTTCTTGGCTTTAAGGAATTTTATAAGGAAGGGCTTCATGGGTTTTTCATACTCTGCTAGTAAATGGTTCGGGACTAGGCAAGTTCGGACGTGCACTTTTAAAGGCTCGACAGGGCTCGTCCGTAGATTGGTTTGCTTTACTAGATGTATTATGGAATCCCGGAAGTATTTGTGATGGGACATATTCAAAGATGGAAAAAGGATTTTTAAACCGATCATGAAAAGTATTTATGCAAAAAAGATTTAATATGAGGATACCGAGTGTTTTATACATGAATATTCATTTACAAGCATGACGTCCATAAGTTAATTTACCGAGTTATCGCTCACTTAGTTTCTTATGATGAAGATAATTAAAGTGATTATGGCTTACTTCTCGATCGAGCCGATCTTCGAGGGTTACACTCGACGTTTATTTCTTGGATGGGGATTTGGTTTTCAAGTTGACCTACTTCATGCTATTTTCTTTATGGTATTGATCTGTCATTATTTAGGTTTAAGACTAGATAGATTATTCTTATGCTCGTACTAAAAGCAATGAATAAGTAGACAAGAAACTGCTAATATGATGTAAATCGATAAATAATCAATTTTTATAGTATGTGGCATTAAACTGGTTTTATATGCTAATAGTGGTATGTATGTAAATGAAATATTAGTAGTAAAATAGTAGTGTAATCGTAACGAGTGTAATTTCCATTAAGTTATTTATTTCTATGGTAGAACCATAAGTAATTTGAGACATTAATTAAGGTGAATGGTAACTAATAATTAATCATCAAATAACTAGACAAAAATAATTAATAAATAAAAATAGAGGTAAATAAATAAAAAGAAAAATAAGTAAGTGTCAAGCAATAGGTCGTGTTTAAACAAATTTATATAAGTTAAAGAAAAGAGATTTAGGAAAAACGAGAGTCACAAATCTAATTAATCTAGTCCACGAATTTAAATAAAATAATAGAACACAAAGAATTCATGGTGCATTTGGAACTAAGAAATAAGAACTAATTGTCATTATTAGACTTCCACAACATAATTTATACCTAAAGGTGTTGGAAATAAGTCACGGTGCGATGTTAGCTTACGGTCATTACACTTTAAATATGGGTTAATGACGAAAATATTCTCAACCTATTAGGTTCTAGGTTAGGGGTGTTATAAAGGGTGGTATGCAAACATATCGATTGGGGGGAAGGGGGTAGAGGGGGCATCCGACACGGAAAAGAAGTAGGACTACCCCCATGTCATTGTCACTTGTCATCATTAGTGTCTAAACCATGACATGGGCTATTGCATGAGGGAACATCCCCTACCATTTGGCATAACCTACACATTGAGACATTAATTAGTTCAACTATTGATGTTAACATAAAACATTAATATTAACATAAACAAGTTGAAATATATTTACTTTTTGATAAACAAATAATTTCATAATTAAATTAAAACATGCATATACACATACATATTATATGTTACCTTATTATTAATTTAAATTAAACTATAGAGGATAATCAAACCTTATTGGTAATCACTATCCCGACCATCATTATTACGGTCTTCATCTAAGTCTTTCTCAACATCTATTTCAAATTCAACTTCATTCTCTTCATTATTTTCACCCCTTCTAAATCTATTAACGATTTAGTTGGATAAGTCAACAACTAACCTTCGTTATCATCAACTTTGATGTTATTGTGTTGGCTTTTCATTTTGTTTTCCTAAAATGATTTTGTAATTATTTAGATCGTAACGTAAGATTATGGAACTTCCACCATTGATTGAGGTTTTACCTTACATACGACCAACTAATCGCTCCCGATGCACTTCGATGTAGAATATGTTGCATAATACACTCGATGCGTTTGTGTTGCTAGGATAAAGGGATCGATTTGTTCGACTACCTATGACTATTTACTTCTAATATGCCACACCGATCATGAACTCTTGTACCAACCCTTGGTATAGTATCATACCAATCACTTTTAAACAATACGATTTTCTTGATTAGTAATGCATGATACTCAAGTTTCAATATATCGATCAACCTATAATAGTAGTCATTTTCCTCTACACCATAATTAACTTCTTTTACATACACTCTACTACACATTGTTGCTCTATCCGAAGTATGACCTTCGATGTGGAACTTGTACCTATTCATAATTTATCTTGCATACGACTTAGTTATTCATAATGGTTCTTTTATAAGATCTTTAATGTAACGATCGGTTATTATATTGAGTTGTGTATTATTTGTTTATAAATTCTAGATTCGTTACTTACTATTAGTATTAAATTTCATAATTTCATCTTAATAATAAAACATATTCAAAATTTATAATACTCATATATCGATGAAACCAAGATGCAAAATCATTTTTAAGTCAAACATCAACCTGGTGCTTTGATATGTTGGGATTATTTTGATGAAGTTGGCTCACAAAATATTTATGGAATAAAAAATAATTATAAGATTCTCATTGTCTTTAATATAAATATTTGATAAGTGACGAAGTTAACTATTGAAAATTTTGCTAATTTTAGCATTTACTCGGTGTAAGGTGTCACCTTGTCATAGTTTTATAAAATATAGGGAATGAGATGCAAACTTTTCTTCATCTCGTCAACACATATGATTTTAGTCGACCAAAAGATCGACCTTTCGGTTTGAATATAACAAGCATTCTTTCAATGTCTTCACTTAGTTCTCGAGCACATTCAAAGTTACATGGCTCTTTTTTATGCCCGGTATAGATTGAAAGGTCATGTATTCTATGGAGGTACGAAATAAAACAAAAAATTTCCTCCATCTAAAGGCACAATATCATGCTATTGAATCAACTTACCATATATTCATGAATTAAAGCATTAAATAAAGAATTATCTCTCATAGTATAGATTTAAACCTTTGTAGAAAGGAACCTTCTAAATGTTCGACCTTTATCGATAATCCATGCAATCCAAGCACCACACAAGAAGCACTCAAAATTAGTAGAGTGCTAGCTTCATTTTTTAAAACTTGTTTAGTGTTTATGCTTTAGAAATCTAATTAAGGTAATTTTATGATAACCCAAAAGGAGGGAGGGAAAATGATGTGTACTTGGTTTTTAGGAGAATGCTATTTTTTCTTTTTTTCTTTTACTTAATGTCTTGTGCCCTAGCCCTTTTTTTTCTTTGTGTTGTTTTTTCTCCTCTAAAAACTCTCTCAATTTCTTGATTTTGCCCCATGTCTCTTCCATATATATAGAGGAGAGGCTTCCTTGTCTTTCAAGGATAAGGAAGAGACGGTAATGAGTCGTAAAGAACTCTAAGTTGTTGCTTCCTAATTATCTAAGGATTAAGAGTTATTATGCATATGGGCTTTTTGATCTTATCTTTCAAAACATTCATCCTTATCCAATAAGGTTCATGTTTATCCTACCATCAAAATATCTTTCGGGCTTTTAATTAAACATATTAATCCAAACTATTTTAGACTAATTAATTAATTTGTACTATCCAAATAAATTAGGTTAGATAATTTTAGGTAGCCCACATTAGGGATAATTTTCCAAAATACCCATAAACCTACATTAGGAAACTAATTTCATTTTAGGTTATTTACTTTCAAATTTAGAGCTAACTTCCAAATTAGGAAACTTATTTCTAAAATAAGAAACTTTTTATTTTAGAAAACTTTTCATTTTAGAAAACTTTTCATTTTAGGAAACCTTTTCCAAAATAGAAAACTTTCAAATTGGAAACTTTTTCCAACATCTTTATTTCTCTTTTATTATGTGAATGCTTAAACTTATACGTGTGACTTAATAGGCTCCTAGATATGTTAACAATGTATTAAAACTAAAAGATACCTGTTGTATCCCTTGATATATAAATCAAGATTGGCATCTAGCAAGGCTTTATGACTACCTAATTCTTTAAGAAGATTAATGAATTCGTAATTACCTTTCACGAGCATGGTTACTATATAATTCTATCCTCATGTCAACTTATCAAAGTGTGATCTCGAATTTAGTTATTAGTCTTGTTCGATTATGATCACATAAGTTTTCTTTAATTCTCAAATATTGTAGCTCATAAAGTAAACCAATTATACTCTATTGGTATACTCCTACTATGGCCATAGATTTCTTGAGGAGAGATTCATCGAAGTGTGATGTGATAACTCCTTTAGTATATAAGGAATGACATGTCCTATCTTAGTCATCCATTTACATGTAGTAGATTCCTAGTGTACCTAACAAATTGCTCATATGCAATCATTTACTGGGTCCATTGAAACGAGTGTCAAAATACATAAATCCTCCAATGAGATAATCATAATGACTTCAAGTCTAAGAACTAGTTGTATTCATCTTGTATGGGATTCTCATAGACTAAATCAAATGAGTTCTTATGGTGAGTCAAGTTTAGTGATATGTTCTCTAACATATGTTACCTAAGTGCTTGCTTTGGCATTATCATGTCAATAGATGTGAGATCTCATACTCGCTATTATATAACATAAGCATAGTACTCACAAGTCTAACCATATATAGTCAATGTCTATTTTTTAATAATGCTATAACTTGGGACATTTAATGATATCATTTATGTGCATTAGTGTTTATCTTACATCTTTCAATCAATCATTAATGCAAATGCATATCATAAGGACTTCTATTTAATTCTAATAAATAAATATAAGATATAAGAATTAATAAAAAAACTTTTTTATTATTAATAAAATAAATTATGTAATATTATAATAACTCAAACCTATCTAAACATGGTTGGATCTTGGAAACCTACACTAACAATCTCCCACTTGTACTAGCCAACCAGCCATGTCCCTTAATCCCGATGATCGAGTAAGAGACTCATGTTTCAGCAAGGATAAAAGCTTAGTCAAGGGATCGACTATGTTGTCGTCGGTGTAAACCTTTTCTATCCATATATCATCATGATTGATAATCTCTCTAATAAGATGGTAGCATCGTAGTACATGTTTGGATTATTGATGAGACCTTGGCTCTTTAACATATGCTATGAATCCTTTGTTGTTAGCTATCAAGCTATATGACATTGGAATAAATCTTTCTTTGATTTTTTCATACTAAACCTTTTAGTATCATGTCATGTATCTACCTCGAGAGACCCTTCACATTCTAAGTGATGTATCTCTATAGGTGTAGACACTTAGAACATAAGCTACCCTCACATGTCATAATTGGGGAAATTCATTTTATATATTTCAATCTATTATGATAATATTTAAAGCCGAGAAGTAGTTTATATAACTTTTTACATAAAATAACCATTACTTGTAGACTCCTACTAACCTTTTATATACACAAGGTTTATCTTTTTTTTTTTTTATGAAAATATGAAACTTTTTTATTATTTCATCAAAACATTGATTCTCATTCCTAAAGGCATGATTAAGTCCATAAATGGACCTTTGCATCTTGCGAATCTTATTTGTATGTTCTTTAGAACCATTAGGGTAAGTAATCTACACACTCTTTTCGTTTGCTACTTTTAGGAGTCAATGTTTAACATTACTTTTCATAAGTGTTAGCTTCGTCGTCACCTTTTAGGGTACATATCACCATGTGTTGAGATAAGAAGATCATATCCTTTCATCCTTTGGCGAACTCTTTTTAGACTTATGAATTTCTTATGTTTTTGTTTGTGGATAGTTACAATATTTTGAAACCTATCTACTTGGGGTTTCATTAATGGAGTGTTAATTTGTGAGTTTACTCGAATCTCATTGAGTTCTAATTTCGTCCCACTATTTTTAGCATCCATATTTTCCTTCCTAAGGAAAATAGCATGCCTAGTCATGAATAATACTTCGTTCTAGTGTTAGGAAAATAATATCTATTTGTTTCTTTTGGATATTTCATATATTTACATGTCATTGATTTAGGCTTTAACTTTTCCTTGTCAAACCATTTAACACATGTTTTATAGCCTCAAATCATCAAGGAAAGATATATTCATTTTCTTTTCTTTCCATATCTCATTTGAAGTCTAATCAAATAAACTTAATTGGAACGTTATTCAAAATAAAAGTTACGGGAAAGAGTATTTATCCCAAAATGAGATGAGATAAATTCGACTCATTATAGATCGGACCATACCCAATGTGTGGTATCCATTGATAAATAATCTCATTCTCTTTTAGGTGATATAAAATTCATTACTTAAGTATTTATCACTTCGATCTCATCGAAATGCCTTAATACTTTTGCTGGTTTATTTTTTGATTGTAAATTTGAATTCTTTAAACCTTTTTAAATGCTTCAAATTTGGGTCTCATTTATATAACCAAAACGTGATCCGTTATCACTATAGATTATGAAATAATCATGTCCTCCTTTTACATAGGTGAACATGAGCCTAAATACATCTCTATGTGTAAGGCTAAACTATTTAGTAGCACTTTCTTCTTTTCTACTAAAAGGGGATTCATGTCTTTTTTCCAAGTAAACAAGATTTATTATACATCATCAAATGATTCTATGTATTCATTTTTAAGTAGATTGGATATTAGATTCTTTTTTATATGGCTAAGTTGACAATGCCACATATATGTATTATTTAGATCATTTGAGTCTTTTAGTATTTACTTTACATACATGTAAGTTATGTTGAAAACATAAAACTATTATCAATCAAGGCATTTCCATATAAAATTTTACCTTTTTAAAAATTAACCATTATTCTTAAAATGAAAAGGTTGTTCAAAACAAGAAATGAAAATAACATCTTTAGTCTCTACTAAAGTAATAATAATAATTGAGTCTTGGCATATGTCTACATGGTAGTGCTAGCTTATAAATACCCATAATTAATGATCCAACTTTTGATCTAATGTAGGCATATAGGTCATCTCCCTTAAAGCTATCTTCCTTCCTTTTCTAAGCTCCGGTATATTTCAAAAATGTGAGTACCATATCTAGTATCGGATACTCATGGTATGAGATTAGAAATAGAAAATTAACTCAAATAACATAAATACCCGAAGAGGTTGTAGAACTCTTCTTCTTTACCTCTTCTTGGTGCTCCTTGTTGTTGCACCACGAATGTCCTTTCTTGTTGCAATAAAAGTATATTGCATCCTTTAGGCTATTATGAGCCTTAAGCCTTTTCACCCCTATAATAGGCATAATTGAAGACTTCTTTTTCTTTTGCTTAGGCTTTTTCTTGCCCTTTATCATGCTTTTTCCCTTATTAACAAGAAGTATAAAAATTTTATTATGCTTGTTAGTTTCAGTCGAGCTTCCCTAAGCATGAAAAATAATTGTCCAAGAGTCTTTTATATGTGCATCATGTTAAAGCTATTGGTCAACAATTGCAATACTAGGTTAATGGATAATTCAGCATCCATTATAATTTCAAGCTTGGACTGACTCGTCAATATAGCCTATCCTTTTAGTGATGTGTTTTTTAACGTTGGATCCCTCATCCATTCTAGTCTGTAAGGAGTTTTCTCACTATCTCATAGTGCTCATACCTAGTATTCTTCTCAAACAAGCTTTTATGTTTTGCTATGATATCAAAGGCGTTCTTGCTTTGTTAGCACCTATGCTCCAACATCATATTAGTTAGCATGATACTTTGAGAGATAATCGCATCATTCATATGTTTGATCTATACTTGTGTGAGCTTTAGCTTGATCATAAAGAGGCTCATTTGGGAGAGGTTTCTTTATCATATAGAGAATTTTCTCATGTTGGAGGACTATCCTCGGATTCATTTCCCAATCAAGGAAGTTTATGCCATTGAAGGTATTGCTTCCATCAATGATTGATTGTATCAATGTGTTGTCGGTCATATTGTACAATCCGACAAGATAAAAAAATATGATTTGGTTAATTAAATTGCATAAAACAAAGTATAAATTAAATAAAATATATGTTCACTCATACTATTTTCTTTAAGTTCTATATCCTTCAATATAGGACTCAAGAAGACTTTTCAATTCGTTTTCCTTAATGGGTTAGGATCTCATCCTCTAACATGCATTAATCTTGAGTTATCTCAATAAGTTATATATAAAGGATTAAGTAGATAACTCCTTACTAATTGCATCCAATAAAATTCTTAATATCATTGGCATCATGACTCCTTATCATAGTACATCTTATATGAATATCAATCTTTATTTATAAGTTTATTGGACCTTAAGTTATCTTAATAAACCTTGTAACTCATTTTAAGTTAGAATCAACATTCGGGGACATCACATGACCCATGATTTATTTTCATCGAGGAAGAAGTGACCTTAATTTATTTCAACAAGCCAACAACGATCAACAAAGTTCCCTCCTCATAACGTTAGGAGGGAATTAACTTAATATTTAATTTGAAATATTTTAATTTGGTAGGTCTCATCCTAGCATGCATACTAATAATCACATTAGTCCTAACATACTTATAAACATTAATTGCATAATACAAATACATACATCTCATGCATGACACAAAGATCGATGAATTGTAATAGATCTCTAATACTAGCCTACTCAAGTCACAAAGAGACTAGTAGGTCAAGTACCTAGGTAAGAAATTATTATAAATTTTTTTAGTTGTTTTGGAATCATCATGTCAATAATATCATTTATGTGCATTAGTATTTTTTTCACATCTTTCAATCAATCACTAACATATTATATGTGTATCATAATTAAGAAATATTTTCTTTAAAAAAATTAATAACGGGTTCCGGATCAATATATTTACCTTTCAAATGGATACATATATCGATACTATATTGGTCTAGCTATTTTTGCTTCATATGCCAAGTAGATAGGAAGATGTTCCATTAAGTCAAAAAAACTCGATGGAAATCACTCAAGTTTGCACAAAATTAAAGGTATCTCTATCTCTAGACGAGCTCATATCTTCAACCTTAATGATAATAGATGTCAATTCCTTAACGAACAAGCTCAATTTAGTAAGTGTTTGCCAAACATTTCTTAGTAATAGATCACGAAATGTGACAGGTATTAATCTCTACATAAAATATATGACAATTATGACTTTTCATGACTTACAATCCGAGGTTGTTCATATCGATACACCTAACCAAGTTCGATACATATCCATCAAGAAACCTAAGTTGTTTAATCCATTCCAACAATTGTATTTTTTTTTATTTGTCTAGAGTGTAACATGCTTTAGGGTATTTTTTGAGTTTTCACCTCTTTCTAATTTAGGCCATCGATAATAAAGTTTCAAGTCTTCTCTAGAGTTTGCATTGTTTTTTTTTTTTTCATAGCACACTCATAATTGTATTAAATCCATTGTCGAAGAAATTTTTTCAATATGTATCATATCCAAATTATGTTGAATTAAACTAGAACTCCAATAAGAAAGTTCCTAAAATATACTTAATGTTTTCCAAACATAAACTCTAGATATACTATTATTATACTCTTCAAAGCTTTCTTTCATGACTTTTAACAACCTCTAATTTTGTATTTCATGCAAAATTTCTATTCCAAACAAGATTGAAGGAGCAATGTTTGTGAGAATTGCATTTTTTTTTAACGTGTTCACGTTCCTCCTAAAAGGATGACTATATGGTAGAAACTTACGATGACAATCATACCAAGAAGTCTTTCTACCATTATGGAGACTGAAAACATCATATTTTTACATGCAATACGAGCATGCTATTTTACCAATAATACTCGAGCATGATAATATTGAATATGCAAGGAAGTCACCGATTGTCCATATGACTATGGTTCATATATGGAAATTACGCTTACGGGACACATCATAAGTAAGCACATCAACTTTTCATAATTCAACCAACTCTTTAATAAAGAGTCTGTAAATACACATTTGGGTTGATCTTTAGGTTTTTAGGTCCCGGGACGAGTTAGACTTATGAATATATATTCTTTCTTCATACGCTTTCGTGGTGAAAAATTATAAGGCGTTACAATAACAAACCACGAAGAATATTATTATCGAGATTGATCAAAAGGTTAAAACCCACCGAGTAGACTTCCAATCGGATATTCCTCATTTCTAATGCAAAAGAAGGATGTGTTTGATTGAAATACCACCATGTAAAGGTGTCGGGGTAATAACATATGACGTTTGCCTCAACTTCTTATTCGACTTGCCATGTCATGTCATCGGTTGTGACAATCAATGTATACACCCTCTATAACCATAGGTTTAGGAGAAAATAATATATATTTTTTATATGGGATATATATTTCTCTAATCAATCTCCATCTAGGACTTCGATGTTGAGAATGGTCATAGATTTTATAAGTAATTCTCTCGCTATCTTCATCCCAATAAATCATGCAACCATTTATACAATTGCGGATCCTTTGAATGGGTAAACCTATAAGTTTCATCAAATTTTTCATACTTGTAAAATGTCTTCTTGCATATAGTTATCGGTAGGCATTAACTCTTTCATATGTTGAAATAAATCGTCGTAACACATCCGTAAAAAATGATGTTCGGACTTGAGGTATACAAATTTACCATTGCGAGATAATTATAAGTGGTTTTCTAAATCGAGCTAGATCTCTCTATTGGATGCATTCAACAACTTCTGCATGTGCATCTAGGCTTGGAACTTCATTGATGTTAGATGGATTAAATAATAAACCAACTCTATCCAACACCATTGTATGATATGGATTAGCTAGAGGTTCATCAAATATTTATTCAAGTTGAATAAAATTTTACGAGTTGTCACCATAAATGATCGACTCATTTTCTTCATGACGTATCCATACATAATACCTAAAAACAAAACCATATCTCATCAAATGGTATTTAACTATATCAAGATATTCCGAACTACGGTTCGACCCTTTTTAAGTTTACAAGAACATCTTATCTTATTTTTGCCCATATACTTTGGATGACTAACGATAAAATTAATCAATTCATTAATCTCATCTATGAAATGGTGCTTTAAAAGACCATCGGTTGATCTATAGTCAATCCATGAATGATCCAAATTTATTTTAAACTAAATTCAATTAATATAATAAAGACCTAATTTACTTAATTTAATAAATAAAAAACTTAAATAACAACTTAATTAATTAAACTAAAATATAATTTTTAATTTTATACTAAATTTAATTAACAACTAATTAACTTATTTTAACAAATAAAAAACTTAATTAACCACTAAATTAATTACATTAACATGAATTTTTTAATTTTTAATTAAATTTAATCAATTTAATAAACAAATAATTTATTTAATTTTAAAAACTTAATTAATTAAACTAAAACGTAATTTTTATTTTTATACCAAATTTAATTAATTTAGTTAACAACTAATTAATTTATTTTAACAAATAAAAAATTAAATAATTACTAAATTAATTATACTAACACATAATTGTAGATTTTAAACTAAATATAATTAATTTAATTAATAACTAATTAATTAATTTTAAGAAATACAAAAGTTAATTAAGTACTAAATTAATTAAATTAAGATGTAGTTGTTAACTTTATACTAAATTTAATTATTTTAACTAACAACTAATAAACTAATTTTAACAAATACAAAACTTAATTAACTACTAAATTAACGTAATTGAAGATTTTAAACTAAATTTAATTAATTTAATTAACAACTATTTGGTTTATTTTAACAAATTAAACACTTAATTAACTACTAAATTAATTCAAATAACATGTAAATGTTATTTTTAAACTAAATTTAATTAATTTAATAAACAACTAATTTACTTATTTTAATAACTAAAAAAGTTAATTAACTATGTAATTGTTTAAACTAACACGAAATTAAATGTTTTTTTAACAAAATATGAATAATTTAATTTACAACTAATTTAGTTATTTTAAAAACTAAAAACTTAATTAACTATGAAATTAATTAAACTATAACAAACTTAATATTTTTAAATAAGTTTTAAATAATTTATTTAAAAATTAATTTAATTAATTTAACATATATGTAAGTTAATTAACACCTCCATTTAATTAAACTAACAAAATGTTAAATCTTAAAAAAATTAAATAATATTATCTACCATAAATAAAATTAATATAATTAACTACTAAATCACTTAATTAACACATAAATATTTAAACTAACACCTATTAAATTTTGAAAACAATTAAAGCATTTAATTACCAACAAATAAACTTAATATAATTAACAACTTTGACAATACTAATTTACATATTATTAAATAACCTAACACTTAATTAAATTTTTAAATAACTAATTAGTTTAATTAACAACAAATAAATTAACTATAAAAACAAACTAAATTAAACTAACTAAAAAATTAACTAATAATTAATTAAATAAAAAATATACTTAATTTAATCAACAACTAACATACTAAATTTAAAAACAAAATAAATTCATTAAACTAACTAAGAATTAACAAATAATTAATTAAACAACATAATTAAATAAACTAACAATTAATTAATTTTTTTAACATAAAATCATTTTAATGAACAACTAACAAATTAACTATAACAACAAACAAAATTAAACAAACTAACAATTAACAAATAATTAATTAATAAAATATATAAAATTAATAAAAATTGGAAAAAAAATTAATTAGTCACGAATTACACAAATGGAGGAGTAGAGAAAGAGGTAGGAGTTGTTGCCAACTCATGGTGAAAAGGTGGAGGAGCATTTGTCATTGCCACTTGCATTGTAATCGGAGATGAGGAGGGAAGGAGAGAAAGAGGAAGAAAAGGGACGAGGAAAGTGGAAGAGAAAAAGATAAAGGAGGAGATTTGAAGGGAGTTGTAGTCGAGATTTGAGGAGAAATGGGGAAGAAAGTGGTGGAGGCTGTAGGCTGTTGGAAGAAGAAGAAGAAGAGAAAGAGAGAAGAATTTGAGGAAAAAATGTTCGAGCAATAGCTTTTAAGGATTCAATTTTTTATCGATGGTTTCAAACCATCACTAAAACCATTGCTAATAACTATAAAATATTCAAATAAGATCATTTTCTCTCTAATGGTAAGAAATTAGTGATAGTTTTCATAAAAAACTATCGCAAAATCCTATCCTCCATTGACTTGGCAACTATTAGATTTAGTGATGATTTTTAGTACTCGTTGCTAAATCTACTCGTAATAAAGGGATTTTTACGATGGTTTTTCAAAAATTATCGCTAAAAAATAATTTTTTTGGAAATTAGTGAGAGTTTACTTAAACCGTCAATAATTCCAAAGTCATTACCCCATTTAGCAATGGTTTTATGTAAAGCTTGTTGCTAAAAATAGTCATATGTGACTAAAATAGCGATGTTTTACAAACTATCATCAAAAACACATTTTTTAAAAGTTATTAGCGATGGTTTATGAAAATCATTGCTATTGAATGGTTTTAGCAAGGGTTTTTGAATCCATATCTTAAAAATCATTGCTAAAACCTATTTTTTCGATAATGGAAGGAAAGCTTTAGGTATACATTTTGGTGTTCTTTGGATTGATAAGGTTCACAAAATTAGTAGCCTCTTGATGAAGATGAAAGAAAGGTGGCACAAGAATGGTTAAAAGCTTTTGTGTGGACATCTAGCCTTGATTTTGTACCAATTTTCTTAACTTTTATTTGTCTTGACATCCCCCTCCTTTTAAAATCATTATCATCGGGTCTTTATTTAACTAGAAGCTAGGGTAATTCTTTCATCGGCTAATAACCTTTATCTATGTGCACAATATATATATATATATATATATACATTTTAAATTGTATAGATATAAAAATAAAGGTTAAAAAACTAATTAACTTTTTTTAGTTTTTAATATTTTTATGAAAAAAAGGAAAAAAAAAAAGAAGAAGAACAACCTAAGGTTGTATATTTACATTCGTGTCAATTTTTTTTTCACATACATAATATAGACTTAAGAGAAACAAAATGCCAATAAATTACTCCTATAATAATTAAAAAAGAGGTATATGCATTTAACAAGAAAAAAAATATTATTTGTCTAAAAAAATTAGTCATTAGTAGCAACAACAATCGAGTGCAACAATAGTCACCATGGTAGCTACTTGTAAAAGTAGCCACTAGTAATAGGAGTAGCCACTAGCAATAGTAGAAGTAGTAGTAACAACTACCAAATAACGATAGGAGCGAGACACTAGCAACGGTGACAACAACAATCACCATTAGGGATGACAATTTGCCCCGTCCCGACGGAGCCTCGCCCGACCCCGTCCCGATTTTCTTACGTCAATGCGGGGATTCCATGCATTGAGCGGGGAACAAGGCGAGGATGGGATTTGCTTGCCCCGTCCCGTTTGCTCCGTTTTTTTCATTAAAATTATAATTATACCCATATAAAAATATATGATTAGTGTCTTTTAGGATTTATTTTTTATATAAACTATCATTTTTTTTTTGTTATAGTTTGAAATTTTGTAGTAAAATAAGATAAAAAGATATGGAAAAAAAATTTACCTCGTTTGCCTCACGGGGATCCCCATCCCCATTTGGGGCGGGGATGGGATAGAAAATTTTGCTCCGTTCGAAGCACGTGGTGGGGATGGGGATGGCGATCCTCGCCCCGCCCATTGCCATCCCTAATCACCATCCACAATAACAACAATAGTGACAAAAGTGGCACAAATATCCATAAAGAAAACCCATATCCTAGATTCAAAATTAGCTCTGACCCAAACTTAATTCAAGAAAAACTCAAAGAACATACTTAAACTAATTGAGAATTTGAGGGTCCGTGTTCTAATTTCTGAATACTTTTTTATTTATGTTAATTGTGAATGGGTTAGGGAGTGGTGGCTTTCAGCTGGTGTTTGTAGGTTATGGAGTGGTAATAGCTATGGTGATTTTGTGGAGAAAAAGGAAGAAAAAGGAAGAAAAAAAGCATAAATAAAAAGAAAACATAGATAAAAAATTAATTAGTCATTTTTCTTTTTTTAATCTTTTATCTAGAATTTTTTTCATAATTCTTTGATTTGTTGCTGCCTACATAGATTACAATCTGATGATTAGAGGATGTAAAATAGCACAAGCTTTACTCCTAAAGTTGTGAAAAAAGAACCTTACATTGAATTTCTATCTTGACATCTTTCAAAGATGAAAAAAGGACTATTGAAGAATAAGAAAAAAAGTTTAGTCCGAGCTCTGGATTCTTAACAGGCCCAAACACAGCTTAAAGCAAAAAAATTGACACAATGCTGGTAATATAATTAACAGGACAAAAGAAAAGAGAACGAAAGCCATCAGAAAGGGTTCCCTTTATGCACCTCTTCATTATCCTCGTTCCCATATATTTTGTATCTAAAAGCCTGGCTTAAGTTATTAGCTAGAGCTGCTACATCATAATCTCTGTCATGAAGGTCATCCTCGTCACTGTCCCGTGTCCAATCTATTTTCTCCCCAAGGTGAAAAACTCCACCAGCAGCAATTCACATTAGTGACACAAAACGAGAAAATAATGCTTATCAAACTCAAAATTTTAATGGAAAATTTTAACATATAATTCACATTAAAAAACAATAACCCTACATAATGTTAGATTTTTTGAGGGACACAAAAGAAAATTATAAGCAAAACATGCAGATTGACAATAAATTTAAATCTGTTCACAAACATATCATTATTATTTAAATATGTTTTGCAATAAATATCTAAATCTTATAGGTTATCACTTATTTGAGTGCTCATTCAAGCGATGCACATCAACACAGCTACAAACACTGTTTTAGAGAGTGGATAAGCATAAAAGATGAGGCAAGAGTGTACCCGCAAGCCCATCGGTAGACATTTTCAACCGCATTACGCTCTTGCAAAACACTGGCTTGCCACTCGTTCCATTTGCTATTTTCCTGGAGATAAATGAAACTAAACTGAGTTAGCAGAAAAATAAACCAAAATTACATATAAGAGACATCAATTCAATCACACAATTATGTTGATGTTGGGAGCAAAGAAGCACTAAATGCCACAAGGAGTTGGAAAGAGCAAATAATTAATGATAGTATTAAAGTTGTAACATCATGTACTTCAGAAGAAGCACGAAAAAGGAATATTTGAAAATACTCTAATTAGAAAGGTAAATGAAAAAGAAGAATACAATTTAGGAGTTCCAGTTCCTAACAGAGAGAGCATAAACTCCATGGAATTGCTACCGGAAAGAACAACACAGTGGATAGATGATGTCATCACAAAAAGAAGCAACAGTTACAAAACAGAGTCTATTGCCCACTTATAGACGGTTCAAGCCAAAACAAGCTTAATGTGATTTATATCAAAGATAATAAAAGTCCCTCAATACTTAATTTCTTTCAGCAATAATTCAAGGGGCAGACAAGTTCCACACAAGTTCCACATGCCAGTAAAACTATGAGGTTTCTCTATGGAACTTTGTACTCGTGAAACAATTTTATGCACAACATACATCCAGCTTACCACCCACCTGTAAATAAGACTGAATGCGGCTATTGCTGTTTCCCAACTGAACAAGCTTGTTAGAAATTCGTGTAATGCATCCAAGGTTTCCTGCTCGTGGTGCTTGTTTTCCAGCAGCAGGAATAGTTGGCTGCATAAGAAAACATATTATTGATAGATAAAGCATGCCAATGCAAGATATAAATGATCATATCAATTAACTAATTTCCCATTCTACCAAATTGCAAGTAGAGGGGGAAAGACATGTCTTTTGCTCTTTCCCTTTCGATGCAGCAGATTACATGCAGATAAGTCCTTATCATTATTATTCCTAAAATTATCAATATCATAAAAAACACCATATACCTGATTAATATCACCAGATGTTACAGGGTTTTTATCTGTTTGGAGAAATTTTCCTATCAAACCACACTCTTGAAGAAGATGATCAACCATAGCATCACTCTCAGATGGAATAACATTGTGCATGACACTCCATTCTATGTCATCTTTATATCTTATTTATGTCATAAAGAGTTGTAAAAAACATGCATAAAGTTCTTTGTATGCAACTATAGAAACTAGGGGCCAATATATAAACTAAAATATAAGAAATGTTAGTTTCTTGACACTTGGCATATAATCTTACTCAAGTTAGCTAATGTCTTGACATCTAGCATATAATCTTACCTTATCTAGAGTTAGAAAATGGTGAATAGACACCGAGATCTTCTTTTATAAATATCCCTCATCCTCTTCTCATTTTGAGCGGGAGAATGAAAGGAATAATAAATAGTGATTTTATGCATTTGTTTCTCGAGCAAAACTCTAATATTTATCTAGTCTTTTGACTTTACTTGGTATCAAATGGTACGTTAAGGAGTATGAGAGAGAGTTAAACTCGTAAAAAAAGTAAAAACAATGCACCCACGACACGGAAAAACTTTATTCGGTGTTGGTGATAAGTAAATACTATTCAAAAGTATATTAGATCAAACATTCATTATTAAAGTGAGTTTAAATAAATATTGTTTTAACATTTATGAATTCTAATCAAAATTGGATAAAAAGTTTATCTTTAACTAAGGCTAGAACTGTTGAACTAAGTCAACTTTAAGGTTGCAATATCGATTTTTAGCCTCATATAATAGAAAATTATCTAAATATCAAGTTTATTAAAGGAGTATAAAAATATTACAAGCCTTTCTATTAAATGTTATAGTATTACTAAACAAGAAATAGAAAAAATATATATTTTTATCAATATTATATTTTTGAGAGACTTGGTGCTTTTGCGTGTTTTATTAATGAATAATGATTTTCTAAATAATGATTTTTTTTTCATCTTGATCATGTTTATCACTACACGACATATGAAACTTTCAGAATTTTAGCTAAGTGAAAAGAATTAAGAAAATTTTAAAGTCACCGCCTAGTATTGAAGAGAACTAGGAAACCTAATGAAGTCACTAGATTGAGAGATTACGGATCAAAAGTGGGTTATGTTTTTGAGAAAATAATAATCACTCGAAAGCATTCTTTTCAAGAAAAGGTATCGGGTTTAGTCTAATCTTAAAACTATTCCCTAAAATTTAAGTTTGTCAAATTATTTCTAAATCTATTTCCAAACTTGTTTATCATTTAAGTCAATTTTTTTTATTTGAAATTATATTAAATTAACATTAGGCTTTAAGATCGAAAGTCTCATCAATTTAACATTGGATCCAATTACATCCCGACATGACTTCCATGTTGAGAAACGACCTAATTAGCTAAGAGTGTTACATTAACATGTACTTATCCTAGCTAATTATATTTTTTTTAAGGTGTCGTGACCAAAGTTCATCCCTATTAAATAGGAGACTCGACAATTCCATATCCTACAAGATAAATGCAATAAGAATCAAAATATATTTAAATAAAATGCCAACACACATCTTTAAATTATGAATTTGAACATAACTCAAGGACAAGTAATAGATGCTTATATGAAAAAAATTAGAATGTAAAAACATTCGAGGATATGTCAAACATGTAAAATACCATAGCAATTAATTTCGAGTTTGACATATTATTATTGCTCTAGCCAAAAAAATAACTTAAAAGGACAACCATCACATGTCTTAAAAATATGAAATTTTGCATAAAGTTTAGGAACAAATAGATAATATTCAATACAAAAATATCAAGAGATAAAAATATCTAGGGGTACCTTAAACATATAAAAACATGATAGAAACTATTTCTAGCTTGAGAAATCACCATTGCCATAACTAAAAAGATGATTTAAATGAGAAACCATTTTAAATCATAAAAATTTAAAATTTTATACATAAATTAGAGACAAATAGATGATGTTCATTTAAAAAAAAAATAGAAAGTAAAACCATCAAGGGATGTACCAAAGCCGAAAAACAAAATAATAGCCATTTTCAACTTGAAAATCGGTATTGTTGTAACTAACAAAACAATTTAAATAGAAAACCATCCTAAATCCTAAAGATCTAAAATTTTACACAAGGATATGAGACAAGATATGGTGTTTTGTAATAATCTTAGAAACTAAAAACATATGAAGGTATGCCAACAACACAAAACACGATCGGCATCAATATTCATTAGGGCTTAGGTTGACCATGTGATCTATTAGTATCAATGGACATCCAAATACACTTTTTTCATACTAAGATGACAAGGATGAAGCAAAAAAATTAAGGAATTATCTATTAAAATTCAAAAATAGTTACGAAGTTTGGAGTTGATAGATTAGTTTGTTTCCAAACTTGTAAGGTGCTTGAATGGTGTTTTCTCCTTTTCTTTTCACTTTTTTCTTTCCTTTTCTCTCAAGCTCTTCTTTTTCTTCCATAAAACCTTCTTCTCTTTTTGATTCTATCAATATCAAATTAATCATCACTATGGGCAAAAATGATCCAAAAACGAGATTTGGACCATCGTAATCCAAAATTGCATATGTTTAGATGAAATAGACCACATGAATGATTTAATATTATTAACAAAAATAGTTCAAAAAAAGGTTTGAGCTGACGCAATGCAATTACATAAACAACAAAAAATATTTACGAATAAATAATACAATACTTTGCCTTGATATTTTTCGTGCCTTGACTCTTTTTTGCATGTTTGATACATTAAGTGTATCTTAAATACGCCGACTCAATAATCACATAGCCATAGCGGTAACTTAATTAATTTAGAGTCATATCATAGCAATTTAATTAATTACGGAGCGATCGACATGAATTAAATTTAATACGTATTAAAATAAAATAAAATAATAAAAAAGATGAAAAATAAATTACGATAAACGAAAAAATAAATTTGACTATCGAATTGGGGTCGGTTTCGATCTTTTCAACCCGAATAGAGACTGATATTTAGTCAATTAGGTAGAAGAGACGGTTGCGCATTATAGATCTAGACTTGATGTAAGGTGAAGTGGGCGACCGGATCATGGCTAGATAGCTACGATGGTTGTTAGACATAGCGCACGTACGAGTATGGTCATGGACATGATGTGTGCACGAACGGAGTGACGATCGATCGAAGGTCGAAGTCGAAGATGAGGAAGGTTGTCAAATGGTAGATATCAACTAGATCAAGCACTTGTTGATGTCAAAATACTACTCGGAGTTGGCGCGAGGCTGGATCGTGCGGTTGGAGATGTTGGGATGCTTCGTTGCGGTGGGCATCACGATGTGATGCCAATTAGATCAAAGGTGGGGATTGCTAGATGTCGGTGGAGGTAGCTCTCATAGCATGAGGCCGGCTTGATCGAAGAAGGGGACGGTAGGATATCGGTGGAGGAGCTGGACATCAACGGTGATGGCTTCGATAAAGAAAAAGCTATCGGTTAGATTCTTTTTCTAGAGAGAGGAGGTATGTGGCTAGATTTTTAGAGAGAGAAAGTTGTTGGAGGGGAGGAAGAAAAAGGAATATTTATACTAAGTTTTAAGATTTTTGGACAAAGTTTAGTTTGGTCCTTCATATAGCAACCCCGCTATATTTTCTTCTTTTCTCTTCTTTGTTCAATTACATCCCTCAATTATATTTTTTTTCAATCCCTTTTCTCTCTTTTTGTTTTGTATTTTTTGGAAAAAGTTTGGATGCTAACAATGGACATGTGTAATGCTTATTAGGATGCACCCATTTTGATTAATTTGTGTCATAGATACAAGTGGATATGAGGATTAATACTTTTATTGATTGTTGTAGAATTATGGGCAAAAATACATACTCAACTCCCAAAATGCATGTGATTTTTGCTTTTTTAGAAACACATTAAACATAAAAAGTATTTGAATGGAAATTAATTTTTTTCCAAAAAATACAAAACATTAAAAAAAAAGTTGTTGGATACCAACACAATTTTGGGTTTGAATAGGGTACCACGGGCATACACATATGTCTTCAAGGAATGTCAAAAGTTGTTGGGTAGTCATAGTATTACTCAAGTTTGGAGGGGGCAAAACATGTTGGCGGATAGGTCGGCAAGCGTGGCTCTTCGAGCATAGGTAGATAGTAGGCTTACTTGTTTTTCGGAGCTGCTTGTGGAGTTTAAGGTAGCTAGTAGACAAGATAGTATGAGATTGTTTAATTACATAAAATAATCCTTATTCTTAGGAGTTAGGCTTCTTTATCCCCCCATCATGATTTGGGTAAGGCTGGTTTATCCCTCCTTATAATATTTTATTTTTTATTAAATAAAATTACTAGGGTACCACCCCTATTCCTATAAAAAAAAACTTTCTATAGTAGGTTGAGATGGGATAAAATTGAGATGAATAAGTTTAGTGAACAAGCTTTTTTATTTAGATGTTTAAAATATAATACTTTTGGTAGTAGTTGTTGCTACACGACGTCGAGATGGGGGGACTTTCGAAAAAAATTTACATTTTTAGAGATTCACATCTCATTTATAGGTTATTCGGGGATGTGAGTTATTATTTAATTTAGAGTTCGTTGCCTAATATTAAAAGAACTAGAATCCTAAAGATAAGCACTAATGCGAGAGATTATTAGGTTAGGGATTCGTTACGCTTTGAAAAGATATCGATCACCCAAATACGCCCTTTCCTAAGAAAGGTATTACATCTAGCTTAGTCTTAAATTCATCTCCTAAATTATTTTATTTTGTGCTAACTTATTTTCGAATTGAACTTTAATTTTCAAGTTAAATTTAATATTTTATTTTTAGGCGTTGCATCGTCTTGAAAGGATCGTCGATCCCCCTCATTGGGTGACATGTCGGTTCAAATATCAAATCTATTTTAAGTCTCGACACAACCGATGTGTCGAGAGAACATTCTAATTATTAAATATTGATTTTTTTCTAACAACGAGTCCCTATTAGATATGAGACTTTATTAAGAATTTTTGTTATTTTTTGGCAATGACGAGTCCTTATTAGATAGGAGACTTCGTTAAAAACTTATGTTATTTTTTTTGGTAATGAGAGTCCCTATCCGATAGGAGACTTCATTAAGGATTTTTATTTTTTATTTATTAAAAAATTATCATCGATCCCTAAAAATTAAGAAACTCGATGATTCTTTTATCAAGTAATTACCTAACTTAATTACTAAAATAAAATTCTAAAATTTAAAGTTAATTAAATAAAATCCAAAGAGAAAACATCTAAAAAAATTGAATCTAAATTAATACAAAAAAATAAAAATAAAAAGGAAAATAAAAATATTCAGAAAACAAAAATATTTAGACTTAAATAAAAAAAATGAAATCAAAACATTAAAAAAACAAATCTTTATTGGGACCCCGACCCATTGGGCCGGGGTTATTAGCCTTTACCTTATCCTCTTATACCTATTTTCTTTCTTTTTTTCTTCTTTTTTTTTTTTTTATCAACTAGACTAGTTCTAGTTTATTAAATTTGTATTTTTTTATGTTTTTATTTTTTTCGAGTAAGGTTGGAATGGTTCAAACTTCTCATTTGCTTCTCTTCTATTTTCCTTTTTTTTTTTTTTTTTAAGTCGAGTCTAGGTTGAGTTGTCTCACATGGGTTGGGCCTGGCCTAACCCATACTCTTTCTTTCATTGGACTAAGCCTACTCCATAAACAAACTTCCATCTTATTTCTTTCTTTTTTTCAATCAAAGTTGCTTCGGTTCAACTATCTCTCTCATTCATCTCTCTTCTATTTATCCTTGATTGAATGTCTAATTCTCGCTTTCTTATTACGAATTCAACTTCAATTAACAATAACTTAAGAATTAATATAAAAAATGGAATGAGGCTATCATTAGGATTACCTTATCAAAACCAAAGGAATGAAGGGTAATTTTTTAGACCTTGTTGCTATTGTTGTTGTTGATTTTACAAGTTGGAGTGATTTTTTTAAAATTAGAATAAGTGAAGATGATCCACTTGGAAATTTATTAATGATTGGGAATTCACCAAAACTAGACGAACGAAAGACACTACCTAGAAAGTTTGAATAGAAAGCACCAAAAAATGAAACCAAACCCAAAAGCTTGAAGAGCAAACCCGGAAAATGAAGAACAAAAGAATGTCGCCGAGAAAAATTTCAAAGAAAAAATGAGAAAACCAAAATTAAAAATCCAACCCTAAAAATTTAAGTTAGGAATCTTATGATAATTGATACCAAACCCAAAAAAAATCCAAAAACAATTGAGTAACAAGTCCAATGGCTGATGAACTCTTACCTAGTATTGAAGAATAGTGAAGAAATTTCCCAAAAAAAACCTAGAAATATAAAGCGGCCAAAAATAAAAAATTTCTAATGCGTTCTTGATTTTCACTCTCTTATTAACCTAAGATTTAAAATCCTTTTTCTTCCCCCTTTCTTCTTGGCCAACACAAACCTTTTATAGGCATGAATTTTCTCAAATCTCTCTTCCCGAAAATCATTCCATTTGATTTGGATTCTAATTACTAAGCTGAAGTTTGGCCTTTGATAAGTCAAATCAAGGAAAATCAATTTGTTGAGGCATGATTCTTAGCTAGTATCAAGTCGAGCGAGAGAATCATAATAAATGTAATTCAATACAAATGAAATCGGGGGAAGATTTCTCTTCGAAAAAGATTAAAGAACAATCCTAGGAGAGATTTTCGGATTAGAGTGGATGATAGGTCATCCGTTTGATTTTAGTCCTATCATTCACTTTAAAGTTTCAATTTGGTCCACTGTAAATTTCAATTGTCCACAATCATGCCTTGATGCTATGTAATTTCGAGTCTTTATGAAATGTAATTTTATCAATTGAGTTCCCTATAGGGTGTAATTTAGGTTCGAATTTTTTAATTGATTCGATTGTATCCTTAATTATTTCAATTATATTTCCTTTTGATGCAATTATGTCCTTACTTGTGATTCATGAAATTTTTTATACTTTATATATATTTTTTATTTTTCCATTTTTTTTAGTTTTTTATAGTAAATTCCAAAAAAAAATTCAAATTAAATAAAACAAAATAACAATAATAAAATTTTGGGGTTATAATAATTGGACCCTCTTTACAATGCTTATGGCGCAAAGTCAAATGAAAAATGAATTTATTTGATAAGCTTGTAAAGATTTTTTTTTCTTAAAGCTTGGTTGATTGTTCTAGGTGATTAAACATGAAAGCAAAGTTGTGATGGGATGATCTAATTATGAAGGGTGGCTAGCCCTAAAAAATAAATATCTAGTACATGGCCATATTTAAGGGCGACATACCTTAAAAATTAAATATATAATATATGGTCATGTTGATTAAGGTGGTCTACCTTGAAAAATTAAATGTGCAATACATATCCAAATTGAAAGGTGGCCTATCATGAAAATTAAATATATAGTACATGGCTAAATTGGAGGGTAGACTCGTCCTAAAAATTAAATATACGAGTGCATGGTCAAATTAGATGGTAGTCTTCCACGAAATTAAATATCCAATGTATAGCTAACTTGGAGCACGGCTTGTCCCGAAAATTAAATATACGAGTGCATAGCCAAATTGAAAGGCGACACTGCCTTAAAAATTAAATATATAGTGGATGGCCAAATTAGAGGACGGTTTGTCCTAAAAATTAAATATGCGAGTGCATGGCCAAATTAAATGACGGCATGTCCTAAAAATTAAATATGTAGTACATGAAAAATTAAAAGACGACACTACGAAAATTAAATATGTTGTACGTAGCTAAATTGGAGGTGGCCACGAAAATTAAATATACGGTGCGTGGCTAAATTGAAGAGCGACATGCCTTGAAAATTAAATATGCGGTACATGGATAAATTAGAGGGTGGTCTTCCCTAAAAATTAAATATACGGTATGTGACCAAATTGGAGGGGCTACTTGTCACTGAAAATTAAATATGTAGTGCATGGCCAAATTGAAGGACGACACCGTCCCGAAAATTAAATATGCAATATGTGGCCAAATGGAAGGGCGACCTATACTGAAAATTAAATATGTTGTACATGACCATGTTGATTAACGCAGGATGCGTTAGAAAATTAAATTTATAGTAATTGTTAGGCAACCTTACTTGAATCGATGAGTTGAATTAATCGACCTTACACGAAAGCGGGAATTGGTCATTTGACTTTGGGTTACGTGCTTGGGTGGTGGTCCATTATGAGGTAATCTTACCTAGGCTGAATTTGTAGAAAATATTGTTTTTCCATTTCCTTGGTATTTTATTATTCGGGATTTGTTATTGATTTCTGCGTTGCCTTAAGTTTGCAATGCACCTAACACAAAACTTAACATAATGGTGAGTCGAGGTACTTATAAGAAACATAAGCTACCCCACTTAAATCCCTTTTTTGACTTTTCTTTTTTGGCTATCAATGTTTTAAAGTCTGGTCGGTTATTTGTGATCTAAGCACTAGGGCCTTGCCCACTGATTGTGTATTATCTTTCTTATAAGCCTAGGTTTACCTATCCATTTAAAAGTTTATTTGAAGTAAAATGGTCATCATGGTACGTTGATGGAAGTGGTTATTTCCTAGTATAATCAACTATCAGTCGACTACTTACACTTAAGGATATGGTGCTTGGATTTATTTTCACTTTAGTGACCTTCTTTGTAACTTGAGGTGCCATATGCTTCTCGAAATGTATAATGATTTTGAATTTCATGAATTTCTTACTTTATAAGGAAATCTAGGTATATTTCATTCGAGAGATTTTGGATTTAAATTTTGAGCAAAACTAGCCAGACTTTCATGGACTCATCATGCAAATATTGCGGTATGGCTAGTGTGACTTTTTGTACTTATGCCTTGATGTGGCTTTTAAATGGTGACCAAATTATGGGTTTGATGATGGAAAATATTGTTTCCCTCTAAGTATTATCCTTTGACACCAATCATGATTTTATATAGCCCATGTTTTGGCTTTGACTATCTATTTTCAATAAAATTCAATTATAGGTGCTTAAGGATATGATGCTTATTAGATTGGTAAATCATCTTAAGTTAGAAAGGACTTTTATTGATACATAATGTAGGTTGTGGCTAGGTTCTCTTGAAGAATGGATAAAGTAGATTCAAATAGTATTTCAAGGTTCTTTCGATAATTGATCACTTTTGAAGACATTTTTGTAAACTCATATTTGATTAGAGGTAGGTTTGATGGTGATTTCGCCAACCTAGTGTTTTTCTTCTTCATCACTTAGGATCCGTATTTGTAAGATGAGTTGCTCTTTTCTTTAAGGTACGAGAAATCACGTAGTAGGTTTGACCTTTTCTCTTTTTCTTTTTAGAAGACCATGATCTTGTTCCTCTTTTATTCTAAATTTTCCTTGGTAGTGACTTCCTCTTTTTTAGTTTGAGATTTTAAGAAAAAAAGTTGTTTGGTGGCATGCCTCTCAAATTCTCGTCCGAATAATTTTTTTTCATTTTTTTTTTTTACTTAGTGTGAAAGGTGATCCTAGTCCGGGTTTCATGAAGAGAACCTCAAAATTGGTTTCTAAAGGATAAATATGAATTAAGTATGGTAAAATTTTGAAGAAGGTCTTTCCTCATTCTATTGATAATAATGCCTATCTTGACAAGTTTTATTTTTATGAACCCTTTATTAGAATAATATTCAAATGAAACTTACAAATTTAAACACTTGTTATATCATTATCATACGAGGTTCTATAAGAGCAACTTCGGACATGGACAAGCTGAAAAATGCTTTGGATCGATTTCATTTTGGTTTTGAGTTTATCTTTTTAGGTTTACATATAACCTTTACATGGTGAATCTTAAGTGCAACTAAGATGTATTCGTTCCTTTTACCAGATTCACCATCTTATTTGTCTATTATTTTAGGCAAATATAATGTTGAACAATTATCTACGAAGAAAATAATATTTGAGAAAATAATTTCAGTATATTTCAATTACACAACTATATATATATATATATATATATATATATATATATACATAGAGAGTCCTAAGATAGGAAAGAATTCCTAAAGAATAGGAAGATAGAATAGGATCCTTATAAAATAGGAAAGAATATACAAAATATTTTCTATCTAATTATATCCCGATATTTCCTACACTCCCCTCAAGTTGGTGAATATAGGTGTTCCATTCCCGGTTGCATATATTTTCTCGAAATACATGATTGTTTAATCCTTTTGTTAGAACACCCGCCAACTAAAGATCCGTAGGAACATATGGAGTACAAATTAATCCATTGTCGAGCTTTTCCTTAATAAAATGTCCGTCCACCTCTATGTGTTTAGTTTGGTCATACTACACTTTGGATTGTGCGCTATACTGATGGCATATTTATTATCACGGTAGAGCTTTATTGGACCATACCATTCAACCTTCATATCTTCCAAGATGATTTTTACCCACAATAGTTCACATATATCCACTTGTCATTGCTCTAAATTCAACCTCCGCACTTGATCGTGCAACCACATCTCGTTTTTTACTCCTCCAAGATATCAAGTTTCCTCCAACAAAAGTACGGTATCCCGTAGTCGATCTTATGTCAAGCTGAAGAACTCCGCAAAGTTAGCATCCGTGTAAGCTTGCTAGATCAATATTCTATTTTTTCTTAAATAGAATTCCTCTGCCTAGGTGAGCTTTCAAATAATGAAGAACTTTGTAAACAACTTATAGATGAACTTCTCTTGGATCATGCATAAGCCGACTAATAACACTCACGGAATAAACATGTCCGGTCTAGTATGAGCAAGATAGATGAGTTTTCCTACGAGACGTTGATACATTTCCTTCTCCACCTTCTTATCACCTACGACTTCTCCTAATCGATGATTTTTTTCGATTGGAGTTGCTGCGAGTTTACTTCTTGTCATCCGGTTTTCATGAGTAAATCGGTAACATATTTTCTGTTGTGAGATGAATATTCCTTGCTTAGATCGAGCCATCTCTATGCTAAGAAAATATTTCAATCTCCCAAGGTCTTTAATTTCAAACTCTTGGTTCAAACACTCGCTTCAACACTCCTTTCTCTGTTTCATCATTCCCAATTACAATGATATCATCAACGTAGACAATCGGAATTATGACCTCTCGAAGCGAGTATGTTTGATAAATAAAGTGTGGTCTCCTTGTCTTTGTTTGTATCCATTCACAAGCATCACATGAGTAAATCAACCAAACCAAGCATGGGGCGATTGTTTGAGACCATACAATGCCTTCTTGAGTTTACAATTGATTCCCATCACTACTACTTGAAACGAGTGGAATGCTCATGTAAATATCTTCCACCAAGTTACCATGTAAAAATGCATTCTTCACATCATATTGCTGTAACTCCCAATCAAAGTGGATCGCCAATGACAACAAAATTTGCACTTGTATTCATCTTTGCTATCTGGAGCAAACGTCTCTTGATCATCGACCTCATATGTTTGAGTATAACCCTTGGTAACCGATCCGGCCTTGTATCGTTCTAATGACCCGTCCGCCTTAAGTTTCACCATAAACACCCATTTATAGCCGATTGTTTTCTTCCCTTGAGGTAGTGGCACCAACTCCCAAGTACCATTCTTTTCTAGTGCTTCCATCTCTGCGAGTCATGGAAAGTCTCCATTGTTTTTTAGATAAAGCTTTAGAAAAAACATTAGGAATAGCAATTGAATTTAATATGGACGAGATAGCTACGGTGATTTTGAGAAAAATTATTGAAGGACACAAAATTGGCCGAGTGGGTATAAAGGTGTTTTTATGTAGTTGTGGGTTCCTTTCCTTAAGGCTATAGGTTTGCCAAGATCGGTATCGGGTTGTGTAGAATTAGATGAGGGAGAAAAAATGTTAGAAATTGTTACCTCGGGTTCGGAACTTGGTACAAGTGATTGATCTTGCTTGCAGAAGCGGGAATGACATCTTTTTTCCTTGTATACACCTTCTCAAACCGAAGCCGATCAATCAATCTACCATTATCCTCTGTTTCTTTTGCGAGCAAGAGAATGGTGGATTGGTAAACATGATCATCAACGGGCTATTCATGAAGAACTACATCTCTTGATGAAGAAATATCAAGAGACGAGATCAATATCGGAATCGACAATTGTAGGAAGCTCCCTCGGAATGTAAGGTGTAGAAAAATATGGTTTATTTTCAACAAAAATGACATCGAGTCGAGACATAGAGCTTCCGAGTAGGTGGATGATAACACTTGTATCCTTTTTGAGTGATCGAATACTCCAAAAAAATGCATTTAAGGGCTCTAGGATCTAACTTTCTCCGAGTAGTATTATGGACATGAACAAATGATGTACCCCCAAAAATACAATGGGTAAGGTTGAAGGAAGATCGAACATCGGGGAAGAACCGAGATAAAATTTTCGAGTGGACTTTTGAAATCTAAGACTTTAGAGGGCATCCTATTTATGACATAGGCCGATGTTAAAGCTGCCTCCCCTTAAAAAGTTTTAGGAACATTCTATTGTAACAAAATAGCAAGATAAAGTCCGATTAAAGTAGTCATGAGCATTATCCGACCGGATACGTTTGAATGGTACCCCAAATTGATTTTTTATCATAGAGATAAAGGTGGGAATAATATGATTGACATCGGACTTTTGTTTAAGAAGATAAACCCGGGAAGTTTTAGTGCAATCATCAATAAAAGTAACAAACCATTTTGATCCGGTAATGTTTTGGATGGACGAAGGGCCCCAAATGTCACTATGAATTAAAGAAAAAGGAAAACTTGATTTTTTATTACTTATTGGAAACGGTACATGTGTGTGTTTGGCAAACTCACAAATGTCACACTAAAAAGCTTTCACATCGACTCCCTTAAACAAGTCCGGGAACATTTTTTTAAGGTAAAAAAAGATAAATGACCTAGACGCTTATGATGCAACCAAATGGTATCTTTATTTGATCTGTGAAAAATATGAGATCGAAGAAGATAAATTAATCGAGCTTTGCTGACTTGGTGTACTTGAAGTAGTAAAGGCCATTGTGCTCTTTAGCAAGTCCAATCTTCTTCCTCGACTCTTGATCCCGAAATTCACAACAACCAACAAAACAAGTAATATCACAATTCAAGTCTTGGATAAGTTTATGAACAAAAATAAGATTGATGGATAATCGAGGAACATGAAGAATATTTTTTAGCATAATTTTTTGACCAATTTGGATACCTCCAATACCAGTCTATCGTGGTTGTTGTACCATCGGTTACAATTATTTTTCGGCTATTGGGACAAGGTGTATAGGTTTTGAAAAAGCTGGATGTGTAGTTCATATGGTCCGTACCACTCGAGTCTAAAATCCATACATTCCGAAACTCATTATCCAAAACATTTAATCCAAAGGAGATGGGAGTTTTACCTAAGAGCATTAATGAACACAAACCTTGAGATTGGTTAGGAGGATTCGGTATGGAAGATGCGGAAAAACTCGGATTTTCACCGAGCTAGAGCATTCGAAAATCCAGATTGGTCCGGCTTGGTTGATCTCCCTCACTTGATGGAATCGGCATCACGTATGAATTCGAAGCTTTGGTCTCTAAAGATTGCGTGTCGGCCATTGTAGGGGGAAAAACATAATATAGAAAAAAGTAGGAGATAAATGCAGCAATGAAGGTTGCAATTTTAACAATTGTCCCTGGAGAAACCCTAGGGCTCGATACCATGAAGAAAATAATATTTGGAAAAATAATTTCAGTATATTTCAATTACATAACTATATATATATATATATATATATATATATATGTATGAGAGAGAGAGAGAGAGAGAGAGAGAGAGAGTCCTAAGATAGGAAAGAATTCCTAAAGAATAGGAAGATAGAATAGGATCCCTACGGAATAGGAAAGAATATACAAAATATTTCCTATCTAATTATATCCTGATATTTCCAATAATCTCCAAACTAAAATCTTGGTTCCTTAGCCTAGCCAAGAGTAATTTTCATCATATGCAAAGCGATCGGACTAATTTCGAAAGGCATATAGAAACCAAGTTCTTTCTAAGTTCATTTGGACCTTTGATTGATTTTTTTTCCTTATTTTTTTCTTTTTATTATTTTTTAAAGTTAGATTGAGCTAGTTATCTATTAAGTAGAGCACTACTAAGACATCTTAATTGACTTGTATGCCATTTATAAATAGTATTAATACGGATCATGAGATGATAGAAAAGGTAATGTGTTTTTGTGGCATTGAAGAAACAAAGATATAGAATAAAGAATGCAATTATTTTGGAATTTTGATATTCATTTTTTATATCCTTGAAATTAAAATATATATATATAAAAGGAATGGGAAAGAATGGACATAAGGTTAAAGAAAATTCATGATCTCATAAACTATTATAGATAAATGCTTAACACAAGTCTTTCTCAATATCTTGGGCTAGATAACCGAGAGTTTAAGATATATAAAAGTAATAAATTACTAAATAAAATAGGTAGATAGAATCTCTTCCTCTCTCCAATTGTTGAGTCCTTCTCCCGGTGCTCTTTCCTTGATAGGCGGTCTCTCCTTCATGGTGTTGACAATCGGTTACAATAGCATCATAGTTTAGGGAATGACCACCATCGTCTTAGGACAAATGATCTCTTCCATCTTTAGCTCTCCCTCAAGGTGATTGATGGATAGGTCAACCATTCATACCTCCAAGTTCACTATTTCTTGACTCAACTTGATGTCACAAGCAGGGTAGGGGAACGTAGGTCAAATATGAGGAATAGAGATCCTTACTTCATTAGGCTTTTGACCTTTGCTTCTAGCCAATTATTTCTCCTTCTTCGATTCAATAGCCCTCAAATAATCCTTCTTAATGTGCTTAAACCCCGACCCAAAATGATGATTCGAGTTAGCTCTCTTTAAAGCACTTATCGTTTCTAATATTTTTTTATTAAGATCACGAGTTCGGTGGAAACCTATACTTCATCGAGTATTTTGCTGCCATCTTTGTAACCATAGACAATTTTAACTTTCTCAAGAAAGCATTCTCGGACACTAGTTCCGTATCCATAATTTCAAAAGCATGTAGATTGCCATTCTAGCTCCTTTCAGCCCCAATATAAGGTGGAGACACATTTTTGAATAGAGATAATGCATCTTCTACCATTACCGTGAATAATTTACCATTAACCACATATCTCAACCTTTGGTGCAATGATGATGTCACGAGCATTGGCGAAGTGGATCCACGATTTCCTTTGAAGCATACTATGTGATGGTTAAATGTTTACATAGTGAGTTGGAACTGGTTAGGTCTAATAACTAAATTGATATCGATGTCTCCTATCACTTATCTTGGAGACCCATTGTAACGCCTCTCGCCCTAGTCATATTTCTACTACCCAAGTAGAGTACTCGGACGAAGCGCGTTATGCTCGCCATACCCTAAACTCTAAGTAGTTTTCTTATGATATTCTTAAAACTTTAACGAGTACATTACGTATATAACTCCTTAAGATAAAATTTACATAACATAATTAAATACATTAATAAAACATTACAGGCGATATTCAATTTCCCACGAACTTCATATCCTAAATTTACGGACAAAATAAAAACTAATATATGGTGTCTCATATGAGCCGGTTAGGAGGAGCCAGCCGCATCCGTACCAACTTGTCCTTTTTTTGTCAAGACATAAAAAAATAACAACGAGGTGAGCCAAATCTCGGTAAGTAGGGTGATGCACGTGATATGTAATGTTGTTTTCACTTCCCACCATACTCATAAATTTTAATCTCGGGTACCACGAGTATTAGCCGATCTACTCTATTTATCATCCGAAAGGTCCGTAGATCACCTTCCGTTACAATGGAATTATCCCTCGTTGTAACTATTGTTAGCGGGAATCCATTGTCTAACGGTGCAAGCACACAACTTGATTTCATCCGGATGATCCTCGAATCATCTTCTACTACAATGGAATTATCCCTCGTTGTAACTACTATTAGTGAAAATCCATCATCTAATAGTGCGAGGCACACGACCTAGAATACTTGGACTACTAATACCCATTTATTCCGGTTAGGTTATCAAACCTAGATGTATAAACCATTTCTCAATCAATTGACTTGTCTTAAACCACCCACTATGCACATGATGCACGTGATGACATATTTAATCACATTCAACCAAATTTGGGTACTAACCCTTCATTCTCATGCCATACTCACGGTCCAATCCACACTCGGAATTTATCCATTGCTCACATACCAATCATGATACCCACAGTGGGAACAAAACCTCCGCTCATTAATATTGTTAATTAGTTTCGTTAATATTTAAAAGAAGGTCCAAGTCCATTTACTTTAATCCAAGCCCATTAACTTTATCCTAAGTCCATTGACTTTATTCAATTCTATTTTATTTAGTCGAAGCCCATTTAGTTTATTCCAAACCCATTAATTTTGTCCAAGTCTAATTCTTTGGTTTTAGGGTTTATTACTTGGCAACTCCTAATCGAGTAAATAATTTTTCAATTTCGAAAAATAATTAAATCTTACCCATTTTATTTTAGATACTAGACATATTTATTTATAACATATCCAAAAATTAGATCTAAATACCAAGTACACAATTAATTACAAGTTTTTGAAACTTAGGGAGCAATCTGCCTATTAGTAGTTTGTCTAGAGCTATCCATACTAAATCGGGTATAACTCTTCGTAATCGAATCCAATGACCAAGAAATTTTAAAGGAAGTTATTTGAAACATAGATGAACAACTTTTATTCTTTAAGTTTCACCCAGAAATCGACCTAAAATCCTTGAACATGCACCCCAAAATTCGGATAGAATTTACTCCTTATCAACACTAATTTATTAGTTTATTCCAAGCCAACTTTAAACATGTTTTAGTTCACTTAAATTTAGTCCAAGTTCAATCCAACCGATAACCACATACTTGGAAATTTTTCAAAAAATCATAACATCATAAATCATCACAACAAGGCATCCATACATAGATTTATCCCAAGCATCAAGCATATAACCATTGAAAATTATTACAACCCATGAAATAAACACTAACAAAATAACTTAAAAAAATAATTTAAGACATTAATCAATTAAAAAAAATGAAACCTACTTACCTCTTTTAGGTTTGATTAGAATTTCCTTAGCTCTTTTTTCTTTCCTTTTTCCCTTTCTCTTTCTCTTTTCTTTCTTTCTCTTTTCTTGCTTGTTTTTCTCTCTTCAATTTGGCTTATCTTTTAATTCGGATGGCTATGGTTTTTGGCCTAAAAATGGCAGCCATTTAAACCTCTCTTTCCCTTATATACTCACCTTTTATCCTCTCATTTATTTATATCATAAGTGTTAAAATTTAACTAGGCCAAATGTAAAGTGGAGGAAGCTTGGAAGGCAAAGTCGGCATGTTTTGGAAGTCAAAGGTGATGATTTGCTTCCAAGCATTTAATTCAAGTGCTTAGGTGGCTAAAGAAAACTTAGGCTAAATAAACACATTAATAAGTAGGGTTCATGTAATTAGACATAATTTCTTTCATAAAAAAATTCAGAAATTTCCATTTTTAAAATTCGAAATTTCCTTTTTCCTAAAATTTCAGCAATGTTACCTCCTAACCCATCTATACTAAAATGTGCATAAATCTTTCTATATGTATCCAAAACTTATGAAATTTTATAAAGAGCTAGTAAACAAATATAAAAAGAACTTTTATTCTTTAAGTTTTGCTCAAATATCAATCTAACAGCATCAAATAAATCTCACAAGATTCGGGCGATTCTTCTCCCAAAATTCTAGCGAGAATGCATTTCAAAACAACCCTCACTATAATTGGTATAACTCTTAATGTATAGGTCCAAATATTATAAAATGTTCTACAGGCCTATTCAACACATAGATGAACAACTTTCAATCTTTAAGGTTGACCCAAAAATTACCCTAAAGTCCTCAAATAATTCACACAAAACTCGAGAAAAATATAGTCATTAAAACATTGATTTTGCATATTTGATTTCTTTAATAATTAAACCATTAATCTTAAGCACAATAAATTTAATTTAACATAAATCACATATTTCAAGCATTAATTTCTCACGATGAAATGAGAATTATACTTACTCTTAATATACATATATATAGAATTATTCTAATACACGTCGTGTTACGGATAAGGGTTTTTACGAGGGTTACAATTCTCCCTCCTTAAAAGAAATTTTGTCCTCAAAATTGATTCACTTGAATAACTTGGGGTATTTATCTTTCATTTCTTGCTCACGTTCCCAAGTCATTTCTTCGAGGTTATGGTTTTCCCATAAAACTTTAACTAGCCCGATCTCCTTATTTTTCAACTCGTTTGACCGTCGATCGAGAATCTAGGCTGGTCTCTCTTCGTATGTTAAATCTGGAGTAAGATTCAGCGACTTTATATTCAAATTTTGACTCGGCTCTCCAATGCACTTCCTTAGCATAGACACATGAAATACATTGTGTATTCCTGCTAAGGATGGTGGTAGCAATATGCGATACGCTTTATCTCCTACTCGCTCCGGTATCTCAAACGATCCTATGTACCGCGGGTTTAACTTTCCCCTTTTCCCAAACCGTAGTACGCCTTTCATTGGTGAGACTCTTAAAAATACGTAATCACCGACCACGAACTCTATATCCTTCCTCCGTTTGTCCGCGTAACTTTTTTGTCTACTTTGAGGTTGCTTTCATCCGTCGGCAAATCCGGTTGACTACTTCGATCGTCTGTTGTACCAATTCTAGTCCTAGCAATCTTCTTTCTCCTATTTCATCCCAATGCACGGGATATCTACATCGTCGTCCATACAAAGCGTCATAGGGAGTCATCCCAATTGAAGCTTGGTAACTATTGTTATACGCAAATTCGACTAAGCGTATGTATTTCTCTCACTTTCCGGACCAATCTAGAACGCACACTCGTAGCATATCTTTAAGAATGCGGATTACACATTCGGATTGTTCGTTGATTTGTGGATGATAAGCTCGTGTTGAAATTGAGCTTGGTGCCCATGGCCTTATGTAGACTCTTTCGGAATGCGGAGGTGAATATAGGATCTCGATCCGACACGATTGAGATCTAAATCCCATGTAGTCTAATGATTTCGTCCGGATATAATTGGGCATACTTGGTTTAAATCATAGGTGGTTTTGACGGGAAGAAAGTGTGCTGATTTGGTCAACATGTCTACGACTACCCGGATGGCATTTGACCCTCTATTCGATCTTGGAAAACCCATGACAAAGTCCATAGTTACTTGCTCCCACTTTCATTCCGAAATTGCTAGTGGCTTTTAACATTCCCGAGGGTCTTTGGTGCTCCGCCTTCACTTATTGGCAAGTTTGACACCTTGCCACAAAGTTAGCTACATCTTTCTTCATTCCGAGCCACCAATAATACTATCATAAATCTTGATACATTTTTGTACTCCTCGGGTGTATTAAATATGGGTTTGTGTGTGCTTCCTTCGGTATCTCTTCTTTTATATCCTCCACTCGCGGAAACACATAGCCTTCTTTTAAATCTAATCATTCCTTTATCATCCATCATAAAATCAAACTCGCTCCGGCCTCTATACCTTTCTTCAATTCCTTCGACTTTTCATCCTTTTCTTGCTCAATTTGAATTCTTTCTTGCGGCATCGGTTGGATTAATAGTGTTGATAGCACGCTTCGTGACCTATAGGAACTATTTTTAGTTCCGAGTGCTTGTAGGTCCTTCATTATCAACGTCCGGGTCACTCGTACCGTAGCGATCGATTTTCTACTCAAGGCATCGCCAACAACATTGGCTTTACCGGGTGGTAGTTGATTATACGATCATAGTCCTTTACCAGCTCTAACCACCTTCTTTGTCTCATGTTCAGCTCCTTTTGTGTGAAGATGTATCGTAAGCTCTTATGATCTATGTATATCTCACACTTTACCTCGTACAAATAATGTCTCGAGATTGTTAGGGCAAAGACTACCGTCGTTAATTCTAGGTCATTTGTCGGGTAGTTTCACTCGTACTCCTTTAATTACCATGACGCATAGGCTATTACTCGTCCATTTTGCATCAACACCGTTCCTAATCCATGTTTGGAGGCGTCCGTATAAACTATAAAAGTTCCATCCTCGGACGAAATGGTTAGCACTAGAGCCGTGACTAGCCGTTGTTTTAGCTCTTGGAAGTTCTCCTCACAAGCATCCGTCCACTAGAATGCGGTGCTCTTTTTCATCAAGTTAGTAAGAGGCCTAGCTATCTTCGAGAAGCCTTCCATAAATCTCCCGTAATAACCTACCAACCCTAAGAAGCTTCGTACCTCCGTTATGCTCTTCGGGGTAGGCCAATTTTGAATAGCCTCTACTTTCTTTGAGTCTACAATAATGCCTTCCTTCATCACCACATGGCCTAGAAAAGCCACTTGCTCCGACCGAATTTGCACTTCTTGAATTTGGCACACAAGTCGTCGCTCATTTAGTGTATGCAAGGTGGCCCTTAGATGTTCCCTATGCTCTTTCTCACTTTGAGAGTAAACCGGGATATCATCGATGAATACGATAATAAACTTGTCCAAAAACCCTTTGAAGACTCGATTCGTCAAGTCCATAAAAGTGGTCGGGCGTTCGTCGGCCCGAACGACATCACTAAAAACTCATAGTGACCGTATCTCATTCCGAACGCCGTCTTCTTCACGTCTTTCGATCTCACCCTCAATTGGTGATATCCCGATTATAAGTCTATTTTAGAGAATATGGTCACCCCTTGCAATTGGTCAAATAAATCATCGATCCGGGCAATGGGTACTTATTTTTAACGATCACCCAGTTTAGTTCTCGATAGTCAATACATAGCCTTACACTTCCATCTTTCTTTTTCACGAACGATGCTCGGAGCTCCCTAAGGTGAGAAACTAGGACGTGTAAAGCCCTTGTCCGATAAGTCTCGTAACTACACATTTAACTCCTTTAGCTCATAGGAGTCATTCTATAAGGGGTTTTCGAAATCGAAGCGATGCACGGCTCTAGTTCAATCTCAAACTTTATCTCCCTCTCTAGTGATAGTGTGGTCAAACTCTCTAGAAACGCATCTATATATTCTCATACAATCAAAAACACTCCTATTTACATTATAGAACATACAAAAGACACCACGACATGTGATGAGATCCCTATTAACTTATTTATCGAACACGTCGAGGAAAAAACCCTCTAGTAACCACCAATCAATGCGATTTTCCATTCGCTGTATGGATTATTTCACGGGCAATAGGTAAGGGTAGTCCCCATCCGTACATCGACTCGAATGAGGAATCGTCCGGCTCGGGTTGGTAGAAAGGTCCAAATTAGAGTCCGATAAGAGTGTTGGTCTATCATGTCTTCCCAAACTTCGTCTAACAATTGTTGGTCTCCCGGTGGGAGAGTCCGACGTAAAGTTATTCGAAGGAAGTCCGAGCTAAAATATCAATTAAAGGAGGCATCGACGAATGCGATTCGCCGAAGTAGGTTGTGAAATCGCACAATATGTGCCACCGAGTCCCGTTTTGGAACCATAGTGAGGTTATTTAGCTTTGCCTTAAACGCAACTAATGTCGCCTGTCGCCATCGCCTTCTAGGCACGCTTGGTAGTCGATGCAAAGTCGACATTTACAAGTGATAGGGTTTATTGTTAATAATAATTTCAAACAAAAATTTTATACACATTACACAATAAAAACATATATAGTTTAAGAGAACCATAAATTAAAATTACCCATCCGGGAGCGAACCGGTCCTCGGGTTCATATGGCACTTACCGTTCTACCCAACTCCCTAAACCATTGCTCGATACCATACCGTAACGCCCCGCCCTGATCATATTTCTACTACCCAAGTAGAGTACCGGACGAAGCACGTTACGCCGACATACCGTAAAGTCTAAGTAGTTTTCTTATGATATTCTTAGGACTTTAATAGTACATTACATATATAACTCATTAAGATAAAATTTACATAACATAATTAAATACATTAATAAAACATTACGGGCGATATTCGATTTCTCACGAACTCCATACTCCAAATTTACGGACAAAATAAAAACTAATATATGGTGCCTCACATGAGCCGATTAGGAGTAGCCAGCCGCATCCGTACCAACTTGTCATTTTTCTCGTCAAGACATAAAAAAAAATAACAACGAGGTGAGCCAAAGCTCGGTAAGTAAGGTGATGCACGTGATATGCAATGTTGTTTTGACTTTCCACCATACTCATAAATTTTAATCTCGGGTACCACGAGTATTAGCCGAGCTACTCTATTTATCATCCGGATGGTCCGTAGATCACCTTCTGCTACAACGGAATTATCCCTCGTTGTAACTATTGTTAGCGGGAATCCATTATCTAACGGTGCAAGCACATAGCTTGATTTCATCCGAGATGATCCTCGGATCATCTTCTGCTACAATGGAATTATCCCTCGTTGTAACTACTATTAGTGAAAATCCATCATCTAATAGTGTAGACATACGACCTAGAATACTTGGACTACTAATACCCATTTATTCCAGTTAGATTATCAAACCTAGATGTATAAACCATTTCTCAATCAATTGACTTGTCTTAAACCACCCACTATGCACATGATGCATGTGATGACATATTTAATCACATTCAACCAAATTTGGGTACCAACCCTTCATTCTCATGCCATACTCATGGTCCAATCCACACTCGGAATTTATCCATTGCTCACATACCAATCATGATACCCACAATGGGAACAAAACCTCCGCTCATTAATATTGTTAATTAGTTTCGTTAATATTTAAAAGAAGGTCCAAGTCCATTTACTTTAATCCAAGCCCATTAACTTTATCCTAAGTCCATTGACTTTATTCAATTCTATTTTATTTAGTCGAAGCCCATTTAGTTTATTCCAAACCCATTAATTTTGTCCAAGTCTAATTCTTTGGTTTTAGGGTTTATTACCGGGCAACTCCTAATCGAGTAAATAATTTTTCAATTTCGAAAAATACTTAAATCTTACCCATTTTATTTTAGATACTAGACATATTTATTTATAACATATCCAAAAATTAGGTCTAAATACCAAGTACATAATTAATTAAAATGTTTTGAAACTTAGGGAGCAATCTGCCTATTAGTAGTTTGTCTAGAGCTATCCATACTAAATCGGGTATAACTCTTCGTAATCGAATCCAATGACCAAGAAATTTTAAAGGAAGTTATTTGAAACATAGATGAACAACTTTTATTCTTTAAGTTTCACCCAGAAATCGACCTAAAATCCTTGAACATGCACCCCAAAATTCGGACAGAATTTACTTCTTATCAACACTAATTTATTAGTTTATTCCAAGCCAACTTTAAACATGTTTTAGTTCACTTAAATTTAGTCCAAGTTCAATCCAACCGATAACCACATACTTGGACATTTTTCAAAAAATCATAACATCATAAATCATCACAACAAGGCATCCATACATAGATTTATCCCAAGCATCAAGCATATAACCATTGAAAATTATTACAACCCATGAAATAAACACTAACAAAATAACTTAAAAAAATAATTTAAGACATTAATCAGCAAAAAAAATGAAACCTACTTACCTCTTTTAGGTTTGATTAGAATTTCCTTAGCTCTTTTTTCTTTCCTTTTTCCCTTTCTCTTTCTCTTTTCTTTCTTTCTCTCTTTTTCTTGTTTTTCTCTCTTCAATTTGGCTTCTCTTTTAATTCGGATGGCTACGGTTTTTGGCCTAAAAATGGCAGCCATTTAAACCTCTCTTTCCCTTATATACTCACCTTTTATCCTCTCATTTATTTATATCATAAGTGTTAAAATTTAACTAGGTCAAATGTAAAGTGGAGGAAGCTTGGAAGGCAAAGCTGGCATGTTTTGGAAGTCAAAGGTGATTATTTGGCTTCCAACCATTTAATTCAAGTGCTTAGGTGACTAAAGAAAACTTAGGCTAAATAAACACATTAATAAGCTGGGTTCATGTAATTAGATATAATTTCTTTCATAAAAAAATTCAAAAATTTCCATTTTTAAAATTCGAAATTTCTTTTTCCCTAAAATTTCAGCAATGTTACCTCCTAACCCATCTATACTAAAATGTGCATAAATCTTTCTATATGTATCCAAAAACTATGAAATTTTATAGAGAGCTAGTACATACATAGAAAAAAAACTTTTAATCTTTTAGGTTGGCTTAAATATCAATCTAACGAGCATCAAATAAATCTCACAAGATTCGAGCGGATTCTTCTCCCAAAATTCTAGCAGAATGCATTTCGAAACAACCCTCACTATAATTGGTATAACTCTTAATGTATAGGTCCAAATATTATAAACTTTTCTACAGGCCTATTCAACACATAGATGAACAACTTTCATTATTTAAGGTGGACCCAAAAATTACTCTAAATCCTTAAATAATTCACACAAAACTCAGGCGAATATAGTCCTTAAAACACCAATTTTACATATTTGATTTCTTTAATAATTAAACCATTAATCTTACGCACAATAACTTTAATTTAATATAAATCACATATTTCAAACATTAATTTCTCATGATGAAATGAGAATTATACTTACTCTTAATATACATATATATAGAATTATTCTAATATACGTCGCGTTATGGATAAGGGTTTTTACGGGGGTTATACCCATCATATGCTCTAGCCATCATACTGTTAGGAAGCATATAAGATGCATCCATGGACAATCGATCTAGGACCATCTTAGGCAAAACATTTGAAGCAGATCCATTATAATTCACACCTTAGCAATCACACGTTCCTTACATTTAACAATGATATATAGTGGCTTATAGCGACTAGTTCCCTCGAGGCCTAACTCGTCTTCAAAGAATGATAAGTAGTTGGTAGCTTGAATTTTTCCTACTAAATATTCCATGACACCCAAAGTAACATCTTAAGGGGCATATACTTCATTTAAAACCTTTTGTAACACTTTTTAATGTGGTTCTAAACTCATAATCAATGATTAAAAAAAGATCTTAATGGGTATCTTCTTCGGTTGGTCCACTATAGTATATTCATTATTTTTCATCACTCTAAGGAAATTGATGTCTTCCTCATCATCATTAAGCTTGTTCACCTCTCCTACTTAAGTGAGGTCAATCACTTCCTTACCCTTTTCTCTCCTCAATTCCTTCAAGATAAAGCACATTTTAGTTTGAGGAAGACCAATAATACCGGTATTAAACGATGTGTTCATTACTAGATAAGCATGATTTACTACATTATAAGGCGGGGTAGATGATTCTTTAATCTTAATAGAATTATTCTTGGAGGCCCATTACTTACAAATTGGTATCTACATACCTCTAAATAACCACAATCTGATAGTGAGACCATTCCCACTACCAATCCCTCTCGGACCTTCTTAACTTACAAATTTCCCAAAACCAACATGTTTTTCACTTCCTTGTGGAATTCCTTATAATTGTTGATATCATGCTCTTCTTCTAGCCGATATCCGTAATACTGATTTTTGCTATCTATATTTTGATTATTCATTGGCCTTCTAAGACAATTTTTTTATCAAAGTATCAAATATAGATTATCCATTGATACTTTCATATATCTCCCTTCTCTCCTACCCTTTATCTCTTCGAGAGTTATCATACTCATATTACTTCCCCCAACAACATGATTTGAGAATGAATTAGTATTGACTTTTAATGTAGTTAAATCATCAAAACTTATCCAATTGAGTTTGATAAGAATATTCACCTTCTTAAAAGCAAAGCATTCCTCGATAGAGTATTTAACGACACCGTTATGGTATTCACATGACTCATTATCTTTGTACCATGGTCGAAAAAGAGGTCATACGAGCTTACGTAGTAATACGGACTATCTGCCCTATATTGACCGGTCGATGCAATATTTCTTTTAAGGAGATAGGGAGTTATGGAAATGGTTCATAATCCTCTTGGTTGTAGTTGAAAAGAACGAGTATGGGATCACGAGGTGGTCCGACCCAATAGAGAAAATTGGTTATTTTGATAGGTGGGCATGATTGGATTATATTAGGGTGATAGGTCCGACTAGTATGGTGAGTAGGCTTGATTTGGTACGGACGCTCTTATTTGAGTGATGAGAAAGGTAATGCCTATGGAATATGTTTGGTAAGGTGTTTACGGGTAGGATAACATTTATACTTGGTATTGGCTCCAATAGGTGTATTGTTTAGGTTGTTCCAATGGCTTTTAGGTGTATGGGTGGCCACTTGGAGAACTTCCTCCTCTATCCTTTCAATTCCCATACTCGTTCTTTTCTCCACTCCCTTAGAAATTCTTTCAACTTTAATAGCTAATTTGACTCTTTTTGTAATGAACATCTGTGTCAATCAAATTGGTTAAAGTATTACCAATTAAATAGTCAAAGTATGGTGCTTTAAAAGTGTTTGAAAAGATTAAGATCAACTCAAATTCGGCAACGGCAAATGAATCCGAGCGACCACCTCATGCTATCTATATGCATATTCCTTAACTATCTCCGTAACATCCCTAACCTAGGACCTAAAAGGTCGAGAACATTATCGCCATTAACCTACATTTGAAGTACAATGAGTGCAAACTAACAAGACACCGTGACTTATACATATTATTCCGAAGTATGAATACATTGCAAAAGTTTACTATTTGATTATTAGGTAAGCACTATCGATTTTTCGAGTTTTAGAATTTTATTTTTATTGTTTGAATCATATGGACTAGATTTAAGACACTCAATTTTACCAAATTTTTCTTATATTATTACGTGCAAATTTACTTATTAGCTATCTAATACTCGGTTATTACTTTCCTTTATTTTCATTCTTTTAATCGTCTAATTCTATCATTTTTCATATCACTTAGTTTTTTTTTTTATTAATAAGGATGGTGTGCTAGAACCAAATAAGAAATTAAGAAATAAGAAACTAGTAACATCCATTTTATATTACCATATGGTTACCGACTTAGACCAAAATTTTGATAACTTAACATCTATATTAGTTTTTATACAAACTTTAGCTAACCTAGAGCCACATACTACAAAAATGGCTTATTCATTTATTTACATCACACGGTTAGTTTTCTATGCATTTGTTCATAGCTTTAAATATAGCATAAAATAAATCGACCGGTTCCAAGCACATATACTATAATTATAATACTCAACACTAAGAAAAAAACTACATGCGGGAGATCCACCGGAACCCGAAACCCCATGTAATGTATGCAATGCATACACCCCTCAATGACCGATTCAACGATGAAGTGTGCTATTATTACATGTACTATCTACACCACTAGAAAAACTAAGTAAGCGATAACTCGGTAAGTTAATCTATGCATGCTATGTAGACAAATGATATGACCATGATGATTATTTACATGCACATCATAAATTCCTTTTTTTATGTCATAAAGTCCTTGTTAAGACAGATCTAAAAATTCTTTTTTATCTTTAGACATATCCCGGTTTAGTAACTTCGAGTTTCCGGCATTTTTCTAGATAACCGAGACCCATCTACGGATACGCACCCTATTAAGCCTTGAGAAACACATGTCCGCACTCTACTCGACCATGTCCTTTAAACCATGAACCATTATAGTGTGAAAACCCCATAAAGCCCTCCTTATAAAAACTATGAAAGCCATGAAAAACCTCAAAATCATAAAATATTTCCAATTGCTATTAGAAAATCCCTTGAGGAAAAATACCCTTTTTCACGACTTAAAACCTTTCCATCAAATCCTTTTCATAAATTGGCATGCTAGTGTGTGTAATGTAAGTACATTTTAATAGTGAATGATGCTTTGAATGCCAATTGAAATGTCTTATGAAACGTAAAATTTAACTCGTAACGATGCATTTTATAATGTCATAAATATATAGCACCATAAGTACCGACCTCATGAATCATGACCAAACATTTAGGATTTACATTCCAATCATGATATCATCACCGCAAGATGCCATAGCAATCCACATTTCAACATACGATCGAATAACAATATCAAACTTTAAGAAAACTTTACATAAACTCGCATATTCATACATAGGCACCAAATTCACATTTCAAGCACACACATCACATTGAAATCATCATGGAACTATCAATTACATAATTACACATCAAATCGTACCAAAAATCCTAATTTAGGCCTAATGGGTCAAAAGTCCAATTGAGGTAAACTATGGTAGTTTTTCATTTTTCAACCAAATCTTCCATACTAACTCATCTTTTCGAGCTATTCTAAACTAGAATTAATCAATTAAACACTTATGAATCAAGAACATGAAAATTTGAATTTCTTTCCTAATTGGATCAAATACGGACCTAAGGAAATTAGGTCCAATTTCTAACTTTTTATGCAATTTCTTACTTAAAATCATCAATTCAAACTTAAACAACCTATAATCAATCAATAGAATATCAAACAAATCAAAATACCAAAAAGCCCCCAAATTCTCCCATTTGGTTTAATGATTTCTCTCTCCTAACACTAGGAGATTTTGATTTTTTTTTCCCTTAATTTTAAGCCTAATTGACATATTTAGACTTAAATTGCATGAATTTATGGCTTAAAATCATTTCCCCCAAACTAACCTAACTAAGAACCCTTACCCTAATTTTCATCATTAATTCAATTAAATCTAACTTGAAGCATCAAACAAAATCGACATGAAATTGAACTTCTTTGTGGTGTAGGTGAGATTAACTTACCTAAAGAAGCTCCAATTTACCCTTAAAAAGTTGGATTATATAGAAAATTCTTCTTTTTTCTTTTTCACCTAATATTTCAGCCAAGATCCTTCGATTTCTCCTAGGAATTTTTGAGCTTCCAACTTTAAATTTATGCTTAATTAAGTGGTTTAGGATGTTTAGAAGTGGTTGGAAGTAATTTAGGTGAACTTTTTTATGGAAAATTGGTAAAAGTTTTCCTTGGGTTTTTCTATTTTCCTTCCATTTTATTATTTTCTTGTACCCATATGTGAAATTTTGACTTAATCTCTACCCTTAATTTGGTGCAATCTTGGCCCTTGATTTTTCTTAAATCTCCCTCCTTCATTTGGATTAATTCCTAGCCTTTTATTCTTCTTTAAATTTTAATCTTCCATCTAGCTTAATTATAGCCACCCATTTAACTAAAAGTCAAGCTTAATTAATGCATTAAGTGGCATAAGATGGGGGAAAAGATTGCTTAATTTTAGTCCTTCAATTTCTAGAGTTTTCCATTAATTAGTCTTCCATAAGTCTTTCTTTTATCCATTTGATCACTTTAGACCCTTCCTTTAAAGTTTTTCTAACAACTTTTTGATTTTTAAAGTTCATATCTAATTTAATTTGAAATTTCAAACTTTTAATTTTATGCAATTAGGTTTCTAAATTTGAGATTTTATTCCATACCTTTCTAAAATTCAATTTATTTTCGTAATAAATTCAAACGCTTCCTAAGAAAATTTAATCATCATTCATATAATTGTTATACACTCATTTAGGCCTTCAAATTAATTATTTTGTGTAAAAATATACTTTTTCTTATAGAAAATACTCCCTATATATAGAAAAATTCATTTAAGTTTATAAAATATTTCTACACATCCTAAATGATTTTTCTATGCCCAATGGGTAATTTCTTATACATTTAAAGCACTTATATTAATTAATTTACATCAAAAATACTATTCATGCACAATAAAGCTCAAATAAAATAATCACAAAATATCAAAAAATTCACCCAATGGCATCGAATAATCTAACACCCCTCTATCAAATATTCTATACAAACAAAAAAATTTCATGCACACTTAACATGCTCAAAATAATTATTTCACATAAAAGTCACTATTTATGTATCAAAAATTAGATAAAATATTCACTCAATATTGAAAAAATCATCCTAAGTGCATTGAATATTCTATCAACCTCTTCACTATCATTGCATGCTCATAAAAGATTTTTCTCACACCTTTAATATATTTTTAATTTATTTAGTAACGATTCGGGGTATAACAATCTCCTTAAGCCCATTTTTCATTCTTTGGAGACTCGATATATTTAGTGTTACCTCCATGTTAAAATTTATAGTATTTGAAGAAAGCATCGACTAGATCTTTTCACTTTCCGATCTTCGACCCCTCTAACCTCATATACTAGCTTAGATTTCACAAAGAAATGGATGAGCGAACTTTTCATTATGAATAACTTCGTCATTTTACTATAGTAAACTCTCGGATGGGTCATAGGACACCGAGTTATAGTATATTTAGGAAAATCGACACTTTGAATTTTCTTAGGATTATTATACCGAGCACTAAGCATATTTTTTAGGCTCTAACCAGATCATAGATATCTCCCATCTCCACTTCTCTTAGATGTTCCTCAAGAGCCATTAGTTTATCTATACTTGGACCTTCTATTGCCCTATACCTAGAGTCTCTTCTTCTATAGGATTTATAGTGGGCATTTATGAGACTCATGGGTCAATTGGATAAGAAAACATCCTCACAAGATACGAGGCTTCGGTATGGAAAGTTGCTTGATTAACTCGTTACTATTATGGATTGCCCAGTTTGATTAGATAATGGGACAAGCATATAGTATTTCGAGTTGTTCTTACCCTTGATTTGAGCTACTTCCCTCATTTAGCACCTTTTCTAATAAGGTTTTTAGTTAAGCCACATCGTCTTTCGGAGAATCAAAATCTTACCGACGAACTTGTTCTTATCGTGATCTCTCTTTGTTCTCCATTTGACAATCCCGAGTCCGGTATTGTAGACACATGAAGGGGATTGCATGGGGTGGCCTATATTTAGTACTTGAAAAAAAATTATGGAAAACAAATATATACAATGAATACAAGTTGCAAATGCATGATTTGAACTGGATTAGACACCTTTCTTTTTTTTGTTACACATCAAATCATGACAAATTTCTTACCGAGGAAGGGGCGGATCAAGCTAGTTCTCGTTGAGGGACAAATTACCCCATATATACTTAGGTGATTTGAGATATATATCTTTTCCTAATTATAGTCATGATCTAAATATTCATGAACTTAGAAGAGATTGTAACTTTGAGGCCGAGAAAACTTGAAGGTTGGACTTACGACACTTTTGGGGCAAACAATCTCTTCATCATTTTTAACCCACTAAGTTATGATCCTAAAATTCCTAACTTCATTCTAATTTCCTTTGTCATGATTTATATGACGAATATCCTGCAAAAACTAAGGGTTAGCATAGACATCATTTTGAAAATGATTCATATCTTAATGGGTCAACCCTAGTGGACAAGATCTAGCTTTTTCATGGTTTAGCAAAGCTCATCTAGTCTTAAAGTTTTTTTTTAAGTTTTTGAATGATATAAATTACAAGTTGAGTAATTCAGCCTCTAACCTTACACATGAGGAGGTAAAGAAGGTTGTTCCACCATTTTCTATGTATAGGGCGAGTTTCGAGTCCAAACGAGAGTCTAGAAGAGCATCGATTGACTTTCATCATATTTGCCTCCGCGATCTCTCTACCTAAATCATTGTAGGATTTTAACTCGAATCCAAAGCTTTTGTAGATTTCCTTCATGGTTTTTGCAATGATCTAAAGAAAGCAACCAACCTAGTTTAGAAATAAATATGCAATAGGATAATAAATGGAAAAAATTAAAATATATACAAGAAATAAAATAAATTAAAATTAAATGATAAAAAATAAATTATTTGGAAAATAATTGACAAAAATATGCAATAGGAGGTAAGGAAGGTTGTTCCACCATTTCCTATGTATAAGACGAGTTCTAGTCCAAACGAGAGTCTAGAAGAGCATCGCTTAACTTTCATCATACTTGCCTCCAGCATCTCTCTACCTAAATCATAGTAGGATTTTAACTCGGGTCCAAAGCTTTTATAGATTTCCTTCATGGTTTTTGTAACGAGTTGAAAGAAAGCAACCGACCCATTTTAGTTAATAAATATGCAATAGGATAATAAATGAATATATATATATATATATATATATATATATATAAGAAATAAAATAACTCAAAACTAAATGATAAAAAATAAAGACGAGTGACAAACTTAATAGAATAAACCTATGGCCTTACTCCAAATCCCTAGTGAAATCATCATTCTTTCACTACATGACGTTGAATGGGACTTCCGAAAAAATTCTAGGTTTTTAGAGATTCGCATCTCATTTGTGGGCTTTTCCGGGGATGTGAGTTATTATTTAATTTGGAGTCACCACCTAGTATTAAAGAAACTAAGAACTTAAAAATAAGCATTGGTGCGAGAGATTTTTTGGTAAGAGGTTGGTTACGTTTTGGGAAGTTATCGATCACCCAAAGACGCCCTTTTCTATAAAAGGTATCACGTCATGTTTAGACCTAAATTCATCTTCTAAAGTATTTTATGAACTGATGCAAATGATTTGCTTGTTATATGGAAGTGCTAATAAGGATTATGATCCCTTTTTTTTCTTCTATACTCGTTGACATAGTGAAACCGTTGACGATTAGAAAGTTGAAGAATTTCAATGAACTAGAGATCAATTACGGAAGAAGTCTTATCAGTCCACTCTTACGAGATTGGCTTGGTGTGCTATTCTATATGGTATTTGAAAATAGAGAAATCGAAGGCCCATGGCAAGTACACTACAATAATAAATTTAATTAGCGATGGTCTAAATTGCTCATCGTTAAATTTTTACGACGGTTTATCGCCCATTGCCAATTTAGCGACGAATAAAACCATTGCAAAAAAAAAAATTATTGTTAAATATGGCTATAAATCCTTGCAATATTTGCAACGGTCCCGTAAACCGACGGTAAGTTCGTCGCTAAATAGGGATGGACTTACGACCATCCTCTAACCATTGCAAATTGGGTTGTTTTTAGCGATGTTTGGACCGTCGCTAATTGTTTAATTATAATTTTTTTTCCGCCCATATAAAATTAACTAAAATTAACAATTTTCAAATAACAAAATCAACTAAAATATCTTAAACATAATATTTTAAAATTTCAAATGTATTATTATAAATTGTATTAAAACGTCGCTAAATATTATTCGATTATTAAATAACTAAAAACAAGTACAAAGGTTGCAATTAATATAAGAAAACATGAAAGCTAAGAGAAATTAATGGCAGGATTACTCGGAGATTGGGTAGAGTCATTTGGAGGCCGGACGGAGTCATCGTCGGTCTCGAGAACGACGGATGAACTACCACCATGGTGAAAATGCTGCATGAACATCCGTCGTATCCGTGACATCATCGTAAATTATTGTCGACTATACTCTCATAACTCATTTGTTGTATCCAAAAATGATGTGACACGATCCCGTAACGTGTTGATAGTACCTCGTAGGTTATGGATATCCGTCATATTTACGGATGTTTGATCTTGTACTTCCTTAAGCCGTGCCTCGTCGGTAGCATTGAATCGAGAAGTTGCGAGCTTGAGGCCGTATTGACGTTAGAGTAATAGTGAGATGCTTTTGACCCGAGTCCATACATCCTTTTCCTCCTACTATCTCCTCCACTAACGACCCTCTAAAATATCTCATTAATATTGGGTCCGATCGATTCAATCCCTTCCGACTGTCGGCTTTTAACCTCTTCCTCATTTATTCATCTTTATACGGTCTCCTACATAATTGTGAAACATATCATATTAAATTCGTATGTGAAATAACGTTATAAATTAATAAATATGAAATAATGTTATAAACTAATAACTTACACCGATTAGCCTTGATCGATGAAGACAACCCGATCATCAACTCCGTCTCGATGAGTCCTCATGAAAACCTCGTGAGGATCGGGTTCACGACCCAACACATTATGCTCGAAACCATAAATATACATAAATATATTAAATATACTCAAATTTATAATTAATTATTTTGGATATCATTTTTAAAAAAATTATAAATAATATATATATATATATATATACCATGCGTATGGCGTGCTTTTTATGACCGGTTGATCCCCCGTATGTCTAGAAGGACCAACTTCGACGCCACTAGTCTAGCTCCTACAATTCCATGCTCGTCATCTCGGATCGGGCAACGAACTCGGGTTTTGCCCATTTCGTAGTTGATGCATCCCATATTTCCTATGAGATGAATGTTGGCTTCGATTTTTTCTTAGACGATAAAGAAAGTCGAATATCGCTTCCATACGAGACTTTCCCATGCTTTCTTAATCGTGCTCTCGTTCAAATCATTATCCCACTTAAATAATTTCGCAAGAAAAATAATAATAATCATTACTAAATTTATTTGCATATTATTTTGTGTTATTTAATTAAATATTATACAATGTAATCAATTAATTTTAAAAATTAATACCTTAAACTCTTCCAAATAAAAGTCTTTTGTCTCCGGACTTATTTTCTTGCACGTCCATCCGTAAATATGAACATACTCTTGGAATGTCTTAAAGATCATGTGAGAGAAAATATCAAATCGATACACCCTACAAAAAATGGACAATAATTAAATTAATAAATAAATGAGTACATAATAACGGTAATAAAAAAATGTGTCATAAAATTAAGCATAAACCATACTCATCGCGACTAAAGATAATAACCCTAACTCGCGGGTCGATCGTAGATGTGATAGGTTCCAAAGTCGATTGACTCGAGACATTATACGGTGGAACGTGTTCGGGAACCAAACAATTTTCTTGATGTGAAGACGAAGGCACTAACAACGACAAAGGAAAAGATGAGGGAGGATGTGGAGGTCCATAATAAGAAAATGGCTAGAGGCCGAGACATGTCGGGCATCGAACGGTATGTCGAGGGGACACCGGAAGAGTAGTAAGGAGGCATGTTCGTAGGGGGACCCATCCGACCATGAACGAAATGAGAATGGTGTCCACGTTCATGATCACCGTCCGACTCGATATCCGAACTATGACCCTTACCTCGAGCCATTATGACCTACACATTAATTAGTATTGAAATAAAATATTAATTATATAATACATACTAACATATAACATTCAAATTAATATGAACAATTTGAAATATATTTAAACAACAATAAAACATAAACATATATTTAATTAAATCTTACCTTTAAAAAGTACAAGTTAACTATATAGGCCAATAAAATCATAAACCTAATTTTTTTCTTTTTTGACAGAATAGAGACGGTACCTTGGAGATTTATTGAAGTAATGTGAAAAATTACAATGGAGGGACAAAACCAACCTAGCCCAATAACTCGGGAGGACAAGGTTGCCTAAACCCTTAATTTTGTACTCGCAATTACATAATATCCAGTGCACAATTTGTCAATTGAATATAAAATATAATATAACATAATCTAATAGGATATACCAGATTATCACTAATCAATATCATGATCATCATTGTCATATTCTTCATCTAAGTCTTCCTCAACATCGGTTTCAAACTCAAATTCATTCTAAAGATTAATTTCACCCCCTTCCAAATCTAATAACACTCCAATAGGATCAATCAATGATTGACTTTCATCATCATCAATGTGGATGACATTGTGTTAGCCTTCTATTTTTTTTTCTTGAAAGGTTCGATATTTGTTTGGTCGACGGTAATGTACGATTTTGGCACATCCATCGTCGACCTTGTTTTGACCTTACATATTGTCAACCAATTGCGTCTTATGTGTTTACATGTAAGATATGTTACATAATAACCTAATGCGCTTGTGATGCTAGTATGAAGGGATCGGATCTATTTGAATACTCGCGACTATGGACCTCGACTAGTCCATAATGATCACGAACTCTTGTACCAATGTCGGGTGTAGTATCATACCAATCACATTTGAACAAAACAGTTTTCTTTATTGGTAAGGCTGAATACTCAAGTTCGAGTATGTTAATCAACCTACCGTAGTAGTCATTTTTCACCAAACCGTAGCTAACTCCTTTTACACACACTCCACTACACATTGATGCTCTTTCCGAACCACGAACATTAGTGTGAAACTTATACCCATTTATAATGTACCTCGTATACGATTTAGTCGTTTGCAATGATCCTTTTTTCGGATCTTTAATATAATGATTTGTTACGATACTAGGTTGTCCTCGACTTGCCCGTAAGGACCGTGTCAATTATAAGTTAATGTTATTATAAAATTTAATAAAATCATTTTATGAATAATTAATAACAATCTTTACTTTCTAATTCTCACATATTGATGGAACCATAATGTAAATTCATTTTGAAGTCGGAATCAACCTCGTTTTTCGATATGTCGGGATTACTTTCATATAGTTGGTCGATAAATATCTAACGAAGAAAAATATTGTTATTATATGTTTTAAAAATGAATGATACTTAATGAATAAATGTATAGTAATATTTGACAATTATAGCACTTACTTCGTGTAAGGTGTCACCTCATCATAGTTCAACAAATGTAGGTATGCGATGCATTCTTCTTGATCCGTTAGGACATGTGATCTTGCTCAACCAAAATGTCTACCTTTAGGTTTGAATATTGTAAGCATGCCTTCAATATCATCATTTGATTCTCGATCACACTCAAAGTTTCTAGGCACTTTTCGATGCCTAGTATGTACATGAGGCTCGAAGTAATATGAACGGAATATTGAAGCTTCCTCAACTAAATATGTGTTGCATATTGACCCTTCGACTCGACTTTATTTTTAACATTATTTTTTAATTTACGAAGGTACATATAATAATATTGTGAGTGCATTATACTTAACAAATATTTTAAAGAGTTATTTAATAACGGATGAAAAAAATATAAAAAAATTACCTTTCAAATGGATACATCCATCAATATTATACGAGTCCCGCTATTTTTGCTTCATACGCCAAATGTATGGGAAGATGCTCCATGAAGTTGAAAAAACTAGGTGGAAAAATACGCTTTAATTTGCACGAGATTATTGGTATATCTTTCTCAATATGGGTCATATCTTCAATCTTAATCACAAGTAAATGTCAATTCCTTAAAGAATAAGCTAAGCTTCGTTAGTGATTGTCATACATTTGTTGGTAACATGTCATGAAATGCGATAGGTTTTAGCCTTTGCATAAATACATGACAGACCATAACTTTTCATGCCATGTAATACGAGGTTATTCATATCGACACACCTTGCCAAGTTAGAGACATATCCGTTCGGAAACTTTACTTGTTTAATCCATTCTAGTAATTGTATTTTTTGTTGTTTGTCTAGAGTGTAACAAGCTTTTGGGTATTTTCTAGAGTTTTCATCTATTTCTAATTCGGGCCGTCGACAATATATCTTTAAGTCTTCTCTAGAATTTGTATTGTCTTTTGTTTTTCTCGATACATTCATAATTGTATTAAACACATTGTCGAAGACTTTTTTTTAATGTGCATCACATCCAAATTATGCCGAATTAGATTAGAACTCCAATAAGGTTGGTCCCGGAATATACTATATTTTTTTCCAACCACAATATTTAGAAATATTATTGTTATACTCATCGGATCCCTCTTTCGTTACTTTCAACAACCCCTAATGGTTTAATTCTTGCAAAATTTCAATTCTAGACTTAATCGAAGGAGCAATGTCCGTAACAACTGAATTTCACTTGAACGCATTCCTATTGCACTCGAACGGATGGTTTAGTGAGAGAAACTTTCGATGGCAATTAAACCATGAAGTTTTCTACCATTTCACGAGTCGAAAGCATCAAAAATTTTCATACACTATGGGCATGTTGTCTTACCCGCAGTACTCCAACCCAATAACATTGAATATGTAAAAAAATCACTAATTGTCCACATGAAACAACTCTCATCTAAAAATTATCTTTTCGGGATACATCATAAGTAAGAGCACCTACTTTCCATAATTCAACCAACTCTTTAATTAAGGATTGTAAGTATATGTCTAGATTGACTTTAGGGTTTTTAAGACTATGGATAATTACGAGTTAAGAACATATATTCTTCTTTCATACATTTCTATGGTGGCAAATTGTAAGGCATTACAATCACGAGGCCACGAAGAATATTGTTGTCCAGATTTACCAAAAAGTCGAAACCCATCGAGTACAAAACACCTAATCTAACATTCATAAGTTTGAATGCAAAAGAAGGATGTGTTAGGTCAAAATGTCACCATGCGAAGGAGTCCGAACAATGACACATGACGTTTGGCTCACGGACATGTTGCGCATGCCATGTCATGTTGTTAGCGGTAGCATTTGATGTATACATTCTTTGTAATCGTGGGTTATCAAAAAATAATATATCTTTTTATAGGGGATATATGTTTCCGTAATCGACCCCCGTCTAGGATTTTGATATCGAGGATGATCACATATTTTACAAGCGATTCTCTCATTGTCTTCGACCTAATAAATCATGCAACCATTAATTCAATCGTGGATCTTTTCAATGGGTAAACTCATCATTTCCATCATTTTTTGTACTATAAAAATCTTCCGGCATTGCTGATAACCGCAAATGGTTTTCTCGACCCGAGCCATATTTCTCTATTTGATGCATCTAACAAATCGTAAAACGCTTGTGCGAGTAGGGTTTGGGTCTTCGTATGTATTAGATGGATTAAAAGATGGACCACTCGCATCCATCACCATTATGTGGTATCGATTGACTTGACGATCATCAAATATTTTTTCTTGTTCAACATAATTAAACGAATTGTCATTAATGACTAAATCATTCTCTCCATGACGTCTCCACACATAATACCCATACACAAACTCATATCTCAACAAATGATACTTAACCGTATTAGGGTTTTCATAACTACGATTTTGATATTTTTTTTGTTTACATAGACATCGTATCTTATTTCTATCCATGCACTCTCATGACTAATCGCAAAATTAATAAATTCATTAATCCCTTCTACGAAACGCTCATTTAATAGTCCATCATTTAATCTAAAGTCCATCCAAGAATGATCTAAATTCATTTTAAACAAAATAATTTTTAAATTACTAATTAATTTTGTAATTACTTAAAAAACGTTTATTAATAAATCTCAATTTTTTTTTAATGAGTAGACATTTAAAATATTTTTAATAACTAAATTTTTTATGTACTTAATTTAATTTTGAAAAAAATTAATTTTTTTCAAAAATAATTAATATTGTAATTACTTAAGTATTTACGTTAATGAACAAATACATAAGTTTAATTACTAATGAATTTTAAATTTACTAAATTAATATATATTGCAATTCAAATAATATTTAATTCAATTAATTAAATTCATATTTAATTAATACTTTAACTTAATGAACAACTAAATAACCTTAATCACTTTTTTTTTTAGTTACGTATCGAATCCAAATTCAACAAGTATATATTAATTTTTTAATACAAATTTTTTTTTAATTACTAACCATTTAAAATATTTCTAATAACTTAATTTTTTATCTATTGAAAATAATTTCGAAAAAACTTAATTTTTTTCTTCTTAATTAATATTGTAATTACTTCACTATTTAACTTAATAATCAACTAAATAAGCTTAATTACTAATAAAATATAAATTTACTAAATAAATTAATATTACAATTTAATTAATATTTAATTTTTTATTATATTTGTAATTACTTAATTAACACATTAATTTAATTAATGAACCACTAAATAACCTTAATTACTTATTAATTTTTTTAATAACGTACTAAATCTATATTCAACAAGTAAATATTCATTTGTTTAATACAAGTTATTTTTTTAATTAATAAGCATTTCAAATATTTCCAATAACTTAATTTTTTATCTATTGAAAATAATTTCGAAAAAATGATATTTTTTCTTCTTAATTAATATTGTAATTACTTAACTATTTAACTTAATGAAGAACTAAATAAGCTTAATTATTAATAAATTTAAAATTTACTAAACAATAATATATTATAATTTAATTAATAATTAATTCATTGATTAATTTTGTAATTACCTAATACCTTAACTTAATGAATTACTAAATAAACTTAATAACTTATTAATTTTTAATCACTTAATCACAATAAGTTAACTAAATTAGCAATTACCAATAACACTAATAACAATAATAATTAAAGTAACAACATAAAATAATAACAATTAAATTTTCTAACTAAAACAATTAACAATTAATTAAACTAAGTAGATTCACAATTAACAATCAAATTAGTTCAATCAACTATTAAAAATAACAATAACAATAAAACTAACAATTAAAAATAATATTCAATTAATCAAGAATTAACAACAACATTAACAAAATGATTAACAATTAATATTAAATTAACAATTAAATATTTAAATTAACTATCACAATTAATGCTAATTAATACCAATACATTTTTTAAACAAAATAAACTATCTAAATTAAAAAATTATAAAAATATTAATTAAATCATCAATTAATAAAAAAACAAAACATGCAATAAACAATTATAAGTAATTAAACTAACGATTATAAGTAATTAAACTAACGATTATAAGTAATTAAACTAACAAATTAAAAATATTTAATTAAATTATTTTAATTAACTAAATAACTGAAAAAATTAAAAATTAAAAGGAGGGGTTAGATTGGGGTGGACCATTCACCAAGAGAAGGAGGAGAAGGGGCTACGTCGGTGGAAGCCTTCGTCGAGCTGTTTGGTCGAAAAGACGATCGGTGGAGAGATGGAGAGAAAGAAAAAAGGAGAAGGAAAAGAGGGAAGAAAGGGGGATTTTTTGAGGGGAGAAATGTTAGGAGGAAAGAGAGGAGAAGATTGGACGGAGAAAATGGCAGAGGAGGCGGATCCGAGTTCTATCGGAGGAGAAGAAGAGAAGAGGTGGAGAGAGAATTGAAACCGCCAATTCTCGGGGAGAAGGGCAGCTTTAAAAGGAAAGGTTTAGCGACAGCCGCTAAACCCGTCGCTAATAGTCTTTTTGAAATCCAAATTTGATCATTTCCCACCAACGGTTTGATTTTACCGATGGATTACCGACGATCTTTAGACCGTTGCTACAATATTTTTTGCAACGATTATTTTTGAAAAAAAAATTGTTGCAAAAATTGATTTTAATAGTTATTTATTTTCGATTATTTTTTTAGCAAGGGCTTAGCGACGATCCAGGACCGTCGCTAAACCTAGTTATTTTGCAACAGCTTTTTATTAAAAAAACCGTTGCTAATAGAAAATTTTCTTTCCCATTCTTCGATTTTTAGAAACGAGTTTAGTGACGATCTGCGTACCATTGCTAAACCGAATATTTTTACAATGGTATTTTTTTAAAAAAACCGTTGGTAATTGTAAATGTTTTTTTTTTCAAATAATCTCATTTTAGAAACGGTTTAGCGATGGTCTACGTACCGTCGCTAAACATAGGTTTTTTTGCAATGATTTTTTTACCAAAAAACCATTGCTAATCTATTTTTTAAGTTTAGCAAGGGTTTAACGAAAGTCTACGGACCATTACTAGACCGAATTGTTTTCTTTTAAACGGTTTTTTATTAAAAAATTGTTGCTAATCATCCTTTTTTTTTTTTGAGTTTTTCTCGCGTTAGCAACGGTTTAGCGATGGTTGTGAGACCCTTGCTAAACTTGTAGTCGTTTTTTGCATAAAAACCATCGCAAAAACGATCCGCATGTGGGGAAAAAATTAAACCCGTGAAGTTAGCAACAGTTTGGTTAGACCGTTGCAAAAAAATGATCGCAAATGGGAATTTTAGTAACCGTTTTTTGGACCATCGCTAAATCGCTTAAAACCGTTGCAAATTTTCAAAATTAGCAACGGTTTATTGACCGTCACTAAATACCCATTGCAAATCCATCTTTTTGTTGTAGTGGTAGCCAAGGGAATGACTCATTATAAGTTGGTTAAATGGATTTGCCAATGGTTACTTGAAAATTGTATAAAACTAATCTCGTTCACGAAGTAGTCTTGAATCCTAAATTGTCTCCTATAACTAGGCATTAGATGTTGCATTGCACTAACTTCTATTGTATTTGTATAGGATTCTTGTTTTTGTAACACATATAAGCTATTGATTGAAAAAAATGGCAAAATTATAATTTGGTGCTCTAAGGGTAATATAAATATTAATTAGTTAACAAAAAAATTGACGAAAGTAGTTGATTGATATTTTAAAAAAATTAATGTACTTAAATGAAAAAAAATAATAATTAAAGTTCATACATTCAATTAAAATGTGTACATTTCTTTTATATGAAAATTAAAATTAGAATCTTATTATTGATCATTAAGACACAAAGCAATGTTTAAAGTGATTATTTTTACTTATTAAAATATATTATAAAAAATCATCAAAATATCCCAAAATAAGAAAAATTATTTGGCATTATGTGGATAGTAAATAGAAAGTATGACTATTCGGATATGTTGGTTGGGAAAATTTTTTAAAAAATATCAATAAGTATGACATGTTTAGAAAATACCATTAGATAATTAGGTAATTTGTTTATCTTCTATGGATTTTAAAAGCATATATAAGATTTTAATTCTAGTTTTTGAAAGTTGCAAAAGGTATTTGTTTAAAATAATTATTATGATAATGACTTGTAGCTCAACTAATATTAGTAGTCCCATTTCTTCCAAATGGCTTGCAAATTTGAACCTTTTTCTATAAGACAAAAAATAAATAAATCTGAGGGATGAAATTATTTATTTAAAAAATACTTAAAAAAAAGTTTCCACACATATTATAATAACTCACATTATGAAGGTTAATTTTCTTTTTTCAAAGAGTGAATAGATCTATACCTCTATTAGATTATTATCATTGAAATTATTGTTGTGTTTTAAATAAAATTATTAATTTTTTGGTTTATAAAATCTACTACATTATTATCTATTTTCATCGAAATTATTGTTATGTTTTAAATAATTAAATTGATTTTTTTTCACTACAATATGACATCAACTACTCTTTTTTTTTTTTTTTTTGTATTTATTCAATGTAAAATATAATTTTTAACACTTTTTTTCTCACTTGTAACGAATCTTTTGGAATTTATCAAGATGTTTAGGCAATATTTATTAGTCTGTTGGATCTTTTTAAATTTTTTATTCCATATTAAATTTTATATTTGAGTTTGAATTTCATTCACAAAACTTAAGTTCATTCTCAATTCTTATATATTACTTTTTCTACTATTTTATTTATTAAATGTAAAATATGTACGTTATCTAACATAAATAGGTTTCAATATCTTCTCTCAACTTCACTCTATGTCAATTTTGTTCTTATGCACTTTTTTAAGATTAGCTTTGTGTATCTATTTAGTGTTTTATGGTATTTTAATTTTACGTATTAGGCTGTATGGTGTAATGTTTTGTAATTGTACCGTGTAGTCTCACTTGGATTTTATTAATAATATATATTATCTTCTTCTTCATTTTGTGATATATTGGTTGGCCACACATCAACATGAAATATGTTATTTTTCACACTCTCATAAAATTAAGAAGGCCGCACTACACTTATGTTAGGATCAAAATTTAGAGTATTTTTGTGAATAAACTAATCAGATAAATATATGTTACTTTTTTTTGAAAAAAAAAAAACTATTACCATGAGTCAAACTTAAAACTCCAGGCTTAATAACTCTTCTCCTACTAAGTTAGCTATGAACAATATAATAAAAATTATGACGTTATTTTTAAATTAAGAAATATAACTACTCAATTAATTTCTTTCTAAAATATTTACCTTACAAACTAAATGAAATATATGTTATCTTAAATTGAATACATTTAATAGGATGCATCTATGAAGATGAATGCAGAATAATGTAACATTGTATTTATTATTTTTAATAGACTTATTAATATTTTTTTCGTCAACGGTTCCTCAACGAGTATAACTTATTAAGAGGACATGAAGAATAAAGTTTGGGAAATAAAACTGCTACAATAAAAAAATTTGACAGACTTGGTATTTTTACGTACAGTTTTGAATTAGGATACGGAATTTTTTTCAAAAAAATCTTTTAGTTTAAGCATTCATGTTTATTGCTTTATTATTAGGATTTTCCAAGTGGCGTAATAAAGTTCTATAAATCTTTTCGCCTCTATGATTGAAAGGGCGACATGGGATGATGTACTTACTTAATGAATTAATTTGGATGTAATTATATTTTTTTCAATTTTGAATGTCAAAAAAAATGTTGATAAGTGAAACATTATCATTAATTTAGGAAGTCTGTCTTATGTTATTTGGAGGACAAATAAAACCAGCATCTTGAATAATAAATCTTGAGAATATAGATAGTTTTGACAAACCAAATATGCCTACTATACTAATTTTTAATGTTTTTTCAATCCAACGTATGAATCTTATTTTTTATTGTTTGAGTATACTAAATTTTTTAAACTGTCAATCAAATATATTTCATCTAATTTTTATCAATTGCTTTGTTATTTTATGGTATGTTTTTTCTTCCAGATTACTAAATTATGATTTTGAAAAAAAAAATTTCTATCAAATTATTATTTAAAAAATAAATAAGTAGAAGATGACACGATAGTTTAGGAGAAAATTTTTCCTTTTAAGAATGAAAGAGAAAAACCATACTCACTTTGTCTCAAAAAGATTGTCCCATTTTCTATTTTTTTCAAAATATTTGTTTGGTCAAAATTTTAAATAATGTATTTTTTCTGAAGTATATATTCAATAAATCGACCAAATAACTTTCCCCAAGGAGTTTACTATGACCCACAACTTGATCCGGTTTAGGAACTATGATGATTGCACGAAAACCTATGATGAGAATTTAATCTTAAAATATGGCATTTTAGAGAGGAAATCATGTAGACTAGTTTCTTAAAACTAAAAATATTTCATTATTACGAAAAGAATTATGATTCATTTATGTTCACAAAGATTGACGATAACAATTCTTTTGCAACTTATTACATCTGTGGTCCCGAAATTCTAAATTTGGTCATTTTAAATATCTATATACCATAATTTTGGACATGACAACTTTCTCACTTTCAATTTCAACTGATCCTTTCATGTCGTTCATGTTTATCGAATATATTCTATGTGTGGAAATGTAAGTTATCATTTGTGACAAATATTTGAGAGTGTTCAGAGTTCAAATACCAACCATATGGTGCATCATTTGTATTCAAAAGGCAAAAATTTTGAAATTTCTGAGTTTTATATATCCAACTTCAAAACATATATTTTATAATTAGATTAGTTTATATATGTGTTGTGTACTAATTTCAATACAAATATTGCGTTTGGTAATGTTTTTAAAAGTGATTTTAAAAATGCATTTGGCCTAAAAGAATATTAATTTGATATTTTTTAACCGAAAAATAATTTTATAAAAACATCTACTATTACATTATCAAACACACAAAAATATACATAACAAATATTTTCACTTTTTTCAACGGGATCTAAAGCATTCAACTCTAAAAACTCACATAATTATCACTACCGCCAACCTCTAAGTTAATTGGGCGGCACGCGGTTTCAGTAAAAGAGTTAAAATGATTCAACTATAAGACTTAAGGGCCCATAGATGTCTAGCCAACCCAAGCCTAACTTCCACACTAAACATGTGACACCAGTCAGTCAATAACTTAATAATGATGGGCAGCGTAGTCATTTCAGAACATCTGATGGTGCGCCTTAATTCTCTCTAATTTTTTACGCTTACGAACAGACACACACTATATATACATGAACCGTCCCAAACATTCTCGCTATCATTCCATTTCTGTCCCAATTCTCATCTCTCTCTCTTAAATCTCTATTACTTGTCTGGGATTTGCTCGATCTTCACCTGAATTAGATTTGTAAGTCAATCTTGTTACTTCTCTCTGTTTTTTTTTTTTTTTGGCTTTAAAATGGTTTTGTTATCTCACTAAATTGAAGCATGGTTTATGCAAGGTTTGATCTTGATCAGTTGTTGTTGTTTTTTCAAGCTGTTTATACTATTGTTGTGATCTGGGTTTTTCTCCTTTTCTTTAGATCTGTGATAAAGGTGGAAACTTTTTGTATTTTCTGTTGCTTGCTATTTGATTTGGATGATCCACATTTGTTGCTTAGTTGGATCTAGACCTTTGTATTGAAAAAAATAGTTTGGAACTATTGTTGAGTATCTGATTCATGCTAAGTTTGTTGAAATTGGGTTTTGGAATCATTACCGTTCTTGTTGGTTTTGTGTGGATCTATGATGTATTGTTGTCATAATTACTTAATGGGATCTGGTGATTTGGTTGTGATCTTGTTGTCATATTTAATTTTGAGATTACTTTCTGGTTTGCTAATTGCTGTTGATGTTTATTTTTATTGAGATTTGGACTGCATATATAACTGAAGTATGGAAGTTATGTAATTTTTTCCTTGAGGAAATGATCTCGTTGCTTTAGATTTAGTCAAACTTTCTTAATACCTTATTGTATTGAATCTGGGAAAAATGAGATTTATTTTTCCTTTGGTTTATTGGTAACCACCTGAGTTATTTTTTACTATTATCGTATTGATTTGATCACTTGGATGTACGTTCTCCCTAGATTGTCCGCATATCTATTGTCCATTTCCTCTCTCTCTATCTCTCCCCCTTTGTTTACTTAATGTGGTTTTGATCGTTGGCTTTTGCTTTTCTCTGGAGATAGATACTTGTGGACCCATCTTTGATTGCATTCCTTCTAGTTTGTTTTCTATTGTGACCAAGATCTGCTCTTCTATTTTAAATCTGGGCAAACTTTTATGTTCTCGTACATGTAGTCCTACAGTATAATTTTATATTTTTTCCTTGCAGAAGTTGTTTTGGCATCATGGCTACGTATACTCCAAAGAATATCCTCATCACTGGAGCTGCTGGGTTTATAGCATCCCATGTTTGCAATCGGCTTATCCGTAACTACCCTGATTATAAAATAGTTGTGCTTGACAAGCTTGACTATTGTTCAAATCTGAAAAACCTCCTCCCTTCTAAGTCATCCCCTAACTTTAAGTTTGTCAAGGGTGATGTTGGAAGTGCTGATCTCGTTAACTTCCTTCTGATCACTGAGTCGATTGACACAATTATGCACTTTGCGGCCCAGACCCATGTGGACAACTCTTTTGGTAACAGTTTTGAGTTTACTAAGAACAATATTTATGGAACTCATGTCCTTTTAGAAGCTTGCAAAGTCACTGGCCAGATCAGGAGGTTCATCCATGTGAGCACTGATGAAGTATATGGGGAGACTGATGAAGATGCTGTTGTAGGAAATCATGAGGCCTCTCAACTTCTCCCAACCAACCCCTACTCTGCAACAAAAGCTGGAGCAGAAATGCTTGTTATGGCATATGGTAGGTCATATGGACTGCCTGTGATAACTACTCGTGGTAACAATGTCTATGGTCCCAATCAGTTCCCTGAAAAATTAATTCCAAAGTTTATACTCTTAGCTATGCAAGGGAAGCATCTTCCCATCCATGGGGATGGTTGTAATGTGAGAAGTTACTTGTATTGTGAGGATGTTGCTGAGGCTTTTGAAGTCATTCTTCACAAGGGAGAGGTTGGCCATGTGTACAATATTGGGACAAAGAAGGAAAGGAGAGTGATTGATGTAGCGAAAGATATTTGCCACCTTTTCTCAAGGGACCCTGATACAAGCATCAAGTTTGTGGACAACAGACCGTTTAACGACCAGAGGTACTTTTTGGATGATCAGAAGCTGAAGGTTTTGGGATGGTCAGAGCAAACTACATGGGAGGAGGGGTTGAGGAAAACGATGGAGTGGTACACTCAAAATCCTGATTGGTGGGGTGATGTCTCTGGAGCCCTGCTTCCTCATCCAAGGATGCTCATGATGCCTGGTGGGAGACACTTTGATGGGTCCGAAGAGAACAAAGATGCATCTTATGTCTCGAATAATTCAAATCAGACCCGAATGGTGATTCCAGTTTCGAAAGGAGGCAGTGGTGGCTCTCCACGAAAACCTTCTCTTAAGTTCCTGATCTATGGCAGGACTGGTTGGATTGGGGGTCTGCTAGCGAAGTTATGTGAGAAGCAAGGAATTTCCTATGAATATGGAAAGGGGCGCTTGGAAGATCGATCCTCACTTTTGTCAGATATCCAGAACATTAGACCTACCCATGTTTTTAATGCTGCTGGGGTCACTGGAAGACCCAATGTTGATTGGTGTGAATCCCATAAGGCAGAAACCATTCGCACCAATGTTTCTGGGACTCTAACATTAGCAGATGTTTGCAGAGAGCACAACCTCCTGATGGTGAATTTTGCAACAGGCTGCATATTTGAGTATGATGCTGGTCATCCAGAGGGTTCTGGCATTGGTTTCACAGAGGAAGACAAGCCCAATTTCACTGGTTCTTTCTATTCAAAGACTAAGGCCATGGTAAGCTTTTTCTTTCAGATTCTCTCAAATTTTGATCTGAAATTATATTTTTAACGGTTATGTGTTTTTTTTTTTGGGAAATTTCAACCAGGTTGAAGAGCTTTTGAAAGAATTTGACAATGTGTGCACCCTCAGAGTTAGAATGCCAATTTCATCTGACCTAAACAACCCACGCAACTTTATTACTAAGATTTCTCGCTATAATAAAGTGGTGAACATTCCAAACAGCATGACCATCTTGGATGAACTTCTACCTATTTCGATTGAGATGGCAAAGAGGAACTTGAGGGGTATATGGAATTTCACAAACCCTGGTGCTGTGAGCCATAATGAGATTTTGGAGATGTACAAGAACTACATTAACCCAGACTTCACATGGGTTAACTTCAACCTAGAGGAGCAAGCCAAGGTGATAGTTGCCCCCCGGAGCAACAATGAGATGGATGCATCCAAGCTGAAGAACGAGTTCCCTGAGTTGCTGCCAATCAAAGAGTCCCTAATCAAGTATGTCTTTGAACCCAACAAGAGAACCTAAGCCAAACATTCAGTTGCATTGCTGTGCCTCTGAATACCCTAATTATATTCAAATATCTCTGTTCTACCTTCCATTCATTATTAGATTCATCTCATTGTTTCTGCCACGTTAGATAGTAAGGAGGTTAATTATACTACACATGGCAGTCATTTATCTTGGTTTGTATTTTTTGTTTGCTTAGTATTCCTTTACACAGGAAACTTTTAATAGGTTCTTAAAATTTGTGGTCATCTGAGAGTTGGCAGGGGGGCCTCTTAATTAGACAAATGTTTTGTGGTTTAATTCTTCTTTATCGCTGAGCTTTTAAATTCAAGTTTTGTACCGTCATGTTATGTGCTAGAGTTTCAAGAAATTTGGCAGGTTCAGTTTGTTTTCCGATAGTTAAAAGCTTCAGATTTGTCTTGAATAGATCTTTATTTGACCAGAACAGGATGCTTCTTTCATCATCCATCTGTTCACTTCTTAGTTTATATTTAAAAAATGTTTAGACCAATTTTAAACGGATACATCTACAAAAATAAAGGTTAAAAAAAAGGAAAATTTTTGTTTAAACATTTTTTCATGAAAACTAAAGGTAAAAAAAATAACAATCTAAGCTTGGATCGGAAACTTAACGAACTAATTGAAAATAAGATTTCAATTTTCTGTTCTTTTTTTTTCAAAAAAAAAAAAAAAATCAGTTCTAGGGTTTGGATGCTCTCATCAACCAGTTAAATCCCATGTCGATATGTTCAAGAGAGTTCACCATCTAGTCCATTACTTGAAACATAAAAAGATTTCTAGACTAATTGATCGCTAGATTATTGAAAGAGAAATCAAACCTTTCAAGTTTCGTACCACTTGCAATTGAAGTAAGGATTGAACCAGAAACACTATGTGAGGGGGAAAAGTTTTTGAAAATTGATCAAACAACTGGGAAAAAATACAAAAAATTTTTGTATTAATAGTCAACTAACTAGATGAAATACAAATAGTGAAAGATGTGACAGGAGAAGAAGACAATGCTAACAAAGGTATAAGTCAAGTGATAGATAGATAGATGGTCAAAATTCAAACATATAGAACTTTAGATGATATTTGGTGAATGAGAGAATTTTGAGAGAGATAATTCAAAGGTTTTGTTAAATATAAAAAAATTAGAATATCTTCACAATTGCTAAGATGATTTTTCACCATTAGAATCTTGTCATACCATTCATATTTGAACGATTAGATTTGAATTAAAGGTATTAAGTTCTTTTAGGTTAATTACCTAAATTGCTTTAACTTTCTAGCAAAGATTAAAAAAGATAACAATTGTGTCTTTTTTTTATCAAATCTTATTTCCAACCTATCAAAACAATCCCTCTAATGCATCTAAAAAACAATACGTGAATCCCGATCATATCGGGATACCTATGTTCATCTTTTCGAGGTCCAAAACTTTGTGTTAGAAGAGGTTCGTTGCCAATCTAATCCAGTTATTATGTAACTTGGACCTTTGTCAAAACCAATGCAAATTGTCTAACCATACTAATTTGGCTTTGCCAATCTAATCCAGATTATTATGTAAAGGATCGCATCCTTTAGATGGTCACACTAACCAATGCAACAATTTTTTTTACTTGTCTAACCATACTAATTTGGCTTTGCTACTATATTTTAGTCATTCGCCAGCTACACTAATTTGGCCTTACCACTCTATTCTCAAAAGCCACATTGATTTGTTATTGCCACTTCATTTTAGTCCCTCATGAGCTACTTTAATTTGATTTTGTTAGTCCACTTTATTTTGGTACATAACCTACCACATCAAATTTCCTAAAAAAATTAGCCAATATATTGATTTGTCAACGCATGTCATGGGCATCACTTCTGTGGTAATTAGATTTGCTCAAAAAATAAGTTTAAGTATATAAGAAAAACTTGTTTAATAAGCAAGTAGCCTCCTAAATGCCATGATAATCGCCCTATCACCAACCGATCATTTGTCAAAAATTTGGCTAAGTATATCGACTTTCCTTCTCTCTCTTTTTTTTTTTTTTTATAGCTTGATCAAAATTTAACATGGAGGTAGCTCCTATGTGAGAAGAAACATTAGTAGGAAATTCAAATTTAGCAACAATAATGATCTAAGTTGCTACTCGACATATAGGACTTTCCGATTAAAAAAATTAAAAAAAGAGTCACCACATAGTACTTTAACGCTATAAAAATTAAGCATTTAATGACAAAAAATTCTATCGCTAAATCTATATATTTCATCGTTATTTTCTTTTAGTGACAAAACTAGACTATAGGTAAAATACTTGTTGCTAATAATTTTAGCGATAGAAGTTACCATCCATCGTAATTTTAACGACGGATAAGTTGTCGTTATAGTGAACTATTTCCGTCGCTATAGTGAAGTACTTCCATCGCTAATGAGATGTAAACAGTCGGTTTATAATCGTAACATCTATCACAACAAGCATTGGTAAATTGTTTTATTTCTTTCACTATTTAAAGATAGAAATTCCTTGCGTAAATTGGTCACTAAATATGGTTGCTAAACCATAGCTTAGTATTGCTAATATACAGATGAAAATTTCTACTACTTGTTAGTGATTTATTGATAAAATATGTCACCATTGGTCCGTCATATAGCGACACATTTCGTAGTTTTTCATCGGTAGTTGATATAATTTAACCTTTCTTTATGTCATTAGCTTTCCATGTTTGTTCACATGCATTGAGAAACATGAGTTGTCTAATTCGGTCAAGCAATACTATTTTATGTTGTTTGTCTAGTGTTAAATATGCTTTAGAGTATTTTTCTAAGATTTCATCTCTTGTTAATTTTGGCTTCCAATGCAAAATTTTCAAGTCTTCTCTAGAAATGGCATTGTCTTTAGTTTTTTCGACACATTCATTATTGTGATAAACACATTATCAAATAATTTTTTTCAATACGCATTACATCTAAATTGTTTCAAATGAGATTAGTATTCCAATATGGCAAATTCCAAAATATACTCGATTTCTTCCAACTAGACAATCTAGATATTCTACTATTACACTCAATAACATCTTGTTTTGTGACTTTCATCAACTCCTAATTATTTATCTACTCCAAAATCTTCATTCCGGATCATATTGGGGAGCATTACTCGTCACAAATCTATTTTTTGTGAATTAGTTCTTGTTCCTCCTAAATGGATGATCTGCGGTAGGAACTTAAGATGTTTATCAAACCAAGACGTCTTTTTTCCATTAGGGAGGGTGAATGCATCGAATTCTCCATGCAATAAAGACATGATAATTTCTTTAATATACTCCAATCAAATAATATTGAATATATAGAGAAGTTACCGATTATCCACATAACTATAGCATACATCAAAACAATTTTCTTTCAAAACACATCGTAGGTCAAGCACATGCATTTATCACAAGTGAACCAACTATAGAATTAAGGATTATAAGAACATGTCCAATATATAGGGGTGAGCAAATGGTTCGATTAACCGAAAACGGAATATAACCGAATCGAATTATGGAATTTGGTTCGGTTTTGAATTTTAAATTGTATCATTTATAATCGAATCAAAAAATCAAAATTTATTTCGGTTCGGTTCAGCTTTTGGGAAAAAAAATTAGGTTCAAACCGAAAATCAAAATTTATTCCTAATCTAATTCTAATTTCGAAATACCAAATTGGTAAATCTTATCGGCGCTCGCATGATCGCGTCTCTCACTCCTCAATCCAAATACCAAATCTCGTTAGTGTCTACGTCTCTCACTCTCTCGGTCCTCACTCCTCGGATCGATTTTACTCTCTGTCTCTCTCAACTCAATCTCGGATCTCACTATCTTAGTCTCACTCATCTCTCACTCTATCGACTCTCGGATCTCAATCTCTCTTTCATCCTTCGGGTTTCAGCCTTCATTCCCTTCTCATATCTCGGTCTCTTTCACTCTCTCAACTTTCATCTCCGTGATTTTGCTATTCTTATCTTCCATGTGTCCGAGCGAGGTACTTTTTGCGATTGAAGATTATATTGAAACTTGTTATTGACAATTTGGTTTCTTAAATTTGGAAAAAAGTCGTTTTGTTCCGGTTCTATAAAAACATAATAATATAGTTGATCTTATGCTTCATTATGGACTTGAATTATGGAAAGATCATTTTATCTCATCCGATAACATGCAAGTCCGATTTGTGATCATCTATGGTTTTGATTTTTAATGAATCCGTACGCACCTTCTAAGGGGTATCCATTAGGACATAGGCGAGGGAAATCGAAACTTTGTGACTTCAATACATAAATACGAAGGATGTGAGGTTGGTCGTAATCCGATTTTCCTTTGAATATTAGGTAAAATATTTTAATTCTTAAGAATACGAGTGTAAACATTTGGTTATTGTAGGGTGACAATAAGTACTTGGAATGTTGCTAGAAGACATCCATACGAGGATCTTGATATTGATGATTGGCTCTGTACGTAAGAACCAAGCAGATATTTACGTCATTGGATAACTATTTCATCACTTTGTTTTCTCATCTTAATGATCTGGACTTTTTGTATCGGGAAAACTTTACATCTTCTTCTCTTTGCCTCTTCATGCATGTATGTGCCCAACTTGTTTATGAATGTGATCGCTTCACTTCCATGTTCTCTAATCTGTTTGATTGTGATGTTCGGAAAATCTTGGGATCTATCTCGTTAAGGAATCCCTTTAGAATATTTTCCTTGTAGAAAATCGAGTTATAAGGAAGTAACTATCGAGCTTGAATTTATTTCTTGTTATGTTATCATGGCCTAGCCCTAGAAGGATTTGGAATCAATTTGTCATTTATCCACCAAAGACTAAAGAGTCGATTTGGAATCTACGAGTAGGCCTACCGCCGCAGGCGGTAGCCCACCGCCTCGCCGCCTCCTCGCCTTGTTAGATTATTAACTAAGAATAAACAACTAGGAAAATGAAAAATTTTCACTCCTTTTGGCTTAAGCTTAATACTCGACTTAGGCAAAGAAAAAATAAATCAAAGTTTTGAGAGAACCGTCTCGAAGTCCGAACCGAAGAAGTAATGAAAAATTTTGGTTAAACCGAATTATTTTGAAACCGAATTGAAATAATTTGGTTACAAACCGAATTAATTTTAGTTCGGTTTTGGTTTTTATTTTTCCTACTTTGGTTAATCGAAAACCAAATCGAATTATGCTTAATTGAACCATTTAACCGAATGATCACCCCTACCAATATATTCTTTAGATTTCTTGGTCTTGGGATAGTTACAATTAAGAATATATATTCTTTCTTCATGTAAATCTATAGTAGTAAATTGTATAGCATGACAATTGCCGGGCATGAAGAATATTACATACCGGATTGATCAAAAGGTTGAAATCCATTAGTGAAAACTCCCAATCCGAGATTTCTTTTCTTTATGCAAAAAAAGATGCATGAAATAGAAATGCCACCATGTAATAGAGTTAGAGTAATGACACAAGATGCTTGCATGCTCAACTCCAAGCTTGGTATGCCACATCATGTCCTTAGTTATGGCATTCGAAGCATATAATATTTGTAACTACAAGGTGAGAAAAAATATTATATTTTTGTATATGAAACATTCCTATCTCGATCTTCAATATCAAGGATGAAAAAACTTACAAGTAGTTAATTTATTACCTTCACCCTAATAAATCATACAATTATTGTTACAATAGTAGATCTTTTATACTCGGTAAACCTATCCAATTCTCTAATTTTTTTATACCGTAAAAGTCTTTTATCATATAGGTATTACCTAGCATTAGCTCTTTTATTAGTTTACTTAAGTCATCATAACGCCTTATAGAAAAATGGTGTTCCGACTTAAGGTTTAATGTACGAGCCTAACCGTGAGTAATTTTTACTATCAAGCTAAATATCTCTATTCAATACATTCAACATGTCATTAAAAGCATACGCATTAGGATTTGACACCTTGTCGGTATTAAAAGAATTAAATGATGGATTGATCGTATCCATCACTATTGTTTGATATGAATTAGGGAGTTTATTAAAAATTTGTTTGCTTTCATCATAATTTTTCAACTCACGATAAATCTTGGACTTAATTTCTTCATGATATATCCACTCATAATATCACGAAATAAAACCACATTTCACAAAATGTTAACTATGTCAATCTCTTCATATCTATGGTTCCGACACTTACAAGTGATTATAAGGACACCTTATCTTACTTTCGTCCGTACTTTCGGGATGACTAGCGAAGAAATGCAACAAAATTTTTCAATCCCATTATCGAAATCTTGATTTAAAATCCTTTTGATAAGCCTAAAGTTGATCCATGTAAGGATCCGACCTCATTTTTTCTTTCTACATATCTTAGCGAATACATAAGTACTTAATTACCACTACACCAACAAATACTCGAAGATTTAATCAACATATATGGACAATTCAGTTAACTTCCATTCTCACTTAGATGAAATTAGAATGAGAGTTAACCAAATGAGTACCTATGATTTAATTAACAACCTTAATTACATTCAAGGTTTTTTACATCTTTTCCTAAAAATCTAACAAAATTTTGGTTGAGTCTCCCTTGTAAATTAGAAATTTCCTAATTAATAGAGAATCTACCTACACAAAAAAACAATACATCCAAAATACACAACATGCACGAAGCATGCATAATAAGTAAAATTGGTAAAAAAAATCCAAATAGCAGCTCAAACTAACGTGACCTCAATCATCATGATTTTCAAACATAAGCAGGCAAACATAACATGATAGACAAAAACAAATTCCAAAATAGGGCTTGGATCGACGTGATTTCAAGAATTATAATTTTAACCAAATCATCCCGCCTCTCATTGATAGTTTTGACGACTCCACTAGGGATGTGTCATGCTAAGGTCTAGCTTTGAAATACATATGTTAAAGAATCTCTTAATTAGGATACACCTATATAGCTTTGGTATTATACTCATTTCTTAATTAGGATATACCGTAAATATTCACTCTTAATTGGTCATTTAAAGTCGCAGATTCTATGTCCTGTACAACTATGATATTATAAACATTCTTTAGTTAAGATATACTAGCTATAGGACATATTTGTATGTATATAGTAGCTTAGCTATTTAAGGGATAAAGATTAGTATGTAATTCTATATATAATCAGAATTATTTATCTAGAGAATGATATCTTTTTTGCTCAAAACCTTTTAAGTTTGTCAATAATCGGAAGCAAGAAAAAATAGAATCAAGATATTTTAAGGTAAAACTATTTATTTGAGCCCAAATTTCTTTCAAAATACATTTTGTTAAAGCCTTTTACATTTCAAAATAGACTTTCTTTCAACAACTATCTTTCAAGAACATCAAGAAACTATTTCTTTCTAGAACTCACATATGACCAATCAAATTGAATATTTTTATAAATCAAAGTGCTTTTATTTGAAAATATCTATGATTTTTTAAATGATTTGACTTGACTTGAAGTGAATCATTCAAGTTTATGGCTTAGTTTATAAAAATCAAAATATTTATTCAAATGTTTTTTTCACAAAAAAAATATCACAAATAGTTTGAAGACTAATTTATAAATTGAGGTACAAACATCAAAAGATGAAAGTTGAATACAAGCGAGTGAAAAAAAAGGATAGAAAATGAATAATCTCAATAGATATGTAAGGGTATTGCTATGATCGAGTTTGAATTCATATAATTTTAAATGGTGATCCACAATGTTTAAACATTTTGGGAAAATTTAATAGCTTATAACTTGAATTAAGTTTAAAAACTTGTCAAGTACACTTATGCTAATTGAAATCCAAATGTAACAAGCATGTGGAATGAGATCCTTAAAAACAATACTTAAGCATCAATCAAAGTAGCCATAAAACAATTAAGAAAGAGGTACAAGAACTATCGTAAGCTAACTAGAAATTGATGTGCTAAAAGCATTTCGAATCAACATCTTTATGACCGATCCATGAAAAAGAAAAATCTAAGCTTTCAACACATGACTTGTGTTTCTTCAAGCATAATCAAAGTCTCATCGGATGCGATCACTCGGTGTAAACTCATAACAAGTTCAGTGTTCAACCTTGTTACCAATAAATGCATTTTATTTATTTATTATTATTTTTTTTTTTTGTATTTGAGCTAAGGCCTATCAACGAGTCATAATCACACAAATCCTATAAATCAAATATTTTAATAAAGAATAAGGTCTATAGTGATTAATAGATCTTGAAAGATCCTTAAACGATATACAAATTCATCAAAAGAACAATCAAAACTTGGAGGCAAAATAGATGACATATGGTGTACTAGGCGTTAAAATCAATAAAGAAACAAATAAGATGAAATTTATCAATGGAATTTAATTATTGAATCTCGCTATAGCTAGTATCGGATTCAATAATAGAAAAAGAAGTTAAGCACCCCAAAAGGACATCTTATATTTCTCACATGTAAGAAGCTAACCTTTTAAAATATTTAATTACTATGTTCCAGGAACATCATGGCTCGATAACTCCGACCATAAATTCCAAAGCCACACACATCATTTGCAAGACAGTAAAAGATCCTCTAACTTTCAAGGTATTTCAAAAGAATGTAGATATTTGAGGTTGCTCACCTCTTGACTTAACACTTTACAACTTTTAAAATCTTCAAATGAATATTTGAGGTTGGTCGCCTCTCAATTTGACCCATTTTAACTTTCATAATCTCTAAGTGGATATTTTAGCTTAGTCGTCTCTCGACCTAATCTATTTTAATTTTTAGAGTCCCTAAGTAGATATTTAAAACTAGTTATCTCTCGATTTAACATATTTTAGTTTTTAGAATCCACGAGTAGATATTTAAAGTTGTCGCATCTTGACTTAACCCATTTAATTATAAAAATTCCTAAGTGGATAGTGAAAGCAAACCTAAAATCCATGATTTTGAAATTAATGTGGATCAAAAAACCTTGATTTTGAGACCAAAGAGGACCCAAATTCCATGATTTTAAAAACAATATGGACCCAAAAGCCATGATTTTGAAACCAAGGTAGGCCCAAATGCCATAATTTTGAAAACAATATGAACTTAAAAGCCATAGTTTTGAAACCAATATGAACCCAAAAGCCATGGTTTAAAGATTAATATGAACCCAAATGCCATGATTTTAAAGATAGTATGGACCTAAATGTCACAATTTTGAAACTATAGTGGACTCAAATGCCATAATTCTGAAAATACTATGGATCAAAATGCCACAAGTTTGAGACCAAGGTGGACCCAAATGTAACGATCTTAAAACCGAGGTAGACCCAAAAATCATGATCTCAAAATTAAAGTAGACCTAAATGCTATGATTTCAAACCAAGTCGATCCAAATGCTATAATTTTGAAGAGAACATGTACCAAAATGCTATGATTTTGAAGAATATAGATCGAAATGCCTCGATCTTGAACACAATATTTTTATTTTCTTTTAAAGCCTCGGTCACCTCCACAACTTGATCAGTCTCTCTCATAATGATTCATCCTCCTTTTTAGTTTCGATTTTTTACTTTACAAGTTTACTAAGCGAAGCTAACTAAAAGTTATTCTTTTATTGATTTTACATCGTAAGCATTGTATAAAAAACACAACCATTATAATCTAATTTTGACTCCCTTATTTCTTTATAAAATTTTACAACAAAATCAAAACTATATATATATATATATCTCTCGTGTGTGTGTGTGTGTGTACATATACATATACATATACATACATATACATGTATCTATATGTATGCATATATACATGTATGTACATGTACATACATATACATATACATATACATATGTATATGTATATGTATATGTATTTACATATGTATATATGTATATGTATTGTATGCTTCCCAATATCTATGTTTTTTTTTGTAATTTTAGGTGGGTCTATAAAATTGTAAGATTTTAGGATATGCATGTGTTTTCATTCCTAATTTGTAGTAAAGCGATCAAAAAATAATAATAAAAAATATGAAATGAAAGAAAAGAAATAAAAAAGGGTGTTTGAAAGGAAAAAAGAACACACACACACACACATATATATATATATACTCCATCCGTCCTAAAAAGATTGTCATCTTTTCTATTTATATCTATCCTAAATTGTTTGTTTAGTCAAAATTTTAGATAATACATTTTTCTATACCTCTAATGGTTACAAAAAATCAATTCTTTTTTTTTTTCATTTTTTGTTCTTCACTAACAAAAACTCAATATTCTTTATAATTTATTTTTATGAATACAAATAGTTTTAACATAATTTTTTTTTAAAAAAAAAATTTGTTACCAAAAAAAAAATCAATCTTGTAAGGACTTATTGCATGTTGAAATTTTGAGAACAAAATATTTTTATAATTTTTTTAAACTTAATGATTTTTCTTTTTGATTTACCATTTTAATTTTGGATAGTTTTTCTTCTTAAACATTAATTCCATGTAATGCAAGATTAAATTTAATAACTAATAATTTAAAAAAATATGGTATTTTAGAAAAGTATGAATAAAACTGTTATGATATAAAAATTAATAACTTTTTAAAATTATATAAAAAGTAAAAAAGACGATCTCTTTGGGACAGAGAGAGTATCAAAGAAGAAAAGAATGAAAAAAAATTAAGAGAAATTTGGAAAAAAGAAAAAAGAAAAGGCCCGATAAAGAAGAATTTAGGGTGAAAATTGAAGAGAACTAAAAAGAAGAAAGGTTAAAAAAAAAACATTAAAACACATGTAATTAAAAGAAAATGAAAATCTTGAGGATCAAAAAAAAAAAACAACAACAAGAAGTTTTTAAAGGACTAACTCGAATGTTTGGTTGGCTAGACAATGTCGTTTTTGCCCCTAAAAAAAGAAAAAAGATTCTAGCATAATTTCTTCCTTTAGTGGTAGCCTAGACACCGGCCCTTCTTTCTTTGTATCTAAACCGATTTTTAGCGAGAAAAAAACGACCAATGAGCCCTTAAAATTGCCACAATGACATCCCAAAGATTCAAAATAGACTTTCTTTCAACAACTATCTTTCAAGAACATCAAGAAACTATTTCTTTCTAGAACTCATATATGACTAATCAAATTGAATATTTTTACAAATAAAAGTACTTTTATTTGAACATTTGAGTATTTTTTTAAATGATTTGATTTGACTTGACTTGAAGTGAATCATTCAAGTTTATGGCTTAGTTTGTAAAAATCAAAATATTTATTTAAATGTTTTTTTCACAAAAAAATATGAAAAAAAGTTTTGAAGACTAATTTATAATTGGGTACAAGCATCAAAAGATGAAAGTTGGATACAAGCAAGTGAAAGAAAAAGGATAGCAAATGAATAATCTCAATAGATATGTAGGGGTATTGCCATGATCTAGTTTGAATTCATGTAATTTTAAATGGTGATCAACAATGTTCAAAACACTTTGTGGAAAATTAATGGCTTATAACTTGAATTAAGTTTAAAAACATGTCAAGTAAACTTGTGCTAACCGAAATCCAAGTGTAATAGCATGTGGAATGAGATCCTAAAGAACAATAATTAAGCACCAATCAAAGTAGCCATAAAACGAGTTAAGAAAAAGGTACACGAACTATCGTAAGCCAACTAGAAATTGATGTCCTAAAAGCATTTCGAATTAGCATCTTTATTATCAATCCATCGAAAGAAAAATTTAAGCTTCCAACGGATGACTTGTGTTTCTTGAGCATAATCAAAGTCTCATCGAATGCGATCACTCGGTGTAAACTCATAACAAGTTTAGGTTTAGCCTTGTTACCAATACATGCATAAATTTTTTTTCTATTTGAGCTAAGGCTTATCAACGAGTCATAATCACATAAAGGCTATAAATCAAATAGTTTAATAAGGAGTAAGGTCCATAGTGATTAATACATCTTGAAAGATCCTTAAGCGATATAAAAATTCATCAAAACACCAATCAAAACTTAGAGGCAAAATAGATGGCATATAGTGTACTAGATGTTAGGATCAATAAAGAAAAAAATAAGATGAAATTTATCAATGGAATTTAATTATTGAATCTCGCTATAGCTAGTATCAAATTCAAGTAATAGAAAACCACCTCAAAAGGGCGACTTATATTTCTCGCATGTAAGAAGCTAACCTTTTAAAATATTTTATTACTATGTTCTAGGAAAATCATGGCTTAGCAACTCCGTCCATAAATTTTAAAGCCACACACATCATTTGCAAGATAGAAAAGATCTTCCAACTTTCAAGGTATTTCAAAAGAATATAGATATTTGAGGTTGGTCACCTCTTGACTTGACACTTTACAACTTTTAAAATCTTCAAATGAATATTTGAGGTTGGTCGCCTCTCAATTTGACCCATTTTAACTTTTAGAATCTGCAAGTGGATATTTTAGATTAGTTGTCTCTCACCTAATCTATTTTAATTTCCAGAGTCCCTAAGTAGATATTTGAAGTCGATTGTCTCTCGATTTAACATATTTTAGTTTTTAGAATCCACGAGTAGATATTTAAAATTGGTCGCATCTTGCCTTAACCCATTTCCTTATAAAAATTCCTAAGTGGATAGTGAACGCAAACCCAAAAGCCACGATTTTGAAACTAATGTGGATCAAAAAGCCTTGATTTTGAGACCAAAGTGGACCCAAAAGCCACAATTTTGAAACCAAGGTAGACCCAAATGCCATAATTTTGAAAACAATATGGACTTAAAAGCCACAATTTTAAAACCAAACTGGACCCAAAATGCCATAATTTTGAAACCAATATGAACCCAAAAGCCACAATTTAAAGACTAATGTGAACCCAAATGCCATGATTTTAAAGATAGTATGGACCCAAATGTCACAATTTTGAAACTACAAGTGGACTCAAATGCCATAATTCTAAAAATACTATGGATCAAAATGCCACAAGTTTGAGACCAACGTGGACCCAAATGTCACGATCTTAAACCCAATGTAGACCCAAATACCATGATCTTAAAATTAAAGTAAACCTAAATGCCATGATTTCAAACCAAGCGAATCCAAATGTTGTAATTTTGAAGAGAATATGAACCAAAATGCTATAATTTTGAAGAATATAGATTGATAATATTTTTATTTTCTTTTGAAGGCTAGTCACCTCCATAACTTGATCAGTCTCTCTCACAATGATTCATCCTCTTTTTTAATTTACGAAATTTTACTTTACAAGTTTACTACGCAAAGCAAACCAAGAGTTATTCTTTTATTGATTATATATCGTAAGCATTGTAAAGAGAAAAGAGCCATTATAATCTAATTTTGACTCCTTTGTTTCTTTATAAAATTTTATAACAAAATCAAAACAATATTGCATGTCGCCTAATATCTTTCTTTTTTTTTTAATTTTAGGTGGGTTTATAAATTTTTAACATTTTAGGATATGCATGTGTTTTCATTCCTAATTTGTCGTAAAGCAACCAAAAGATGGTAATAAAAAAAAAGAAAAGAAATAAAAAAGGGTGGTTGAAAGGAAACACACACACACACACACACACACACACACACACACATATACTCCATCCGTCCCAAAAAGATTGTCATCTTTTCTATTTATATCTTTCCTAAATTGTTTGTTTCATCAAAATTTTAGATAATACATTTTTCTATACCTCTAATTATTATAGAAAATCAATTCTTTTTTTTTTTTCATTTTTTGTTCTTCACTAATAAAAACTCAATATTCTTTATTCTTTATTTTTATGCATACAAATAGTTTTAACATAAAAATTAAAAAAAAAATTTGTTACCAAAAAAAAAAAAATCAATCTTGTTAGGACTTACTACATGCTAAAATTTTGAGAACAAAATATTTTTATAATTATTTTAAACTTGATTGTTAATTAATTTAATGATTTTTCTTTTTGATTTACCATCTTAATTTTGGATAGTTTTTCTTCTTAAACATTAATTCCATGTAATGAAAGATTAAATTTAATAATTAACAATTTTAACAAAAATGGTATTTTAGAAAAGTATGAATAAAAATGAGATGATGTAAAAATTAATAACTTTTTAAAATTATGTAAAAAGTAAAAAAGACGATCTCTTTGGGTTAGAGAGAGTATCAAAGAAGAAAAGAATGAAATAACAATTAAGAGAAAATTGGGAAAAAAAAAAGGGGGCCTTATAAAGAAGAATTTAGGGTGAAAATTGAAAAGAACTAAAAAGAAGAAAGGTTAAAAAAAAAAAAAACACGTGTAATTGAAAGAAAAAGAAAATCTCGAGGATAAAAACAAAAAAAGGCTTTTGGAGGACCAACTTGAATGTTTGGTTAGCTGGACGATGCCCTTTTTACCCCTATAAAAAAAAAAAAAAAAGATTCTGGCATAATTTCTTCCCTCTAGTGGTAGCCTAGACACCTGGCCCTTCTTTCTTCGTATCTAAACTGATTTTTAGCAGCTAAAATTGCAACACTGACATCCCAAAGATTCTGTCGTGTCGACAGCCCGCCATGTTTGGAAATAATCTAGAAATTGACGCATAGGAGTTTTACGCGGAATAAGAGAGGACCAGAGGAGTCTACATGGGAATTTTTTTTTTGGCCTTTTAGCAGCCGTCGGACTGCAAATATGTTCTAGCCCTTTGAAACCGATTTCTTCTCAGACATGGAGTTGACCTTTTAATATATATATATATATATATATATAGAAAATGTAACACAAAAATTCCTCCACATCAATCAGGCTATCATTAGCAGTTCTGTCTAAAGCTGATGATGGATGGTCATCGGTAAATGGATTGGCTAAGCTGCAAATACCATGAATTAACAGAGGACCCACGCTATCCACCAAACCTTTTTATTTGCAGCCATCAACGTCCTGGTCCCAACTCCCAAAAGATCGGTCTTGTTTGATGGGACTTCCTTGATTTTTACAAAAAAATGAAAAATAAAAATGATCACATCAGTGATTAAATATTTTTTCTTTATTGTGGAGGAATTTTTTTGTTACATTTTCTATATATATATATATATATATATATATATATAAGAAAATTTTAAATCCAATCACCGACAGCTGACAAACCCTCTATTGTAGGAATCCATGAATTGACATACAATTAAGATACTCAGCAGTATTGTTTAATTAGAAGAAAAATCGTTAATTTATTGCAGAACATTTAAAATGTTTATGAGGATGATTTTGGAAAAAAATCCTATGTTTCACCTCATTTGGCACAAGTAATACCATTGACAAATGTGCGTATGATATTTATAAGGAAAGGATACACTTACAAACATTCATCCCACCCATTCCTTACGCGCATATGTACAAGTGCATTTTGGTCTTAAAACTTTGTAATTATGCAAACAACTAACTGCTTGATTAGACATTATTTATTCAAATTGGAAATATGACATTTCTTTTATAAAATAGGATATTAAGAACACATTTCATGTGACTAGGTCTCATAAATTACACATTTCATGTGTTTTTGGATGAGGTTTTAACCAATAATATATATATATATATATATGAGCATTCATATTTTTTATATTGTTTTGATTGAATATCTCTATTGGAGTCTCATCTCTAACATATGTCACATCTTAAAAAATGAATGCATCATATTAGAGTCAAGTCAGCTCACAACTATTAATGCTATAATAGAGAGAAGAAAACAAACAAAATGAAAAATAAAGATACTCTATGAATATAAAAAATAATACAAAATTTCAATTAAAATAATACGAAAAATATATTGGTAAAACTCATTTGAGAATTATAAGTTAGATTAGGATTTGTTTGGATTATATATATACAAAAAAATCAGGAATTATTCTAAATTTTATATTAGACCCTAAGACTAAAGTTGTTAAGGATTATACTAAAGTTCTTTTTTTTTTTTTTAGAAGGGAAAATAATGAGACTTGAATAAAGAGAAAACAACCAAAGATGGCTTTTGGATATAGAAATTTTAAATGCCAAACATATTTGTGTTTGTTTTGTCAAAAAATATTAAATGCCAAAATATTTAAGATGTTCTAAAAATCACATTCCCTCATAAACTCTGTAATACCCTTCTAAAATGAGGGGAATCACATTCCTTGGTTGTAGAGAATGTATTTTTTAAAAAAAAAAATTAATGTTTTTATTTTTATTTTAAATGGACTAACATGTCCTTACTTTTATCAATAATAACACAATTACTTAACACTTTAACTCATAATTTTAAATATAATCATTATATTATATATGTGCTTTTGAGCACAATTATTTAGAAGAAAAAAAAATATCATACCAACAAATTAAATTTAAATATAATTAATATATTATACACAATCTTATGCGCACAATTATTTAGAAAAAAACAATATATCACGTTGACAGAGCAAAAAAAAAAAAGCTTATTTAAATTTCTCATGAATTCACGTGAATGAACCAAGCGCAATAAGATCACATTCCTAGCAATTTTCAGTTTCCACCGAACATAAACATCACATTTTTAAATATAATTACTATATTGTGTATTTTTTATGCATTATTATTTAGGAAAAAAAATATCGTGTTGCCAAATTAATTTTAAATTTAAATAATATATTATTTTAACAAATTAGATATTTTATATCTTTAAAGATAAAATAGTAAACTTATTTAAATTTCTCACGAATTCTCATAAATAACCGGAACACAATAAAATCACATTCCTACCGATTTTCAATTTCAAACAAATACAAATAATACATTCTCAACAATTACATTCCAAAAAAAGAAAAAAAGGATATTTGAAAATCCACATACCAAACACCTCTTAAAGGACAAAAACAAGATTCAAATCGTATAGATGAAATACAGAATGTAATGAGATGGTATTATAATGGCATGTCATTCTAACATTAATTAATGTTAAAGCACAGTTTTTCACTTTAGCTTTAAAGTATGATTTTAACTCAAAATCTTAAAATAACTTGAGAAACTAAAATAAAAATGTTATGCTGTTCTTTAATAAGTCATAATACAACTTAATTATATTAAAAATATATATATATTTTTTTTGCTTTACACCATTCAGTATCTGAAAATATTCATTATGCAACCAAAGTTAAAAAGTTTAAGAAATAAGGTTAACTTGCTTTGTAGTTGTTCTCTTGGTTTATCTCGGAAAGGAACCCAAAAACATGCCACTTTAACAGGTTACTTTCGGACTTACCCCTGAAGGTTGGTATCACCATTTTCAGGATTCCAAGTTGGAAACTTACAAGCACAAGTTTTACACATGCATTACATAGGAGATCAAACATTTCTGTAAGGGATAAAACTGACGGCACTGTACATACACCAGGAGAAGCTAACAAGCTTCATTTCTTACCATTACTGCTCTTTGCGAGTGCTCATTCCAAAATTATAAAAATAAACATTAGGAATGATAGATGCAAAAGAAGAGAAATGAAGAAATTGAGGCTATAATAGTTCACTTCCTCAATCTTTCAACAAAGGTCACTGCCATGGTTTGCTGCTTTTTTTTTTTTTTTTTTTTTTTCGGTTCTACTTTGATGCCTTTGGTTATGTGAGTCTAAGGTGGGCATAGCAAGTATTCTAGGCTAAGTAGTGATGTTACAACATTCAAACCGTTCACCATGGTTGCCTTCAAAAGCCAGACCTGGTTCTTGAATTTTGGGTAGATGCATTACCATTTGCGGGAAAGACATTTCTTCTCAACCTCAGCGCTTTATGTCTTGCGTAGATGCTTTGGCTAGTTTGGTTAGGAAGGACACAACATCATCTGACGATCCAAGTAGATAGCGAGCATTTGTGCGAGTTCGACCAACAGCACAGGAGAAGTAATTATCTCCCTTGAGATCAAGCACGCTCCATGAAATCTTTTCTGCTGATGGCCGTTGCCCACTCCCACAGCTGTGGTTAGGAATTCTCTTCTCAGGATTTAGCAACGGACGTTGTGCCTTGCCTTGAGATGATTTAGGCCCGCTTCTACTGGCTGGAAGCTTCATAGAAGGTCGTCTTTCACTAGGTAATTTTAGTCCATCATTTTGCTTAGTTCTTGCAACACCTGAGCCATCGCAAGGGAGCTCTGGCTCAAAGAAGGTGTACACATCTTCATCCTGATGATCACATGTATGACAATGAGATTCCACCATTAAAGTACAAGCACACCAAGTCAATAGACACAATTTCCATTGTATAACAATGAATTGATTAGGTAAGACAAGAGTTAATTTATAAAGTTGTTACTAAGCTGTTTAAGGCCCCATAATAATGAATCCTTTACATTGCAGAATGGGATTTGAAACAGTTAATAGTCAATTAAACTCATAAATGGGTTCTATGACCAAGGCTGTTGCAGGATTAGATGACTAAAAGGATGGTGAGATAAGTTATCTGAAATCTGAGATCTATGTGCATCCTATTCAATGATTAATACCATATTTGAGAAAGTATATGCATGGCAATAAAGAATGGTTAACATGAATGCTCAACATTTGAGCTTGATAAACCATTTGAAGGGTAAAACGTACTTCATATAGCTTGGGAGTGATAAAAATGTATGAAAGGTTTTAAGACAAGCTAACTATTATGATTGCTGTCATATTGAATCCTCAAACAGGTTTATTCAAGCTGTCAACAAAAGGATACTTCTGCAACATGATTATCACATTAATTATTTAATCATTTTCAGTTTTCCAACTTAATCAACTGCACAATGATTTCCATTTATTACAAAATAGAAGTCCATTAAAGCCAAATCATAGTGCAAAAATACAAGTACATGAACCAAGTCTTCAGAACCAACATTAGATTGAGATTTTGGTCTCCCCAAGATTGTGGTTAATATTGCAAGTGAGCTTAAAGTAGCTGAAATTACCTTTCCCAGAAAATGGCCAATGCATAGGACATAATCAATTGGTGTTGTCATGGATTTACTATGGACAATCTCTCCCAGTATACGATCAATAGCAGCACCCTGAATAAATATGAAGCTGTCATATACAGAACAAACAACTCCAATGCTAGTACAATGAAAATTTTTGGTAATGTCAATAATTTTAACTATATCAATCATATAGTTACCTTTGTAACACCAACTGCTCGAACCTCAACTGATCGACTCCCTTGGAACACATCAACAGAAGCATTTGAAATTGGGCCTGTCCAGAGGTGCTGCAACATATCCCTTGCTTGAAGCCTTCCAAATTCAACATCTAGAATTATAATAATATCAGCACAAAACATCGAGGAAGCAAGCAGAGATAAATTAGCTTTGAAATATTAGCTGGTCCAAACTCCAAAAAGACATGTACCTGCATACTTGTAATTCCATACAAGTGATGTCTCACGGGGTTCAAAATGGGATCGGGGTGTACGCTCTGTGAAGTACTCAAAAACATGCTGAAAAGAAGTGAAAGGTGTCATATCGCTATTGGCAAGAATGGATAAGAAAAAATGAGCACTATTATAACAGAAGCACCTTCACACTGTCAACCCATTCCATATTTATGTGTTCTGGCATTGTTGTCATCCATTCTCCATTTGTAAGTCGCAAAAACATTCCATGTTCTGCTGCCAACCACATGTCATACTCTGCAAAGTTCTGAGGAACAGAGGACACTTGGTTAGGACATTTTCATAACAGGGTAAACAGAAAATGAATGTGAAATAGAGAAAATACATCATCTAATGCTTTTCTGTCACTCCCACTGAGAACAACAATGGTTGTCTTTCGATCCCTGCAAAGTGCTGTAAGTGCTGCTTTTAACTCTGGGTGCAATTTAAGTTCCATTTCTTTAATTTGATCAGCTCTACTCCCAGGAGTGTCCACTGGCTCAGTCAATGTTGCATTGAATCCCTGTAGTGTACCCACAAATCATATGAGAGAAGAAAGCCAGCACAGAAACATTTTTAAGACCATTAAAAATCAGGTGCTTAAACCATCTATACGAGATACCATAGGTTTCTAATCCCATTCAGATTCAAATTATAATGATGAAAATTGTCCAAAAGCCTTACTAGGTTTCAATAGCATGGTGGGAAGAAGAAAAGCACATGTTTAGAATGACAGGTAACTCCCATTAAATATGTTCTAAGGTTACGCTTTGATTCAGAAAATAGCAGAAGTATTCATTTTATGAAGTCATTTTCATACAAATTTATTGATTCCTTGAGGGAATGGACCAGGCCATGATGATCACCATGTAAAACAGATGCATCACTACCAGTCTGCTTCTCTCACAGCATTCAGATGCAATTTTTAATATGTTGCTAGCAGGCTTCAAACCATGGAATGTAAGTAGAAATTGGTGCAATTTTCAGTTTCAGCATTTAGCTTTTGCTGTGTGTATATATATATATATATATATTGTCTCAACGTACTCCTCAACAATCTGGGAAACAGGCTAAAAAAGAATTCGAGTATTCAAGTGAAAGAAACAAAATTCTTTCACTAAAAATAGATTGTCTAGCTTCCAATCAGAAGAAAATTGCACAAATTCTGGTGTATCTAAAATATACTTGTAATAGGATTTCTCATTCCGAGCTGAGAGACATGATGATTTGTTCAAAATTATAACAAGCAAACCAGTTATTATATATGTCAAAAAAGGAGTGTACCAGTATGAGCAACCGGTTATTAGACTGCAAATAACGTCTAATTGCATCTTCTTCTGGAAGTGCAGGTGGCACTTGCCTGGTCCTTAGTTGTGCCTCGATAACTGTATCATTTAGTTCACTGTGAAGAAATTATTCAAAAATCAAGGTTTAGTACCACAAAAGGAAAGTTGAAAAGCTTGAAATTTCTGTTCTTGTTTTCTTAAAACTGCAAAACATGAAAATAGCCACATTTAATACTGAAGTTTGCATAACGCAGTACTACACATTTCCAAGTCAAATTATGACTACTAGCAATATAATAGTTTGACCATCTTTGCTGAAAAAATACACCAGGATATTCTCAGTTTTTCGCATAATTAATTATTTTATTCATCACTATCTAAAGGTTATTGGTAATGATTAATTATTGCCAATTGTAATTCACTCTATACACAGATAGTATGCCAGATGTGGTCATTTATTAACATGCACCAACAGCATTCAAAAGTTAAAAAAAAATGATATAAGACCATAACATTGCGACAGACATTGCTCATCCAGACTTAATTATCCTACTTCTTCAAAGGTTCTACAGAATAAATCTGCAAGGTCTCTAGCACAACCTTATGGAGAGGAAAAAGAAGCCTGCTCTGTGAAGCAAGCAGCCATCTCAGAGAATATCACAATACACAATTTCTCATAAGTTCAAATGCATAAAAGCACAATAGAAGTGTACTCTGATGTATCGCACATGAGATAGAAGGTAATTCTTCTTTAGAACAAGTTTATGATTGCATAAGGAGATCGCATTTAAAAAGTTTCTGCTTACGAACTGAGAAACCTGGTAATTACAATAGAGAAATAATATGAACAACCAATGTCCAAAAAGGTTTTAAGACCTGAAGTACTTTTGGTCTTTTCTCAAAGATAATCTACCATTACTTCAAACACCATTATAAGTATACCTCACAAAAGTTTCAGCCCATTCTTGAGCAGTGTGGGTTGTCACATGAGCAAAGTTGTGCCGATGTCGCTTCTCGCTTTCTTCAGGTGACATAGTTAGAGCTTGGCGTATTGAATCAGCAACTTCAGTGATGTTCCAAGGGTTCACAAGGATTGCTCCAGCACCTAGAGATTGAGCTGCACCTGCAAACTACAAAATACAAAAAGCCTATTTTTTTAAGACTGGGAGACATATAATCTATAATATACAGAAAATAGCAATTATTCAAATATACAGCTATTGACAATTTATAATAAATATAATTGAATTCATTCCAAAACAATGCAGAAAAACACAGCATCAAGGATTAATGCGGAAAAAGCTTGTATTTGGTCAAAATCCTGCAGCAGTAAAAACCATCTACTACAATTTAAAAACTAAGTCTGCGGCCTCTGTAGTTTGTTGGAATTAAGTTACAAGTTTGAATTTAAGATATTTGTGGTCTTTAAATGTTGATACAAATGCAGCTAATTATTCGACAGGAAAAAAAATAGTGATATTTCAAAAACTGAAATATGCCATCCACTGTCTTTTCGGAAGAAAAGGAATCTTTAAGTTCACTAAATGTATGTTCCAAAAACTTGGTGATTATATTTATGAAAGTTGCTGCTTGTTGCTACATGAGCAAACATCACTGAAGGTGTCAGATCCAGCCACACAAAGCCAAACCATTAAAAAAAGGCAAAAGATGAGATCCGTTAAAAGGATACAAAAGCAATAGCTAGAGAAGATAACAAGAAGACTAACAAAACTACATTTTCACACGTGCAAGAGATAAACAACATCACAAATATTCAGGAAAATCCAGACATCACACATTTTAACTAATTTGCAATTACCTCACTAAGAATGAGCACACCCTTCTTCGAATCTTGGCATGCTACAAACTCATAACTGACAAGATTCATTCCATCCCTCAAAGAAGTTACAAGAGCAACATCTGAAAAGGGAGAGAGAAAAGCATCATGGGGAATGATGAATTACCAGCTGAAAATAAGACCAGGTTTCTTGTATAGTGATTCCATTTCTAATAACAATACCATTAAACTGTGAGGGTTCTACTTTTAGGAGAAAACATTGTGGATTTTCACTGTGATTAAAACTGTCAACATTCTGAGACAATAGTCTAGTTCCTGAAGTTTGTCTGAAGTCTAAAATGAAAGCATTTTCAGACCTCTACTGACAGTCTGATATCAATACATTTACAGATTTCAAATCTTCTAACTTCGTGAATTGACTAGTTACTGCTGTAATTCTGACACCATCTGGTACCCTAGAACAGCTGGCATACTTTCATATTCAATTTTCACAAGTAATAAGAAGCCTCAAACGTCAAGCAATAGCAAAAAACCCTACTTGGAAGTATAGCATTTCCAGTTGAACAATAATACACAAGGAAAGGCTCATATTCAAATAGTGAAGACGAGCAGAGTACTATATGGATGCGTCCAAATAACAATTTCTGAACAAATAGAATTTCATAAATATATACAAATGTGTGCATGTGCATGTGCATTTGTGTGTGTGTGTGTGTGTGTGTGTGCATGCATAAATTTATATGTCCACTCCATTTAGAAGAATACAAGCCACATCGCTGTTCAGCTAAGTATAGTTTTGAACAAACTCCACACGGGTCCCAATAATGAGCTAACATCTAAGTGGTGCAAATATGTTTGAAACATTTTACAGGAACAATAACCTAATCGAAATCAATTTTAGTCGTGTTGCAGCAATCATCTTGGTTTTCAATACTGTCTATGTAACAATTCTTGACAAGTAGAATGAAATGCACAATGGATATGATACTAGACACACATGCACACATGGGGCACACACACTAGTTGATGTCTCAAACAGATAATATTCCAGTTACCTCCCACTTCATAAGTTTCAACTTTTGATTTAGCTTTTCTGATGATTTGGCTTATGAACAACATTCCCAACCTCTGCTTATATATATATATGCAGCTATCTGGGAAATATTTGCTATTCCACTTGCATATCCACTTCATTATGTACAAATGCATGCTATGTAGCTTTTCAGATAAGCACCATTTTAAACAAGGATTCTGTCACTGTCCAACAAATAAGCTAGCAATCTAACTGATGCACGAGTTTGAAACAGTTAATAGGCTGCTGTCCGAATAACAAGCAAGGATGTTAACTTTATCAGCTGTCATTTCCATCTCTACCTTGTTAATATTATTGTTGTTCTCGTTGTTATACTTAATATTGATAATTTAATCTGCAGTGCTTCTGAATGATGGTGAATTTCTTCCTTTTGATAACTTTGTGGCCACATAGCAAATTTTACAGTGGCAATGGTAAGAAGGGAAAGGGGAAAAATGAAATAAATTAGGAAGAGAAACTTAAGCAAATTAAGGAAAATAAACATCCAATTCCGAAGAATATAGGACTTGATCAATCTATAAGTTGAAAAATTGTTGGTACGAGTTTATTTTAAAGAGAGGATTTTCCTTAAAATAGGTCTAGGAAGGTTAAAATAAGGTCTTCATTACTGAGTTTCTTCTATCGAACCATCTTTGACAATTGATAATAAGAGCTACTACTATTGCCTGCTCCATTGTTTTCAGTTGCAGAAATAACAATAAGGTAAATCTTATCCAGAAATAGAAAAAACTATACAAAATATCCCAAAAAAAGAGAGAGAGAGAGAGAGAGAGTTGGAGAGCCTAGGAGTTCAAGGATGAAGAAAATTACCAGTGACTGCATATAATGCACACAAGGCATGGAAGTCAAGAGAGCGATCCTGTAATCACAAAAGAAACTGCTTCAAAAATTTCTCATTGAGATAATCAGTTGCAAAATTCAATCATTAGAAGATGACGCAGAAAACCAGACATTTCTTTAAGAGCAGAGCGTAAATCTTTACAGAAGTTCTAATACTATGCTTTTCTCAATAAAATCTCCCACAAGCAAGCAGAAACCTAGCCAAGGTTCTCAGATTCCTCTTATTTATAAACCACCCAGCTCAAAAACTGGCATCTTGTTATCGTTTCTTTTTATTTTTATCTTCTTCCATGCTGTTATATTTTGTTGAGACCTGAACAAAACTTAGTGCACAAAAACTGTTGTCTGAACATAAAATCCTTTTGTTTTCCCCAAAAGTTTTCTCAATGACTTGCACTTCTCTTGGACATAGAATGTTCAAACATCCAATTGCGTTTGGCTACAGCTTTGTATGCCAGGATTTGCCTTTCGATATAAGGCCAGAGGTCATTTGGCTCTTCCTTTTCTTCTGAAACAGAGATCTGCATGAGGGTTCTTACTTTTACATTCAAATATTAAGAAAAATGTTTATGTTGGGTGGCTCTCTTTTTTTAACTATTTGGATTAGATAGAAACAAGTAAATTTTCTGAAATCTTGATAGATAATACTGGCCATTATTCCTAAACTCTATGTTGCTGTCATCATGTTAATTAACAACTACCGCTAATATTGGACAGCTCAAGAAGATACCTAGGCACGTAAAAGAGTTCTGGTTGACACTCTGCTTGAATCAACAGGAATAGATTTGCAGTCCTAACACATCCTAACAAGTTTGATTTATAGATCTTTTTCTTAACAAAGTAACTGAATAGAATCCTTAAGGAAAAATATCAATCTTGTTTACATACTAGTATAAAATGTTATAAAGTTAATTACTCTAGCCATGGATATACTGGACTATTACGGTACTAACTGCACATAATTTGAATTCTTGAAATGCTTTCTTAATTTTTGGGTAGTGTTACGGCAAGTCGGCAACAAAGTCTGCGTCGTTGTACAACTAAGTAAGTTATAACGAAAGGACTGTTCTAATTTTTACGTAGTCCGCACACTTCCTTCTCAGCTATAGAAACAGTATTCCTGCCATTCTCTTAACATGTACACTTCTGAAAAGTATCGCAAGAAGCTAGAACCGAGATAAACATAAAGCCAATGGTAAATTTTATTCCCTTCGAATAGTATTTGTCGAGCCAGCAAGCTATGTATGACTAGCATCTCATAATCCAACATTGAGTTAACAAATCAAAAACCTACCAGGTGATGTATTGGAACAGCAGTTAATGTTCCAAATCTGCCATTAATGCGTCCAACAATTTCATGAACCTGGCTTGTGAGTTTTTGATCTGTAAATATAACAAGCAAAAGTTACTGATTTATCTTTTTTGTTACGACACAAAAGCCAATGTTTGATATGCAACACAAGGCTATGAGTCGATCATCTATTAGCATGGCCAAGACAAGATACGGGCACATCGAAGTCAATAAAGCCTAATGTTGCTAATGATATAAATACACTAAAAGACAAAAAAAAAAAAAAGTATGATGCAGCTTAAGAATATAATAATAAGGAAATCTAAACCCAGGTTGTCAAGTAACTACTGAATTCATCAAGAAAATACTAAAGTTATCACAAATCCACTATAGCTTGTTCAGGTAAGTAATCAAGAAAACCAAATGATTCCATTCTTCCTGGAAAATCTTGAGTTATCTCTTGGTGTTAGTGACTTCTATATGCACCTAAGATCAACAACTTAGAGATGATGTATTTATCTTCCTTTATACTCTTATATGCCAATTTTTCACTCTCATATGCTTTTTTGCTACTTTTAGACAAAGATGCACCATAGACTGCAAAAAAATAATAATTTTCAAAACATAAAAAGAAAAGAAACCTATGAATTAACTTTCAGAAAGCCAACAGAACTCGAAAAGTTAATTTAATAAAAAATGGAACATCAAGAAATAGATAAAAAGGGAAAAAAAAAAAAAACCAGAAAAATTGAAAAACTAGAAAGGTAAAAACTTGGAACATCCAAAATAAATAAAAAAATTGAAAACTAATGAAACATTTGAAAGCCCCCGTCTTTCAGGACTTTGTTCATTGCCTAAGACATATTTCTATTTACAAGGCTTTATAGACATAGTTTTTTTCTTTTTTTTTTAATTCTTCAAAGTTAGTTTTATTTTTTTCTAGGTTTTACAATTTTTATTTTTTTCCAGGTTTTTGTTGTTCCAATGTTTTTGGTTTTTTTTTTTTTTTTTTTTGGCTTTTCAAGATTTTTATTATTATTATTATTGAAAATTAACTTTTCATTTTTTTCTAGATTTTTTAAAATTAATTTTTCTTTTGGTGTTTGTAAGGAAAGTTTTGTCCAAGAGTGACGAGAACGAGAGAAAATATGAATACATAATGACATATAGGACTGCAAATTTTTTAAAAGGGCATATGAGATAATATGCTCAATACAAGGGTAGATGGACCACTAAACCACAACTCAATATGCCGCAAAAACTCATGGTGTGCTATAACCTAGAGTATCTGTGGCATGATCCAGCTTCATACTCACATCCTCATTTTCTTTTTTGTGTGCCAACTTAAGGCTCGAGCTAAGCTTTAGTTTTGAGCCATGAGGTGAGGGTTCCCATAGAGACCTTAGGCTGAATTTACAATGATCTCCACTATAACCAAAGAAATTGAAAGAAAAAATATAGTGTAGCTTCTACCGTTTAGGAAAAATAGTAATTTGGAACATTTTTGTACACATTAGGACATACATCACGGAGCTTCCGAGCTAAGATCTAGATTACATGCCCATACCTTTTGTTTCATTTGCTATATTGTTCAGGCATATGGGAACATATAACTCTTTAAGACATAAATAAATTCCAGAGAATAGTCAGTTTGAAATGCCAACAACGTGATGAAAAACCGTGAAAGGAACTGTATCAAGGGTGAGAAATCATACACTCAGGAACATCTGTTCTTGTTGGCACCGCAATTTGCAGCAAAACAACTTTATCACGCCAGATAGTATTTTCCTCAAGAAATTTTTCAAATGCAAGAATCTTCTGTGGAATTCCTTTAATCATATCAAGGCGGTCAACACCTAGCATCACCTGTTAATAATAAGAATTTCAGCAGTAATCAGATAGTAGAATATAATTTAAGGACATGGTTTGTGCAACAAATGGATAGCAATAAAGTCGGAGGTGTAAGACACCCACCTCAAAGTTAAGATACATAAGATTACATTAAAAGGGCAATTGAAAGATTCAAAATGGGTGTCTTGGCATTGGATTTGGTGGAGTTCAAGTTTCATGCAGTAAAGATCAGAATAAATGAGCCTGAATGACAACCTAACCTTCAAGGACAATGAAGGTTCTTATGGAGAAGCCTCATTTTCAGAATATGCAAGTCTTGGTGCTGGAGTCTGGAAGTAGTTAATCATTTTAAAAAACAACATTGGTCAAAACAACCGAAAATTCTTCTTCTTTTTCTTTCTTTTTTCTTTCCTTAAATATCAAATAAAGAGAACTCACTGTTCATGGCAAACAAAATTCAACTGCCATGAAACAAAACAGAGATTCAAATTATATATGATTTGGCAGCTGGCACTGGAGGTGCTCTGAGTTTCTATGACCAACAAAAATCAGAGTTCCAAAGCCAATTACATATTTTGCAAGTACTTCAAATCCTATAAATTGCAAGTGCAGTCAACGTTAACTTAGTGATAATTGAAAAGGCTTAGAAGTTTCAACTACCATATTGTAGAAAATGAATAACTCAATCAAGCAAAGTTCACATCTACCTTTCGGCCAGCAAATCTTTCCTTCAGTTCTTTGATGTGGTCCTGGACTTGAGGGAGTTCAAGAGCTCTTATGAACTTATCTGAGTCTATCCCAATGGGAAACTGATTACAAGAAGATGACAGAGCATGGTTATTATAACAAATGTAGAATCTTATCTGTTCATGAAACATGTTAAAACTTTGACATGCTGTGTTTCAACACCAAAAGTATGTAATGGCTTTGCGAAACAAGGAAAGAGGAATTCAAATGAATAGTTCTACTCAAACACACCGCAGCAACTCTTGTCAGCCTCCCTTGATCCTCAACGCCTTCAGGCGTGCCCTCTAGCCCAAGAATACGTGTACAAGCACTAACAAAATGTCTTGCATAGTCATAAGTGTGAAATCTGCAAGACAAAATCAATATGTTAAGTTATAATGTTGTGAGTAGTGATACGAGTCTTGGCAAATGCTGCAAGAATGTTCTTACATCTGAAGAAAAAAGCCCAAAAAGAAAAGGGTTCCTATTCAGGTTACAAAGAAATTAATTTGCAGCAACAAAATTTTATTTCAGTTTGAGAGCAAAGTTCCTGCTATGTTCAACCACCATGACTTGCTGATACAATCAAATGATTTAATGTCAAACTAAAGATAACCCTAGTTCTGGATTCTTACCTATGCGAATCCTGAGCCCCCAACCGTATTTTGATCAATAATGCTAGATTTAAAGATCCTCCATGAATATGTTCAGAGCAATGAATTCTATTGCTCAGTTATGTATGGAACTTATTCTTGAGTTACTAATTTCCTCTAGGTTTTCTCATTAACTGTAACTACCAAAGTTAGATGATGTTCAATCTGATGATTTCAACCCTAAAATGCAAGGTCATATATACGCATCAGCTTTTTGTTTGTCTGCCATAACAAACAAACAAGAGAGATGAAGTTCATGAGATCAGTAGGTTACACTCACACTTGTCTCTAAATAGACAAGGGAGTTTAGCAGAGGCACAGAAATAAAGTCCCTTATATCAGCTGCGTGTACAGTGAACACAAGAGATACTCAGTTGGAGGATGCAAAATATGAAAATAAATGAATGAATGAACGATTCTAGTTTAAAGTGAAGTTCAAACAATTTACAAATCCAGCAATTCCCCACTGTCAAAGTTTTAACTCTATCAACCACACTAGCAAATCTTAAAATGACATGCTGCATATGATTTAAGAGACTTGCATTGCATAAGTGAAACTTACCCAACTAAATCAGCAGCAAGAACGGAACGTAATAGGTCAGATCGAGATGGCAGTGTCCGATGGATTTCAGAAGAAGGAAAGGGTGTATGGAGAAACCAACCAACTTTCATATCACTGTTGTATTCCTTTAGGCATTTTGGGAGGAACATCAAATGGTAATCATGGCACCACACAACATCACCCTCCTCATAGTGCTGATTCACTACATCAGCAAACATTTGATTTGCCTTCTTATATGCAGCAAACTGAGACTGGAAACTTCTGGTTGTGGCAAGCCGGTCTTCTTGTGGAAGCCCAAGGTAATGAAAGAGAGGCCACAATATATTGTTGCAGTAGCCATTATAATATTGATGAACAATCTCTTCGTCAAGGAATACTGGAATGCACCTCTGCAACAAATGAAGGAGAGGAGAGAATCAACTACTTTTGAGTTGTTAGGTATAACGTGCAAGAATGTGCAAGTTAAGAAGAATTCAAGTTCAAAAGTTTTCTGGCATGGAAATTTATACCTTTTCAGCCAAAGCTTTAGTGAGCGCCTTCTGGCCAACTTCATCTGGCACGTTAACCCCAGCCCAGCCAATCCATCTCGCCTCAAACTCCTTCACACCTTGGAAAACATTCCCCAAAATGCATCAGGTACATCATCACAAGAGGAACTAGTAAATGCAATAAAGATAAAGTCCAAAAATCATTAAGTAGAAAAGCAAAACAGAGGTGACAGAAGCCTGAACAGTAAGAATGAATGATTCAAATGACAACCAAACTCAACTAACTCTTAGCCTCAACTACTTTGGGGTCCATTACATGAAATGTTTAGAACAACAATCAATGCATTAAATATTTTACTTGCTTACCTAGAAGAGCAGTGACTAGGCCCCCGCCACTCATCTCCAAAGACCATGAGTCTTCACCTCTTCTAATTGCAGATACAGGCAGTCTGTTAGCTACCACCAGTAGCCTTTGCCTTAAAGGCCTGACATCCGGCTTTTCACATCCCTCCGCGATAGCCCCTTCCAAGTATTGTTCGATAAGGGAATTGTTTAATCCGTCACCTTCCCGTGCGCGAAAATCATATTCAATTGGTTCAGTTCCTCTATGGTTATCAGTTACTTCATTTGAATAGGCAGACCTGTTGCTTCTCCTTTGCTCTCTTACTTTTAGGAGCCGTCCTACACGACCTGAGTTATGGGAGGAGTTACCGTTGTACTGGTTTCCAGGCATACGCTCACTTTAGTAACCCAACCTCCAATCACCAATTTTATGGGGTCCTGGTGTTCTTAGAGCAATTGAGTCTCCTACATTTTTATTTGAAAGCAAATTAAGTCGTCAATAATCACTATAAGCCACACAAAAATCTTAAATCCTAGTAAGTTAGGCACTGAGAATACAACACCCTATCATTGTTACATCTTAAAACAGAGTGAAACACATATCTACTGCTGTATAAAATTCAATTATCAGAGTGAATTTAAATGGCACGAGCATCTTTAGCATATTCATCAAACAAGACAAGCACAAAATGACATAAGGGCAATGAGAAAGAGATAATACAGAGAATGGGATCCACAGAATTGCATTGAAGCAACAAAAATGGGGTCTACCAGAAATCCCGGCTATATAAGCCCAAATATTTGAACTTTCTCATTCGAAAAATAAACATCAAATATCCAAAAAAGCATCACCACCCTTTTTCCAAGTTCATGAAAACAAGATTGACAGGTTGTCAGAGAGCAGACAAGAAGAAACATAAGATCCACAGAAGCAATTTAATTCAACACACAAAAACAGAGCTTTCTCTTCGTTTATTTTCACTCAGATGAAAACGCAAACACATTGCATGAAAAGAAATACAAAACACTTCCAACTTTAAAATCAAGTTGAGCTCAAAAACACTAACACAAGTAAAAGAATTCAATATATTCCCATATAACCAAACGCACAAAATGAATTATAACTGAAACAAGACAGACATGAAAAAACCCACCTTGGCAGGCAATAAAGAAGTGATTTTGAGCAAAAGACCCCTAAAGAAAAAAAAAAAAAAAAACAAAAAAGCAAAAAAGAGCCCACTGGCTTGGCACCAGACTCTTAAAGAAACAGAAAGAAGCAAGATTCTATGCAAAAGACTGATTCTTTCACCCAATTTTGAAGCTATCATTGAATTTGTAAAGATGGGCTTCAAGTTGAGAGAGAGGGAAGGGAGAAAGTAAAAAGGAGAGGGAGCACAACATCCCCGTGTAAGCTTTATAGGATGCATAAAGCTTCAGAGCCATGCAAGGATTTTGTTTTTAAAAAAAATACAGCGTATGTTTTACCCTCAAAAGGAATGAAATCAATTAAAAAATCGAGGTTAATTTGTACGGAAATAATATTTATTACAATATGTGACATATTATATTCTCTGCAGTAAATAGATACTAAACAAGATTCGTGTATTAATTATGTAAAATACTTGGTTAGGAGACAACACATAGAGATTAATGAGTAATATTGGCCTAAGAATTGGATAAACATCCTTTTTACTACCATTATTAATTCCTTTCTCCCACTAATAACACAATATAAGTTGTATTCATTAAATTTTGGATTTACCTTTAGAATTACTCCTATTTTTATCATTATATGTTGTAGTTAATTAATTAACATGCCTGCTGTTGGTGGTACTATTTCCACGCACAAATAAATAGATTCACGCAATTCAATGGATCAAAGAGGTCCATTATTGAGGATATAAATATAAATATTTCAGTGTAGTTTTGGAAAATTGTAAGAGCGGCGAAGCAAGTTTATTGCAGGTTCAATGGTGAAAGTAATAAATTGGGGAGAAAATTGAATATTAAAATTGCATTAATTATATTGTGCTGCACACACAATCTAATTGGAGATGCCCAAAAAACAATAAAACAAGAGAAGATCAAAGTAATTAACCTATTTATTTGTTTAACTAAACTCTCGAATTAAACAATTCAACCTAACATGTCTCTAAGCAAAAGGCTCCAGACTTCTCGTTAAAGCAATCAAGCAAATGGGCCCATTAATATTTTTTTGCTGGCATACTCGTTACTAATCTCTTGTTTATTGAGAAAAATACAAAAAAGAAATTAGCACAAGTACACGTGACAAATTTTATGCATGATTTTGACACGTAACATGTTTATTGGTGGCCTTTTTCACCTGTTTTCTGATTATTTTCAAATTATTTATTATTTTTTCTCCCTACAAGTGAGGAAGCTTGCCAGGTTTCACGCGTACCGTTTTCCAGTTATCAAACTCACATCTCAAATCCAAAATAATATTTTTTTTCTTAAAAAACACTCGATAATTAACCCGTATTCCAAATATATATCTTGCCCATATAGTTGGACAAAAAGCTCAATGTTGATGGAGCTAGAAGAGGAAATCCTGGAGAAATTTGTAGCTAGCTAGCTAGTGTTGAAACTTGTAATGCTCTTGCTCTTGAAATTTGCCGTTAAAATCGGATTAGATCTAGCTTGAAATATGGAGATGTTAAAGAATTTCAATTAGAAGTTGAATCTCCAAAAAATAATGAATAGGTTGAAGCGCACGTCATAGTAATGAAGTAAGCATCTATTGTGTAGGGAGAAGAGAGTTGAAAGTTCTAATGCTTATTGTGAAGCTAATTTTTCTGCGGATAAATTGGCTATAATTTCGGTGTGAATTTAATTTATCAAGTTGTACATTACTTTCAGACTCCTAATCATATAATGGAGCTTTTGATTAAAAATCACAGTGGAGCTAAGGGGGTTAATTATTGAATGTTTTGGTGAGGAAAAATTATTTTGAATTTGAGAGATTCAAAACTATATTGTTGGGTTTTCTAGATATAAGATTTTAACAAAATATATATCCCTATCCCTAAAAGATATATTGTAATCAATAACTTAAATACATTAACTGTTGGATTTTTTTAGAAAGATTTTTAAAAAAAGTCTGATAATTATCCCTAAAAGATATTCTTCTAATATTTGTCTTTATCCTTATCTTATTATAGTATCGGAGCCAGATTCTGTAGCCTGAACTTTTTCCCTCCCTCAACTGCCATCACCGGTGAAGCCACTATTGTTCTCTGTTTTCGGAGATTTTGGACTTCGTTTGAAACACCGCCTATATCATTAGTTGTGTCTTTGTTTGACAAGTTTTGAGGTATAAAATTCAGCCCAATCGGCAGCCCCACGCGCCTCCTAAACTTAGTAAGTACAACGCCGCCCACACTCATGTAAAGAGTATATGATCCATGCCCTCCACCTAGTTCTGTCCGAATCTTTAACCACTTCCTAACAATTTTATCGGGTTCATCAGCTCCATTGGTTTATGCCCATCTTCTTTCTTGTTCAGACCCGTTTCTAAGGTTTATGCACGTGCTTTTTCGTTTTTGGTCTGGGTTTTTGCAGATTCTGCCTAAACAGTCAGGTTTTTTACACTTGCAATATTTTTCCTATTGGCTTTCAATAGTGGGAGACAATAGATGTACTTCTTTTTAATCTCTTAGTCTCAAATTGATATGATAATATCTTTATTTTTAAATAAATAAATAAAAATTTTCAAATTACTAATTTGCAAATAAAACTTGTATTATTATTATACTAGTATTTAAATTTGTTCATAAACCTATTACTAAATACACACTTTACCTAAAGTTTTTACGATCCAGTATTAGAATCGGATTCGACTTTATGATAATTATAATAAATAGATAAATAACCGTAATTCTTCCTACATTTCCCCGCCCGTAATTTCACTTTGCGAATACTCAATTACGACTTTCTCTGCCTACGCAATAAGATTCTATAATCAAAATGATGTCAACTTCAACCCGGCCACCAGACCCACATGCCAAAGGAGGGCCTAAAAGAAGGAAGAAATCATACCAAGCCAATAGCTTAGAGCACTTGCATGTAAACTTATGGGCAAAAGATTGTTAAACGTAAGCGACCAATTAATGGCTATAAATATCGTGTCCACTAAGGCATTGCTTTAACCATGAACATATAATGGACCCAAGAAAAAGGCAATGACCCTGTCCCTGCCCAGCAACAGGCTAAATACATGCTCTAAAAAGTGGGTAGCTCAGTGAGTGGCATTCAACCACCCCACCAATTGCAGGTACCCGGAAAGACTTGGCCCTTCAGGGAAGAAAACTGACGGGGAAAAACATTTCTGAAGGAGAACAAGAAAAGTCTCGTTTTTTAGACATATTTTTGAGAAAGCACCAATAACAATGAGGAGACGTACTGTCTCGTTGGAATTTATTTCTCATCCAATCCCTACAGAGAAAAGGTTAACGATGCTATATTGGCTAATATTCTGTAATTGTTAGCAGCCAACTTATCTGACAAATAAAAATTGACTTGCCCTACCACCTACTACTCTATTGAAGACAAGGGACCAAAACTACCTAATAATTTCCTACCTATTTTAGATTCCAATTTACTCGCATTTCGGATTACAAAAAGAAAAGACAAAATAAATTTATCAAAATTGAACTATCATGCAACTCCTCCTGACATGCAAAGGGAAATTAAGTAGTGTAATTATTGTATGATTCAACACTTTGGCCTAACAATAACGATAAAAAGAAAAAGGATTTGATTTACAATTAATTGCCAAATTCAGGATTCTTAAATTATCTTTTTCTTAAAACTTAAAAAAAAAGGAGGTTTAGAGAATGGTGGAAGGATCGTCTCAAGTGGGGCCCAAATGTCCAAAGACTTCACCAGAAAAAGACCCACATTTGAGATATCATATGTACCATCTTAATCACGTATCGTAGATGTTTTTAATCAAGTGAACTGATAGATGTGGAGTTTATACCTATCATTATTAGCAGTTTTTAATTTTTATGCCAACAGCACTATCAGACGCCAAATCCTGCAATATGCTATGGCACTATGGCTGCTGAAGCCTTAGCGAAAAAGGAAAAAAGCTAAAATACTGGGACAGATTGGTCATCTGAAAGCTAGGTGGACCACACTATCTTATAAGGCTATATAGCTGTTAAAATTGCTAATCAGTGAACTTTTTGTCTGTTCCATCACTAACTGCCATCATTAGTTTGATTTGTTCAAAGCATAGTGCATGCCCATACCCAAAAGCATCAGCTTTATACTCTGAAGTCTTAGAATACAACATTTGAAAATAAGGCTCGGGTGCATGCATAGGGCAAACAAATGCCTTGGCCTAAAAGAATTGGTCATGAGAATGGAAAGAACAGGTAAAGTGGATGCAATCAAGATGATATCAATAATTTCAGCAAGTACACCATAGGCAAAGAAATTTAGATCCCAAAATGTTAACAGAAAATACCATATGACCAGTTCAAGGAGCGCTTACCTCCATTGACATGATCCAGAAGAAAAACTCAGTCCTGAGAAGCGAAAACAGAAATATCTCTGACATGATAAATAGAAATGATACTCTTCTCCACGGTTATATAAAATTGAAGTACTTGAAAAAGAAGTACCATAATACATGTGACTAAATGAATGAATAGGCCAAAGGAAATGCAACAAAACCAGATACTGACAGAGAAAGACTTGCATGCAGCTTGGTGTTTTCTCTGCCAAACGAAGGCAAGTGGACTTGAGTATCATTGCTGCTGTCAGGTACTTGGGATTCTAGAGTAGGGGAGCCCGTGAAGACACCTAGGCAGGAATTTGCAGCAAAGCCATAAATTTGTCACACATGCAAGAAGGTTTGGTACTCAAAATTTTTGTGGGTCCGCTAGGACAGATATCCGAACCCCAACACCTCATGATGGTCTGATGAGATGATCTCAGCCATTCATTTTTAAGCTGCTCTTTCAAGAGTCAATTTTTGAAATTTCACTGTAAACCCCTGGGTCTTAGCTGCATCATTAACCGGATAGTGAAAAACAAAAATTGCATCCAGGCCAGAAAAGTCTTGCTAAACAATAAATGAGGTGGGGTGGCGGCCGGGCTTGTGTATTAGCCAGAACTTCTTTAAAAAAATTGTCACTAGTGAGCTCGTGATCGGGGGGCATAAATGGCCCAACGTTTTACTCCTTAAGCGAGCTCATGATCAGGGGGGCATAAATGGCCTAACGTTTTATTCCCTAAGCTGCTGGGAAGAGTATCAATTTAAGAACACTCTTTATCTTATCCATCGACACAGAACACCACATACCAGCACGATAGTCAAGCTGACAAAAAGAAGATAAAAATTTTACACTTATTTTCACCAATATTTTTGGCTTTATTCGTTTTAGCCCAAACCCTTGTTTCAATGATTAGGGCGGATGCATCATATATTAAATATATTTGAATCACACAGAAGCTATGTTAAGTCGAAGAAATTCTGCTTTCTTCTGTTTCATGCATTTATTGAGTACCGCCTACTGCCAATTAAATCTTTCAGGACCGTTATATGATCTGGAAAGCTGCAGCAAAGCACTTTAACAGTCAAGTTGGAAAGCATATATACAAGACAGAGCATCCACTGGGCAACTTGTGAGGAAACTTCACGGTCAATAAACCCCTATTCGACTCGCGATGGATCGCAGCGAAATCTTTTGTGTAATCTAGAATGACGAGCAACTGTAAGAGCAGAAATGGACTACTGGCTGATCTGTTGGCACTAATCTGTGGCTCTTAAGTCTTTTCTCTTAATGTTCTGTTTAGCCATGACTACTCACATTTTTCTTTTCTTTTTAATATTTGCAAGCTCACCTTCTCCTCACTGTACCAAGTTACACCAACCCTCTGCCTAACATCCGGAATCATGACTACTCACGTTATCTTCCCAATCCTCAAGATTGGACATGTTGCATAGTGTCGTATGCACAGTAGTTTAATTCTGTATAAAGAATTAATCTTCATAGCAGGAGACTAACAAGCAAGATTTAAAGGGGCAGAGAAGATTCTTCTACTTTTTTAAAACCCGAAGAACCAACTTTAACTAAATTGTCTAGAGGGCTAGGGGAGAAAAAAAAAAAAAGGGATGGTCATGTATGCGTGACGTTGACTGGAATGGGAGGAATAGCGAGACACGGGATTTAAAAAGTTTAGGCAAATATTAGACAATAGACATAATGGTATATGGTACAATTAATATTGTTTCCAATGTCCAAGGAATAGATGAGGGTTCGTTTTGAACTCTATTATTGGCTTGCCCTAGCTTCTACGTAGCCGGCCCGGCAGATTTCAGAGATAACAAATAATAGCTACGCTTTTTACATGGCATATCTCCTGAGAGCACGAGTAGTGTTGCTTAACATCAATGATGTTAAAAATATATATATATATATTATCATTTTATAAAGATAATATTTTTTTGAGAGATAAAAAAATATATATATTTTTTATTTCAATGGATATTATGTTATTTAACTTGTTTATTTTTTAAATTTATCTATAAAAATTTTTATTTTTTAAAATGATGACTGTTATCAATCGCGCATATATATATATATATATATATATATAAGAAAAGAAGAAGGAGAAGAAGAAGTTTGTCACTATAAGTAATTCAACAATTAGTTGTCATTCGATAAAAGAGATAGACAATAAAAGATACTAATCTCTCCAAGGAACAGTCCAGTCGCTGGAATAAAACTTTTCACTGTGAAGCTTTAAGTTTAAATCTTGAAAAAGATGTGAGGAGATAAAATTTTAGAAATGAGAGCGAGCTATTTCTATCATATCAAAGCATGTAGCCCAAGATTCATTGGTCTTATATAGATATAGACAAGTAAAATCCAATCCAAATTCCAAAGTGATTGAAAATTAAGGTCATAAAGTGGCTAATTCAAATGTATTTAGTACTACTACTCCACAATCACGCTTGGCACGAAGCAGGAAAATGGAGTGTTTGTCAATTTTGGAGACTACATATATACATAATTATACAATAGCCAGACAAACGTGACTTTCAAACTTCGCTTTCCGTTATTAATGCTCCGTTTTCACTTTTCACAGTAACGAAGCATGCATCAACTAGTCAAAGAAGCAATCACTACTTGTTTGGTAAGCCTCGAAGGGATCAACATCAGCTAAATATGTGGGTGCGTATGCTGTACACATACGTAGACACTACGTACACCAACTACAAGGCATACGTCTAGTCTATATACACTACACTAAACTCAAATTTGAATCTGCAGTCTAATATTATAGAACAGCCAAACATATAAATTAAAGCTAAGTTTCCAAAATCCAATCCTAATAAATTCAATACCGAGAGGAATCGAAGAAGAAGACGAACCTGGATATGCGTAAATGATCGATGATCAGCGGTTTCGGTCGACCTCTTAAGTTGATCCTAATATATAACGTGAGCTTGCAAATTTAGTGACAGGGAGGAGGAGGAGGAGGAGGAGGATGGGAATTTATAGGAGAATGAGGATATTGAAAGGAATTAAACGCTAAGGAGAGAGAGAGATTTATATGCATACGGAGACATGATTCCGTCGGGTTCACTTTTTTTTTTTTTTTTTTTTTTGGCGGGCAACAGAGAAAGAGAGAGAGGGGGCTTTTGCCCAATCGTTTGGAGGGAATATGTTCTTCTTTCATTTGTTTTGAATTTACTAGACGACTAAAAGTCTTTCTTCCCCGTCCCCACTTCACCTTTCCATCGTTTCTTGAGGAATTTGTGCCTCCATTTTATTAATTACAATGAGATTTAGCCAGGGGTTTTCTCCATTACTTCTCTCAGCGTCCTTTTTCCTGGTTTCTTTTTTTTTCCCCCTATTTTTTAAATACTCTTTGAAATTCATAAATGTTTTTTCCTGATTAATGAAAAATTGCAAAACTGATATTGTTCTATAACGACATCTAAGTTTGATAGGTTGATGTAACAAGAGTCATAATTAATATAATTAATAGCTACTGTAATACAAATTTAGTTACATTGTAAGATTATATATAATTTTACAACATAAAGAGCATTACAGATGTAAGAAAAAATTAAATTAGAACATGGAATGGAATGGGATTAGACTGGTGGTTGGAGTCAATTTGAGTCCAAGCAATCGGGAAATAGGATTGGATGACCCAAAGACAAAAGTTATTCTGTGGTCAGAATATTCAATGTCGAGGTTGGATCGGATGACTCCAGGGTCAGATAAATAAACCGAACTAGATAAGAGAGCATTATACCCACCAAACGTACCCAGTCCAGCACTCGTATGTTATAAGTTTCAAACCCCAACTAGGTCAACAAAATTAGATAAATGAGTCAAATTAAATTATTCAAATATATACCCAATAAAACTTTTCTTTTTTTCTTTCTCTTCTCTCAAATCAGAGTATATAGTTATGGATTATGAGAATTCTCTGCAACAGGAAATATTACAAGTATTCGTAAGTAAAAAATCAGAGATTTTATATTTTGTCTCTACGTTGAGTTTTATTGAAGACTAATGAAACGTTTACTCGATGAATTGATTGAGATATAAAAAATTAATATTGTGAAGGAAAGGTGGTGGTAGACTTACTTCCTAGATTGGTGGTTCAATAGTCAGCTATTTTGATCTTTTATTAGATTGCTCGTTTAACTAGTTTATATTTTTTAAAATATCTTTTTTGGTATTACTAATAGTAGGGATAAAGTCAGTTCCTTTATAAAAGATAGTAGAGTTATTGGTCCGACCATTATTTTCTACTAAGGTAGAAAAAGTAATAAAGTTTAAATTCTCAAGATGTATCATGTAATCCTTGTACATTCTCTGGATACATGGTTTGATGACTTTCTTCTCATCAAAACCCTCATAGATATCTAAGATGGTCTCTAAATCATTCAATGTATTTCAATAACCCATTTCTAGAACTTTGGCATTCTCTCTCCAAATCAAACATGATCACCCTCTTATTAGTATAGAAAAACTTCTCAATAAATAGCTTGCACATAGTTTCTCATTACTAAACAAAGATAAAGACTAAGTTCACATACTAGGTATATGCTTTTTTAGTCAAGAATTTGAAAATTTTCTTTAGTTTCAAATCATCATCTAAGTCATAAACACCCAACGTCTCTAAAAATTTTATGAGATGCTTCTTGATATTTTCTTGTCTTTCATTATAAACGTTAAACTCGGGACTCACATAGTCATTTAGATAAAATCTCATGGCGATAAGGGTTGAATAAAAAAGTTAAAGATCAAACGCGCTAGCAGATTTTATCAATTGTCATTGAAGAACTTTTCTAAGTTCTCTTTAGTAAAATAGTAGTGTTAATAACTTGAAATAGCATCGTGGAGAAGCGAGTTTATGGTCATGCATAAAAATATAATGGGTGTTTTGTAAGAAAATTTTTTTCTATTTATATTAATGGTTGATCATATCACGGTTTGAGAGGTAGTAGTTTAAGGCAATCCACATATAAGAATTAGTTGGGTGATGCTAATGAGGACTTAGAAAAATGTAGCATTAATGTTCGGAGCACTCGAAGCCTTATTATTGTTTTTTTGTAGTATGAGTTGAGTATCTTAGAAGATCTTCAAGATTTTGTCCATGACTTGAAAGACTAGTTATGTAACAACCATGGTAGGAGCTAAGTCATGGATCGAGGCAAGCCATCGCCTAGAAGGGCTAGTAAGTTAACATTGTCAACTTGGAGAGATTTGAGGATTGTTTCCATTCTTAGAATTAAGTAGGCTAGTATTGTCGGCATTGTTATTAGAATCAAGCAAGGTACCATCACTATTGTGGGTTATTGAATTGTAATATCCAAAAACTTTAGATCATAATATATTATATGTATATGTGTGCAAATGTGCTTTATTTGTATTTGTAATTTAATATTTTTTATGTGTTTAGATCATTTTATGATTTTGCATAGAGTTTTAGGATATAATATATATTTTTAGGTATTATAGATAGTATTTTTATAAATAGGAACTAGTCCTACAATCTTAGCATAAGTTATTAGGAATTAAAGAATTAAAACGAGTAATAATAATTAATAAAATAATAAAGAAATAATAATAACTTTTAATATCTTTTAAATGGAATGTTAGTGGCTATGAAAGAAGAGCAAAAGTTTTGAAACATATATTAAAATTAAATAGGAGACATGAATGGTAGTGAAGAAAGAAAGTAGCCATAAAAGAAAAAGGTTGGTAGCCATGAAAGAAAAGAAAGTGATCATAAAAGAAGAAGGCTAATGGTCATGAAAGAAAGCCACTTAGTGACCATAAAAAAAAAAAAAAAGTTAGTGGTCTTTTATTATTTTTAATTCATGGACTTAAAATTTTCAAATGTTTCAACTTCCTATGCCTATATATAGGGTGTCATTCTACTCATTAAAGAAAGTCATTTCATAAGCTTATATTTCACACACACACACACACATAGAAAGAGAGAGAGAGAGAGAGAGTATAATTGAGTAAAAAGTGAAGCCAAAGGTATTTGGAAGAAAATTCAAGTCTTGATGATTAAATATTCAAAGTAAGAAAAAATTTAAACTTAATTATTTTTTTCCTATATGATCTTAGATAGGATTGAGTTCAAAATTTCATGATTTAGGATTGATTATGTAAAAATTATATTTTAATATTAAAATCTTAAATTTTTATTAGAATATTTGATGATTAAATGTATTTAAATAAGAATTGACAAGGTTAAGTTAAAATTTAATAACGAGTAGATTATATGAATATAATCAAAAGAGAATTGAATAAATTAGAGTAGAGTTGATAATTTAATTATGATTTTTAATTTAAACGAAATTATAGGAAAATAATAGGAATTAATAAAAATTAAATAATTAGAGATAAAATAATAATATTCAATTTCTTATGTTATATAGTGTGTATGTTCAAGGTATTGAATCAAGTAGAGGTAACTATTTTTAAAGAAATGTTACGATAAACGAGTGATCTTAAGCGAATCAAGTAAGTGTAACTCATCTACACTATAGACGTAAATGTTATGTGTTTTTATGTGATTGATGTGATATAATGGTCTTAAAGTGCATTCATATGCATGCATATGTTTTACATATTGATTGAAAGAAAATGTTTTAAATAAACGAATGAGGTTTTTTTTTTTTAATGTATATTGAGGTTTAAAGGTTAAGGTTGCTTATCGAGACATAAACGTTGAGGTTTGACTCGTTAAATGATGAGGTTAATGGTTTTATTGAGGCTAGAACCCGCTAACATGTGTTAGTATCTTCTAGTGAGCCCAAATGAGGAAAAGAATTTTTAAGACATTCATATATAAAAAGTTTTAATGTAAAATCATGCATGTTATACTTATTGGGATATTCATATCTCACGTTCATTCCGTGGTGTAAGTAATGATACAAATGTTTGATGTTGATGCTACTTCAAGTGACCTAGGTGACTCATGTGCCTACCTTTGCGTGTTTCTAACAATTAGATTATGCTTTAAATGAATATTTATTTTTAAAATAATAAATGTAATGATGTTAAACTTATGAATGTTGTAAAATTTTACTTAGAATTTGAGTATAAATATTGGGACAAATTATTTAGGAATGTTAATTATTGTGAAAGATGTTTTATAAATGATAAAATTTTAGAATAACGCTTTCGCTTTGTTAATGAGAAAATCTTATGGTTATATATTATTAATGACATTTTTTAAATTAATATATTTAAAGATAAATTAAATTAAATTAGGAACTTAATTTTAAAAAAATAAAAAGGATAAAAGTTTTAGTATCGACCTGTTCGGTCGTGACCTTTCAAGTGAGTCGTCTCGATTAACATACGTTACGGAATTGATTGCATGATTAGTATTCTTCATGGTGGTCTTAGAAGGAGCCATTATTTTTTTACAATTACCAACTGTGCAATGGAGTCTCTAAAATGTATGTGAGATTCTTGAAAATTGATCAAATGACTGATCGATAAGATGATCAAGATGTAAAAAGTTAATATTACGACTTACGAAGCGACAATCAATTAACTAAATAGAATGAATACAAATAATGAGAGACATTAGAGGAGGAGCAAGGAATGCTAACAACACGCAAATCGAGCAGTTGGTATGTGGGTGCTCAAAACTTAAAGCGAGATGGAGGTTTAGATAATGTATGATGTATGAGTGGCAAAGTTTTTTGCTAAAGATTAAAAAGGCTGGAATTTGTTTTCACAATGAAGTGAAATAAAGATAACATTTGGCCATTAGAATTGTGTCACATCATCTATACTTGGATTGTCATATTTAAGTTAGAGAAATTATAATTTTTTTAGTTAAACTCGCTTCAACTTACTAGCAAATGGTGAAAGAAATAACAATTGGGCTTCTTTTTTTTATCCTATCCTACTTTGAATCCACCAAGTCAATTTATCTAATATAATCCAAATAAAAGGCGAGAGACACTAGTCCTACCAAAATACTCGAATCCATCATTAGCAACCCAAAGCTTTATGCTGGGCAGGATCCATCCTTACTTCAATTTATTTATTATGTATTTTGGACCCATACAAATAATAATAGTAATAATAATACTTAATAAAATTAACTAAAATTATATATATATATAAACAACAATATATAATATCTTTTTACATCCGTTTCAGCTCTTTTTTATTTTTCACCTTTTATTTCGTAATTTGATTATTTATACCCGTGTATCAACTCAAAGGTGAATAGATTATCATGAAAGAAATTTACAAAGAAATAAATTTTAATAAAAGTTCACTCCTGTAAAAGTATAAAGAAGTTATATGTATTGAAAATTAAGAAGATGATATATTGAATTTATCATATTAATTAAGATTGGGGTGCAGATGATTTGGAATGAGACTAAGGTTTCTATGCCTTCAAGCAATTAACCAAATACATAGAACAAATTTTAGTTCAATTTAATGTGACTCGCATTAGTTCATTCAACATAGGTCATCACCAAGCCTAGATGGCTAGCTACTTTCTCTAAATGTATAACCTTTTCTCCACCACCATTGCTTTTGGTGTCACATGAAAAACTAAAATATAATAAATCAAAAAAATTGAGTGAAAGGAGCGGCTCTGATAATTTTTGCAGTGTGAGAAAAAGGTTACACATATATTCTCTTCAGCTGTCTGGTGAGATCTCCTTCGGATTTTTTCTTTAACATCATGCAGGGTGATCGTCAGGCCAGCGCGATCCCAACTTTATTTGCCTGTCAGTTCTCAGCTCACATCTTTATGCATCTACTTTTCTTTGTTCCCTTTTTTTTTTTTTTCCTTTCCTTTTTAATTACTGTAATACATAATTAATTTGCATGGTTAATTCATATATGCTTTTTGCAGAAAGCATGTCGATTCGCTACTTTTGAGACTGCAATATTTTTATTTTTATTTTTATTTTTTAAGATAAAAAGGTGAGCTTCCTGTAAAGTTTGCCTTTGATTCAATAGTCTTTATACAATCTTGAGAAAGAGGGACCTTTCTGATTTATTTTACTGTTTTGATGTCGTCAACTTCTTCGTTAAATATTAGGAATTAAAGCTGCGTCTGTTCACTGTTGTAGAATAGTGACTACACATTTTTTACCATTATTTTTTTCTAGACTAATCTTCATTTAGAAAATGAAATAAAAAAGTAATAAAGTAGTATAAAGTGGTATTGGATGTCTCCCAAGAAAGACTAAATCATAAATTATATTCTATAGTTTTACAAAAAGAATTAAATATTTTTTTAAAAAAGCTACCAGCTAATAGAGCCATCGAAGATTCCCACAGTAAATATCGGTGCGTAGAAAGAAATAAATCTGAAAGCAATCTCGGGATAGTCCCATAGCATATTCCGTCGGAAAAAGTGTGCTTATGGTATCGCAATCGCTAGACTGGCATCAATTCCGAGTTCAAAATTGGAAATACCTTGTCAAATAATTAAAAGTAACTTATAATTACGAAGATAAAAAATATTACTAATAATGGGGTTTATCTAGAGGATTATTCTTTTCTTATTAAAAAAAGAGGTCTAAATTTTAGCAGTGACCGATCCGGAATTTTTGACAGTAGGGTCAGATGGCTTTGGATATAAGAAATTAAATGGCTTTACTTGTACAATTTCATTTTTTTTAGACCCTATACGATTTTTTTTTCAGATTAATTGAAACCATTTATTCTTATAAATTTATTAATTATCTATTATAACTTATAACATTGTTGAATATTCATTCTATGTGGTAATTTAAAATTAACGAGTAACCAATCAAACAAGAAGATGTTGCGATATGAGCCCTAATCGTTTTAGTATACATCCAAACTAAAATAGAAAAAGCTTTTAAACAAGTTTATATATACATATATATATAAACACTGGTTTAATATTAAAGGATGGGAAAAAAAACTAATTGAACCAACTCGTTTAATCCTAAACTAAATGAAAAAACAAACGAGACACTCAAATTTATTTAAAAACCGAGTAGACATTGTCATTTCTCTCTCTTCGTGTGTTTCATCTTTTTCTTTCTCAATCCTAAGAACCCTAATCTTTCATCATCTTCAATTAGTGAAGGACAATATTGATTGGTATTTGACTATAAACATGCACAAACTTATACTCGTGATGGCCATGCTAGAAGTGTTAAAGTATAAATTGTTGATATTGATTTTCAATCTAAGAACTATTTAGTTATTATCTTTTTTTCTTTCTTTCTTTTTTTTTTTTTTAAAGGGACGGTGGTGTTTAAACTTCATTATGGAATCTTTGATATATTGCCAATGATTATGTTCTATCATTGTGGCATTGCCCTTTGTTCTAAGCAAGTCCGTCGATATTCTTCGCCGCTATCATAAATTAGTAACCCCTTGCACATTAATTTTATTTCCCTTTAAACTTTATCCATGTTTCTTAACCAAGTTTTTCAATTGACTTCTTCGGTTCCGATGGGTTGCTCCAATGAAATTATTGTCAAATGTAGAGATCAACTTAACTTTGACATATTACGAACTTGTTGTAAATAAATTTTTAATGCGATTGATATTTCTTTAAAAAATTAACCCGGTAATGATTATCATGGATGAAGTAGGTCACTAGCCTCATAACATGCACAATGGATCGTTGAACTAATTTTCTCTTACTATACTAAAAATTTTAAATCAATTTTTTTGTTGTCGTTTAACTCAATTAACAAATTTAGGATACGTGGATCATGACGACCGTGATGATGGATAAACGTTTGTGGAGCTTGAACGAAAGCCCTTGTGCATTGTGTACTTATAAAACAAGTCTTTTTGATTGGGTAGGAGATTCTTCGACACCCAAATAAGTGATTAGAAGGTGGCGTACATTCCTCGTGATGCCTAACTCGTTCGTTCCTTTAAGGATAGGGCCATAATTTCTATGACTTCCCATCCTTCGAGGGGTTTAAGTATGAGTTCTATCTTTTTGCCTCTCTAAGAGTACGATCGTGATAATTTTCATTGATATTCTAGCAAATCGTTTGTTAAGGGATTTGACTATAAAGTAAGAAGGCATTTTTTAGGCAATTATTTTGACTAACATAGTATTTGATCATGAAAAAAACTTTTATATCAAAATGGTTACAATGACATTTATTAGGGTCTTGAATTCAAGGATCATGGAAAAGGCGATATGTGACTTCGGATTTGGGAGAGGTATTTGTTAACTCCTTCATAAAGTTACTCTTGATTCCCTCTAATGATGACGATCTCTTTTGAAAATGAGATTTTTAAGGATAAATACCTAATGCTGGTTATTACTCTTATCTTGTGCAATAAAGTATATTGAAGATGTTGTTATACGCCATTCATATTTTTATGATTGTGAACATTGAAATGCCTTATGCTCGGTTATTACTTTTATCTCGTGCAATAAAGTCTATTGAAGATGTTGTTATACGCCATTCATATTTTTATGATTGTGAACATTGAAATGATGGTGATCTCCTAAGAGGGAGCCTCTAACTTGATTGATATTTGCATTGTTCCTTTCATAGTTACTTGTCCACTTTGTATGCCTAGTATTAGTGCGGTTATGGGTTAAAGTTGGAATACTTTTAGTCTTGTCAGCTTGAAAGCTTCTTTAGAGAGGATATTTATTACACTCCTACATATATTAGAATGTTATAGAATTTGTGTCTGGAGATAATGGTAATGATAACTATAGTGTCATTAGTGAGAAGGGTAATCCCTATAGAGTTCTTAAAGGTAAAGATTATAAGCTTGTGTCATGGTGTTACCTCTAGTGTCGTAGCTTAAGACCATTTTGCCCATGATCGTTTCTTTACGTGTATGGTCTTGGTCGAGTTCTCTTATTAGTATAGGTGCCCAAGATCCAACTATGTTTGGATGGACTTGAGTTAATATATCATTGTATTATTTATTTTGATAATAATAAAGAAGTCATTATATTAATTCTTATGTTTACATGTTGATAAATTCAATAGAATTTGATAAAAATCCTTATGATATGCATTTGCAATAGCGATTGATCGAAAGATGTGAGACAAACACTAATGCACATAAATGATATCATTAAATGTCCCAAGTCGTAGCATTGTAAAAAATAGACATTGAGAATATACGGATAGACTTGTGAGTGCTATACTCATGCTATATGATAACGAGTAGGAGATCTCATACATATTGGCATGGTGATGCCAAAGCAAGCACTTAGGTGATTTATGTTAGAGAACATATCACTAGACTTGACTCGTCATGAGAACCCATTTAGTTTTAGTCTATAGGAATCTTATACGAGATGGGTTCAAATGATCCTTAGACTTGAAGTCGTCACGATTATCTTGTTGGATGACTTATGCACTTTGACACTCATTTCGATTGACCCATTAATGGGCCGCATGTGGATAATTCGTTGAGTGTACTAGGAATCCAATAGAGATAGGTGTATGACTAAAATAGGACATGTCATTCCTTGTATGCTAAAGGAGTTATCACATTGCATTTCGATAAATGTCCGCTTAAGAAATCTATGGCCATAGTAGAAATATATCAATAAAGCATAGTTGGTTTACTCAAAGAGCTAAGACATTTGAGAATCGTAAAAAATTTATGTGATCATAATCGAACAAGACTAATAACTAAGTTCGAGATCACACTCGTGATAAGTTGGCACGAGGATTGAATTGTATGGTAACCATGCTCGTGAAAGATAATAATAGATTTACTAATCTTCCTAGAGAATTGGGTAGTCATGATGCCTTGTTAAAAGCCAATCTTGATTTATGTATCAAGAGATAAAAGAGAATTATTTTATTCTTGATACATTGCCAACATATCTAGGAGCCTATTGAGTTATACGCATAAGTTTAAGTATTCACATTATAAATAAGAAGCAAAAATATTGAAAAATGTTTCCAATCATAAAAGTTTTCTATTTTGGAAAGTGTTTCCAAAAATGAAAAGTTTTCTATTTTAGAAATCGGTTTCCTAATTTAGAAGTTAGTTTCAAATTTAGAAATAAAAAAACGTTAAAGAAAAAGAGTTTCCTAATTTTGTTTAAAAGGGTATTTTAAAAAATTACTTCCTATTATGGACTCCGTTAAAACAATCTAAGAATATTTATTTAGATAGTCCAAATAAATAAATTGAGCTAAAATAGTTTTGGTCCATTACGTTTAATTCAAAAGACTTAAGATATTTTGATACGAGGAGAAATATCAACCTTATTGGATAAGGTTGAATATTTTAAAGATAATAATCAAATAGTCCAGATATAAAATAACTCTTCATCCTTGAGGGATAAGGAAATAACAACCTAGATTCCTAAAAAGAACTTGTGGTCATCCCTCTCCTTGTCCTTGGAGGACAAGGAAACTCTACCTCTATATATAATAGCAAAGGTGCGGCATGAAGAGGCTAATCAACAAAAGCGTATTCGGGTAAAGAAAAAAAAGAGGGAGCAAAGTTTCGACCAGCCCTAAAATTAAATAAGACACACGACCAAGAGAGAAAAATAAGGAAAAAATAGTTTTCTCCTAAACCCTAGCAAGAAATACTCTTTCCTTCTCCTTTAAGGTTGTCGTAAAATTGTCCTAGATTGATTTTTAGAGAAAATACTAAATCGAAAAGGTGAAGCTAGTACCCCATTGATTTTTAGTACTTCTTTATGGATACTTGAACTGTTTGGATCATCAATAAAGGTCGGACACTTGGACGAATTTTCTGAAAAATGAATTTAGATTTACGCTGCAAGAGGTAATCCTTTACTTATAGCTTATTATTCATGTATATATGGTTAGTAGATTCAACGGCTTGATCTTGAGGCCTTAGATGGAGGAAATTTTTTTGTTTATTTCACACCTTCATAGAATGCATGATCCTTTTATCTCTTAGCAAGGTAATAGTGATTTTTGGCACATCATTTTGAAGTTGCTCCAGTTTATCAATGTGGTGGTTGGGATCATCCCTCAAAAACCTTTTGTGATAATCTCCAACGATCAAATTTTCAATTTCTTTTTTCAAGGAGTTACGCTCTTAGGTGTCCTTTTTTATGATTTTGGTGGTAGAGGTAATATTTCTCCAAACTCCTTAGGTGAGAATGACCTTTTTACTAACGAAGGTGATTTAAAAATGCATCTCTCCGAATAGCTACAAAGACTTCTATTCGGATAACATTCGAGGTGCAATCTGGACTTCGAGAAACACTAGATAACTATGTGTGGGCTTCTTTGGGTTCTTTTTGAACCTATACAAGAAGATGATGACTTTTTTTATTTATCGGTTGTTCTATAGAATTAAGAGTGTGTCTCCTCGGCAATGATTACTTCCTCCATCTTGATGTGGCTTTCGACTAGTTTTTTACTTGGTACTAGTTTTGATGGGGGAAGGGCATAAAGCTTCTTCCACTTGATATCTATAACCTTTTTAATGAAGGCTTTTATGGCTACTAGTTCCATCAAATTGTCCATTGATAGCATCTTTTATGGAATCAAAAGAGATACACTTGAGTGCTTTTTTTTCGTGCTACGTAATAGAGAAAAGAATAGATAAACTTTTTTAAGCAAAAATACCGGTAGAGAATTGAGTTATTAACTTAGAGATGATCCTTAAAGCTCAAGATAGACTTGAAGTCTAAGTTGTTGTACAACTTCCTAGCAATACCTTGGAAAGTATTTGAAAGTACTTTGCGGATGGCATTTGTCCAATGTAGCACAAGCTCGAGAATTCCTCTCATGTTTTGTACATGTTTTGTAGGATCGATTGAACTATCATACATATCCAAATTCATCCTACTCGAGAGAAATTCTTTAGAGAGCTTGATGTTAAGGATAAGTGGAGTTAAGGGCAACATATGAAGCTTATGTTCATAGTGATCTATGTATGAGTGAGAGGAGATTTTATTTTCATGTAGTAATACTTGAACTTTAGGCTTACATATGATGTTTTTAATGAGGAAAAGCACCGCCTATGCTTTTCTTGGTATCCTTTGGTCGCGCTAGCGCTTTCTTAGTGCCATATTGGTTTTTAGATCTTTTCTCTTTTTCCTTTTCTCTATGAGATCCTTGCATTGCTGGTTTTTTTCTCATGCAACGTCCATGACTTTGTTAAGGTATTGGAAACACATGTTGACCTTGTTCCTCATTTTTGGTGCCGAGCATGGATTTCCTACACCAATTTGGCATGCATAGGCTTTGTCAATTTGTGAAAGAAAAAAAGATGGCTTTTTTGAAACGAGGTGCAGTGTGTGGGGGTATTGGAGTATATGGAAGGGAGGGTATACAAGTGTCCGAAACATTAAGCTAAGCAATTTGATTTGTGCTTGAACCGCCCAATAATACCTTTGGAGATTCCGAATATGCTCGATTCATTTAAACAACATCCACAAGCTTAGTATTAGGACTAGCAAAGTCCGAAAGGGTAGTACCTTCGGGAACTTCGTCCGATTTGCTATGCATGAATTTGGAGACACTCTAAAGAGAAAGATTGGATATATGAGGAATTTGGCTAACTTTCTGCTCAAATCCCCACGACGACGCCAACCGATGTGTTGTCATTCGACTTAACTATCAAATTAAAGACATGGGGTTTTTTATGACAGTGACGATTGGTGAATGTTCGTGGAGTCCGAATGAAAGTCCTCTTGCATCTTGTACCTACAAAACAAGTTCTTTTGATTGGATAGCAAAAGAAACTCTTTTATCATGTATGAAGACATAAAAAACTCTTCTTTTGTAAATAGAATAATTAATTCTATTTAGTTTCTCAATCTTAAGGAATCAACAAACTTTTTGTTTTAATACCATAGTTAAATACAATACAATGACGATAAATAAAAATAAGTGATATAAAATCTTGTAGGATTGTTACTAACAGAACAAGAGTTTTTGTGTTTATATTTAACAAAACATTTGATTGAAAATTAATTTTTATTAGCGAAAGATCCATTTTCATGGATAAAACACACAATTCTTCAATTGATGCCTATACTTATTGTAATTTTTGACTAACAGACACAATTCTTGTGAATGGATATACGTCGTTAATAAATATAACTCTTGTCATAAAAAAACTATTTGTGAAAATCCATAATAATATTTAAATAAGATTAAATATTTTTTTCAGTTTTTTGGTGGCGAGAAATTACTGGAGAGATGCATGGTGTGTGAAAAGCCAATGAACCTAAAATGGGTCCTAAGGAGGGACATAATGAAAAGCTCCTGATCCGAAGAGATATGCATTGCATGCACGTTGTGATTCTCTTGTTTTCTCTTTTGATTCCTTTACCGTACGAAAAAAGAATGCATGCAATTGCTGAAGACAATTTCTCTCATTACTCTCCATTATCATCATTACGATTTTGACATCTCTTAATTAATGTGTCTTTTTCTAAATCCACATAACGCACAAAAGCAATCTTATCCTAGAGAGTAGCTACTAGATTCTTACGTTTCGGTCCGTTCCTTTTTCTTTTCTTTTTTATTGGGAATTAAAATTAAACAGAAACAATCTGTGAATCATGTTTTTTGTAGTGCCTCAAACCTTTTTTTTTCTTTTTTCTTTTTTTAGGCCTCGGTTATTCTGGATAAATGTGTATATGGCAAAAGATCAGTTCGAATAGTACTTAGATGTTCTCATAAATCGTGTACAAATATGGGGCGCCATTCCATGTTATTAATTATATTAAAATAATAATAATAATAAAACCACCCCTCAAAATAAGGAAAAAAAAAAAGAAGAAATCGGAGAGTAATTAACCCACGTTCAGTCATTAGACGAGAAATTGAAAAACGTTAAATACATCAACCTATTTAGCACTAACTTGATCATGATGATACCCATAAAAAGAAAAGAAAAAGATTTTTTTAATTGATTTAATTTTTCTACACAATAAATTGCATTTGGGTTTCCCGCTCTGTATATAGGTAATCAAATCCACCTAAAAAACTATGATAAATAATATTGTAGGAAATGAATAACTGCTCTTTGCTCAACTATATGTATATAACATTAACTAACAAATTAATAGCTACTCATGTAAATCATGACGGTTCAATCATAAGAATTTTCATTTGTTATTTTACTTGGGATAAGATTATTATTATTATTACATGGAATAAGGTTCTATCTAGCCCTTGTTTTTAAATTCAATGGTACATGTTTAAAAAGTATTAGTACATATGTATCATGCATTGTTTTTGTTTTACAGCTAGAAACATCCTTTGATTATAATGAGATAAAGTTCTAACTTTCTAGCTCAATTATTTTTATTTTGTGTTTGAGATTTCAAATCTAATGACTAAGACAACAAAATTATCTTTTTAACTATCAATTTACTATTTGTTCATGTTATTATTATGGATTTTTTTTTTTTTAAATCTATTAGAAGATCCGTTGGATTTTGAATTACATAATAGAAATAACCATTCTACATTATATAATAATTAAATAAATTGGAGTTATTGAAATTTTATTTTACTAAAAAAAGGCTATAAAAAATAACGGTTAAACTATATGTACCTTCTTGGATATTATATATGAATTTCAAGAACAATAAGAGAGTCGCCAAATCCAAATAAGAGAACACCTCCGACCATTACTGCTATAGACAAACTAATTCTAAGCAAGTTTCCAACCTTGAAGGAAATCTTCCACATCCATAGAAGATAGAAACAAGCTTCCTTGCCGCTCTTTGTTTGTAGCTTGGATTGGGGTGAGTGGATTCTCACTTGAAAATTTGCTAGCCTAGCCTAGGGCAACAACTTGGAAAAAGAAGGCAGACGAATCCAGCAATGCCATCACTTTTTCTAGCCACACCATTCTAATGCCTAGTGCTTTTCCTGTTAGCCAAAAGAGCAGCTAGCTCTATGTACAAACAAAAACGTAATTGAGTAGGGAAATCATTAACACGTAGCGTTCTCTCTCCCTCTCTTTGGGGTGAGTAAATGGATGCAGATGCAGCCATAGATGGATCTTTCAGCAGTCCTTTGTCGTCCTGTCCGACAAAGAATCTGTGGCATGGTATTAGTTCCGGAATAAAAATCCAAGATATTATCTACTCGTTTGCCCATATGAGGATGGGTCTAGTTTGCAAGTGGATGAGTAGTCCCCGATAAAGAACAAGAGATTATTATAAATTTAGAGTGTGATTTTTTTCGATTTTTTCGATTTAAGTGTTTTTATTTTATTTATTTGAATGTGTGAATTTTTAAACCTACATTTTCATTTCTTTTTTTCTTTTTCCCCTCACCTAGTCAGTTATAGTCCATACGAACTTATTTTTTTTTAATGCTATGTATCCTAATTTTATTTTAATTTTAATAATTTTTTATTACTATTTACTATTTTAATTTATAATTTTATTTAACTTTATCAGATATGGTCCAGATAAAATTTTAAAGTAGGCATTTGTTAGCTTTTAAAATTAGAAGAACTCAACTAATAAATTTTTACGTTATAGATAATTAAATAGAAAAATAAAAGTTTGTATACCCAGATAAAAATATATAAACACTCGATTAGAAATAAAATGTAATATTCATGTATTCTGGATGTATGCATTATCATGTTGATATGCCAATTTAATGACCACATCAATACATATTTGATGAAATCTAACATAAATAGTTGATCAGAAATAACATTAAAAATTCACACACTTAATTAACAAAAATAAAAGTATATACATTCAAATAGAAAAAAAAACCAAAATTCACACTCCAAGCATATAACATTTATTTATTTTTAATTGTTATTTATTTTATTTTAGTTAGAGTCAGTTCAGTATCATTTACTAACAAACCCAAGAACTATTTAATGTTGATTGTTTATTGTTTTTAAAAACTATTAATTTTTTTTAGCAAAGATGTATGTTAGAAAAATTCATATACATAATTAATTTAAGAAATATAATAATATTATTAATTAAATAATAATAATATCACATAATTTAATAATTATGATTGAATGGTAATATCATAACAACAATATATATGACAATGATGACGGTAATAGTTGCAATAGGATAATAATTGATGTGATGATAAAAATAATGATATAGATTTTAATATTAAATTTATGATACTTGTCGTTTTATTAGTAAATAATAATAGTCGTCATAGGTGATAATGATGTGAAAGAGGTTAATGAAATAATATTCTAAAAGGCAAATATAACTATAATATGTTAACTAAAGTCATAAAAATAACGATAGTAATGTTGATATAGTTGATAATAATGTTGATACTATTAAAGGAGGTGATGGTGGTGGAAAAAAAAATGAAAGAAATTATTAGAGTGACTATGATGATAGTATTGACATGGTACTGTAATGATGGTGGTGGTCATAATAAGTGGAAGTGGTATATGTGGATAGTTATGGTGGGAATGTGGTGGCATGATAGTAGTATGTTGAAAACATGATATTTAATAAATAAAAAAATTAAAATTAAAAATTAATTTTTGTTGTTTTCAAAAAGATAAAAAAATCAAGTTTTTAAAAATGCTCAAAATAAATAAATAAAACAAATAAAAAAACCGCAATAATATGAAACAAGACCTTAAATAGTTGCTTTGTTAGTTTTTAATTTACCGCATAATTGTGAAGTGGAAAAAAGGGTCCTTTTTTGCACCAATTATAGGTGACATCTCGTGTGAGGACCATTATATCTTGTACTAAGGAGGAATCTCTATCTTTTTATTTATTTATTATTATTATTATTATTATTTTGACTTTTGAGAAACAATCTCTATCTTTTCGTATTGTGTGTTATATGAGGAATTACGTTATTGAAGAACAAGGAATAAAGAGAAAATAGGGAATTTTAGCTTGCATGATAGGCAAAAGAGAGTATTAAACCTTGCCTCATCGATTGCAAACGTCTTTCATGAAAAATTTTAGGTTTTTTATACAGCAACGATCATTCAGCTGGATATTATTTGTAGTTCAACTGATATTTTCATCTTCTCCTTAAGAATTATAGATTTCCTCGAGCAAAACAAATATTTTTATGCTTTTTTTCCTTACAAAATCAAATGTTTTGATATATATATATATTATGAAAACAAGCTGGTTTTGGTTTTCTGCTCTCCTTTTTTTTAAACGTTCACAATAGATGACTCGTGGAAAAGAAATCAGCACTTCAGCAGATTTCATGGAAATCACCTTGCTATTTCCAAACAACGACCATAGTTATAATCAATCCTAGACTTTTTTCTAGACAAAACGCACATATTTCTTGGCCATGACCTTAAGGGTCATTGGTCCCTTCATTAGACCAATCTTGTCCAATGAAAGGGGGCAAATATTCTATGGTGACTTTAAATTGGTCGTCTCTATATTTTCAGTTTTCACGTATCTGCAAAGAAATTCTGTGTAGGCCATATTTGAGAGAGGATCCTTATTTCCTCACACATTTTATTTGCTTTATGCAACATTAAAGTGGATATAACATGCTAAAGTTGGCATACCAACTCAAAGGTAAGCACAAATTTCATGGCTGCTTAATTAATTAGGACCAGAAATGACAAATTGAAAGCAAGTTCATCAGGCTTGTCTCGTCTCAAAATCCCCACCAACCCCAGAGTCACAGATAGATCCAACAAAGTCTGCGGCTATTTTTATTAAAGGCCGTAGCTAGTTTAAATTGGACAAAATAAAAATTTCATAATAATCCTAAACAATTGTTGCTAAAAAGATAACAGATTAAACAGAAGCATGAAATTGCGAAATAGACACCAAAACTTGCTATAAAAAATTACTCCTTCAAAGAAATTAATTTTTTTGAAAATCAATTCGTGAATATTAGTGAGACACCTCACCTACCAGAAAATGAGAGTAAGCTTATGAGTGAGTAAATTTTAAATTAGTCAATTTAGCTTTGAAAAGTTAATAAAATAATCTTTCTAGTTTCAAACACTAACTAATTAATTGGTTCTTTTCATCCATTTTATGTCATTTTTCAAATGTTTTTTATGAAATAGAAAATGTAAAAAAATAATAATAAGTATTATGAGAAACTTGAAGAGAAAAGAAGACATTTTATAAAACAAATTGATATTAAATTAAACATGGTCAATATTGGCCAAAAAACCAATTAATTATTTTTTTGAAACTAAAGGAACTATTTCATCCTTTTTTGAAAAATAAAAGGATTAAAAATTTACTCCCTTATGCGTAGACGATCAGGATAAGTTTTTTTTTTTTAACAAATCTAAAAGAATATCCACCAACTATATATGTAGTTTCAATTTTGCCATTAAATTTTTTTATCTCAATTTTTGTTCCAATTTTTTAAAACTTATCAATTATGGATTTTCATTTTTTAAAGCTTTTTCATCCAAATTGTACAATCTTTTTTGTTTGTTTTTTTAATAAGAAATGCCGTTAGTTTGTAGAAACTTAATGTTTTATATTAAGTGATTTTAATAGAAATCTTTAATTGATAATCAAATCATTTAGAAGTAAAATTGATGCAAAAAAAAAAAAAAAAAAATTGGGAATTAAAACTATGAAAAATAATTAAAAGATAAAGCATAAAACTTAAAAAAATTTGTTAAATTGAAAGATATGTTGATTGAGAATCCGCTTGTTACAAACTAGATTTTCTCTATTTATACAAAAATGTTGAAATTGATGACTAAAGTAATTTAAGGTAGTAAAAAGAGAAAATAACTTTTATTTATAGACAATAATTTTAGATAAAAACAAGCAATTAAGGAAGTAATATATTTGTTGCAATCCGATGCACTTTAAGAATTTCTAGCGAGAAAAGCTAAAGATTGAAAGGCAATTTATAGAATAATTCACAAATTAAAATTGAGTTCAATCAATTAATATGAAAGAACTTACAAAAATCCATGAAATTGGGTTAGAAAAACAAAGTTACAAGAATTAGTCAATAGAAAGAAACTACAAGAAGAACTAGAGAAAAACTAAAAAGAAAATACCCAAGTTTTACAAAACGACTATAATGGTTATTGCTACTTGATTTTAACAATCTCTCTAGCTCAACATAAAAAATTGTTGTATGTGCCACACATGCCTTCACTTATTTTTTTAATAGGTGACTTGCTGACTTGTCTTGACCATTTCCTTCTCTACAACTCTTTCAATTCCAACAATATTGACCTATTCCCTTTTTAAAATTCTTCAATTCCAACAGTCATTTTTTTTGGTAATACCCGAGACTTTGAGACCTTCCTATGCTTGTGTGTGTGTTCATTATGGTTTAGGAAGTTGCTATGCATGTGTGTGAGTTTACTTTCTTAAAGCATGTGTATGTTATACTTTGATTTACAAGGGTGTTATGCTTTGTGTTTCATTAGTGCATGTTTGGTTTGTAAGCTTATGTTGTTAAGTGCTATAAGTGAGTGGGTGACTTAAGAACTTTAGTATGACAATTAAAAGATTGAGTGCTCAATTGATTAGTGCATGTTCGGTTTGCAAGCTTATGTTGTTAAGTGCTATAAGTGAGTGGGTGACTTAAGAACTTTAGTATGACAATTAAAAGATTGAGTGCTCAATTGAACTAAGTGACTAAGTATAGTGATTAACATGTTAAGTTATGCAAACTTGGAGAACTTAGGAATTAGATTTAATAAATTGTTCCATACATGTTATAACCTAAAAATAAACTTGAATGATGTCCCATATATATATATATATTGCAAGCTTATGTTGTTAAGTGCTATAAGTGAGTGGGTGACTTAAGAACTTTAGTATGACAATTAAAAGATTGAGTGCTCAATTGAACTAAGTGACTAAGTATAGTGATTAACATGGTAAGTTATGCAAACTTGGAGAACTTAGGAATTAGATTTAATAAATTGTTCCATACATGTTATAACCTAAAAATAAACTTGAATGATGTCCCATATATATATATATATATTGCAAGCTTATGTTGTTAAGTGCTATAAGTGAGTGGGTGACTTAAGAACTTTAGTATGACAATTAAAAGATTGAGTGCTCAATTGAACTAAGTGACTAAGTACAGTGATTAACATTTTAAGTTATGCAAACTTGGAGAACTTAGGAATTAGATTTAATAAATTGTTTCATACATGTTATAACCTAAAAATAAACTTGAATGATGTCCCATATATATATATATATATATATATTGCAAGCTTATGTTGTTAAGTGCTATAAGTGAGTGGGTGACTTAAGAACTTTAGTATGACAATAAAAAGATTGAGTGCTCAATTGAACTAAGTGACTAAGTATAGTGATTAACATGTTAAGTTATGCAAACTTGGAGAACTTAGGAATTAGATTTAATAAATTGTTCCATACATGTTATAACCTAAAAATAAACTTGAATGATGTCTCATATATATATATATATATATATATATATATATATTGCAAGCTTATGTTGTTAAGTGCTATAAGTGAGTGGGTGACTTAAGAACTTTAGTATGACAATTAAAAGATTGAGTGCTCAATTGAACTAAGTGACTAAGTATAGTGATTAACATGTTAAGTTATGCAAACTTGGAGAACTTAGGAATTAGATTTAATAAATTGTTCCATACATGTTATAACCTAAAAATAAACTTGAATGATGTCCTATATATATATATATATATATATATATATATATATATATATATATTGCAAGCTTATGTTGTTAAGTGCTATAAGTGAGTGGGTGACTTAAGAACTTTAGTATGACAATTAAAAGATTGAGTGCTCAATTGAACTAAGTGACTAAGTATAGTGATTAACATGTTAAGTTGTGCAAACTTGGAGAACTTAGGAATTAGATTTAATAAATTGTTCCATACATGTTATAACCTAAAAATAAACTTGAATGATGTCTCATATATATATATATATATATATATATATATATATATTGCAAGCTTATGTTGTTAAGTGCTATAAGTGAGTGGGTGACTTAAGAACTTTAGTATGACAATTAAAAGATTGAGTGCTCAATTGAACTAAGTGACTAAGTATAGTGATTAACATGTTAAGTTATGCAAACTTGGAGAACTTAGGAATTAGATTTAATAAATTGTTCCATACATGTTATAACCTAAAAATAAACTTGAATGATGTCGTATATGTATGTATGTATGTATTTATGTATGTATATATATATATATATAACAACTTAGGAAAACAACATGTTAAGTAATTTAATGTATAAATTTCTTATGGTTAAGTAATTATACAAGTGTGCACCTAGGTGATAATTTTTTAGTGTTTTGATTTATCTAAGTCGACAAAAGTGAAGAAAAAGAAAGGGAAAATTTTATAGCCTATCTAAGTGATAATATAACTTTGTAAAAACATACACTCAACAAAAAAGAAAACCAATCAAGTTTGGTCGAAAGGAAGAGAGAAAAAAAGGAAAAGTGTTTGGCCATGAGAGCGGAAAGAATTAGGTGATTTGGTCGAGAGCAATAATAAGGAAAGAAGAGGTGATTTTGAAGAGCTTCTAGGGGTATTTTTAAATCTAGTTAAACCTAAAGTAAGTGTAATCTCATCTTAACTATATCACAAGACATAAAAGTTGTAGGATTGTTGTGTTTATGTACTTGATTGATGATCGATTCCTTTGGATGGTGTGATCATGAGTTTAATTGGTGATTGATCAATTATGATGTTGTGATTACTTGATGATTGATCATAAGGTTATTTAAAAATTATAAGTTTAATCTCAACTACATCACCCGACATGGATGTTATATGATTGATTGATGGTTGAACTTAGGTGTTATAGGATTAATATGTTTAGGTGTTCAATTGAACTTGTGTTGATGTCTTGCTTGATGTTTGTGTTATAAGTGATGATGCCCTTAATTGATGATTATTTAATGTAATCTTATCTTAATTACATCATAAGACATGAAAGTTATAGAATTGTTATGCTTAAATGCTTAATTGAGAATTGTTTACTTGTGATGATGTTAGAAGGATTTGACTAAGTATCGGAATAGATTAATAGATTTGTATCCTTATGTTGATGGGTAATTAAACATTTATGGGGTTATTTGTATATGTATTCACGTGATTATTGGTTGAATAAATATTGAGAAGTTTAATTAAATGGTTGAAAATTGGATATGTCCATTGGTGGTTTCGGTTTGGTGTGGTGATTGATATCACTTAGTTATGCATTCTAATAATCATTGATTGATAGAATACTTATGATGTTAATTGATAATTTTAGTTCATATGATTAATTGATATTACTTGGTTGAGTGTTAGGTGTTTAGTTATTGTTGGGAGCACTTATGAATTCATGATGAGTTTCGGTTCATATATAGAATTCATGCTTCATGGTTTGTCGCTTGTGATTAGTTTTAGACTCATGCCTTATTTTATGCTACTTGATTTATATTCATGTAATTGCTTGAGAAATACATCCTAATTGTATTCAAGTCAAATAACTATTTTATCATGGTTTCAAGAAAACAAACAAATGCCATGTTCATGTTTTAAACGAGGGCTTGCAAAAGAAATGATTTGGTGTATACTCTTTGCTAAGTTTATAGCTAGACATGTTTTAAAAAGGCATATAAAGTAAATGATCTAGTGTATACTCTTAGAGGGTAAGATGACATGTAATAGGAATAATTTGGTATATACTCTTTGTATATAGAAATAGGGTGTGCCAAAGAAATGATCTCATGTAAGTTCTTAGAGTGTTCAAAAATGGCTCACAAAAGAAATGATATGGTGTATGTTCTTTGTAAGGATGATAGAAAACATATTTCAGTATCATAAAAATGAATTTACTTGCATCTATGCATGATTACACTTATTGAGCTTTAGTTTATGATTTGTCTTGTGATGTAGGTGTTCAAGATAATAAGGATACTACCCGGAAGAGTTGAATTTGCCAAAATGTGTATTATGAGTGTAGGTTTTGATTTGAAGACCAACGACTACATAGGTCCGATCACTTTATGTTTTTATGTTGGTCATTTTGGTTGTAATCTTTATGTTATATTTGGATGATTTAGTTATTTAATGGATATGTTAATGTATAAATGTGTTTTGATGGGTAATGAATTGATTTTCATTTATAAACTTGAATTGGTCTTTAATTATGTTAAAATAAAGGATTGCATTGGATTTTAGGAATTGGTTTTATGATGTGAAATTATGCAATGGGTTAATGTTTTATGAAACTTGAATTAGTTTACATTGTGATAATGAATTGGTTTTTCAAGATACTAAATCTTAAACTTTAAATCAACGGTTTATCGTTTTGCATTGTAATTCATACATGAAGTAGAGGACATGAGGTTTAGTGTCTCTCATTCATTGCACTACGATTGTGAAGCATTGCTGATAGCATTCCTTGACTCCTTTAAGTCAAGGGTGTTACATTTTTACACCAACATCAATACTCCCCGCTTGAAAGACCTTGTCCTCAAGGCTAATTGAAGAAGCCTATACTTCAATGCACAAACAAGCATCTAGTTATTTGACTTGAATTTGATTTCTATTGCATATCCGTTCAACATAAAACCAATAAAAACATTTGAAAATTCTTGCACATCAACCATAGTCTTTCTCTCAAGAATATTTTTTAATGATAACCATGTATGTGTTTCACCGATACTGCCTTATAATAACATCTTCACATCTTTGATCAATTTCAAACAAGCTAGACCGAGCATAGATAGGAGCATAAACAACAAATCTTTCTCGTTAGTTTGTTTAGTAACAATTCTAGCCTAATTTTATATCTTTTAAGTGTATTGGACTATAGATGTTCGACATGGTAAAATCAGCACTATGAACTTCCTCTAACTCATGGGACTCCATTTGGTGCCATTTTGTATTTTGTCCATCTTGATCAAAATAAATCACCTCTTTGTAGTAACATGAAAGATAGGTTTGTAATAAAAAAGTGAGGTTTGCTCCGGACCCAAGTACGGGACTAGCTTGAACAACTTTTTTCAATGCTAACCAATCATCATTAAAAGTAAATTGTTTGAGCTTTGCCTTAACAATCTCTTCACATCGAACTACAATAACCATCATCTTAAGAACAAGAGGATCTAGATCCTAATTATCTTTTATGGTTTTTTATATCTTCTCTACATGAATAAAAAATCGTAAATTAGATTTAACTTTCCATATATCACTAGTAAGACCTTTTGGAGAAATGAACCGATATCTTAGATGAGCAACTCCGCTCTTTAAACTTCTCCTCTTCAAATTCATAGTTTGACAAAGTAATGATCTCCATATTAAAAAATTCACTAAGAGAAGAAACTTCTAGGAGTTTCGGGTTTAGCAATCGCGACTCTAAATTTTCTCTATATTTTTCTTAAGAACACTTCCAAATATTCAAGTGGAGTCATTGTGTAATCATGTATAAAAAACAACAATGTTCTTTTATTGGGCTTGAATAAATGCTTCATGACTTGGAAAATAATTTTCAAAAGAGGTCTAATGGCCGTATGTTCCAAACCGATGTCTTTTTACCACATGTTTATCAATATGATGTCAACAATTGCCAAAAAAAATGGTAATTTGTTTCTCGAATGTAGTGTTCCCTTTCACTTTTAACTCCTTATATATTTCTATGTTAGACCACCACATTCTACATCTATGTTTGGAAAATTTTTCACACATAAAAAGCCATTAAATCTTAATAAAACCTTTTCCCCTTCCCATGTAAGTATCATTAACGCCTACTAAAAACTCGAAGTATATTGTTCAAGAATATTAACAAATTTACTTCTAAAATCACATCAAAACCTTCTAAAGCAATAATAAAAGTTTTTATAGTAAAGACGAGAAAGATGCAAATGGACTAAACTCAAACTCTATATTCTATAAAAGCTCAACAATTACTCGTCCATGGAGGTTCATTTACGGGTATGACTTCTACACCCTTCATAAGTGAATAACATTATCGAATTTATTACACAAATTCATAAGCCGAATAAGAAAATCAACACATTCTTGACCATCTCTTATATCAAATAATTGTTTTAGCTTAACTAGCACACGTTTTACTTCCAAATTCTTATCAATCAAAACATAAATTCTAACATTATCATCTTTCTCTAAAGAGTCGACCCTTAACGATTTTGCGTAAACAAAAAACAAGCATTTACATGTCATGGTCCAACGATGACTCCATTACTCCATTGATGAAGTCTCAATTGATTTTGCTTCTTGGTGAAATAGTTGTGATTCATTAAAAACACGTTTCACTTTCATCTTGTAACATTATCATCTTGTCTTTTAATTAAGCTTCTAATTGAATTCTTGAGCCATTTTATATAAATCTTTATTCAACTCTGTTGTGTTATTGTAGTCCGATGGATTGGTCTTCGAATTCATATGAAAACTCATATTGATGATTTCACACTTAGTTGATTCATGGGTCTTTGAAACTAGCAATTTGTTGTTGCTTTCTATTGTTTCTTCATTCTTCAAGATGAAGAGAATTTCTCTAGCAAGATCATCGACCACAATGATTTAGATCCATGATGGCTTCTTGTAATTGATTTCTTTATGATGTTTACCATTATCCTGAAGCAAAAATCATGAACATAACTCCTCTCATTTAACTCAAAAATGGTGAAATAACTAACTAGGGTTTCTACCATTAATACCAAGTTCCGTAATTTTCTAGTTAATACCCAAATTCGACCTTCCTCCGACGCTAAGAATTGTTCGCTACCAATTGATGCACTTCAAAAATTTCCATCAAGAAAAGCTAAAGATTGAAAGGCAATTTCTAGAACAATTCAAAGATTAAAACCGAGTTCAATCAATTAATATGGAATAACTTACGTAAATCCATGAATTTGTATTGAAAAAACAAAATTACAAGAATTATTCAATAGACAAGAAACACAAGAAGAACTAGAGAGAAACCAGAGAGAAAATGCCCAAGTTTTGCGGAATCGGCTACAATGGCTATTTTTCTTGATTTGAACAGTCTCTCTAGCTCAAGCATAACAAACTCGCTGGATGTGCCATGCATGCCTTCACTTTTTTTTTTTTTTAATAGTTGACTTGCCGACTTGTGTTTACCACTTTCCTCTCTGCAACTCTTTCAATTCCAATAGTATTGACCTCTTCCCTTTGCAAGTCTTTCAATTCTAATAGTATTGACCTCTTTCTTTTTTGTGATTCCTTTAATTCCAATAGTCATTTTTACACCTATATCACAATCTAACCTACTACACCTGAGCATCCAATTTTGCTTCACTTTTGGAGTTTACTCGATTCTCCTTCATCCAATTTCATCCTTATTTTATAATAATTATTTATCTTATATGTAAACAAAAGATGGGTGTAATAGATCATGTTCTAAATAACAAAATGGCCTATAAACACACAATATTATAAGTGGATTTGTTATTCATAGCAATAGCATCACTATTTTAATTCAGAAGTAGCTGCATGCTACTTTAACTTGAAGAAAAGAGGTGTGTTGATTTTCTAGCCTGCATTGGTATTGGTTGAGATTGTGGGGCTAATAATCCCCATATATAACTTATGAATAAAAATAAAAAATTATTACATAAATCTAATCTACTATGATCTCACGTTCATAACTAAATTAATGGATTTTATGATAGGTCCTACTTAATTACTTAATAACTAATATATTGTAAGTGAGACTCGTCTAACACAATTCCATAAAAAGTTTTCCCACCCCACTTTTAATGTGTGTGTCTTTGTCATGGGATCTAATCTTTATTCATATTGGAAATTGGAATCAAAACAACGAGAGGATATGATACCAATCATTAATTAATAACAACAGCTTAAAACAACAATGAAAGTAATAGTAAATGATAACAAAGGACGCATAAGTATGTAATTCAGGCAAGCTTTCTTCAGTAGAAGTAGAACCAAAAGAGTGGGGTACAGGCTAAAGTTGGTTGGAACATTAGGCAGTGGTGGGGTGGGCCATTAATTAGGGTTCCTTTGTTCTCTCCACAGATACGGAAATGAAGGTGCAAAGTAGGTCTAGGAATATGATTCAGTTGGTCTAGAATCTCCTCAACAAATGGGTCCTTTGAATATGACAGCTTGCTTTGTTCTCTGTGATAAAAGTTTATTCAAAATATACACAAACGAAATAGAGTGGGCCGATATAGTGACTACCATCTCTAATGGAATCTATGTATCATGCTGTCCCGCACTGTGTAGTACAGTTCCCCAGTGGCGCAGCTCTTGACATGAAGTTATACAACGGAAATAAAAACCAATTATCAAAAAACTGAGAGTCGCAGACTGGTGAAACTTATCAATGGATGGCTCACGCTTTTCTTGTAATCTTTTATCCTTTGGATTTATCTTTTTTATTTTTTGGGAAATAGAGCTCCTGTCACAGTCCTTCTCATCCTCGAAGGAAATGGAAATGGAAATGGAATTTCGATATGATCAGATGGCTCAACACCATGTCAAATACTTTCTATCAATAAAGTTTAGCTAGCACCCCACAAGTTCATAACTTGCAGCCGCCGCTATAAAATACCGAATGGGATCAGATAATTGAAATCACCCTTACTAGATTGTTTATAGTATAATTAGGAAAGGCAGGAGTGTGATAAAACACCAATACATTGATAATAGTCATATATCTGATTAAGTTGTATTTTTATAGGACTCTTGCATAATTTCCATTCAACCAGATTTCTGCATTATTTAACAAAAGCTCCTTCAATATTTGGCAGTTTGAAAACTCAACCTGACGCAGCAATAGAAAATACATTGTGAAAACAAGGGTTTTCACCACGCCATCGACATCAGGTGAATATAAGTAACATAATCTGTCAAAACTCAAAATCACTGGATTTAAAAGAGAACATAATTTGTGAAAATGAAACGTTGGAAAAAAAAATCATCCGCTAATTTCCCTTTCATTCAGATATAAAAGATCCAAGAATCAGACATCCGCTCAACAGAGGCTCAAATTCTTAAAATGCAAGCAGAGGATACCTTCAACATGTCCATACATGTCCTTAAATCTAGAACATTAACATTTTTGTCAGTGTCCTCAAAATTTACATTTAAGCTTCTTGATGAAGCAACTGTACCCAAGTAGCAATCTAGTCACGCTGCAATATGAACATTGAAAAAAGAAAAACTTTTAACTATGCTACACCAAACTCTGGAGGCCTAAGCGCAAGAAAACAATCAGGCACCATCATATGGCACATAAGTTCAAGATAGCTCTCCTTCAACCTTGCATGGCAAGACGTCAAAAATGAAAAATAATAATAAGGAGAAGTATGTATAAAAGTATTTGCAATTTAAGTAACTTAATTGACATACCATGAGCAGACTAATTTGCTTCAACATAAAGCGCTAGAGAAGAAGATGGATTGTGATCTGGTACAATTACAACAATAGAGACTGAGTACTGGAGAATTATGGTTCAACCAGAATTATCAAAATAAAATTCAAAGATTATGCACAAACCTTCTGATTCCACTCGCAACCAATCCCGTGTGCATATCAGAGCCTGTCGAGTGTCTGGATTCAGGGAACTGCGATGACTATCAAGCACCCTACCTCCAACACCAAAAGCCAACTCTGGTGCAACAGTTGACATGGGAGTCCCCAGAATATCTCGTGCCATCATAGACAAGATAGGGTACCTTGGTGTGTGGACTTTCCACCAGTTTAATATGTTGAAATCACAATTGCGAGGAAAGACCGGTTCTTCCAAGTATTTGTCCAAATCAGATATTGCACTCTGACTTTGAGAAGATTCGTGGAGGAATTTGTCAAAGCCCTTTAATCTATCCCTACTATCAGTACTGGTACTAGGTAAACTGCTGCCAGGTAAAGCTGAACCTTGATCAACCAATGTTGAGCAGATAGAGTATGCATTAAAAAGCTCCTTAATGCCAACAGAAACTTCCTTGATTCGATCCAGGGCAGTACTACCATAAATCTGGGAATAGTAATACTCCACTAATTTCATCTTGAATCGAGGATCTAAGATGGCTGCTACAGCCAAAGCCAAACTGCACTTGCTCCAATATTTATCAAACTTTGCTTTCATCTTCAATGCCACGGAACTAAGAAAATCATCTGGGTTCTTACACCATTCAATTAACTGGATGTGAACATCACAAATTTCAGGAAAATATATGTTTGCCGTTGGACATTTATTCCCAGAAAAGATGTTGGTGATTTCAACAAAAAGTTTCAAATAACCAGTGATGGAACTGGCCCATTCCCACTCTGTATCAGTTAAAGCTGATGTGTAGGCAGGATCGTGCTCTTGCAAGAAACAAAATGCACTCTTGTATCCTATGGCTGTTTCGAGCATGAAGCATGTTGAGTTCCACCTAGTTGACGAATCAAGAACCAAGTTCTTCTGACTGTTGATTCCAATTTGCTGGGCAATGTCGTTAAACTTCCCTTGTATTACCTGTGAACTTTTAACATATCTAACACTTCCTCGAACCTTTTCAGTCACCTCTCGGAGTGTTTCCATGGCATCTTGAACAATCAAATTTAGAACATGTGCAGCAGAGCGAACATCGAATAATTGACCATTACTCAAAAGAGGCCTGTTTAGAGAAATCCGATCCTTAATTCTGAGCACAATATCATCATCTGTAAAACAATCATCAAATGTCATGGCAAATAACTTGCATTCAACATCCCATTCCATGAGACAATCTATAATCACTTCTGAAAGCATATCTTCAGTATGAGAAGAATCCAATGTCACAAAATTTAGAACTTTCTGTTGTAATTTCCAATCCTCATCGATATAGTGTGCTATCAAACACAAGTATTCAGCATTTTCTGGAGAAGACCACATTTCAATAGCAAGGTTAATTCTGCCATGCAATCTATTTATCATCTCATGTACTTTCTGTTTCTCTTTCAAATAAATCTCCATACAAGAGACTTCAATGGAACTATTTGGCACAAATTCAAACAACGGCTGTAGATTCTTCACAAATATTTTGAATCCAACATGCTCAACCATGGTCAATGGATAACCATGCAATATAATCATACGTGCAAGATCTAGCCGACTCCGTTCTTGATCAAACCTACAACTTCCAAGGCTAATAACTTCATCTTTTCTCTGCTCATGATCGTACTTTATAACTGTGGGCTTAATATATTCGTCTTTTCTTTGTGTTTCATCATAATTGACATTGACATTTGTAAGGCTAAGGGAAGGGTCCTTTTTCTTTTTCTTTGCCACAAGCAGTTGCGACACATCATAATTAGATCTTTTAAGACATCTCATTAAATGATTTCTCAGATGCGTAGTCCCACTATTACTTGAGCCACTGAGTTTCTTGTCACAATGCACACAAACAGCATAACATACATCAGCCTTCCTAATCCTTTGAAAGTGATTCCATACGACAGACGTCAACCTCTTCGGCTTCTTAATAACTGACTCATTTGATACTTCCATTGCATAGGTTTAAACTAGCCAGAGTCTGCATTTCACAAGAATCAACAGAATTTGTGAGTCATGATGCCACAACCAGATGCAGAAATAATGTTCAGGTCATCAAGCGTACACATCAAATACATAGTTTACACTAGTTTAATCAATATAGCATAATTCATAAACCCCCAAATATCCAAAGGCAAACAAAATTTGCAGGTTCAAAAATCAAGAAAATCAATCAAAATAGACAAAGCAAATATCAAATGGGGAAAAGAGGAAAGTACTAATAATTAATTGTGGTCACACAATCTAACGTGAAGCAGGAGAAATTTATCAAAACTCAGAAGTTCAAGCATGCAAAACCAAAATATACAGGGCTAACAGAGAACATAGCATAGTACAAATATGACTACACCTAATCAGCAAAATTAGCATTGGTCCAACAGAATTGGACAATCCAAGGAATATAACATTCAAATGATCGAACCAGCACCAGTATAGATTAATCTAGATCCACCAAATTTCAATTATACACCTTACATAATACATTCAACTTACAGTACATTCAACTTACAGTAGAGACATACTCCTCGTTGACAAAAGGCTGTAATATACAAAATGTAGGGTCTTAAAACAGAAATCTTTTAGAAAAGGTGAGAGATAATATTCTCCCTCAAACGCACTTCTGGTTTCCAATGTAGAAAACCCAGAAATGGATACAAGATGCAACCTGGTAGGAGATCGCACTGTCTCCATGCATTTAATTCCTCCTAAATTGAACCTGCTATGAACCAAGTGAATCCGAATGCTAAAACTAGCAACTCCTAATTTACCTATGATGAAAGGTAGATTAAAATTTTACATAGAAGCCTCAAATGCAGGGAAGGGAGGGAGAGAGATGAAAAGTAGATTAAAATTTTACCTAGAAGGCTTCCCAAATAGTTAACTCTCCAACGGAAATTAGGCCTCTCCTCTTTGCACCAATGACAACACCATCCTCCTTATGCTTTAATTTTACAATAGAAACCAGCTCAAGGAAACTACAAAAAGCTTCTTCTTCCAACCCAAACTCTCGTTAAAAAAGCCACATTCTACAAATTATTTCCGTGACTGACATTAAACCATGAGTTCACTAAAAAGTCTCTCCATCTACTTTATGAATCTCAGAACTATTCCTTAAGAAAGAAATTGCAGCACAACTTTTGACGCCTAAAATAGAAAGAATAACCCCTTCTCACATTAAAATTAATGTAGGATACTCCCTGCCTCTCTAAATGAACTTTGAGATACTCACTTTGTCAGAAAACCAACCCTTTTTGAATATCTACAAACTGCTCTAAAGACTATGTGCTCCACCATGAACCCCAGAACCTCCATTGTGCTGCTTGCTCAGAAGGGTCCATTGAAAATATTCACCAATAAAATATTAAATCCCCCAGCTTAGATGGGTGTTTGAATGCATGCCACTTTGGCAAATAACATTTGCTGGCCTCATCCACATCTTCCCACACAAACTTCATTGGGATCTCATCCAATCAGCCCGCAATTCAACAAGGAATAGGGAAAAGAAACATCATATAGAGGAAGCTTTGCACAGCATGCTATACTTTTCTTCGATAGACAGTTAATGCCTCAAAGTAAAGGAGAAAACACCCAAAGACAGATCACTCACTTTGATTTTACCCAAAGAAGGCAATAGTATCAATAGCAAAGGAGGAAGATTACCTCCTCACCATTCCTTCCCACTTCAAAATCTGGTAAGGCCTTCCTTAGTAGTTTTCAGCAGCATACTCTTCAAAAAGGGCTATAGCACATAAAGATACTGCCATATACTAACATTTTCTCCCAGTAAAGCTAGTGCTTAAAGAATTGAGATATAGAAGTGGTCTACGAGCAAGAACATGATAAATGATCTAGAATCACCACCATTCAGCTGGAAAGTACGCAAATCACCAGGTAATAAAATGTAATGAGTAGTTCAAGATCAATACTAGTATCTTCAAAGCCCCATAAGAAGTGTTCTATATGAGTGGATAAAGCTGAATCAATGCTGATCCACAAGCGTTTATCATAATATAGCACTTCAAATGCAAACAAGAACAAGAAAAAAGAACAACAATCCAATGCAATATGAACAAGAAAAATAAAATTTGCAAAAGACAGGCTAAAGATTTTGCACCTTTGAACCTCAATATAACAGACATAACAACATGTCTGCCCACCTCCATTATAATCCTCAAATTAAAGGACTTCATCTACACAGACAAGAACTAAGAATTCAATGCATATGTGGTGTGGTCATACGTAAAACCCAGAAGATATTAGATCTTGCAATATGCTGAATAATATCAGTCCACTAATCCAACTTATTAGCTAAACTGGTTCAGGAAAAGCACAAGTTTACAGTAGAAAAAATGGACCTAGGTTGACTTCACTACCCCAATCGCATAGAGCCCATGTACATGCATCAAGAAAATAAGTATAATTAACCCAAGGTGGGTCACATTTCAATCCTAATGAAATCTAAAAAGAAGACATGAAACAGCATTTGATTAGACCAGACAACATAGACATTGGTTGACCCCAAGAACCAATATAGATGCCTGACACCTAAAGCCAAAAAATATTATGGTTGTACACCTCAATATTTTCACAAACAGAATGTTGAAAGTTAGGACAATGTCCAAGCATTTCAAGGACCTTGCTAGTGGCTGCGTGGTTTTAGTGACTATATGTCAATAGGCATGTAAACTGTTTTATGCATCTTTCTTGCTTTACTAAATTCAGAAAAACAAGAAAAATGCTTTGAGATTACTTTCATTTTCTTTTTTTTCCTGATAACCATATCTTTAGTTGAGCATCAGCAATTAAACATGCAGGTCCCATTTAAAAGTCAAAGATGGTATTAGGCACCCGTCCCACAAGAAACAAACCTCTTAACAGAAACAGATAGGAACCCTGCACACATGATCTTCCAATTTCATCATGAAGCAGCAGCCAAAAACTTGAAAACAATTTTTCAACTTTTTCAACTTCCACTATCCTCTAGGAAAAAAAAAAAAAAAAAAACACATTCAGACACATTACCAAAATCAAGACCATGAGTCAAGTCGTTATCTGCCAAAGAACAACCAATAACCTGAAGTATACAAAAAAAGCTCAATTTTCTTCCTCTTCTCTTTATCTACGTTCTGAAATTAGATAGAACCTGTCGGTCTGAAACTTCACTCTTACATTAGTAGGAAAGGCAGTGAGTGGCGCATGGGTTCAATTCACAGCCATGACTCCAAATTCACAGTTCTTAAATCACCAAAAAAAAAAAAAATCATGGTTCCAGCTCCCACCTCCATGAATCCACAACAAATACCCCAAAAACGAAATGAACCAATCATCTTAAAATCTAAAATTCTCATTAAATCAACATCCGCAATTTCAGCTTTAATCTTCCTGATAGACCATAACTCAACATATACACTAAACTCAAACCAATCCATCATCACAAAATCCATAATTCTCACGTAAAATAATAATTTCAGCTGCAATCACCTCTATAACTATCAAACAAATACACACACCAACAAACGCTATGAAACACAGATGGGCCATCCTCAAAATCCATATTTCCCGTGACCAAAAACAGAAAAACGAACTTTTTAACTTCACTTTCCTCTTCAACATCAATGCTAGATCTAATCTTTCAGCCATTATAACCATCAACTAAACAGTAAAAGCAAAAACAGAAAATGGGTCATCTCGAAATATAGGAAATAAACCATAAAAATCGCATTAAGAAAATACAAAGGAAAGACTTGCATTAGACTAGAACGAACTCAAGAAAAGATAAAAGCTTTTAAAAAAGGTGAAAAATGGATGATGAGCGAAAGAGGGTCTTACATGGATTCTTGGATAAGCTTTGCCTTTTTGAAATCCACAGAGCCCGAACAGAGGATCCGGGAAGGTTTGGAGTTTGGACTTGTGAAGAAAAGATAAGAGAGAAACGAGAGGATCCGATGTGGGGTTGCTGAAAATTTGAAAGAAAACGGGTAAGGATCAGATGAGATACCGGGTAAAGTTTGTATGGGTTGTGGGTCAATAGCAACATTGGGTTATTATTATCATTATTATTATTTTGACCCAAGAGTGGCTGGTGGGGTGGTCGTTGGATAATGAAGAGGTATGTTTGGACCATACTGAATAAATAAATAAATAAATTGAACCATGTTGGGTCCGACAACTCCAGACGCTAGGTTTTGGATTTTGGTTTAGCTTGTTGGTGTGTTTGGGTTTTGACAAAATGAGAGGTTTTGCGATTGGATCTAACCAAGTTTCTATTTGGTTAAGGGTGGGAGTCTAGGATCTTCTTTTCTATCTTTATATTTTTTTTTCCTTCATGAGTCTATTTATTATAAATTATAAAATAGTCCCGCAACTTCTTTTCTTTTCTTTTAAAAAAAAAAAGATATGGGGATTAATATTACCAAAATGATATTTTTTTGATCAACTTTTTTGTATTTTAGATTAACTTTTACTTTTATTAAATCTTAAGAAAATCATTTTGTCTAAATTGATACATCGAAGAAGATCAATTTTCTTGCACCTTCTTCAAAGGTTCAAAATATAAATATTAATATCGTATATAAACTCATTTATCAATCAAACTAATAATATGTTATAGATGGCAAATTCTTGAAATTTCATCACTTAGTTATTACCAATTTAAACGTTAGTTATTATTAACATATTATTGGAGATGGTCTTAGAGTTGAATTTTGAAGTGATTATTGGGTTTCAAATTTGGATCTTTTGTGTGATCATGTCATCCATCTTATTCCTAAAATTATTTTAAACTCTTGTGTGAATGATTTTGTTAAAAATTCTAGTTAGTGATAATAGGGTAAGTTTAATAGATCGTTTCCTACTCTTGTTTGTTTTATAATTGTTGGAGTTCTTCCTTTTCGGATGAATGTTGATAGTGACAATCCTTGTTAGAGTCCTTTCTAGTAATGGTGTTTTTTCTACGAAATCTGCATATATATGCCTTTTATAGCATCCTACAAGTGTTACCGATGTCGGATGGCATTTGATTTGACACTAGAAGGATCCTAAAAGGATTAGATTATTTTTATAGCTAACCATTCACAACACATTGATAACCAATGAGTAGCGAGTCCGTAGGAGTTTCATTATTGACTCTATTTGATCTTGATGCGGTGTTTTTTTAAAATCAATCATTCATGTTCTAAGGGATTCTTGCCTTGTATAATTAGTTTGGTACATATATGAAGCCTCTTAGGTAGTTCAAAAATTTTTTGAGATCAACCTAAAAGATTGGTTCTATTCTAATATAGCTATTGATCAATATTGTCATAGCAAGTTGGTTTCATGAAGTATATGTTTTGACTTTTATTGCTAGCTTTTATAGTCTTGGTGCAACAAAAGCCTTTTTAAAGGGGATTTAGTCTTTTTTTACTAATCGAATGTGTGTTGTTTGTGTCTTAACTTCTTAGGTTGCTACTAATTTTGAAATGATGGTTGCTTTTGCTAATCTAATTAGCATGAAGCATGAAGATTTTATTTATTAGTTGACGAAGCTGCATGGAGATTGGATTAAATTAAACACGAATGAAGCTTTTTCGTAGTTCAATAGACACTTTTATTGCAAACGGTGTTTTATGAGATGATTCGAGTATCCGGATTCAAGCTTTCTTATCATATTGGAGTTTGTTCGATTCTTTGTTATGTTTTGGGTTATCCTTAATGGATTGCGAGATGGCACGGTCTATTGGTTATAGACAAATGTTACTTAAATCGCGGTATAGATAGCCATTCAATTATTAACTTCTCAAAGCAATAGTCATGGTTCTTATAGCTATCTTGTTCATACTATTTATGTTATCCTTAAGTAGTCGTAGCAAGTTTAGATTTCTCATGTTTATAGAGAAGCTAATCATATTGCAAATTGGTTTGCTTTTCATGTCTATTTCCTTTCATTAGATATTTCTTATCTCTTTAATTCTCCCTTTGGTTGTGTTAAATTTTTGTTAGAGAATATTTGCAACGTTAGAACTCTAAAAAATTATAATCCGTAACTTTTTTAGAACTTTACCTCTCTTAAATAAATAAAAAATTGATTCTTCAATCACACTTATTTAACAAACACATGTCCAATGATTGAAAACATAAATAATTTTTTTTCTCATGTTTCATTCATAATATGTTATAGGGTCCAAAAGTTCAATATTGAACTCTTATTCATATTATAAATATTACTTTTATAATGTAGTAGGTTACTAAATAAAAGTTCAAAAAAACAAGTCGAAACCAATTTTTATTGAGTGAGTTTGATTATTTTAGTACAATGATAAAAAAAAAATGAATTTATCGATACATTTAATTGCCTAGTAAAGAAAAAAAGAAAAGAATTGCAGTATATAAAAAATTGATATTGCTTGTATTAAATCAATAAGCACTTTGCAAATTTAAGGAACCCATTTTTTCATAGTTTTCACATGTTAATATCTCTAATAAAATTCTTTACCACACACATTCTTGATTTTCAAAATTGTGTATTCTTAGTTTTGAAAATTGAATCTTCATAATTTTAAATTATTATGTACATTTTTTAATAAAGAAATATTTTGATTGCTTTTTTTTTTTTCAATGGGAGTTACTTGATATTATCTTTATTTTTATTTTTTTTGAGAAAAAAATTATTTTATACTTCTAATTTCATACTACATAATAAATTTAATTATATTTCTTAATGAAATTCCACATTATATCAAGATTAGGTTAAAAAAAGATTATAATAAAAGTTTAAATTACAATAGTAAAGAGTTGTCTTTTGACTCAACCAATAAATTTAGGACATGTGGTTCATGATGACGGATAGCAGATGACGAGATAGTGATCGTAAGTGGAGTGTGAGCAAAAGTTCCTTAGTATTGTGTACTTGTAAAAGAAATCCTCATAATTAGATGGGAAACCTTTTGATGCCTAAGTTATTGGATAGAAGGTGATAAAATGATCTAAAACGGCTCTTATATGCTAGTGCATACTAGTTTACATGTAATTTAGTAAAGGTGTAGTATATGATCAGAATGGACCTATTTGGAAAGTATATATAGAGAAACTTTTTTACTATTCATATAAGAAAGGGTGTGACTTGTGTTTGGAGTCATGAGAGGAGAATGAGTATTATGTGAATACTCTTTTTCTTATTCTAGATTTCTCTTGTAGGAAGAATTTATCTACTTATTTTTAGATCTTCTTCTTTTTTCCCCTCGGATCCTAATTCTTCACCTTTTACATTGATAGTAATGGAAGCTTATTGTATGGTTGAAAAGACATGAATGTCCAATCCCCTTAGAGGTTAGTGGAGGAGCAGACAAGTATTAGTGCTTTACCATCATTGTATTTTTATTTTACGAGTAGCGTTAATATAATTGTGATAAGTGATGATCTAATTGACATCATCATTGAAGATTTCTCATATGTTTTATCTCTAGGTGATAATAGAGAAGAGTGATAACTTTTTTTTTCAAATTAAAGCCCCTAAGATAAGAAGATTCCAAAGTCTTCTTTTAGGATGACAAATCTGGTTTAGAAGAATCGATGTCTTTTAGTGCTCTAAACCTATTAAATGGGTTATAGTCTTTTTTGGAGTGATGTGGGTCTTAATTAAGCTTGACGAGTTTAGGAGTTAGGAGGCCTTGGGCCTTTTTCATTAGGCCATGCTAAGAAAAACTCTCCATCATTAGTTTTCTCAAGTCTTGACTAGCCTACTTAGCTTAGACTTAAAAATCATTAGTTAGGTATTTCGTAGGGCGTGTTCTTTAATTAGGAATAATAGACGATTTTTTTTGTTATTGTCTTCGATTAACACTAGTTGGTCGACGAACCCTTTCTTTTTGTATTTTGATTCCTTAAGTTTGACAATTTTGAGTGAGGAAGGGCAAGTGTGTGTAAGTTTGACATCTCTTTAATCGTGTATGATTGTGTCTTCTTATGTTCTTTATAAGAATAATAATTTACCTTATTAATAGTTAGCGTGCCAAATTTTTACCTTATGTAATGTTGTCACAATAACCTCTTAGATTTTGAGTGTCTTGATGGAAGGAGAAGGCTTCTCTTCGCCTATGTATATAGGCTTCATTGTCGGAGTCTTTCCAAATTTTTGTGTGCTTTAAATTTCTTTATGAGAGGTTTTTAGTGTGTTGAATGAATTTTTTTTTAAGAAAACTTCTTTGTTTTTCCTTTTTCACTCTTGTGTGAGGATTCCTCTCTAGGAGGGTACTTTGTCATCCCAAATCTACATTTATTAGGTAATTTTTTACTTTTTTTCTTTTATGTTCTTGTGGGTAGAAGGATGAGTGGCTTGAGGAAAGTTAGGAGCACATTAGGGGATTTTTTTTATGAAGTTATTAGGATGGATTCTAGTTCTTGTGTTGGTGACTCTTTTTTTTTCTCGAGGTGAGTCCGTTTTTGTTATATAGGGTCCTAGTTGTGTGTCTTGTGAGAGATCGGTTGCCTATTACACTTGTTAGGGATAATTTTCTCTATGTCTTGGCTAATCATGATGATAATATGAATGGACACTATTCTTGCATGACTAAAGGGAATTTGAACATTATTGTCCTACGTGTATGCTTGGAGTAAGACTTCAAGTTTTTATTGTTTGGTTCCATGACAGAGGTGTTTGATTATTTTTGCTCGTATTTCATTTAAATAGAAGGACTATTTGACTACTTTTGACCACTTCTATCGAAGTCTTAAGGTAATCATAACTCTTAGGCTTGTTAGATTCTCTCATTGCTTAACTCATAAAGGTGGTGAGTTTGAAAGAAAAGCTCAAATGGCTCGTGCCGAGAGCTCTATCGAAGAATGTGTTTATGGATGCTCCTTACCTATAAATGCACATACTCTTGTTTTCCTTCTATTTTATAGTTTTTTTTTAAGGTAATGCTGGCTTTTTGTCTTTCTTTTGGTAGTCTTTATAGGTACGGACCCATATTTTCTATAAGTGAAAGATCGAAGGAAATTAGAGGTTTGAAGTAGCGAGCCTTCCGTAGGAGCTTTTTGGCTCCTTGTAGAGCAAAATAAAGAGATCTAATCTCTTTATAAGGAGATGAAAGAAAGATTAGCATATATCATAAAGGCAACTACTGCAAGCCTTTATAGAACGAAAGAAGATTGTGGTTTGGGAAGTCCGAGGCGTCTTAGAGGCTTGTAGGCATGAATCGTGGCAAAGAATGCCACTCTAGAGATGATATTATACTTAGAGTTCATTTTTAGTCATCCCGTAATATCGAGAAGATCTTTAGTTTTTCTTCTTTCTTGATAAAGGATCCTTCTATGCCATGAGGATCCTCTTTACTTCATAAAGCAATATCCTAGCAGTATAAAAGGCTTTTTTCTTCCATCATAAGCTATGATTCGATTGCCTTTTTAAGTTATTGTTATATTGTAACATGGACTCGCTTGATCTATTCTTTCTTCTCCTTTTTCTTGGCGTGAGAGATGGTAAATAAATTTTTTTTAGAGTATGTATTGTGATGGATAGGTTTATAAAGTGTTTTTTGTAATCATGTGATGGTTGTATTATAAGCCTCTATGTCATTTCGGCATTTGTGTGGCTTTAAATATTTTACATCGAAGGTTCTTTCTTGCTTCCCATGGTTATCTCTAAATTAGAAAAAGTTCTCCTAGTTTGTGGTTTAATTCGTATAGATTGGACTTGTTAATCTTTCATAAAGTTCCTAGAACATGACACTAATTCAATTGAAAATTGCCTCCTATTATGTTTTTCGTTGAAGATGTGAAAGATATTCTCTTTTACTTCACGAAAGACTTTTAGGATTTACTTCATGCTATTGACATTGAATTTTGACTTCTAATTATTCTATGGGGTTTGCTATGTAATTTGGCACCGATGTTCTTCGAATTGAAGTGTTATGCCGAAATGTGACATTACGTTTTACTCGGTTACCATATCCTTGAATAGTTGGGTTCTACATTTCATCCATCTTAATTACGTACATCCTTCTCCTCAAAGACTACTCCCTTCATTATTATGCCATGCCGGCCATATAAACAATAATCTTAGCATACACATTTTATAGCTATTTTTTCTTTGCATTTTACTGTCACTGGCTTTGATTGATTGGATTGCACAACTTTGAATATTTGATTAAACTAGATCATTTTTGTGATGTATATGAACATACTTCTCCATTACTAATTTGAAGTATCTCAAGTTGGAAACTGTTGGCATGGATGTCACCTGTACTTGCCAATATCTTGAATTACTTTCTTCGAGCTCTTCTTTGCTGAAAGTATGTTTCTAATATTATGTATAGAAGGTAATCGAACGGATCCTCTGTTATACTTTCAAAGTTACGGTTGATGCCTACTCTTAAATAATAATCGCTCCAGTTTCACACTAACTCGTGTTGTAATTTCTTAGGCGCAAACTCATGAAGCTCGTGAAGTTATATGATATGGACGCGGTTCTTTCCAAAACACGAGGCACTTGAAAGCTCAATGGCCATGATCGTTTTAACTCTAAAGAAGAGTACAACCCCTAAAGAAGTATCTAAGCACTTGAAAGAAATCCACATATGTATGTCTTTCAAGTGCATCGTGTTCTGTTGGGCATCGTAATCTTCTTTTGAAATTGATCATGGCTATTGAGTTCCACAGCAATACCGATCGGATCCCCGCAGCTTATGGTTATATTCCCTAGGCCTAGCGATTGACTTGGTATAGTTAATCTGTTTTAATGAGTTGCTATCATCCGACTAGGAATTGTCCGACAAAGAAACTTTGCTACTCCTAACACTTTTGAGAGAGATGGCAAGTAGGCAACCGTTGTCGCTATTATAATCTTTTGACGTGTATCCGATTGTCCAATCAAATGGTGACTCTTTCCGCATCAAACTCATATATATATATATATATATATATATATATATATATATATATAAGAGTAGGACTAGCTAGCAATCCCAATAATATTTTGATACAAAAGACTAGTCATTCATAGAAGTGGGTGATCATCCCAAAATAATGAACTTCCGATGCTCGTCTCGTATAGATAGAGAAGAACACCATTGATTGAATATTTTATTATCTACTCGACTATTTGCCAACTAAAACAAGTATTCATTCCACATTTTTAATTTGTATATTTATCGGAGAGAAACTAGCTAAATTAATAATCTTTGGGATGACTACAAATTAATTCCCCTAAATTATAGAGATTTTCAATTGAGTTCTTAGGTCCGTGATGTGTTTTATTATGCTCGCGAAATTAAATATTTGGTTATATACTCGTTGAACTTGACTAAGACTAAAATCACTTAACTATTCATAATCTATTGACATGTTATTTGAATTAAGATTATTATTATTAAAAAAATTAAAATTTAAGATTTTTTAAGAAATTAAAATAAATTACAAAAAAAAGAATACACTATAAATATATTTTTTTAATACTCAAAATTTACTTATTATTATAGAGACATACTTAAAAAATTATTATAAATATTTCATTTTATACTTGAAATTTATTTATTATCACCGAAATAAATTTAAGTTCACAAAAGATATTTTGGATATAAAAATATACTTTTATCTTTAGCCTTTTTTTTTAGTTTTTTATTTTTACTTTTTAGAGAATGACGATATATCTTCGTTTTTTAGTTTTTTTCTCAAAATTTATTTATTTAAATTCAATAAAAAAGGTTAAAACATAAAAATATGATAGAGAGATGAGATTAAAACATAAAAAAAAAGTTAACGAAAGAATGAAATTAAGACATAAACCAAACACAAAAAGATGAATTCAAATATATATATAAAAGAAAAAAAAAGTTTGTGTAAGACAAAAATAAAAATAAAAATATTTGTGAAACTATTAATCCATTTATAATTGTACTAAGTTTTGATGGTTAAAGTGTTAAAACAATGGCACATGCAAGAAACACACATACAAACAAAAATTTGCTTATTTATTTTGATGGGACATTGTGGATTAAAGTGCGATAGTATTATTGGTACATGACAGTTTAAAACTTTTTTTTTTAATTTTATTTTTTGAGTTGGAATTTAAAGACTAGTATTTAAAAAAATTTATTTTTTAAAAAATATATCAAGTCGATACAAAAGGCTTTTCTTAAAGTCCTCTATAGAAGAGACTGTATCTCAGTTTGTGTACAAGCAAATCCGAAGATATTTTCCACCGTAAAAAATAATAATAATAATAAATAAATAAATAAATAAACGAGTTATAGTTTTTAGGGTATTATTGCCTAATTTCATTCTATGGTAATTTGAATGAAAATGTAATTATAAGTTGGGGGACGTATGTGTAGCTATACCATAAACTTTTTATCGCCCTCTATGCTTTCAAGTTTCTATTAGGGACCAATAAAAATGCAGGGAGCGACCCCTCTGGCCTCAGCACTCACTCCCGCAAAGTCTCCAAAAACCTAATACCTCAAAATTACCAAACTCCCTCTGTTCTGACGTCTCTAGAGAGATCTCTCTGGTGGGTAATTCAATCCTTTAGATAGATGGATATATGGGTTCATTATTGGTATGTTGTAGTAAAAACAATAGCTTTTAAGGGTTCTTTTCATCAAACTGGTATAAATAAGTTCAATCAACTAGTCTATGTTGGTTTTTGCTTTCGGAAATTAATTGGCTTGATGCAAACAACAACGCATGCATTTTTACAATTATTTTCTTCAGACTATCATTTATTGGATCATAATAAGCAATTCTAATGTTTTTATTTATTTATTTATTTATTTTTATAGGAGGTGGTGAGATAGAATGGAATCAAGGACAAGGAAGAGGTCATCGATGAACAGCAAAGAAGACAGGATCAGCACGCTTCCAAATGTACTTCTCCATCACATTCTATCTTTCGTGGACGCCATACAAGTTGTTCAAACCTGTGTTTTTTCCAGAAGATGGATGAATGTGTGGAAATCTCACCCCTGTCTTGACTTCAATTATGATACATTTTCATCAATATTAGAGTCAGATCATGATGGAACGATGATTGATTTCACTGACTTTATCAACCAAGTTTTAATACGCCGCAATAACTTTAAGATTGCTAAGCTTTCCTTCCATTGTCGTTACGAAATTCGGCATAGTACAGTAGAATCTTTGATATATTATGCAATTAAACATAATGTGGAAGACATTTATATAAATGCTTCTTGTGATAGCCTAATTGTGTTGCCTCGCTGTTTCTTTAATTGCGAATCACTTAGAAGTCTAAAATTCTATGTTCATGACTACGGCTTAGCTTTGCCAGAATCGTTGGGGTTGCCGTCTTTGAAGACATTGCATCTCGGTGGGGTTAGAAATTGTGATGGGAAGATTTTCACTAGTTGCCCGAATCTTGAAGATCTGATGATTAAAGATATATGCCTGTTTGGGATTGAAAATTTCAATATTCATGCTCCTAACCTAAAAACTTTGGAAATTTAAAATTGGCGAAATAGTGCATTAATGGGTCAATGCAAGGTTATAATTTATGCTCCTAAGCTTACCAATTTCAAGTTTGATGGGAAAGATCCTTTAGTGTGGTCTGAGGTGAATCTTAGCTCTTTAGATGATGTAAATGTAGACTTGCAGAAAGACCTTGATCTTTATTTTGTAGATGACGATGAATTCGAGCAGGAGCGTAATTTGAAAATTCTCAATCTCATCAAGATGCTAAATGAATTCCACAATACAAGATCTTTGACGTTATCCATGAATACCATTGAGGTGCGTATTTTAAATCATTCTACAATTTAATAGACTGATTTGTCCAGGTTTATGGTACTAGGCGGTGAAGTTGAGATGGGGAAGTGGTCATTAGAAATACTGTCATTTTGGCATTAGCTTGGTTTTAAATATTATACTGAGAGTTCTTTTCTTGCTTCCCATGGTTATCTCTAAAGAACTGTTTTCCTAGTGTGCAGTTTAATTCATATAGATTGGACTTGTTAACCTTTCATGAAGTTCCTAGCACATGAACAAATACCTCATTCTCTAGAGTGCCACTAATTCAGTTGGAAATTGGCTCCTATCATGTTTTTCATTGAAGATGTGAAAGATATTCTCTTTACCTCGAGCAAGAATTTTAGGATTGGTGTCGTGTGTGAGTGTGTGATAAAGACTAAATTTTTACCGCTGCTGACCTTGATTGATTGGCTTGCACAACTTTTAAAATTTTATAAAAGTGGATGTTTTTTTGTGATTCAATTTTTTATTCAAACATTTTCAAGGATCATTAACAGATTTATTAAATTTTCTCCTGTAAAGCTTTCAAGTGGTGTTAGAAGCTAGATGAGTACTTTCTTTTCTCATTCCTTGGGTATTTTATTCACTTATTATTATTTTTATTTTTTTAGCAATACCTAAAACAATTTGTCTATTTGTTTGGTGAAATACCATATACTTAATATACTTCTTTTGCTGCTGATTTTTGGGAGAATGAGTCTGATATATTGGTATCTGACAGACTAATATAGTCAACATGTAAAGAGAGAGCTGTTTTCCTCGGCCATACCCAACTAATGTTTCACTGGCTATCATGATCCTGTAATGACATCAGTTTCATGATGGATGGTTAGTTAATAACCTTGCATTTGTTGCTTACTCAATAACCGAGTATATGTTTCATTGTTTTTCTCTGAGGAGGTGTGTTTCTTATGTGAACATCCATCGATTTTCTTTCATTTCATGTGACATTTCCATGTTTCCAGGCTCTTTCCAAGGTTCCTGCTGCTCTAAATGAACATACTTCTCCATTTACTAATTTGAAGTATCTAAAGTTGGAAACTGATGGCAAGGAGGTTGCTGTACCTGCCAATATCTTGAATTACTTTCTTCAGAGCTATTCTTTGCTGAAAGTATGTTTCTAATATTATAGAAGGTAATCAAACAGTTCCTCTGTTCTACTTTCAAAGTTACTTTGATGCCTACTCCCAAATAATAACTGCTTTAGTTTCCCACTAACCTGCGTTGTAATTTCTTAGGCACAAACCCACGCAGTTGTGAAGTTAAATGATATGGAGGCAGTTATCCATTACCCTTGGCATGTGGATGCCTTTCAAGTTCTTACAAGCCCTTTGGGGTTGTAATTTTCTCCAGAAAATGATAATGGCTATTGAGCTTTATATTAATACAATATAAATGTCTTTCAAGTGATTCGTGCTCCTTTGGGCCTTGTAATCTTCTTTAGAAATTGATCGTGGCTATTGAGTTTCACAGCAATATGGCTTATGGTTATATTCCCCAGCAATTGACTTGGTATAGTTAATCTGTTTTAATGAGTTGCTGTCATCTGAACCAGAAGTTTCCAACAAAGAACCTTTGCTGCTCCTAACACATTGGTGAGAGAGATGGCAAGGAGGCAGCTGTTGTTGCTGTTAAAACCTTTTGATGTGTACCCAGTTGGCCAATCAAACGGTGACTCACTCAGCATCGACTTCAGGTAACCATATACATAATACATACATTATAACAATAGCATCAATTGTCTTCGAAGGCCCCAATTTTGAAAGTCTTCTTTGCCTTTCCATTTAATAACCGTGGCTTCACAAAATATGCCAGTTAATGTGAGTAAATATTTGTAAGAACATAAATTTTGTAAACATTATTGATTATCTAACTGTAATTCACAGTAGAGATCTTGTAAATACATCTTATAATATTTACTTGGAAAATTACATTCCCTGCGAAAAAGCAGGGTCTCGTAATTTTCTTTTCGTCCTTCTCCGAGTCATTTTCTTCTTTTTTGTTAAACTCAGGATTGTGTTGACTCAAGAGTGGAGAATGAGAAAATTGCAGGTGAATGCCCTTGTGTCAAGTAGCATGTTGCGCAGGTCATTGTTCTCTAATGGTGCTATAGATGTTTTAGCACGTTTATATCAGTCACAAGATTTCCAAATGACGCTCAATCTGAACGTCTGGCGATTTTTCGTTGGTCTTTTTTTTTTTTAGGGGAAAAAAACAGATTGAAAGCTTGAAATTTCGATGAAGTTTCATTTGGATTTGCTTTGTATGTTTCGAGGTTTTGACGATAAAAAGAGAGCATGTGAAAAGACCTCGAAATGGTTTTGACATTTTAGCTCAGGAGGGAGAACTCATAAATATTCTTTATGTTTCGATTTGAACAAGAAGGCTTCATTTCTCTCTGATTCACGAAGGAGGCTAAAAAATCACAGTTGGTCTCTGTACTTTCTGAATTTGAGCAAATTAGGCCCTCTACTAATAATTTGGTCACACTAAGACTTCTACTGCCAGTTTTTGGTCATTTAAGACCCTCCGTTTATTTTCACCATTATTGGACTTGAGAAAACCAATGTCATGTTGACATGTGTCAATCTAGCCCCACATCTAAAGTGGACTCTGCAATTTAAAATTCTAGAAAAACAATTTGAAAATAATAAATAAATAAATAAACAAAAAGACAAATATTTATATGGGTATTGATAAATTCACTAAATTAATTGTTATTCCCACCATTTGTTTTTTAGATATTTATTGACATACCATCCTTCTATGTTTCTTAAATAATAGTTTTATATGTTTTAAATTAAATATTCAAAATACTCATTAAAATTAACACATGATAAAATAAATAAAATGGTTGGGCTCACTTTGTTTTGACATTTTTCATCAAAATACCAGAAGTCTCTCATATTGTTTTGACGTTTTTCCATCTAAATACAAAAGTCTCTTCACATTAAAATATTGAATAAAAGCCATTGTCTTTGCCTGCTACAATGAAGAACAAACAAGCAAGCCTAGGAAAAATAGAACAAGAGAACCTACAAGCAAAACCTCAACTATAACAAAGATAGCAATTACAGTATACTCTACGCTTTTTCTGTACAACCAAACACAAACATTGTGTAAGTTCTTTTTGACTGCTTCTGTCAGCTAGAAGAGATAATCAAGATCGTTCTTTTTGCCATGTGCCACTTCACCAGGCTCTATTACAATGAATGGGTGCTCCCGCTCTCTCAAGATAGCACCACCATGTTCTTCATCCTCATTTTCATCGTCTCGATCAAGGTCCATCATCAATATCTCCCCGTTCTTGGATGGTTTTGGGCTCCAATATGAAATTGCATCGTTGCAAATAGTATAAATGAGAATGAGTAATTCATCAAAATGAAAGAGAGAGAGAAAGAGAGGAATTAAAACATTCTTACCAGCGATGGTAGAAACACAAAAGGGGGAAAAGGACATCCTGAGCGCTAGGATTCTCCCACTCCACTACTGATTCCAGCAATGGTATTTGAAATATTGATACAGAGCAATCGTTAGTGGGTGTGTTTTAGACTAATTCAAAATTAAGGGCAGAGAGAGCGAGTCAAGGGATTAGGTAGGGAATTAAAACATATTAATGCTTACCCAAACCTTCCAAAAGGACGAAAGACATCCATAAGGTTAGAATGCTCCCAATCCAACGCTGTCTCCCCCCATCCTTTTGAATTTATATAAATACTTATAGAAGGGGGAAGAAATGGCTGCTCGTTGTCAAGCAACAGAAGTCAAAACGACATTTTCTTTAGCTTCGAACATCCTATTATCTTAATTTCTTGGAGAGAATAGCAAATCAGTTTTGCACTACAAATGCTTTTCAGTTTTGGTAATTTTGCCAAAGACAACCTTCTTAACTTAGGGAGACTGAATTCTTCACCCATAACCCCTTCTTCGTCTCTTCTTTCTATTATCTGCTCCATTTCTTCACAACATGCAACTTCAATCACTTCCATACAATGGCTTTTATTCAATATTTTTATGTGGAGAGACTTTTGTATTTTGATGGAAAAACCATTTCTTCACAACATGCAACTTCAATCACTTCCATACAATGGCTTTTATTCAATATTTTTATGTGGAGAGACTTTTGTATTTTGATGGAAAAACGTCAAAACAATGCGAAAGATTTTTGGTATTTTGATGAAAAACGTCAAAACAAAGTGAGATCAACCATCTTTGTTTATTTTATCATGTGTTAATTTTAATGTGTATTTCGGGTATTTAATATAAAATATATAAAACTATTATTTAAGAAACATGGAAGGAGGGTATGTTAGTAAATGTTTAAAAAATGATGGGAATAACAATTAATGTGGTGAATTTAGCAATACCATATATATATATATATATATAAAGGATGATGTGAATTTTCTCACCGAATGTAGATTTTGGAACATTTTGCTATAAAAAGATGAATGTAAGCTTTATGTAATTGGGGAGTCTATAAGCATGTTATTGGTAAACTAATGTAATGATGATTAGTATTTTCGTTATACTAGATTTTTTATTGTGAAACTTGCACATTTGAAAAAAAAAAAAAAGAACAGATCATTAATAAAGTAAAATATTATTATTAGTTCAAATATTTGAAACATAATATCAATATATTAAATTTATGAAAAAAATTCCTCAATCTTATCCTTTTAAGGGATAACTCTAGTTGTCGAAAGGATTTACTACCTCCATTGACTTCCTAAGTCTGAGCTTTGAGGATGGGACCTAAAAAAATTATGATGAATGTATGAATGAAGCTAACGTGAGAGACGTGCATTTTTTTTTTAAAGAAAATTATGAGAACACTTAATTTTAACTAACACGTAAATTAGTCCAAATACATTCTTAAGCATTTGTTACCACTAAAGTATAATTCTAAGGGCATGTTGTTTCAAACCATAACTAGTTGAACTCCAATTATAATCTCCTCGTAAGTTTTTAATTCAAAAAAGTTGAATTTATTATGTACTTAATTATTTACTTTTTTGGTAGTGAAATGGATTAAAACTTAACAGCCAAAAAAAAAAAAAAAAGCTATAAGCAAACAAGACATGGACTTGCAACCTTAATAACATCTTTATAACAAAAGACTAGTCATTTCTACAGATGAAGAATCAAAATAATAAACTTCAATTATAGAGAGTTTGGTTTCTCAGCACACTGGAAAAAATTACTGTGTACTTGACTACTTATCATCTAAAACAAGTTATTCCACATTCATAATCTATGTGTATATGTGTATGTATTATGAGAGTGGCTAAATAAACTTTCGGATAACTACAAATATGTCCCTTAAATTATACAGATTTTCAATTGAGTTCTTAGAGTATGTTTATCCCTTATCGTATTGTGAAATTAACCGTATTAAACTCGTTTGATCATATATTATTGGACTGGATTAAGACTAAAATCACTTAATTGTTTGATAATCTATTTTTATGTTTTTTGAGTTAAAATTACTAGTGAAGGCATAACTTTTATTAAGATTTTTTTTTTAAGAAATTAAAATATCACAAAAAAACTAAAGTGACTAAAAAAATAACTAATATAAGTATAAAAAATAAAAAAGAAATAAATATTATTGTTATAAAAGAAATGGTAACAATAGTAGAATTGAAGAGAAAGATGATAGGAAAATGAATTCACTATAAGAGAAAGTGAATATAAGAGACAACAACTCCAAATAATCTCTCAATCTCTCGTAAAATACTTATACACGAACTAGAACAATTAAATCTATTTATAGGCTTCAAGATTAGGAAGAGAGTTGGAATGGACTATAACCTATTAAAAGATGCATAAATAATTGAATAAATTGCATCAGCATTTCAATTTTTTTATTGAATGATGAATTGAATCACATGAATAGTGAGAATATGAAATGGATATTCGTTATTTCATAACATTCCTCTTTAAATGTCCATTGTACAAGGAACATATTTCGTTGAAACCTTACTATGAAAAACCCGAGTGGGAAAAAATCCTAATGAAGGAAAAAGAGTGCAATATTCTTTATCACATTAATCTCAATGTTGGGCTCCCCTATTGAAAACATCATTTAAGATATTTAAGATGATGCATCCCGATCTTATGAATCATTTTCTCAAAAGTTATGATAGGTTATGCCTTAGTGAATAAGTCCACCGGATTGTGACTTTGATATATTCTTCCTTTAATTAGATTATGCAAGCAGCATTATTTTTATATAATATTGTTGGAACTTCTTTATTGGTAAATCAATTACATGTCTCTCGGTTATGATGGATCGTTGATCTTAACCAAACACATTCTCGACTTGCCTCGTGAATTGATATTTCGCATGATTTGAATATCTAGCAGCTATAATTTGCTTCATAGAATGTGATGATATAGTCGTATCATCAAATATAAATACATAACCGAGTTTGTGATCGAGTTTTGTATGGATCAAATAAATAACTCGAATTGACATAACCAATTAAACTTGATTTTGATTTATTTGAGTAAAATAAATACCATATCGATTTTTTCTCGAAGATAACGTAGAAAATGTTTAATTCTATTCTAATGTCTCCGTATTAAAGCAAAACTATAACTTGCTAATAAACTTATAGAAAGGGTTATATGAGGTCGAGTACTACTAGCAAGATATATCAATACACTAATGGCACTAAGATATGGTACTTCAAGGCCAAGTAGTTCTTTATTATCTTCTCGAGGTCGAAAAAGATCTTTTTTGGATATCAAGTGAACAAACTAATATTAAGCAAGTCAATGGATGATCTTTATATAGAAAATTGTAGAAATTTTTTTTTATAAATTGATTAATGAATAAAAATCTTGTTCTTTAGGTGCTCGAACCGTAGGTCGAGATAAAAATTTATTTTCATATCAAATTCTCCTTTTAAATAAGTTATGGCATTTGGAATCTCTTCGGGAGTTTCAATAATATTTAAATCATTATCAAATATAGCAACTATTACAAACCCCTTTTTGGATTTTTTTTTTATAAAAATACATGAATAAATATGGTTATTTTTATAACCTTCTTTCAATAAATATTTATTGTTTATCACATGCACAAAGGTTAGCAATAAAGAGTAGATATTGAAAAATAACAAATAAATATAAAAAGTATAGCATAAATTGAATTTTTAAAAACTAAAATAATTCTAATAGAGATCTCCGAAATTTAATTAAATTCATTTCTCGAGAATATGTATTACGTGCTTCGTGTATCTTAAGTACTTTTAGGACTTTCATATCGATATCATTTTTAATTGAATGAATAAACTGTGATTATATTCATTAAATGCATGTATATGAAGTTTTTCATATATTTTTTGAAGTTAACAAGATAATGAAATGTAATAGCATCCATTCTAAGAGAATATGTCTCTTCATTGTCAATGTGAGGTCTCTGCGACAACTCTAATGTTACAAGTCTTGCTTTGTATCTCACAATCTCATTTTTCTTATTTAGTTTTTGTATAACTATTCATTTGTATCTCACCGACTAAACATCTTTATGTGTTTTGACTATGGGTTCAAAAACTACTTATTCGTAAAAGATCATAATTCCGCATGGATAAAACTTTTCATTTATGTCAATCATCTTTATGTCAAAATTTTTTAATAAATTTAGGCTCGGGATCCTTATTTTCATTTAAGATATCAATTGAAACATTATATGTAAAAATCATATCAATAAATATTTATTTTCGATCCTATTTTCTCCCTAGATTGACATACTTTATCAAAGTCACTTGATTTTTCTCAATTATTCAAACTTCTTCTAAAAGCTTATTATCATAAATATCTTGGACTATTTTATGAATATTTGCATCCTTTATTTTATTTTATTTTCATTTCTTTAGGGGATTTTTGCTTTTAGAATCGATCGGCCTTCTACACTTCAAGCGTGCTTTAGATTCATTTGCTATAACATTAATAGATTGTGCTTCGGGACATCAATTCTAATAGGAGCATTCTCGGTGGGAACATATGATTTAGTTACTCTCTTTGGATCGGAGAATGCATCCGATAGTTGGTTTGTAAAACTTTGTAAATAAATTATCCTCCGAACTTCAAGTTCACATTTCTTTGCATGGAGATCGAGATGATATAAAGATGAAGTATTCCATGTAATTTCTTTTTTTAACATTTTTAACTCGCTTATTTTATTTATTATCTTCCCTAATGTTAGAAAAATTGTTTTATTCAAAATGATAGTCGGTAAATCCAGTCGTGAAAATATCCCCTATTAATGATTCAAGATATTTAATTATAGAAGAAGATTCATATCCAATATATATTCCCACTTAGTTGTTCGATTACTTAAAAAACATAAAACTTGGTTATCTTTTATAGCACTTAAGAAGGTGGCTTAACTTCACTGTCTTTCTATGTTAATGTTGTTATTGGATTAAATCTATCTAGTACTTAGTAGAGTCGTTCAATAGCTAGAAAGTTAATCGAGTATCGTATATTCGATTAACGACTAAGTAAGAAAAGACCGAGGATTACATACATGTTGTTGTCTTATGATGAATATTCATGTTTAGGATAAGTTAATTATTTAATCAATGATCGGTAACCAAATCGAGAGTGGATACTAAAGTTTAACCAAGGCTTCTCCGAATATTGTTATTTCATTTTACTTTATTTATTTTCAAGCACTTTAAACACAAACCTCTCTTTTCACACTATAAGAATACTGCACCAAAAGAAACGAGTCGATTTATCCTTTTTCTCTATGTGTTTGACCCTTGCTATGATTACACTATTGTGATTAAAAGCTCTATAAGAACAATATAAATTACTAATTTGATGACGGTAAGACACGTTATTAAATTTTGTACTATTATTAGAGAAGGATACTTCAAATTAACTATTTCTTGGTGTTCTAATTGTTGTTTGCTCTAGTTAATGTGAAGAGGAATCATGGTTGATCCAAGCATCAGTTGCACTCTTAAAGAATTAGCCACTCTAGATCTAAATGTGCGGCCTTTATGTTATTGATTATCCTTATATTGAGGTAGATTTTGAACTAAAATCTAGTCTAATCCATTTTTTGCCTAGCTTTTATGGTTTATCGGGTGAAAATCCTCACAAGCATCTAAAGGAATTTCATGTAATCTACTCCAACATGAAACTAGTAGGGGTATCCAAGGATCAAATCAAGTTAAGAGCTTTTCCTTTTTCATTGGGCTGACTTATCCAAGGATTGGCTCTACTTGTTTACCATCCGGATCAATCGGCATATGGACTAAAATGAAGAGATTGTTTTTGAAGAAATATTCTCTCACATCTCAAGTTGCAAACATCCGTAAGGAGATATATGGGATTAGACAATACAAGGATGAGAGATTATATGGGTATTGATAGAGATTCGGAAAACTATATGTTAGTTACCCTCACCATCAAATCGGTGAGTAACTCTTAATCATGTACTTTTATGAGGGACTTCTCCCACATGATAGGACCATGATAGATGTAGCTAATGAAGGTGCCCTTATAGATAAAATACCAAAAGAAGCAAGAATCTTGATTGCTAATATGGCTATTAACTTCTAACAATTCGGTGCTTAAAATGATCAACGACCTCATCAAAAAATAGAGGAAAACCGTACTCCACACTTGAGCAACAAATGGTAGAATTAATATCTTTAGTAAAATAAATAACGAGTAAATAGTATATAGCAAATGAGAGCATGTGAGATTTATTCGACGATACGGCACTCATTGATATGTGTCCAAACTTACAAGATGGTTATATTGAATAAGTTAATACGGTTAGGGATTTCTTATGATGGTCACAATAGAGAAATATGATTTCCATACCGGATGAAAAGATAGTATTTACCATAATAATCAATGAGGTGTACAATAAAAGCCTTATCAATCATCATTCTAAGAGCAACGGGTTTCCATTTCGAGTTCTAACTCATCCTTGGAAGACATGGTGAAGGTAGCGATTCGAATATCGCATAACTTCATACTATGACCATGTAATTCCAACAACAAACAATAACCAATATTCAAAAGTTGGGGACTCAAAAAGTCAAATTATTACAACTTGTGTGTGGATTGAGAGCCTAAAATTTAGACACACTCCAACCTTTAATGTGTGTGGATAAAAACAAATACAAGTGTTTTGATATTATAAAGAGGGAAAGAGCTAGAGGCATAACGTAAAGCTCTTCTAGTGGAAGATCAAGAAGAGGTAGAAAAGAAACTTGAAGTGTCATGGATTAGGAACCTAAAATTTAGATACACTTTAACCTTCGATGTATGTGGATAAAAAAAAAAAAATACAAGTGCTTATGATATTGAAAAGTGGGAAAGAGCTAGAAGCATAATGTAAGGCTCATTTAGTGGAAGATTAAAAAGAAGTAGAAAAAGAACTTAAAGTACCTCTAATCTATCCCTAGGTAAACTCTTCAACTATTGTGAATAAAGATTTAGTCAATTCTTTACCTCTTTTTCCAAACGATTTTAACAAATCAAAAAAAGAAGATAAAGATAAAAATATTAGAAATTTTTAGAAAAGTTAAGGTGAACATAACTCTTATTGATGCAATTAAGCAAGTTCCTAGATATGTAAAATTATTAAAGGAACTGTGTACTTCCAAAAGGAAGTTGATAGGGAACAAAAAGGTAAATATGAGGGAAAATTTATCGATAATTATTCAAAGAGATCTTCCTTCGAAGTGCAATGATCCAAGTACATTCACCATCCCTTGTGCATTAAGTAACACAAAATTTGGAAAAGCTATGTCGGACTTAGCGACCTCGATTAATGTTATGCTATACTCCATTTATGTGATTTTAAAATTGGGACCTCTAAAAGAAACTAGTGTAATTTGAAAAGGGGTAGTTGAGGATGTTTTGGTCTAGATTAACAAGCTAGTGTTTCTACTGAACTTTTATGTTTTAAGAATTGAGGGTGAAAATTCACCAACTTCCACACCCTTACTATTAGGTAGACCTTTCCTAAAAATAGCAAGCACAAAAAGAGATGTGCATGAAGGAATTTTAACAATAGAGTTTGATGGTGAGATAGTTTGCTTCAACATTTTTAAAGTATTAAGGTACATTAGTGATTTTAACTCTGTACTTTACGTTGATATTCTTTATTGTTTATCACAAGATATGTTTGATCTCGAGAATAAGGATAAGTTAGGAGTTGCAATCGGGATAAGTTTGGAACAAAATCTCTTACATACTTTCAACTTTACTTTTGATGATGAGATAGAAGAAATGGTGCTGCCCTAGATTCCTTGCCTCCACACATCGATAGGTATGATGTTGCTAAAATTGATTTTCTTTCATCCCACTGGAAGCTGCTACCTTTTGTTATGCAAGCACCGGTTGTTAAACTCAAACCATTATTAGCACACCTAAAGTATGTTTTCTTAGAAGAAAGGGAAATGTTTTTAGTAACATAGCAAGCAACTTAACCACCATGTAAGAGGAGAAAATCATTTGAGTGCTTTGAGAGCATAAAATCACTATAGGGTAAACTATAGATGATATCAAAGGTATTAGTCCTTTCAAATGGTCCCAAAGAAGACATGAATCTCAATGGTTAAGAATCAAAATAATGAATTAATTCCTACAAGAGTTCAAAATAGGTGGCATGTTTGTATGGATTACCAAAAGCTAAACGTCATGACACGCAAGGATCATTTCCACCATCCTTTCATTGATTAAATACTGGAACGATTGACGGTACATCCCATTATTGTTTTCTTGATGGTTATTTCGCATACAATCAAATTATGATAGCTCTAGAAGACCAAGAGAAGATAACATTTACTTACCCCTTTGGAACCTTTGCATATAGGAGAATGCCTTTTGGTTTTTGTAATGCCTCGACCATATTTCAAAGATGTATGGTAAGTATTTTTTTAGAATAGATTGAGAATAGCATTGAAGTTTTAATAAATGATTTCATAGTGTATAGAGATTTATTTAATGTATGTCTAGATAATCCGAACTCGTATGCTCGAATGATGCATAGAAACTAACCTTATTCTCAACTAAAAAAAAAATGTCATTTTATGGTGGAATAAGGGATAGTTTTAGGACACGTCATTTCCTCCAAAGGAATTGAAGTTGGTAAAGATAAAATAGATATTATACAAAACTTACCTTACCACTTAAGCGTGAGGAAGATTTATTCGTTTCTTAGTCACGTAGGTTTTTAAAGGAGATTCATCTAGGACTTCTCAAAAATTTTCTTACCCCTATATCATTTATTATAAAAGGATATACCATTCAAATTCAATGAAAGGTGTAAGGAAGCTTTTGATAAGTTAAAAAAGAAGCTAACATCGGTACCCATCATTCAAACTCCTAATTGGAGCCAACCCTTCAAGATCATATGTGATGCGAGCATTTCACTCGTGGAGGCTATCTTGGGGCAAAGAATTGGAAAAATAGCACACATTATTTACAATGCTTCTCGTGTCCTCGACTCTACATAATGCAAATACTCCACTATTAAGAAAGAACTTTTAGCCATTGTATTCGCTTTTGATAAATTTATACATTATTTACTTAGGTCAAAGGTTATTGTTTATTTTAACCATGCGGGATTGAGATATGTCTTGTCCAAAAAAGAAGCCAAACCAAGGTTGATCAAGTGGATCCTCCTACTCTAAGAATTTGATTTAGAAATCAAAGATAAGAAGTGGATAGAGAATTCGATGGCTGATCATCTCTGTCAAATAGTGAAGGAAAAGGATGCAATACCATTACATGAGTTATTCTTAGATGAAGAACTCCTAACACTTCAAGGTAAGGGTCTATGGTATGTTGATATTGTGAAATATTTGGTAAAACATGAAATACCTACTGGTCCCAGTAGGGCTCGTAGAGATAAAATAAAAAGTGATGTCAAATATTATTTATGGGATGATCCTTACCAATGAAAATGTTACACCGACTAGTAATTAGGTTGTGCATGTTCAAGCATGAATTTAAGTCAATTTTAATGTTTTGTCATGCATATGCCTTTTGTGGACATTTTGGGGCTAATAGAACTACTAGAAAAATACTTAAATATGGCTTTTATTGGCCATGTTTATTTCATGATTCCTATATATTTTGTAAGGCATGTGAAAAATGTCGAAGTAAGATAATTTGTCTAATAGAAATCAAATGCCTTTGTCCCTTATCGTTACTTGTGAAATTTTTGATGTATGGGGCATTGATTTCATAGGAACCTCTTCCTCCCATTATTTGGTTTTGTGTATTTTATCTTAGCTATGGATTATGTGTCTAGCGAGTAGAAGCTAAAGCCACCCAAACTAATGATGCTAAAGTTGTTGTGAATTTTGTCAAAATTAACATTTTTGCTAGGTTTGAAACACAAAAAGTATTGATTTATGACAAAGGTACATATTTTTGCAATCGTGTGGTGGCAAATTTACTAAAGAGATACCACGTGACATACAATGTATCCATGGCTTATCATCCATAAATAAACTGGCAGGCTGAAATATCGGATCGAGAGATTAAGTCAATATTAAAGAAAATAATAAACCTAAACCATAAAGATTGAAGCGAGAGACTTATGATGCTTTGTTTGACCATATCAAAAAGCCTTCAAAACATCAATTGACATGTACCCATATCACTTAGTTTATGAAAAGACTTGTCATCTTTCGATAAAGATTGAACACAAAGCCTTTTGGGTGATAAAACAATACAACATGAGAATGGATGAAATAGGAGAACAAAAAAACCTACAACTATAAGAGTTAGAGGAGTTGAGGCTTAACTCTTACGAGAATGTGAACATCTACAAGGAGAAAACGAAGAGATTTTTGGATAAGATGATTGCTAGGAAGACTTTTTTATAGGATAAAAAGTCATCCTCTTTCATTCCAAACTCAAGCTTTTTTTAGGTAAGCTATGTTCTCTATAGGTTAGAACCTTTGTTGTCACTAGTGTGTTTCCTCATGATGTAGTTGAAATCCAAAGCTTGGAGACTAACAAGGTATACAAAGTGAATGGCCACCGATTAAATCCCTTTTATGAAAGATTCTAAGTATAACAAGAGGAGGTAATGATATTCGAAGTCACCTTTATGAAGATTGAAGATACCAACATCGAGTAAATGATGTTAAATAAAAGCACTTATTAGGAGGCAACCCAATGATTTTTGTAAATTTTATGACTTTTAGTTAATGCTCATTTTAGTTTTTTAATTTTTCTTTGAACGCTCAATGCTTGACTTGATTTGAAGGAGTTTTACAACAATAGGTGAATTTTAATAAGTTGAAGGAAAGAAAGACCCACACGAATAATGGCATGCTACATGATTTATGGAAGAAAGAAGAATGGTCGTGTATGTATGTTTGGTTGGAAGTTCAAGTAGCAACGGGAGATACGACACGGGTAGTGGCCAAAAACACGAGTTGCACCTAAAAAAGGCATGCTTGTGTATGCTTTGTGAATGAAAGAAAGGAAAAGATCACACGGGCAATGGCTTTCAACATAGGTTACCCACGAATGATGACACACCACACGCCCACCAATAACGACACACTCGTGTGGCACCTTTGTATCTTGTAATTCATCCTTGGGGTAAAGAAACACGAGTAGTAGGGCATTTACATATTTTGCAAAAGGGAATCCATATGCCCGTGTTGGTGTGAAACTTATATAATGGCAAGAAAAAAGAAGTGAGACACGACCGGTAGTATTTGACATGGTTTGTACAACGAAAGGCACATGACCGTGTGTTCGGATTCGTTGAAATCCTAGATTTATTTTCTTAACCTTTACCTTTTAATTTTATTTTGATAATCTATATTACACATTGAGGGCGGGGTCCCATTTTAGTGTGGGAGAGCGTTTATCATTTAGGTTTATTGTTTCGTGTGTTTTATGTAATTTGTATGTTTATATCTTTATTAAAAATGAAACAAATACCATGTTTAGTATGATGTCCTTAATAGATGTTGAATTTGATGAAATTCAATGATATGAATTACAATGTTGGGGTATTATTGTTATAGATATGCATGCATGCTAAAAAGCCTTATATGTCTTCATGATGGAACATAATTTAGGTAGAAATACCAACTTTGTAAGAAAAGGAAACCTTTGAAAAATAGACCTAAGCAAAATTTAAATAAATGAGATTTTATAATTTTTATTTGAGAAAGAAATTTGAAAAAACATTCCATTAGAAGAAAATTTAGCCTAAGTAATTAAAAATTCTACTCCAATAATTTGAGTTGCTTAATAAATGGGAGCATTCAACACAAATATTTACTTTTATATCAAACGAGTAATTCAAATTATGAGTATGCAACGCACTCTAGGTTGATGACTTACTAAGTAATTAGTTTCCTTCATTACAAATGTTGCTAGTTGCGTAAAAAGGCAAGTGAACACTTAGGGAAACATTATTAAGGCTATGAAATGAAAAAGAATTTGGAATGCTTAAAATAAAATTTTTTTTATAAAATAAAATCTCGGTTTATTACCTTACTTGTGGTGGTAAAAAAGTAATAAAGATAGAGTTCGTCGTTACATACCTAAATTATGTTTGCTTATGAAGATACATAAATTGATTTAGAGATACACATTTATATGATAATAATATTTTAAACATTATCAAGTTGACAATTTAATTTTGTTAAATTCTAAATTGAGCATCAATGTTGAAGAACAATCATATTGGCATGACATTTGTTTAAACAATTTTATGGGTTTATTGTCTAAAAATCCTAACAAGACACAACTCATCTACCGAGCGTAACCTAGGGGTTCAAAAGCTTATTCAAATTCAGCGCTTTTCAACCATCATTTTGGATAAAGTTTAAATAATATTTATACCCATTAAATTTATTGATTAAAATGATATGAATGACATATCTTAATAAGCATAAAAATTTAAAAAAACAATGCATGTCGAGTTGTGTTTGAAACTTAAAGTGTGATCGGATGCACCATTGTCTATCAAATTTGGAAGGGTTGAAGACCTCATGTATTGTTGAGGTGAAATCGGGTAGATTATTCAATACTCTATGATGGAGTTAGGAGGACAAGCTTGAGTTTTTAATGGTGGATCCATGATAAATGTTGGTCCTAGGGTTTGCATTTAAATGTGATGCTTGTGTTTGTAATGAATGATGTGATTACCTACATTATGCATGAATGAAAGAAAGCTACTAGCATCTTCCCACTTGTGTGGACAAAGTCATTAATGGTTTTCAAACTTTTTATAAATGATTTTCATTATACGGTCCGAAGCTAGTGGTGGCTTTCCACTTGTGTGGGCGAAGCTACTAATGGCTTCTAAACCTTTTCTTTTAAAAGATTTGTCATCACATGGTTCAAAATTGATGATAGCTTCCTACTTATGTGTCAAAGCTACCTATAGCTTCCAAATTAATTTTCCTTTTTTCTATCTCGCTTGAACCGAAACTATATGTGGCTTCCTACTCGTGTGGATGAAGAAGCCACAATGGCTTCCAAATTAATTTACTTTTTTTTTGTTTATTTGAAATGAAGTCATCGGTGATGGCTTGTCACTTGCATGATGAAGCGGTCGGTGGTTTTTAAGTCTTTTTACTTGCTTACTATCTATTTGAAATGAAGATGTTGGTGGCTTTCCACCTTTATAGATAAGGTCATCAATGGCTTCTAAATCAATTTTCTTGCTTTCTATTCATTTAAAATGAATCTATTAGTAGCTTCTCACTTATCCGAAAAAGTTATCGGTGGCTTTCAAATTAGTATATGTTTCTTACTTGAGAAAAATAGAGGTATTGGTGTCTCCCACTTATATGATAAAGTTGTCGGTGGCTTCTTAAACTCATGATCCGAAGTTGGCGATGGCTTCTTGCTTATGTGAGTGAAGTTGCCGGTAACTTTGTGTTCATGTCAATAAAGTCTCATAATCTTTAAAAACTCACCTACTTGTCAATATAGATTTTTTTTTCGCTAAAGATTAGGCAAAATTTCAATCTCCTTCACCTTTCCTTTTTAAGTGTTGGTATTGGCCTTGGAACGATCCGAACCTCAAATTACTCTGCTATTCTATCTCAATAGAATAAATTCACTCAAATAGGCATAGAAACATAATATAATGAAACCAAATTTTGATTTTTGCATGCATTTAAGATAGCCTAACATAGGTAAGATGAGATGAAGATGATGTTATATTTTTTCCATATGTAATCGACCCTTAACCCGAAATCTATGTAGATCGATTTTCTAATTCTCCTCAATTAGCTAATGGCAACTCATGTTCCCACACATCTCCATTAGCCCCCATCAATAAATATCGGGATTGTAAATTCACAAGCAAAGAAATAACCAAACTCTCAAAAATCATAATACATCATGAATCAATATTCTTGACAAACTCAAAAAAATTAATCAACATAGCAATTTTCATTCAAAGTAGAGAAAATTAAGTTGGTAGACCTTCTTATGATTAATCTCTCCAACTCTTAAGTGTTTAGGATAAGTGTTTCACTCAAATTCATATCATAAAAATATACTACCATAAGCTTGCTTATTATCTAATCTTTACTATCCAGATCACATGCATAACACATGTCAAATGGGCAATATCGATGGGTTTTTAGCAAATGACGAGCTCTTTAGAAAAAGGATATGAACTTAAGAAAAAAGTCACCACATAGCATTTGGAAAGATCAAAAAATCCTAAAATGGCTGGTCTACATAAATATTTAAGTAAAGAGTCGGTTATAAGTGGTGAAGATCAATAATATCGCCACTATATCCTACCTAAGATAAGTCGCATTGTATGCATATGAAAACTAAAGTCTAGTCTTACTATGTTATGAGTCTATGTCTATTTAAGTGAATTTATTTTATTAGAATAAATTGATATAGTAATTTGGGATTTAGGCTGATCAAAGTCCCATACCCATACCCTAAGGGCAAAAAGCGGTAGGAATTTAAATTTTAGCTAACTCCTAGTGATTGCAAACTTGTATTGATAAATATGTGAGTCCTTAGAGATTATGAGCCCATATTGATATAAATATGAAGTCACTCGATGACTTTAATTCACATAATTAGAAGACCACCAGCGACTTTATCTATATAAATGAAAAGCCACTAGTAACTCGATTTATAAAATTAGGAAGCCATCAATGACTTCATCCATGCAAATTGAAACTCACTATCGACTTTGATTAACATCATTAAGAAGGCCATCGATGACTTCATCCATACAAATGGCAAGTCACCGATAATTTTGATTCACAACAATAAGGAGGCCATTGGAGACTTTGTTTATACAAATGAAAAGTCATCAATAATTTCGATTCACAAAAAATAGAAAGTCACCGACGAATTTATCCACATAAATAAGAAGTCATTGAGAACTTTGGTTCATAAAACTAAAAAGCCACCAATGACTTCATTCATACAAATGGAAAGCCACCATCAACTTTTATTTATATCATTAGGAAGGCCATCGATGAATTCATCATATAAATAAAAAGTCACCGAAAAATTTGGTTCACAATAATAAGGAGGCCATTAGAGACTTCATCCATACAAATAAGAAGTCGCCTATAACTTCGATTAATAAAACTAAAAAGCCAACAATAATTTCTCTACATAAGTGAGAAGTTATTGATAATTTTGGTTCATAAAAATCAAAAGCCATCGATGACTTTGTCCATATAAATGGGAAGCCGCTAACAACTTTGATTCACATCATTAAGAAGGCCATCGACAACTTCATTCATATGAATAGGAAGTCACCAACAAATTTAATTCACAATAATAAAGAGGTCATCGGTGACTTTTTTATACAAGTAGGAAGTCGACAACTTATTTTATAAAAATAGGAAGTCGACAACTTATTTTATAAAAATAGGAAGCCACCGTTACTCATAACTTCAATTCACAAGATTAGAAAGCCACTGATGACCATCAACATAAGTGAAAAATTGTCAAAAACTTTGGTTTTTATCATTAAAAAGTCACCAACAACTTCATCCATACAAGTAAGAAGTCACTCAACTTCAATTTACAAAATTAAGAAGCCACCAGGTGACTTTATTCATACAAGTGGAAAGTCATTAACAACTTCGATTAATAGAATAGAAAGCTAGTGTTAACTTTATCCACATAAGTGAAAAGCCAACATCAACTTCTATTTAAATCATTAGGAAAAAAAACATGACATAAACAACAAATATAGAATGAATAATAAATATGGTATAAACATCATATTCAAATCAAACCACGTCACAAAGGTAAAATCTTTCTCAAATGCACACACCGGGTCCAATACTTATCTTGGATAAATCATTAAAATTTAAAATCCATGTTCGAGTCCTTCCAGTTCCATTATAAAGTATTGATCACCATTCTTATTACTCTTCAAAATACATAAGGTCTTTGAACCTTTTGGGTTTGATATACACCGGTGTATCTAAATATACTTTAAAACCTATGTAGGTCTTATAACATCACATTCATCCATAATATCAATTTAAATATAGTATAGATAATGTTAGAGAATTATCTAGTTGGTCAAATCTAGGAATATTAAAGACTCTTTTTATGTCTAGAAAAATAACCCTTTTTTTAACCCTCAATTAGAGACAATCAATGTTATAAATTGAAGGGAGGGAAGGTTAGCTCTTTAAGTCACGATTCTTCTCCTTTCTTAGTTACTTGAGCCATATTTTTTTTATTAGGGTTTGAAGAATATTTTGGATCCAAATACATTAATCCTTACCTTAAATTATAATTTAAATCTTCTAATTGAAGTTTTAACCTAGGATTTCAATGATGGTCTTAGTGGTTTTGCTTGGAATAACTTGGGATTGTTTGGCCAACACCTTAGAGTTATTTTAGACATGTTTTGTGACTATTTTAACATGATTTTAGAGGTTGGAAGTTGGCGAGCAATAAGGCTGGAAAATAGCAATAGTTAGTGGGCTTTTGGAGGTTATTTGTAGGAGTTTTGATGGTTGTTTATTGCAAGTTTTAAGGGGTATTTCAAGGTTAGAAATTGGTGGATTTAGGGACTATTATAGTGGGCTTTTTTTTTTTTGATTTTTGGGGGTTAAAAGTTGGTGGATTTAGGGTTAGAAATTAGACGAGTAGTTGGTAGCTAGAGGAGGAAGAGTTTGTGGCCAATGACTTAAGGGAGATTGGGGGTTGTTTTATAGAGGGTTTTAATGGATATTTTGAGAGGGTTTTAGGATTTTTTTAAGGGTGTTTAAGTGCATGTTTTGAGGGATGAAAGTTGTTAGAAGTGGGCTAGAAGTTGGATAACTATTAGCGAGTAAAGATGGAAGAGATGATAAGAAGTTTGGGACAATGATGATAAAACAGAGTTAGGGGGCTATTTTGTGAATGGGGTTTAGTAGTAGTTTTGAGGGAGGGGTTTAGTGACTATTTTGAGGGCTAGAAGTGAAGAAAAAAGGCTAAAACTTTGATAGCAGTTGGCGACTTTAATAAAGGAGAGAAGAGTGAGCGTAGGCTTACGATAATGAAAGAGGTTAGAGGGCTATTTTTGGGAAGGTTTTAGTGGCTATTTTGAGGGGGTTTAGTGGTTTTTTTAAAAGAGGATTAGTGGATTTTTGGCAGCTAAAATGAAGAAGGAGATGGATTTATTAGGTGGAAAAAATGAAGGAGAAATGAAGATGTCGAGGCTACAACTTCTTGGAGGAGGAAATGCGAGGTTGTGAGCTTTTTTTTTTTTTTTTTTATGAAGGCTTTTCCTTCTTGGAGGAGGAAATATGGAGAGACGATTTTCTCTCACTAGGTTTCTTATTAGAGAATAAGATGAACAAAAAGCCTCTCATCCTTTATGTAAGAGAGAAAATGATGCTTATATGGCGTGGATGATTAGGGTTTTTGAGAAAAAAATCCAAACTTACTTTTTTTTCTTTTTATTTTTCTAATTCCTCATCTCATTTCTTTATTTTTTATTCAAACCTCATTTTCAATTGGTATTCTTTTTAATTGAAGCTTCAATTCAATTTTTCTTGGTTCCAATTTCTTATGTATCTTTTAATTAAACCCCAAATCTCAATTTTTCATTTATCTCTCTGTTTAATTCCTTTTTTTTTCTTTTTGTTAATTTTCCTTAACTCACAAAAATTATGAGATTCCTAAAAAAATTTTAACACAAGGATAAAGAAAATTGCACGATCAAATGAATTAAACAAAGCACATTTACCTTCAACATTTTTATCTTTCTAAAAAATTTGTAAAACAAAAAGATTAAAAATTGATTGTTAATAGTTACCCTCTTTTTATAATGCTTATAATGTAAAATCACTAAAAAATGTTTTTCTTTGTTTTTGCATAGAATGTTTGGTAGAGAAGAAAAAAAGAAGCACATAAAACACAAGTAACAATTAAAAAAAAAACAATCATTAAATTCAAATGAAAATTTACCATTTGATTAAAGATTGAAATAAAAACATATGACATGAAAGTCCTTAATGATTTTAAAAACATGGCACGAAAGCCCATTTGAATTTTAAAAACATGACATGAAAGACCACTTTAACTTGAAAGATGTGACACGAGCAAAATAATATACATCACTTGGTTAAAAAAAATTAAAGTAAAAATGGGTGACATAAAAGACCACATAAAGTTAAAAAGGAAAAAAAAAAATACAAGTAACACACAAACAAGAAAAAACACATATTATTCTCTTGGCTTATTATTCGGGATGACCTTCCCTATGATTTGTTGTTCAAAGTGACCTATTCCTATGGTTCATTATTTAGGATGACCTATCCTTATTCAAGTCACAAATTGGATACCATAATGATACCATTCATAGAATGAGGCCAATTGAGAGATGACCATGTCCACTTACATCCTATAATAATCATAAAATGATAAAGTAATAATTTTTACTTGAAAAATGTAGATCACACTTAGAAAGCTCAATCTTCTACTTTCATCTAGATTGCTTATAATAACATTAAACTCCACATGCTTTGAGATATAAACCTTTTGTTTGCTTGAAATAAATCTTTTGTCTTCAAGTTTAGCCATTTCATAGCTATTTTTATTGATGTTTGAATATCATATTTTCCGGCTCGTATCCTTTCCTTTCATTGACTCTAATTGCTGATGGTTGGTCTTGTTACACTTGGATTGTCAATAAGCTCAAGTTTTCTATTGGATGACTTCTCTTTCTAAGTATTCTAAGTCTCATGAATCATCATTCATCATTATATACGAATCGTTGAACTAATCGTGTCATGCACTGTAAGTGTCGATAGTAATAATTCATCTATCATCCACTCCTTATTGTGATTGCTCATGTTTATTGCTAATGCTCAATTCATCATTGACATTTGCAAATATCAAATCAATTATTCATATGCCCCTAAGTATCAATAATTATTATTCTTTTATTATCTACCTCTTATTGCCATTGCTCATTATTCATTTTTTTTTATGTTTGCACTTGATTTTGCAAATAGTCTTTGAACTTTCATAAAATTCTTAAAAAATCATTTTTGTTTATTTTAACTTTCATGGAATAAATCATATGTTTGAATCATTTTCATCAAAGCAAGTTGAATTATTAAAAAAAATCATTAAGATGTTCATAAGAAAGAAATGTCATTCGGAAAGATGTTTCATTCACTTGGTCAAATGCTAAAATATATCATGCAAATTTCATGATGAAATCCTTAAAGTGGTCATTCTTTGGGCCGGACGAGCAAAATGTATTCGAATCATGTAATTTTTTTTAAAAAAAATTATCTTTTTTGAAAGGTGATCTGTCTAAAGTTAGCTCGTAGAGGGTGACATGCTTAAATAGATTTCATGAACTCAAAGAGTTTTGAAGGAAGTTTAGCTCAAATAGGTGGTCTATCTTAGAAAGACTCAAATCATTTCCTTCTTTCCTCCTAATTACTTGATGAAAACTTATGATTTAATGTCATAAATGATAGTTTATAATGCCCAAACAAGTCAAGTTTTATTCAAACCCTTTTTTTCTTCTCATTTGAAGCTAAAACTTATCAACACAAACAAATCATCTTTGATTAGAAAAGGCTTTCATATGTACGTAATGAAGGCTAAGGCTTTAGCTTATGAATGAAAGAATATAAAAGGTTCAAAAAGTGTTTAAAGGTATAAAGACTCAAAGTCACTTAACCATTCATCGATATCACTTTAGGAATGTCTCTTTAACTTTGTCACTATCATAGTTAGCTTACTTTTGACATCAATTGACACTCATAAAAAATACATCGACATGTTGCCAAGATTTTATCATCTTAACGAGTTGATCTCATTTTCTAATCTTAACTCTCCTTTCATGCTCACTCTTTTCATCTATTTATGATTACTAAACCTTTTCCTATCTTTGAATCATGATAAAGGTTCCTCTATATAGCACTTTCTTTTTATCTTGGTGCTTTCATCATTTTTTCTATTTCCATTCTTTTTTTTTCTTTCAAAGTTGTTTCAAGGATTTTCTCAACGAGTTTTTTTTAATAATCATCATCATTTCTCTTTTTATTTTTTTATAGAAAAATGTCCTCGATTATTCTTAAAATTTCAAACTTAATCCTAGTGTGAGGGGTAATCCTAGTCTAGGTTATCGTTGAAAGAAAATTTTTATAGCTCAAAGTATGATAATAAAGGATAATTTTTTTTCTTCTCATTTGAAGCTAAAACTTATGAACTCAAACAAAACATCTTTTATTAGAAAAGGCTTTCATAGGTATGTAATGAAGGCTAAGGCTTCGACTTATGAATGAAAAGATATAAAAGGTTCAAAAAGTGTTTGAAGGTATAAAGACTCAAGAGCATTTAATCATTCATCGAGATCACTTTAGGAATATGTCTTGAACTTTGTCACTTTCACAATTAGCTTCACTTTTCACATTATTTGACACTCATAGAAAATACACTTGACATGCTTACCATGATTTTATCATCTTGACAATTGATCTTATTTTCTAATTTCAACTCTCCTTTCATACTCATTCTTGTCATCTGTTTATGACTTCTAAACCTTTTCCTATCTTTGAATCATGATAAGGGTTCGTCTATATGGCACTTTCTTTTTATTTTGGTTCTTTCATCATTTTCTTCTTTTACTATTCTTTTTTTTCTTTCAAAGTCATTTCAAGGATTTTCTCAACAAGTTTTTTTTGTAAACGAGTCATCATCGTTTCTTTTTTATTTTTTCCATAGGAAAACGTCCTCGATTATTCTTAAAATTTCAAACTTAACCCTAGTATGAGGGATGATCCAAGTCTAGGTTATCATTGAAAGAAAATTTTTATGGCTCAAAGTATTACAATAAAGGACAATTTTGTTTGTGAAAAGATGCATAAAAAATGACCTTCCTTCATTTCAAATATGATCTTTTCAAGTTGATAAGCTCTAGTTTTATTCAAAAATCATGATTTACTTATAGAAAAGAAGTAGTGGATTAAACGAAGTCATGACTTGAATGTGCACCACTCATCATTATTTAAGACATCAAATCATTTGTTTTTCTATCTTGGGCATCAATGCATTGTCCTTAGCAAGAATGTCTTCAAAAGGGTTTATCAAACATAGGAAAAAGTATTTTTGGTTTCAAAAAGAGGGATTGCCCCTTAGCATTTAAACAACATATTTTGAAAATTGATCAATAGTAAAAGATTTTGAATGAATTTTCCATTTTATTCAGTTTGATTTAGATGATATAAAATGACAAATGATACTTTTAAATAAACATCTCTTATTTTAAAACAATAATATATTCTTCTAAGATAGTGGAAATTTATTTTTTATTAAAAAATGATTCAATCCATAAAAACAACAAAACTTTTTTTAAAATAGAATTTGAAATTTTGATAAAACTTAAAGATTTTACTCACAAAACAAAAACACATCTTTTTTCACAAGCTCAAGACACTCGACATTCATCATCATGCTTAATGTCTTCTTGAATGATCCTTATCTTCTAATTCCTTCTTTAACATAATCATCATAATCTAGTTTCTCGGTTTAACAACTCGATACTACTCACACTAGTGATCATTAAGACTATCATTAGTTGTACGTTGACATAATGGGTTTTACTCTTCTTGAGTGACAACTAATTCTTGGTCAAAGCATGAATTCAAATCTCAAATACTAAGTAACTTTCAATGGCATGCTCCATGATCTATTAATTTTTTTTTTTTTTTGCATCGTTTAGAAAAGAGTGATTCATTTAGCTTGATCATAATCAATGTTATTAGAAAAGTTTCAAATGACCAAAGATAAGCATCCTCGGTAGTAATGCAAAATGGTAAATGAATTTTTGTCAACTTTGAATTACTCGGTTGAATCATATTAGCAAGTCAGGGGTAGTCAAGAATTTTATCGAAAGGGAGGGTTATCTCAAGTTCTCATAAGCTTTTTTAGGGAAAGAAATAATTTCATGCTCAGTTGAAACCATGATACTAGATCTTGACACTATTAGGAGTGTATATGATGCTCTCATTTGGCAATTCAAAGGACTTAGCAATTGACATGTTTTACCCTCTTCAAATACATATTGTGCTATATTTTTAGGCGAGCTTTAGTGAGATCATCAAGTTGAGATGAGAGAAAACCTTTCAAGCACTCATAGAATTGAGATTTAAAGGCATAGGCAAAAGGTGGCAATATACTTCCACTCGATCAAATAATGGGCTAGGTATGCCATCATTGCTTGTTATCTTATGTCGAGTCATCATACAAGCTCATCATTAATTTTCTCATTTCTCAAAAGAGCACTCTCATTAAGATTTATTTAGGCATCAACATTGTGCTCCTTTGTCACATCATTAGTTATTCAAAAATCTTCTTCCTTTGGAATTAGTCATCTAAAAATTAAATCATACATATATTTCCTCTAACTTTTATCGAGTTTTTGTCAAAAGCATGGATCTCGACTTGATTTATTCATCTTTGCTATTTTTTTTCACTTAGAATTTTTTTATTATCATGGAGAAAAGCCAGCAAAAATTTCCACTTGTATTAAAGAATAAGAGGATAATGTCGGCCTAAAATCGGTATGAGCTAGAGATTTTTGATGAGTGGTAATAAGACTTGGCCAAATTTAGCAATGATAGAGACCACTTTTTGGATAAATGAATGCTCTTGCAAGAGACCAAGAGCACATTAAAGATTATAGATATCATGTGTTAGAAGAAGAAAGGGATTGAGTTTCATCTTGAAAGCAATCTATCTAACTAGATTCTTAATAATTATAATTTTCTTGACAAATCCAACTAAAGTACTTTTTTTAAAGCAAATTTTATAGGCATAATATCTCATTTTCCAAGAACTAATTTTTAGATGAAGGATCTATACGACTTAAATTTTGTTCCAATTTTCACATTTGGCTAAGCTTTGATGTAGCCAACTCTTTGAGAGGATTAAACTTTCTTAAGTGTAATCTATGTTTTTTATTCTTACGGAAAAACGAGTTAGGTAGTAAAGCAAATATATCCTAAAAATAGACTTGGATATGACGTAGTCTTTATGAGGGTGACAAAAGAGTTCACTTTCTTTTTAATTAATTTATCCATGAGATTGTTTACAATAGGTTTAAAGATGTGATACCACATCGGTAACATTTTGGATGATTTCAAATTTAGGAGGAATCTATTTTTAGCTCCGTTTCGGAGTAACCATCTTATAAATAGTCTATTTCTTTACGTTGAAGTACTTTGGATTCAACTTGATAGATTACCATTAGCTTAAACTATATTTGAACTCCTTTATCACCTATTTTGAAACATCATAACCAAGTTATCTTAGTCAAAATTTCAAACAAGTCTAATTTATCTAGTTTTCTTAACAAGGTAGGATTATTTTAGGATCTAGTTCTAGCCACTAAATGAATGAGTAGGCTCTATCTAAGTCTTAAAAAATTATCTTCCAACCTATTAAAACTTAGTATAATCATTAAGAGTGACCATGACAACATTAGCAATCATAAAAACTATCAATTATCTATCACATGATGATAACTAGCAAGAAAGCTTGAGGTTTCATAAGTGTTTACTTGGGGTAAAGCCCATCGGGGCACCACTACTAACTCCCTAGAACTTGAAGGAAAATGGATACGGTTGTAATTATGTAGATGCGATGATGTGTGTGGGGCATGATTTCATCGTAGTCTTGAATATTAAAAAAAAAACTAAAAAAAAAAACCAAACTAAAAGCTACAAAAGGAAAACATCACAAAAAACACATATACATACAAACATATTTCCACAACACACATAAATAGGTAAGCAATTAAAATGCAATCATTCATTTAATACGCATATTCTTGGAAACATAATCATACAACCAGAGATTCTTTAACATATGCATTCAAAGCTAGACCCTATGTAATACCCATAGTGATGTGAACCCACCTAGTTCTCGACTAGAAAACCCATGAACAAGTTGAACGAACCTTGAAAAGCCAAATCGGATCCAAGAAGGATATGGACGCCACACTCTAAATAGGTAGAAGGGGAGTGATAAGTCGTTACGAACGCCACAAGAATTGTTATATTCTTAATAAGTTATAAGGGCGAGTTCTTGAAAGAACTAAACAAAATTCTCATAAAATATTTTAATTGATAAAAGGTTGAAAAATCCTAGTTACATTATGTTGCCTTATAAAGGCTAAATTGATATTCTAGGAAAGCTAATAATATAAAATGCTTAGAATTCAACAAAGCATAAGTATGACTTAGGATCTATCAAAAAAAAAAATAATTAAACATTAATTCAAAACTTCTTAGATTTTGGCAAAGTGGCTTGGAATTCTACAATCACTAGCCTAGGATTATGTGCCATAAGTTTGATATAAATTTGGTCAAAGAATTGAGTCAATGTAACCTCAAACTGAATAAAATATTTAGTTAATTGTTGTAATAAATCACGACTCAAGTTTGCCCAATTGGAGAAGCAAACTATAGCCTAAAATCCATAATGACAACAACCCATTCGGCGCAAATGGAATGCAACTCATGGCCTAAATATTCAGTAATGGTCTTAATCCAATATCAACAAAGTGAAGTCTAGAATGAATACAATCTGAATTGGTTAATATGGTTAAGCGAGGAGCAAAGATTAGCGAGTAAGTCTCATGGCCCAATTGATCCATTTGGAGAAGGAAACCTATGGACAATGTTAGCACCTAATTTTTGCTCCTTTATTTATTTATTTATTTATTATTATGAAAATACCAAAAGATAAAAAAATAATAAAAAAATAATAAAAAAATAGAAAAATAAAAAAAGAGAAAAAAGAGAAAAAAGAGAAAAAAAAGAGAATCAAGGTAGTTAGTTTAGAAAAAAAGGGTTTAATCGAAAAAATAAAAAGGTGGGAAACAATTAAAAGAAAAATTGAGGGCATAGAGGAAAAAATCAAAGTTTCAAACCCTTTAATTAAAATGAGGAGGGATACAATTGGAACTAATTAAAATAAAAAGTCTCAATTTTTGGCAAGAAGAGGCTTAAATTAAAACATAAAAAATAAATCAAACTCAAATAAATGCCTAGAAGAAAATCAAGGATCAAAGTGGGTTTTTGCCCAAAAAACATACCAATGTAAGACCCCATGTATTTTTTTTATGAAGGGACTATTCACTATCACCTTAAAAAGGAGACCCAGCTGCTGCAAGTCTCTCTCACATGCCAACTCGCTTCTCCCTTACGCCCACACTCTCTCGCCCATTCTCGTCTCTGCTTCCGGCCTCCCTCTCTTGCTCAACCAGCCTCCTTCTTGCTTACTCCCCTCACTCTACTAGCCAACCCACATGTAGCAACCCCCTCTCGTCGGCCAACCAACCCCACACGCAGCGGCCCCTTCTCGCCGACCTACTGCTCAGCACCCTCAAAGCCTCCGGACACGAGCCTTTCTCACATCACAAACGACCCCATATCAGCCCTCTCTCAAGCAACAAACAACCCCACGTAGCAGCCTTCTCTCAAGCCCTAAAATCAGCCCAAAACGAGACCTAAAAAATCGACCAAAACCCTCCCAAATCGGTTCGAAACCGTTATCGACGACCTTCAAAAAACCTTACAGAGCAACCCCTTTTGGCTGGCCTTTCTCTCACCCAAAGCAGATACTAAAACATCACCAAGAAAGCTTTAAGATACCCCCAAAAAAATCTCAAACGTAGTCTCAAAACCAGCCTCGAAACGGACCCCAAAAGTCTGCTAAAAGCCCCAAATTAGCTCGAAACCGTCACCAACAACCCCCAAAAACCTTTATAGAGCAACCCCTTCAAGCGACCCTTTGAACCATAAAAGAAGCCTCAAAACCACCTCCAAACTAGCTTTAAAAACCACTTAATAAAATCTCCAAAATATCCACTAAAGAGTCACAAAAATGTCTCTCAAAGCGACCCACGAACATTTTCCTTTTTTTGTTTTATGTTACCGAAAAGAAAAAAATTTAAAAAGAAAAAAGAAAAAAAAGATCTTGTGTTGTGATTTGGTTGCTGCTTTTATTTAATTTGTTTGGACATGAAACATATAAGATTTGCATCACACGCTATCTACGAATAGTCGCTCTCCTTTTCGACTAATCGAATAATCGATTATCATCGGGAACGAAGAGAGTAAGAATAACTTCAAGCTAGACATCGGAACCATAAGATCTTTGGGTAAAAATTCTAAAACTACTATACTTTTAAAACATGGTTTGTGTTTGCTTTGCGATGGGCGATTAATTAATTGTGGTGTGCAATATGATTTTAAAGTCTGTCGATGGTGTTCAAAGTCATTTTGTATGCTTTTGTATCTGTTTTTCATCTTTATTTTTGCATTATTTTATTTTTATTTATTTTACTTTTACTTTTATTTTTATTTTTTTTATGTGCATCGGTTTGAAAATAAGTCGTTGGTTGCTTCCTACTTATGTGACGAAGTCGCTGGAGGGCCTCGAAAATATTGTTTTTGTTTATTTGTTTACATATAAGCCACTTGGTAGCTTTTCACTTATGTGACAAAGCCACCGAAGGGCCTCGAAAATATTTTTATTTATTTGTTTACATATAGGTCGTCGGTAGCTTCCCACTTATATGACGAAACCGTTGGAGGGCCTCAAAAACATTTATTTATTTATTTATTTACATATAGGTCGCTTGGTAGCTTTCCACTTATATGACGAAGCCATTTGGAGGGCCTTAAAAATATTTTTGTTTATTTGTTTGCATATAAGCCATTGGTAGATTCACACTTATGTGAAGAAGTCACCGGCGACTTTTCAAAATAGTCATTTGCTCCTCTTGAGTGACATGAAGTTCGTTGGTGGCTTTTCACCTTTGTGACAAAGTTGTCAATAGTTTCTTATATCCATGACTCGAAGTCGTCGACAATCGTCCACTTGTGTGAGTGAAGTTGTTGTTGACTTGTAGCTCATGCAAGTAAAAGGCTACCTACCTTTAGAAACTCACCTATTTTTCGATAATAGGTCGTGTTTACTAATGATTAGCCAAAATTCTAATTTTTTTTATCTTTTTTCCATTTGGGTAGGGTGTATGGGCCTTGGATCGACACTGAATGCCCGAACTATCATATTTCACACTTGAACCATTTCGTCCTAAAATTTTATCAAATAAATTCACACAAATAGGCATAGAAGCACAACATGATAAAAACTATATTTTCATATTCATAGACAAATAATGCAACCTATCTTAAGTAGGACGGGATGATGGTGACGTCATTTCTTTCCCATACGTAACCGACCCCTTACTTAGATATCTATGTAGACCGGTATATTCGGGGTTTTCCTAGTTTTCCCCAATTAGCTAGGTGGCGACTCCTTTATCTCGGCCCTTTCCCTACTCTTGTTAGGCCGACGTCGACAAAATTGATGACTCCACTAAGGATATTAGTGTCATGTTAGGGTCAAGCTTTGAATGTCTATTCTTTGAATATCCGGTATGTGCCTATTTATTTTTAAGTGAGTAATTGTCATTTATTTGTTTGTCTGTTTTTCTTTTTATGGTAAAAATGTATCTATCTATATGTGTGCTTTTTATGTTTTACGGTCTTTGCGAGCTTAAGTTGTTTAATTTCTTACTTTTTGTATTTCTTTTTTTTCTTTGAGACTAGATATGGAGTCATGCCCTTACACACTACACTTGCATAATTATAACTATCATTTGCATTTGCCTCGGGATCTAGGGAGTTAGTGGTGGTGCCTCGATAGGTTTCACCCGGGTAAACATTTATGAAAACTTGAGCATTCTTGCTAGCTACCATCGGTGATGGGTAATCGATGATTTTTCACGTTTGCTAATATAACCATGGAATATCCTAGTGACTCTACTAAAGACTCACTAGGTCTGGAAGGTACCCCTTTAAGACCTAGATAGAGCCTACCCAATCATGTAATGTCTAGAATCGGACTTTAAGGCCACATTTCCTTATTTAACACACCGGACAAATCGAACATGTTAGAAACCTTGACTAAAATAATTTGGTCATGATGTTTCGGAATGGGTGATAAAAGAGCTCAAGTATATTTCAAGCCGGCATCGGTTTTCAAACAAAATCGAAGCCCTTTAGCTAGTGGAGGGAGATTGCCTATAAGAGGGATTTTAGAGTGACCATCGGTCGATAACCAAGTTATAGTTGATGATCAACAACTCCAACAAAATCCTTGAATGTTGGGGACTCTTGACCGATGGTGACAAATGGGTGTTCAAGCACAAATATGGAAACTTGGCGGCATTAATAGAGATACCAATTCGAAGCTTATGTTGAGGGCCCTCATCTCTCCATGGGACCCTTCACATCGATGCTTCACCATGGGAAACATAGATATTCCTACAATAGAGGAGTATCACCAACTACTGGAAATACGAAGTCCTCCATATCAAGTTTATTTATACCGTCGATGTGATGAAGTGGTTGATAGGATCGAAAGATGGTTGGGTGTAAGTCTAAGTCGAGCACGAGCCAAAGATGCTACCGAGGGATGGCACCATGAGATCTTATTAGACATATTCAAACAAAGCTTAAAGGAGCCCATCACCGGCTCAAAGAAGTTTTGAGTCTTAGCTTTGTGCATCTTTAGTTTGATCTTATTTCCATCATCCGTTGGATTAATCGGTTTTGATGCTACAAATGTGTTCATTGAGGTAGATAAGAGCTCCGATTAATCCCATTCGCTGTAATTTTAGCTGAGACTATTCTATCAATAAATCACTACCGAAGATCCGGTAAAGACGGGATGAGGTGTTGTGTGCTAGTCTTCGTGCATATGGATGATTAGTCATATGGGGATATATAGACCCATATTTGACCCTATTTGGTGGAAGGATCAAGAATTATTGAAGAAGTTTGCGATCACCCCATGGAAGAGCTATACTGAACAAGAATGATGAACCATGCTACTTGGCTTGTCGAACTCCCAAGTCCTATGGAAGGTCTGTTTGGATGAATCAAACATCATATTTAGCTTACTTGTGGAACTTTTCCTTGGGTTCCTCTAGTTGGATCAACGGGATACATCGGTTATACTCCCGGTATGGTGTCTAGGCAACTTGGTTATGAGCAAGGCATTCGAGAATTGTGGGATTGGTTAGTTTTGAAGGAAATTTGAGAAAAGATGCCTCACATACTTTTCTAAGGCGTATCATTGAAGACTGGTTAACACGGGGCATGGTGGGTGGAAAAATAGATGATCGTGAAGTAGCTACCACCGAAGCTTTTCCATCTTGGCAAGCTGCGTGAGTAAAAGATTTAGGTAATCAAGCGAATCGAGGTCGGGATAGTCAAGCTCCAATGCCTAACCATCAAGCTAGTCCGGAACCCTCGGTCTCTATTATGGTTATAGATCCTATTGAGCCATCCGAGGTTGAGATGGGCCGATCTATCCAAGGAAACAAACCATTTTCTCCACGAGTTCCAAGCATTTCATCTAACCAACACACAAGAAAAAGAAAAAAACGAGAAGATCCTCCAGAAATGGCTCTCTCAAACTACAATAACCTTAACGAGAAAAATGGAGTTACTCAAGATGGAAAACTTAAAGCTAACTAATGATTTAGCCAAGGAGAAAAGAAAGAGGGGAAAGGATAAAGAGAAGATATTAGATGTAGAACAAGATTAGAAGGCATGACAAAGTATAGTTGCTGAAGAGAAGTATTGGAAGTTGGCTTATCATCAATGCTCGAGCGAATTGGATATCAAATGTGCCGAGTTAGACAGAGCTACGGTCTCTAGATAGAAAAATTAAGCTTGATTTAAGGAGTATGGGCTCGAAAATGCAAAAGATAATCCGAAATGGCAAATGTTAATAGGCACCGAATGCAACAATCGTCGAAACTCAATAGAGCAAATAGGGAGGCACAAAGTCGGATCACGACACTCGAAGGAGAATCGACATCCGAAAGGAGAGCTACTTAAGTTATCCTCGTACTAGGCTACTATACACAATCATTTGGCTCGAGTGGGTAATGAGTGAGGTAAAAACACTGGTCGTACTAGATAATCAAGCGAAGGCGGTCTCCAAGGAAGCTATAGCCCTACGAGAGCTAAGCTGGAACATTAGTGAGCATAGGGTGAAAAATTATAATGAATGCGTGAGGAGCTACTTGAGGAGGTGTGACTACTTGTTAGCAGAAATGGCTAGGAGAGGGAAAATCTTTAGAGTCCGATCGAACTATCAAGCAATTCACTCTTGTTTTTTTCTTCTTTCTTATATTTCCTTTTCGGTAGCATGAGTTGCTTTTTCTTTCTCTTTTATGTAAAAGAAAGATGCATTATGAACTATCATGGGCTTATATGCTCATAATTTTGAATATTCGGTTAATGAAAGTTGTGGCATCTTTCTATATATGGCATGGTCTATTCTCCTTATTGGAACTCATTTGACAAGTTAGGCAAATCGACCATATCTAGTGATTACGTCAACAAATCACACCGACTCATAAGCAAAATGACTCCATTCATTTGAGAATTTGATAGGCTAAATGGTTACTCTAGAATCGAATGGAAGAAAGAGATCTAACAATTACTAATATGAATAAACATGTCATTAAATTGGACAAAAAAGGAAATCCAATGGTTACCGATGTGAATAAACACGCCATTAAACCAACCATGAGCAAGCACACCGAACAAAAAGAAGAAGAGCTCTTTTGTCACCTTCTATGAATGGCTACTCCATATCTAGTCTCAAATATCGTATATATTTTTAATATGTTATTCATATGTTGTATTTTGTTGCTTATTTTACGTACGAAATATAGGTCCTGTCGATAAAACCACACATCCTTAAATAGTTTACAAGACCGGACTAAGAGTGAAAATAGAAAATGAGGAAAGGGCTCGATTGGAGCAAACCTATCAAAAAGAGGTCGCAACATTGAAGGAAGAACTCGCGAGGCTTACTGCCCTTTTGAAGCACATGCTTGCTCTCGGGTCGCCCCCGATACTGGTTGTACGTCGGTCATAAATTGCTTGCCCACGAAGCTACATTTGTCATCCCTTCATCGACTCCCCAACGGACGACCCGGATTCCTCGGTTTGTCATACCTCAAACAGGGAACCCCACCATTGATAACTCGACGAATACATCAATGTCAAGAGACATGCCCGAGCCAATCCCTTCGAGGACTCATGTCCCTCTACCATAGGCATACATTGATCTAACAGTGATGATAGTGGAAAGGAGAAAGGGTTTGCCGAATACGAAGTTGAAAAATTCAACTGCTATTGAAGAGCGACTTCGAGCCATCGAGGGTGTAGATATGTATAACCCTCTTTTAACAATGGACAAAGGATTTGTGACAAATGTGGTGATTTCGAATATGGTGATTTTGAAGAAATCCATGCTACCAAAGTTTCCTAAGTATACTGGCGACCGAGTGCTCGAAGACCCACTTAAGAGTATACTTGAATAAGATGGTGAAGTAGCTCGTAATGAGACTTTGTTAATCCATTTTTTTCTGAAAGTACGAAAGGATCTACCCTCACTTGGTTTATCGACTTAGACCGGACTAAGATCAAAAGGTGGAGAGACTTGGTTAAGGCCTTCATGAGGTAATACAAGTTCAACTTAGAAATAACTCCGGTAGGTCTAGCTTGTAGTCGATGGAAAAAGGCACCAAGGAGTCCATTAGGGAGTATGCTCGGTGGTGGCGAGAAACAACTTCAAGAATTCGACCACCATTCTTTGGAGAGGGAGTTAGTCATACTCTTTATAAATACTTTTAAGCCACCTTATTATGACTATCTCTTAAGTAATGGATCGAGCGGTTTTGTTTGAGATAATGTTGACGACTAAGCGTATTGAGCAAGCCATTAAAGAAGGAAGAGTGTCGGATTCTGCCGAGTCAAGTTCTAAAAGGAATAATTTTAAAAAAGAAAAAAAAATAGGCGTTCATCGAGTGGAAGGGCTAATTTTTCGACAAAGAGGTCGTTGGGAAACTCTGCGAAGAGCAAACCGTCGGTTTATGCCAAAAAGCGATATGGTTAGTCCTGTCTCATAGTTCACAACACCGAGAACTATCATTTCCACCAATGTCATTGGTTTGACGACCCGTCTTCAATTCTTACACGACCTCGAATGCAAGCTATTCCTAAAAATCCACTGGCCTTCGAGACGGTTCAATAACCAACGAGCTCCCTTCAACTAAAATGATCGGAGAAATACTAGAAGGATAGAGTATAAAAACATCATACCACCACTTCCTATCTCCTTAAGGGACCTATTTAAACACTTAGTGATCTGTCGGTCGAGTGGTTTCGATTCGGATGCCTCTATTGCAACCACCATATCCATGATGGTATAGGGCGAATGAGACTTACGAGTATCATAGTGATGCGATTAGGCACATATATTGAGGATTGTGTCGGTTTCAAGAAGAAGGTGAAGTCATTGGTAGATCGAGGGTGGATCACATTTGAGGACACATCTAGTTCTTCAAATGTGAATTCAAATCCATTGCCAAATCATATTGGAGCTTGGAGGAATAAACATGGTGTCATGTGTCGATTTGGTATATGATAACGGAAGATCGAGCCTAAGGATTACTATGGCCGGACTATTTGACTTGATGAAGGCTGGGGATGTTGATATAAAACCTTCTAAAGTGCAAGCTACGGTTAATCCATAACGGTATTGTAAGTTTCATAAGACAAGGAGGCACGACATTGATGGTTGTGTTGAATTCCATCAACTCGTCTAAACCATCTTGTATCGAGGACTTTGAGGATGGAGAAAGGGGAAGAAAGTATCGAAGTGGATATGTTATCTGCTGATAAAGGCACTAATAACTCTGCACCCTTAAGATATGAGCCAAGCGAGGCGGGCCTTATGAAGTTGGTTTTGAAAATGCATGTCCCTACAAAGACTGATTATCGAGCCATTCCTTATAGCTATGGATCCTCTAGTAAATGATATGCTATTATAAAAATCTCAGCTGGTGAGATAGTAGATGTTAGGGGAGTTACACATACGGGAAGGTTCTATACCCCGGAAGAATTGAGAGTAGAAAAAAGGAAAGGTGTTGAGAAAGCCATTAAGGAAAAGGGGATTGAGAAAACCTCATTGAATTTTGAGATGAGTAAACCGACCGAGGATGATAAGGTAGTGGAATTTTTGAAATTGATGAAGCATAGTAAGTATAGCATAGTGGATCAATTGAACAAGACTCCGACACGTATATCCCTCCTTTTGTCGATATTGAATTTTGAGCCTCATCGAAAGACGCTTCAAAAGGTACTCAACGAAGCCTATGTGCCATAAGACATCACATCCGATTCAATGGAGCATTTGGTCGGGAGAGTACAAGCCACTAATTATATATATTGTGCGAGGATGAATTGGGACCCGAAGGACTGGACATAATAAAGCCTTATATATCACTCGTCAAATACAAGGATTATGTAATTGCAAAGGTATTAATCAACAATGGGTCACGTTTTGAATTTATTGCCAAAATATGTGTTGGACGATCCGTCAATTGATTTTTGCACATGAGGTCGAGTAAGATGATGGTACGGACCTATGATGGCACCCCTCGCCGAGTTATTGGTGATATAGAAATTGATTTGGGCATTGGGCCATACCAATTTCAAACCACCTTTCAAGTGATTGACATCCATCCTTCCTATAGTATGTTGTTAGGGATGCCATGGATTCACATAGTAGGAGCGATCACATCTTCACTATATTAGAGGCTGAAATATATAGCCAATGGGAAGCTAATCAATGTGAACGTCGAAGAGGTTATGGCTATAGCTAAGAATATGACGATCCCTTATATTGAGGCGGATGGAGTCGATGAAGGGAACTCGCATGTTTTTGAGGTTGTTAATGCGGAACTAGTCCTAGAAAACTCATAAGTAAGAAGTCCTAAGTCGTACGATCTTGTCAAAATGATAGCAAAATATGTGATGAAGGTCGGGCTACCACCATCTTGTGTGGATAACGACTGTCCGATGATGGTAAACATGTGAAGTTGGGGATGATTGACCGAGCATTTTAGGTTGGGGTACAAGCCATCTAGAAAGGACTATCGAGAGGATGGCTGAGTTGAAGAGAGAGAAGAGATTAACTCATGTTGAGGGCGAGATCCCGATTATGGATACATTGATATCCCTCACATCCGTACTACATTTCCATGACCTTCGTATGTGGCATTTATAGGTGATGAGGATCTTGGCTTGGGTCACATCTTCGATGACATGACGAGTTAACACCTTGGGGGCGATAGTGATCGGAGACGGTGATGAGTACATACCACCAACACATTGCTAGTCGGAGCTAATGTGGTGACTCTTCCACAACTCAATGGCAAGAATATGAAGAAAGCTTTTAACATCGAGAAAATTATCTAGAAGTGTTTTGAAAATGAGGAGTTGACCAAGCGATCCGAGGAGAAGGTGCCGATTGTCTTCAAAGTCGAGTGAATTTTTATTTATTATGTTTTTCTTTGACCTTTCGGTTGAATTCGGCTCAAATCCTGGAAAGGAATGTTTGATGTGGAGCCTTGTTTTGTTTCATTCATAATAATAATACATCAAACTATGCAAAATTTTATTTTGAAATAGTCTTGTTTGCCTTCTTTTTCTCTTCCCTTTATTTACACTTTTATTTTTTTTCGGGGACACACATTGTGATCACCTCTTTAAAAATGAAAATATTTGTACTAAAAATGATTGGCCTAAATTTGATAAAACTTTAATTGCAATGGATGAAAGAGAGTGGGGAGAGGATGACATAAAAGAATTCACAGAACTCTTAGAATTGTCGAACACTCTATCAAGATGCATCGAAGAGTTAGAAATGATAAATGTAGGGACTAATGAGAATAGACGGGAGCTAAAAATTGGGACTAGAATAGAAGATACTGAAAGGGAAAGCTTGATTTCGCTTTTGAGAGAATACTACGATGTATTTGCTTGGTCGTACGTCGATATGTCGAGGCTAGATATCAAGATGGTGGTGCATAGATGAACTGTGAATGCGGGGTGCAAACCAATAAAGCGAAGTTAATAAGGACAAGGCCGGATGTACTATTGAAAGTAAAAGAAGAGATCAAGAAGCGAGTGGGATGTCGGATTTCTAGAAGTGGTCGAATACCCTTAGTGGGTGTCGAACATAGTTATAGTGGGTAAAAAAGATGAAAAGATTTGAATGTGTGTGGATTATCATGATTTGAACGAGCCGGTCCAAAGGATGACTTCCCTTTATCGTAAATTGACGTCCTAGTCGATAATGTTGCAAAGAATGCCACTTATTCGTTCATGGATGGGTTTTTGAGGTATAACCGGATCAAGATGGTAGTAGATGAAAAGCAAAAGACGACATTTGTTACCCCTCGGGAAACTTTTTGCTACAAAGTTATGCCTTTCGGATTGAAAAATATTGAGGCCACTTATCAAAGAGCTATGGTTACGTTATTCCATGACATGATGCACAAGGAGGTTGAAGTGTATGTAGATGATATGATTGCCAAGTCTAAGGAAGAGGAGGATCATACGGTAATCATGAGAAAATTATTTGAGAGATTAAGGAAGTACGGATGAGGTCTGAATCCTGCAAAATACACTTTTGGTGTGAAGTTAGGAAAATTACTTGGTTTCATAATAAGTAATAGGGGAATTGAGTTTGATTCCGATAAAATTAGAGCCATCCAAAGCATGCCTCCACCGTCAATCGAGAAAGAAGTCGAAGCTTTTTAGGCCATTTGAATTACATTACTCGCTTCATCTCTCAATTAACCAACATTTGTGAGCCAATATTTAGATTATTACGAAAGAAAAATCCTGGTGTATGGAATGAGGAATGTCAAGAGGTGTTTGATCGAATCAAGCAATATTTACGGAACCCACCACTGCTAGTACCTCTAGTGCCGGGAAAACCATTAATTATGTACTTGTCGAGTGACGAAATAATCGTGGAAGGTGTCTTGGGTCAGCATGATGAGTTAAGAAGGAAGGAACATGCCATATACTATTTGAATAAAAAGTTCACCGATTGTGAGTCGAGATACGAGTGCACTAGAGAAGATGTGTTGTGGTTTAGTATGGTGTGCACGACGACTCAAACAAGTACATGCTCTATTACACAACTTGGCTAATATAAAAAATGGATCCTCTTAAGTAGATCTTTGAGAAGCCATACTTGTCTAGCCGAGTTGCAAGATGGCAAGTCATGTTATCCGAATACAACATTATATACATGACAAGGAAAGCGATAAAAGGAAGTGTCATAGCAGATCATTTAGCGAGATAATGCCATACACGACTATGAACCTCTAAGATTTGACTTTCCCGATGAAGGAGTTGTGGTGGTCGAGAAAGAAGAGATGGGGTTAAAGGATGATATATGGGTTTTATATTTTGATGGGGTCTGTAAATATGTCAAGAAATGGTATCGGGTTAGTCCCGATTTCACCGAAAGGAAGATAATTCCCTATGACGAGTCAAGTCGGTTTGAATGCACAAATAACATCATTAAGTATGAAGCATGTGTGCATGGCCTAAAAGCTGCTATAGAGATGAAGATAAGCAAACTTGATGTATACGGTGACTCTTTGCTCATAATCAATCAAGTGAAGGGAGAGTGGCAAACGAAAGATGAAAAGTTGAAGCCGTATCAAGAGTACTTAACAAAGTCGGCTAATCGAGTTTGAGGAGATTGAGTTCACTCATCTAGGTAGAGAGAAGAATCACTTTACCGATGCACTAGCAACACTAGCCTCCATGATCGAAATTGAATGTGGGGTGAAGATTCAACCCATATGTATTGAAACTAGAAATGCTCCTGCATACTTGTTGTGGTTTGATAGAAGAAGAGTTAGATGGGAAGCCGTGGTACCATGACATCAAACAATTCATTAAGAATAGGGAGTATCGAACCGATGCAACCGGGAATGACAAAAAGATGCTAAGAAGGTTGGTCATGGATTTTTATCTTGCTGGTGAAATCTTATACAAAAGAAGTCTTGATGGCTCTCTATTGAGATGTTTGGATGCGGTTAAGTAAAGAAGACTATAAGAGATGTCCATAAAGGGATCCGTGCCACACATGTTAGCGGACATATGATGACCCGACAGATTCGGCGATGTGGTTATTTTTGGACCACCATGGAGAAAAATTATATCGAGTATGTCCAAAAATGTCACAAATGTCAAATTCACGCCGATCGGATAAATGCTCCGCCGACATCCCTTTTCAATATGGTATCACCCTTGCCGTTTGCAATGTGGGGCATGGATGTCATCGGACCGATAAATTCTAAGGCAAGCAATGGTCATCGTTTTATTTTTATAGCAATTGATTATTTCACCAAGTGGGTTGAGGCTATTTCCTTTGCACATATGACTCGGAAGGTCGTTTGTCGGTTTGTTGAAAAGGATATAATCTGCAGATATTGCTCTTTTGAAAGCTTGATAACGAGATAATGCTCAAAACTTCAACGGTAAAATGATAACAGATTTATGCCGGTAATGGAAGATAAAGCATCGTAATTCCTCTCTTTACGGACCTAAGATGAATGGAGTTATGGAAGCAGTAAACAAGAATTTGAAGAAGATTATCCAAAAGATGGTGATGTTATACAAAAGCTGGTATGAGATGCTACCATTTGCCTTGCATGCTTATCGAACGACCATTAGAACTTCAACAGGAGTGACTCTTTACTCTTTGGTATACGGAATGGAAGTAGTGATGCCACTAGAGATCAAAATACCCTCTCTAAGGGTCTTGAAGAAAGTTTAGTTAGAAGAATTTGAATGGAAAAAAATTTGATTTGAACAAATTGAATCGATAAGTGAGAAGCGATTTCTCGCTATATGTCATGCCGTACGTATCGAAGCCCATTGTATCAAAAAAGAATGGACGAGCATATGATAAGAAGATGCCACAGAGGAGTTTTCGGGAAAGGGAATTAGTATTGAAAAAGGTGCTACGGATACCGAGGCGAGATCGAGTAAATGGGCACCGAACTACGAGGGTCCCTATGTAGTGAAAAAGGCATTTTCGGGTAGAGCTCTCATTTTGACAAACATGGATGGTGATGAGCTATCCAAGCCGGTGAATTCGGATGTTGTAAAGAAGTATTACACTTAAATTGTAACTCTCTTTAATTCGAAGCAACGAATATTCATCAAGTTTTGGCCAGTCTAATTTATGTGTTAGCATTTTCCCTTGCTTCTTATTTTCTTTTCTTCGATTGCCTATAATGATCAACTTACGATTGTTTTAATTCTTTTTGAAAAAAACCATATTCTCAAACGTGATCGATCCCTAAAAGCTTATTTTCTTGGTCTTCCACAAGATGATGTATTCATATTATCTATGAAACATGACAAACAATTCAAATATCAAAGAATGACATGATAAAGGGATTTACAAAGGTCTTTAACGTGATCAAACCTTCCAAATCATGCTTACTTGAAAAGAAAATTATGGGACACCTCATGTAGTAAACTAAAAGAAGTCCACATAAAAGGGAAAACCCGAGGATACAATAAATAAAATCCGAAGTCTAAAAAAGAGAAGAAAGAAAGAAAAGTCATCACATCCCCAAACCCTAATCGGATGGTGTTAATATGACCAAAGGACATGTGATCAACGTCTACGGTGTAATGCGGGGATGAGACGACCAAAAGAAAAAAGGGTAGTAAGCCTTACACTTCGGGGACGGGAATGGTGTCGCCGAACAAGAAGAGGAAGTGTGGTTTGAATGATCGAGAATTATACTTCTAGCAAAGAAAAGCACGGTTTACAAGCCAAGAATGCACATCAAATAATAACCTCATAACCCTCCATAGTTATCTCAGTTTAAAAAAAAAAAGGGGGTCCTGTTACACTTCTCTAAACCAATGTGGTCCGTCACACTAGCCTAAGTTAGAATGGTCAGTCATACCTTAGCTTAGTCAACGCGATCTTTCGTGCCATTGCAAGTTGATATGGTCTATCATATCCTTCTAAGTCGAGTGGTCGGTGTGGTCCGTCACATAATGCAAAGTCGAGTGTTCCGTCACATCCCGCAAGTTTAGAGTGGTCCGTCACATCTTACAAGCTCGAGTGGTCCGTCACATCCTATAAACTCGAAGTGGTCCGTCACGTCTTTCAAAAATCAAAGTGGTCCGTCACGTCTTTTAAAAATCGAGTGGCTCGTCAAGTCTTGCAAAAATCGAGTGGTCCGTCACATCTCACAAGCTTAGAGCGGTCTATCACGTCTTTCAAAAATCAAAGTGGTCTATCACATCTTTTAAAACTCAAAGTGGCTTATCACGTCTTCCAAAATCGAGTGGTTTGTCACATCTCTCAAAATTAAAGTGGTCCGTCATGTCTTTCAAACTCGAAGTAGTCTGTCATGTCTCTCAAAATTAAAGTGGTCTATCACATCTCTCAAAATCAAAGTGGTCCGCCATGTCTCGTCAAAATCGAGTGGTCTATCATGTCTCCTAAAATCGAGTAGTATGTCACCTCTTTCAAGATTAGAGTGGTCCGTCACATCCCGTGAGGTCAACGTTGTCTATCATAACTTGCAAAATTAACATTCGGTCAACTTCTCGCCAAACCGTCGGTTGTCGGTTGGGTTTAATGACTCTCTGTTTCATGTATGTACTTGCTTGTTACTTGCATTGTACGTTCCCGATCCATTTTTTATTTCTTTACAAGCTTACTATGCAAAGTCAAGGAAAAATTTTCTTTTCAATGACTTTGCATCGTAAGCATTATAAAGAGAGAGTAACTCGCTAGCACCTAATTTTTTCTCCTTTATTTATTTATTATTATTATTATGAAAATACCAAAAGATAAAAAAAATAATAATAAAAAAGAAAAAAAGAAAAAAGAGAAAAAAGAAAAAAAAAGAGAATTAGGGTAGTTAGTTTAGAAAAAAGAATTTAATCAAAAAAATAAAAAGGTGGGAAACAATTAAAAGACAAATCGAGGGCATAGAAGAAAAAAATCAAAGTTTCAAACCCTTTAATTAAAATGAGAAGGGATACAATTGGAACTAATTAAAATAAAAAGTCTCAATTTTTGGCAAGAGGAGCCTTAAATTAAAACATAAAAAAGAAATCGAACCCAAATAAATGCATGGAAGAAAATCAAGGACCAAAGTGGGTTTTTGTCAAAAAAACCCTACCAATATAAAACCCAATGTATTTTTTTATGAAGGGACTATTCATTATCACCTTAAAAAAGGAGACCCAACTGCTTCAAGTCTCTCTCACACACCAACTGCTTCTCCCTCACACCCGTACTCCCTCGCCCATTCTTGTCTCTCGCTTCCAGCCTTCCTTTCGCCTTCTTTTTGCCTCCCTCTCTCGCTTAACCAACCTCCCTCTCGCCTCGCTCCCCTCACTCTACCAGCCAACCCATACGCAAGCAACCCCCTCTCGCCGGCCAACTAACCCTACACGCAGCAGCCCCTTCTTGCCAACCTATCGCTAGCACCTTCAAAGCCTCCGTACCTAAGCCTCTCTCACACCACAAACGACCCCATATCAGCCCTCTCTCACGCCACAAACAGGCCCACTTAGCAGACCTTCTCTCACACCTCAAAATCTGCCCAAAATATACCTAAAAAATTGACCAAAACCCTTCCAAATCGGTTCGAAACCATTACCGACAATCGTCAAAAAACCTTACAGAGCAACCCCATTTGGTTAGTCTTTCCCTCACCCAAAATAGCTACTAAAAAATCACCAAGAAAGCTTTAAGATACCCCCAAAAAACCTCAAAAGTAGTCTCAAAACCAGCCCCGAAATATACCCCAAAAGTCCGTTAAAAGCCCCCAAATCAGCTCGAAACCGTCACCAACGACCCCCAAAAACCTATACGGAACAACCCCTTCGGGCAACCCCTTTAAACCATCAAAGAATCCCCAAAAACACCTCCAAACCAGCTTCAAAACCCCCTAATAAACTCCCCAAAATATCCACTAAACAGATGCAAAAATGTCTCTCAAAATAGACCCCCGAACATTTTCCTTTTTTTGTTTTGTGTTACCGAAAAGAAAAAAATTTTAAAAGAAAAAAAAAGATCTTGTGTTGTGATTTGGTTCGTTGCTTTTATTTAATTTGTTTGGATAAGAAACATATAAGATCTACATCACACGCTATTTACAAACAAGTCGCTCTCCTTTTTCGCTAATCAAATAATCGATTATTATCCGGAATGAAGAGGGTAAGACTAACTTCAAGCTAGACATCGGAACCACATGATCTTTGGGTAAAAATTCTAAAACTACTATACTTTCAAAACATGGTTTGTGTTTCCTTTGCAATGGGTGATTAATTGATTGTGGTGTGCAATAAGATTTTAAAGTTGTCGATGGTGTTCAAAGTCATTTTGTATGTTTTTGTATATGTTTCCCATCTTTATTTTTGCCTTATTTTATTTTTATTTTTATTTTTTTATGTGCATCATGTTTGAAAATAAACCACGGGTTGCTTCCCACTTATGTGACGAAGCCGTCGGAGGGCCTCGAAAACATTTTTTTGTTTATTTGTTTACATATAGGCCACCGACTGACTTTCCACTTATGTGACGAAGCCACCGGAGGGCCTCAAAAATATTTTTTGTTTATTTGTTTACATATAGGCCATCGGTAGCTTTTTACTTATGTCACGAAGTCGTCGGAGGGCCTCGAAAATTTTTTTGTTTATTTATTTACATATATGCCGCTGGTAGCTTCCCACTTATGTGAAGAAGCCACCAGTGACTTTTCAAAACGAGTTATTTGCTACTCTTGAGCGACATGAAGTTGTCGGTGGCTTCCCATCTTTGTAACGAAGTTATCGGTAGCTTCTTATATTCATGACTCGAAGTCCTCCGTAGCTTCCCACTTATGTGAGTGAAGTCGTCGTTGACTTGTAGCTCATGCAAGTAAAAGGCTATCTACCTTTAGAAACTCATCTATTTTTCGATAATAGTTTGGGTTCACTAATGATTAGTTGAAATTCTAATTTTTCTACCTTCTTTTCATTTAGGTAGGGCGTATGGGCCTTGGACCGACTCGAATACCCGAACTACCTCGTTTCATACTTGAACCATCTCGTCCTAAAATTTTATCAAATAAATTCACACAAATAGGTATAGAAGCACAACATGATAAAAACTATATTTTCATATTCATAGACAAACAATGCAGCCTATCTTATGTAGGACGAGATGGTGGTGACGTCGTGTCTTCCCCATACGTAACCAACCCTTACCCGGATATCCATGTAGATTAGTATATTTAAGGTTTTCCTAATCCCTCCCCTAATTAGCTAGGTGGCAACTCCCTTATCTCGGTCCCTTTCCCCACTCTTGTTGGGCCGACATCGATAGATAAAAGCACCTTCGACCCAACTTGATGAAGAAGAATCTTAGCCCATGTAGCAATAATCTTAGCCCAATTGGAGTTTTGATTTCAATTCTAGAATTAAATGATAATTTCGACCCTTTAGCTTGGATACAAATCACCAAGTCTTCAAGCCCATAGTCAACTCCAAGAATCATATCGGTCCTCTCTCTTCAAAATGATTCATCCTTAAATTGTCTCCTTTTTGACGACGCATTGGCCAACTCGGTTTTCTTACCTGGTTCGGATTCATGCCGATTCAGCCATTGATATCTATCTTTTGAGAAAGACGGACTTTTAATTTCGATCTCCTTGTGAAATAACTCTCTTTCTCTTTCTTTCTTTTTTTTTTTCAAAATTCTCTTTCCTTTTTCGAGTCTTTTTTTCTTTTCCTTTTTCTCTCATTTTGATCTTGACCTTAATTTTTTTCTCCTAATTTTTTTCGGACTCATTTGATCCTCAAATACTTACATAGGTGATAATGAACAAGTATTACTTTTCTTTTCCTCATTACAAAAGAGTATTTATTCTGAAATCAATCATGTTTCACCCTTCTATCATATTGCTATGTTCTATCCAATAGAATATAACCTATATGGATTGGCACAACATCACATAAAATTTCATCCTTGTATCCGCCAATAGAAAGTGACACAAGAACCTCGCCTATTCACCTTGATTTCCCTACAATCATTCAACCATTGTAGCTTATGAGGTCTAGGATATTTAAGTATAGCCAATCCTAGCTTCTCAACTACCTTCGTGCTTACAACATTAACACAACTCCCTCTATCTATTATCAAGCTATAAACTTTGTTGTTCACATACCAACGTGTATGAAAAATATTCTCTCTTTGTGCATCACCATCATCTTTTACTTGCGTGCTCAAAGTGCGATAATAACTAAGGACTCGCTAACCACGGGATACTCCTCTCCTTTACTCTCATTTTTAGAATTGGGCTCTTTTTCGACTCACCCTCGGACTCTATATCCCCATTTCCTTTCAACACCATTGCCCTCCTATTTGGACACTAAGAAGTAATGTGACCTCTACCCATACATTTAAAACATCTAATATCCTTATTTCGATTAGTTTAGGAATTAGAATTACCTATTTGATTGGTAATCATCTCTTTGCCTTCGAATGCTTCGAGTTTTGGACTTAAAATCATTCCTTTCTTCTTTGCCTTGAAATAATTATGTTTTAGGCTTGTGACCAACTATTTCCTTTTTTCCACTCCATTTTGATTTCCATGGTGGAGTAGAACTTGTAGATTGTCCCGGTCGAGAAAGGTTTCTCCTCTTGATTTGTCTTTCTACTTTTATTACCATATAGACTAAATCCTCCAACTCCACATAGTGTTATAGCTCTACTATGTTAGCAATTTTTTGATTCAAACCATGTAGAAATCGTGCTATTGTGGCCTCCCGATCCTCATCCACGTTAGCCTTTATCAAAGCCATTTTTATTTTATTTATGATAATCCTCCACACTCATTGTACCTTGAGAAAGCCCCTATAATTTTTGGTACAAATCTGTTTGATAATAGCTTAGGATAAATCTTCTCCTCATGATAGCCTTCATTTCATACCATGTATTAATCGGCCTTTCACCATTTCTCCTCTTAGCTATCACCAATTGGTTTCACCAAATGATTGCATAATTCGTGAATTCAATAGAAGCTATTTTCACCTTCTTTTCCATCAAATAATTATGATAATCGAACAATAATTCTACATTTTTTCCACTCCGAATACATATCCGGATCATTCACCGCTCTGAAAAGGTGGGATATTCATCTTAATACTACTCAAATCTTGATCCACATTATCTCTTCTTACGAAATTTCTCGAACCCTCTCTGTTTAATCTCATTCTACCTAACTCTTTTCAATCACCAAACTCATCATCACTATTATCCACTATACCCTCATCCACTTGTTCTTAACCTACTCGCTCGTCCCAAATTAGAATTTCCACAACTTTGTAATTCAATCAATTTAGTATCATGCATATCTAATTTATCACTAATTTCATTCAACACTCTCGCAACCCGCTCATAAGTTTATTGTATGGCTCGATATTGTAATTGACCAATCCGATTGCTAGTTCCTTCCATGAGATCTTTATCTTTTGACATGAATGTACATGTATAAGAAGATGTTAGTAACAAAAATCTTTATAAACACTTCATCATGTGTTTCCCTTGATTTGATGGTACTCAAAACTCGTGTTTGCTCTCTTTTAGGCTTTTTCTTTAATACACTCACAAACTCGTGCCTTTTGCCTATTAAATTCAAACCTTTTGTTCTTTCACAAACTAACCCAAACTACACAAGAATTAACAAATTTAAAATGACCAAAAAACAACTTAACACACCCTCTAAAGTATGGTTCCGGACTTATTTTCAAGCACAAATCAATTGAAATTTTCGAACAGATTGGGACGCAAACTAAGACATTAGATTCGATAGAATTGAAAACCAACAAAAATCAAAGGCTCTAAATTAAAATTTGAAGACAACATACTAAAATGAATGACATGCAACATATGAAATTAAGTTGTCAATAAGACTTTTAATTGGGTAGAATAAAGAGGAGCAATTTGGACACTAGTATGAATTTCAAAGCCAAAACAAATGGAGGTACCGCACTTAGATTAGTTACTCTCCAAAATTTTTTTTTTGGACAAAATTGATTCTTTGTATACATACATACATACATATACATATAGATGTGTGTGTGTGTGTGTGTGTGTGTGTATTGCTCTTTTTTTTTTTTTTTTATCCAGGAACACTCTAAATAAATAGGTATGGAAGCTATAATTATAAACCACGATTGAATCTTTAGAAGCATTAATTTATACATTCCTCTTATTATCAACTCTAGGAATCATTTTTTTCATTATATATATATATATACTTCGTTAAGATCAAATAGAATTTGCACTTTCGTTTTTTTTTCTTTTTTGTTTTGAAGCTCATGGCTTGATCTAATACAAATCTTTCTTTATTTATTATTATTTTTTGTTTAATATATACACTAATCATGCAAAATTCGACGAGTAGCTAAGAAGAGTATATAATTATAGTGGCAAAAAAGAAAAAAATGAAAAAATAATAATAATAAGGAAAAAAAGGAATGGAGAAACTAGATATAACACAAATAATAAACAAACCGTACGTAAGATAAAGTTTTGGACTTGCAAACTTAACAACTTAAATAATTTAGGTGAAAGAAAATGCAAACTCGGATAGAAATGAAGTTGACGAACAAACCTTTTTTTTTAGAAAAAAATTAGACTAAACAAAACTACGAGGGATTAAAACTAATTAAAAGAAAAAGAACTCGATTGGAGCCAATGCTTTGATACCAACTCGATGTCAACCCACCTAGCTCTCGGCTAGAGAACCCACGAACAAGTTGAACGAACCCGGAAAGCCAAATTTGATCTAAGAAGGATATGGACATCACATTCTAGATAAGTAGAAGGTGAGTGATAAGTCACTACAAACGCCACAAGAATTGTTAGATTCTTGATAAGTTATAAGGCTAGTTCTTGAAAAAACTAAGGAAAGAATTCTCACAAAATATTTTAATTGATCAAAGGTTGAAAAATCCTAATTGCATTATTTTACCTCATAAAGGCTGAATTCATATTCTAGAAAAGCTAATAATCTAAAATGCTTAAAATTTAACAAAGCATAAGTATGATTTAGTATCTAGTAAAAACAATAATTAAATATTAATTCAAGTTTTCTTAGATTTTAGCAAAATGGCTTGGAATTCCGCAACCACTAGCTTAAGATTATGCACCATAAGTTTGATATAAATTTGGTCCAAGAATTAAGTAAATGTACCCTCAAACTAAATAAAATATTTAGTTAATTGTTGCAGTAAATTGGCAACAAATCACCACTCAATTTTGCCCAATTAAAGAAGCAAAATGAGGCCCAAAATCCATAATGCAACAACCCATTTAGCCTAAATGGAATACAACTCATGGCCTTAATATTCAATGATGGTCTCAATCCAATAAGCAGCAAAGTAAAGTCTATAACGAATATAATTCATCTTGGTTAATTTGGTAAAGTAGGGGTAAAGATTAGCAGCAAGTCTCACGACCTAATTGATCCATTTAGAGAAAGAAAGCCAAGGACAACAAGACCTTCAACCTAACTTGATGAAGAAGAATCTCAGCCCATATAGTAACAATCTTAACCCAATTGAAGTTTTGATTTCAATTCTAGAATTAAATTATAGGTTCAACCCTTTAGCTTGGATACAAATCACCAAGTCCATTAGAAAGTCTTCAAGCCCATGGTTAGCTCCAAGAATCATATCACACGAGCTTTAAACATTTCTAAGCATATATGTGAGTTCATTTTGTTAAAGTATATGCATGTTATGCTTTGTGTTTACATTGGATTTATACTTTTTGTTTGCATTAATAAATGTTTAACTTTACAAGTTTATGCTATTAAGTGTTATGAGTGTGTGAGTGATTAAGAGACCTTAGTGTGACAATTAAAAAATTATGGGCTTAGTGAGTTAAGTGACTAGTTTGTTAACTTGTCAAACTTGTAAGACCTAGAGATATAACTTAATTAAATTTTCCATTCATGTTATAACTTAAAAATAAGCTTGGTTACTTATACATATGTATTAATCTAGAAATCTTTACTTGATTAGGTGTAGCATATGTAGAAAAATCTATAAAAAAATCTAAGTTACTTAGTACAAGTGGCAACTTTAAACTATCTTAAACCTTCCTAATTTCGACTAAGGGAAAAATTAAAAGGAAGAAAAACTAAGTTATTTTTATGACATTTTAACCTTCTAAGATATAAAAACACAAAAGAAAACTAATTTACTAAAGAAAAATCAAGAGTGTCTAAGAGGAAGAAGTTGGTTGAGAGAAAGAAAATTTAGGAGTTTGGCTAAAAGCAAGAACAAGGGAGAAGGTGTGATCTTTGAGAGCTTTTAGGGTATTATCAGCACAAGCTAAATCATAAGGTAAGTGTAATCCCAACTCACTATAAGACATAGGTGTCTTAGGATTATTATGTGTTTATGTGTTTACTTATGTTCATATGTTTAATTAATAACTAAATACTTATGATGTAACTTGATGGCTTTAGGTTCCCGTGATTACTTGATGTTAATTAGTTATGTTCATGTGTGTATGTGTTACTTGGTTTGTGTTCATGCATTACTTGAGGTTAGAGTTATGGTATTTGATGGTTATGGTGTTCATATGTTTACTAAAAGATTGCCTTTTGATTACATTCATGTCATGAAAATATTTTCATCATGTTTTCAATGAATACAAATAAAAGAAAATGTGTATATTTTTTTTAAAAAAAAACTTACAAAGGGAATGATTTGATGTATATTTTTTGCCAAGCTAACGACTAGACATGTTTAAAAAGGGCATGATGGCATTCAAGATAAGGTCATGCTCATATTTTCAAAAAGGACATGCTAAGAGAATGATTTGGTGTATACTCTTTTTATGTTCAAAGATGCCTAACAAAAAAATAATCTAGTGTATACTCTTTGTGGGAAAAGGATTGGATACGTCTAGTGCTTTTTATGATTTTTCATAAAGGATGGTTTTCTATGAGGACTAAATATATAGACATTCGGTAGGATGCACCCGAATCATAAAAAATATATTTTAGCGAGTATGAAAATGTATTTTCTTAATTTCAAACATGATTACACTTATTAAGCATTAACTCATAGTTGTCTTGTGGTGTGTATGCGGGTTAATTGATGTGTGAGACATGTCGTGGCATCGAGGATGTTGTCGAGAGCAAGCCAATTTGTTAAAGTGTGTATTACAAGTATAGGTTTAGAGTTTAAAGGCTAAATTCTAAACTCATGTCATATTTTCGTAAGTTAATGTATAAACATATTGTGAGATTAATGAAATGGTTTATGTTTAATGAAACTTGATGGCTTTAAGTGTAAAAGTGTTAAACCAAAAGCGACCTTAAACTTTAAACCTAAATAATTTTGTTGTGCATTATCCAAGGTATAGGACATAGGGCTTAGTCTTAATCTTATAGGTATGGGGCTACTGGTAGCACTTTAGGCCTCCTTTTAGGCCGAGGATGTTATGAAATTGGTATCAAAATGGTTTGACTTAGTAGACCTAATTGTACATACAAACTCAAGCTCGAAAATAGCGTCAACATGTAAAGGCTTGCTACTTATGTATTATGTTTACTTGATGAACTCGTATAAATATGTTTGATACTTGTTAAATTATGTGGATATGTTTGAGTATGTTAAATTCGAGAATAGAATTTTTATAAAGAGAGAAAGATGTAATACCCACAGACTTTAAATATTCCTATACATGTGTGTGAGTTTACTTTGTTAAAGTATGCGTATGTTTTACTTTATGTTTGCATTGGTGTTATGCCTTATGTTTGTATTAGAGTTATACTTATTGTTTGCATTAATAAATGTTTCACTTTGCAAGTTCATGCTATTAAGTATTGTGAGTGTGTGAGTGGCTAAGGAGCCTTAGTGTGACAATTAAAAGATTGAGGGTTTAATTAAGTTAAATGATAGAGTGTAGTGACCAGTTTGTAACTTGTCAAACTTATAAGACTTAAAGATATAACTTAATTAAATGTTTCATACATGTTATAGCTTAAAAATAAGCTTGGTTAGTAACTTATATACATGTATTAATCTAGAAATCCATACTCGATTAGGTGTCTCATATGTAGAAAAATCTATAAAATAAAAAATATCTAAGTTACTTAATACAAGTAGCAATTCTAAGCTTCCTTGAACCTTCCTAATTTTGGCTACGAGAGAAATTATAAGGGAGAATATCTAAGTTATTTTTTGTGAAATTTTAACCTTGTAAGACATAAAAACACAAGAAAAAAACTAATTTGCTAAAGATAAATCAAGAGTGTTCGAAAGGAAGAAATTTGGGAGATTAGCTAAAAGCAAGAACAAGGAAGAAGGTTTGATCTTTGAGAGCTTTTAGGGTATTTTCAACACTAGCTAAACCATAAGGTAAGTGTAATCTCAACTCACCACAAGACTTAGGTGTCTTAGGATTATTATGTATTTATGTGCTTACTTGTGTTCATATGTTTAATTGATAATTGAATACTTATGATGTTACTTGATGGCTTTAGGTTCAAGTGATTACTTGATGTTACTTGGTTATGTTCATGTGGTTATGGTTTGTGTTCATGCATTACGTGAGGTTAGAGTTATGATGATTATAGTGTTCATGTGTTTAGTTAAGGATTGCACTTTGATTGCATTCATGCCATGAAAATATTTTCATCATGTTTTTAATGCATACAAATAAAACGAAATATGCATGTTTTTAAGAAATAAGTCGCAAAAAATAATGATTTAGTATATACTTTTTGCTAAGCTAACAGACTAGACATGTTCAAAGATGGCAAGAAAGCATTCAAGATAAGGTCATGCTCATGTTTTCAAAGAGGGCATGCCAAGAAAATTATTTAGTTTATAATCTTTATGGAAAAAAGGATTGGATATGTCTAGTGCTTTTATAGCTTTTCATAACGGACGGTTTTCTATGAAAGCTAAATATATAGACATTCGACGAGGTGTGCCCAAATCATAGAAAATATATTTCAACAAAGCATGAAAATGTATTTCCTTATATTCATACATGATTAAACTTACTAATTGTTAGCTCATATTTATCTTGTGGTGTGTAAGTAAGCTAATTGATGTGTGAAGACATGCTATAGTGGTGAGGATACTATCGAGAGTGAGTTGAGTATGCCAAAGGATGTACTACAAGTATAGGTTTATAGTTTAAAAGCTAAATTATAAACTCACATCACATTTGATAAGTTAATGTATAAACATGTTATGAGATTAATGAAACGGTTTTATTTTTAATGAAACTTGATGGCCTTAAGTGTAAAACTCGTTAAACTAAAAGTGGCCTTAAACTTTAAAACTAAATAATTTCATTGTGCATTATTCAAGTTAGAGGACATTGGGCTTAGTCTTACATCTTACAGTTGTGAGGTTACCATAGCACTTTTAACCTCTCTTTAGGCTGAAGATGTTACACCCTAGCATGGCATATCCCTAATAGAGTCACCAAATTGTCGCAAGGGTGACATCAATGGGTTTTTGGTGAATGACAAGCTCTTCGTGGAAAGGATATAGAATTAAGAAAAGAGCTTTCATTTTGGTGAACATGGATGGCGATGAGATATCTAAGCTAGTGAATTCTAATATTCTAAGAAAATATTATGCATGAAGGTATAATCCTTTTTTTCTAAAGCAATAAAGAAACAATACAAGTTGTGACCAACTATTTTTTAATAATATCATTTTAATTTGCTTCTTGTATCCTTGACTTGCACAATTTAATTCATGATTTCAAATTCTCTTGAAATTGCTTTGTTTTTACAAATGTGATCAATCTTAAAAGCCTTTTTTTTTTTTTTTTTTTTTTTTTTGCCTTCAAAGTGATTTTATGTGGATATTATTCATGAAAATGTTATAACATGTTAAAATTCAAAAAATAATGTAATAAAGATTTTATTAGAACTTGATAAATGATAAGATGCTTTTCATGAAAATTTTAAGAATAATTTATGATGAATCACCGGCGATTGTGATAGAAGACGACATTGGCCATATTAGTCAAAGTGTTTTAATATGAGTTGGTAAAACTCTAAATACTATAGGAGCAATAACCAAGAGGCGTGAGAAAATGAATGATTTTTTTATCCAATTAGAAGAAATGGGCACTAATCAAATGGTGTGATCAGTGGTTAACTAATCCTCTAAATGAATACAAGAATATAAAGTATAACTAGAAGCCATAATGAATGAACAAACCAACTCAACAAAAGCGATGAGTTTAAAACTTCGAACCTAGTCAAGCAAGATGATAGCTGAATGAAGAAAAAGGAGAAGTTTGAATTTTAGTAGTGATGGTTTATATTTCTACAAAGATAGTAAGAATAACTTTTATCATATGAACTTTTAAAAGATCATATTTTGGTAGCATCAAAAGTATTAATGATCATTATAATTACGTAGTATGGCATATGGTATGTTCTTTTTTAAGATTTTGTTTTGTGATTGTTTTTCATGTTGCATCAAGCTTATGATTTTGAAGTGCTTTAGAGGATGAAAATTATCATGCTTATCAAATTATGAGTATTACATAATTTGATTTGACTCGTAATTCATGAAAAGTCACCTATAATTGATCGTTGATCTAGAAAAAGTTACCCATATTCGACTATATTTTATTATTTTTTAAATGAATTTGTTTTAAATATGTTTTTTCTTTCCTTTCTTTCTTTACATTACAAGTTTACTACAAAAAAACAAAAAAAAAATGTTTTTCAATGACTTTATGTTGTAAGCATTGTGAAGAAAGAAGGACTATTGTAACCTAATTCGACCTACTTACTTTTACGAACTTTTCCAAAAAGATCCCAAAAAAAAAAAAAATGATTTCTCCACATTTCAACCTTGTATTATTTAAATTATTTTGATTGAGATCTTCAATTTTTTATTTTTGGCTTGATTGAGACCTTTTGTTTTTTGTTTTTTTTTAATTTTTTGCTTTAAACCCTCCGTTATAACATTATCAATCGGTGATCAACATGTGATATTGTTAAAAAAAGGAATCTCGAAGAGTAGAGATAAGCATGTCGATCACCGATTGATGACATTATAACATAGGGTCCGAAGCAAAAAATCTTAAAGAATATAGGCTCTTAATCAAACTATATATATATATAAAAAGAATGCTTTAATAAAAAAAAAAATTAGAAGTATAAAGTCCTAATGTGAGGAAAACTTATTTTTCAATAGATTAGCTTTACTTATGAGTCTTTTGACCAAATTATTTATGATGTATCATAATATCTTTGGACATGAGAAGAAATATTTGAGAATCTTGACCAATTAGATAGCCTCACCGGTGTATGTCTAAACTAAATATCACTATGCCCTCATAACTAATTGGTCGTTGTTTTTTCTTATATTTTCTAATATAGATGATTTTATTAATAAGAGTGTAAAATAGAAGTTTTAGTTGTTCAATAAGAATTGAGTCATTTCATCATCTAAAATGTAAATATAAGAATATTAAAATTTTAATCCTTGATTATAAATTACTTAATAGAAGGTATCAAATATTTTAAATTTCTTCATCGAATTCTATGTTTTAACAAATTATATAAATATAAAAAATTAAGCAATAGATCTATTTTGCAAAATTGATTTTTGAATTAATTACATAGACATGATTAGTCGAGTCTATTTTATTAATATAATTAATAGAGTATCTTTAGAAAGTATTTCATTTACAATTAGAACAATTTGTCTAAAATATTATTAATAGAAATTGTTGACTCACTAGATATGTGACATGTGTTTATGTATCTGATTTTTAATTTCATAAAGCAAGAAATGGCTTCAAAAAATGAAATTTCATTTTAAAAAATTTTAGAGATGAAAAAGGAAAGTAAATATTAAGAAAGAAATTTCTTCTTAGAAGATAAGATTTAAGATTTTAAAAAAAGTAAGAAAATTTTAAATTATTAGTAAATGGATTTATTTCAAATTTTTAAATATTTTAAATAAATAGGTACAATAGAAAATCATTGACTCACTATATATGCGATAAGTATCTATATTGATTTAATTTGACTAAATTTTCAAATTTTAAATGCGAAACATGTTTGAAAAATGAGATTGAATTTTTAAAACAATATAGAAATCAGAAAAAATAAAAAAAAATTGATTTAAAAAGTTTAAAAAGCTAAATAAATCGTTGCTTTTAGAAAATTTGTTTGAATAGACGAAATTAAGACACAAAATAAAATAGAGGGACAAAAGTAATGAGAATATTAATTAGTAAAGGAACACAATTAAAACAAACGAAACAATAAAAGGACATCCTGGATTATTAAACCTTTATGTAAAGTTAAAAAATTGTGACTCACTACTTATAAGACATGTCTTATTTTTATTTTCTCTCTCCAAATATTAAAAAAGTTAAAAATACAAATTAAAACCCTTCATTAATAATTTTTTTTTAAAAATAATTTCTTATTTTTTTTAATGTTATATCATACATATATGTTTTTGAATATTATATTTTCTTTTCAATTCACTAAAATTTTCAAACATAAAAATTTATTGTTTAAACAATTTTTTTTTTAAAAATTGAAAATTTAATAAAGTTGTGTAGCACACATCTTTGAAGGCACCAAATTACTATTAACGATAGTTTAGAGAAAGGATTCTAATTCTAAGCATAATACATCATAAAAAGACATCAGATATAATTAATTAATTGATTTTTAAAAATCAACCACAATGCCACAATCAAGGATGACAATAAACCACATATCTAATCCATTAATTCAATTCCTTACTTCATATATTAAAAAATATATTTTATTGATATCTATTAATAATTATTCTATAAACTCATATTCAGTTCATATTTAATTTTACGTTCATTTAGTACTAATTTAATTTGTGATAAAAATAATTTATAAATATATTTCATTTTAATCCTTATATATATATAAAAAAAAGTTATTTTCATTCCTGTATGATGAATATTAATAGGATGTATTGTAGGTATCCATGTTCAAAAACAATATATGTGTGTGTGTTGAATTAATAAATATTTATTAGATTGGATTGAACACGTATTAACTTTATACCCATCCCTTAATCATCGCTAATGACGAGCCTCACGTCACCGAAAAGCAAGTTTGCTAGTAATCCTTAAAAACGAATTATCAGAATTATCACCAAACGTGGTCGTTTGACAATTAAAAACCGGTGACTATCTAGGGTTTAATTTACGACGCCCACGCCCATGCCAGGCCCAGCTCCCTACTTCAGTTCTGTTTCTCTCATAATTTAAGCTGGCCGTTGCTGCTGTGAGTGTGCAGATTTGGGACTGACCCCTTGGGAAGAGAAAATGGGTGCGTAAGCTTTTTTTTTCCCTTCTTATTTATTTAAGCAAAGCAGTCTGATCTCATGTTCAAATTTTGCACTTTATTTGGTTAAAATTAATTTTGTATGGATTGATTGATTCATAGGGATTTCTCGTGATTCTATGCACAAGAGACGTGCCACTGGTGGCAAGAAGAAAGCTTGGAGGAAGAAGAGAAAGTGAGCAAGCCATTCAGAATTTTACTCTTTTTTTTTTTTGTTTTTTTTTTTGTCTTTTAATGTGCTTCGCTGTTTACTGTATTCATTTCTGTATTTGGTTCAACCATTTAGAGCAGCAGCAGGTTTGATGTCTGCATTGCTATTTGTTTCTTAAGACATAGAGGTCCGGCAATGAATAGAATTGTCACTAGATAAATTGCTTTACGAAAACTGATTATTTTGATACCAAATTGCTGAATGATGCCAGTCTGCAGTATAGGGCTCTTGCGAATTTTGACGTTGTGATGCTTTGACCTTTTGAGTTACTGTGGATCAAGTCTAGTTTAGGAGAGTCATTGCTATTAAGTTGATTGAATAAATGGTAGTGGTTCATCAACTATAATTCTTTGGCATATTTAGGACATATGTATCAAATGTTCCAAGATTGAACATATGCTGACCTTATTTTCTACATCAACACAGTGTTTGGGAATTTTTGAGGGGAGGAGAGGGGAAGGGAAGAAAATAGTCTTTCCTTGTTTGATGCTGGATGGCTTAGGGGGCTGTTCTGGATCTGAGTTTAGAGGCTGTTTAGGGCTGTTTAATTCTGTATTGATGTGGATTTCTGCTGGGAATTATAGAACTATTAGAGTCACACTACTAGGGTTTCTTCGAGTTATGCCTAGAGGATAGAAAAGACTAAGTTTTGCACCTAGGGTTCGTAGGAGGTACACTAAGGAGATTGAGTCACACAATCAAATGCAAATGTTGGAATTTTATGCATAAACTGTCATTGAAAATATTGAAAGACTACATGCTTATTTATAGAGTTCTTGTAGTCCAAATCCAACAAAGACTTAGATTCCTAAATAAGAAAATACAAGTCTATGTATATTAGGAAAAACCTAATAAAACACATAAATCTAGGCTTCTATCATCCGCATCATTTGTTTGGTTTTGTAACCAGGTGAATGAAAGTTTAAAATTTTTTGTTATTTGGTTAGAGGATGGGAATGAGATATTTTGTTGTTAGATTACATTTATGTTCTTTAAATAGAGTTTAATATATAAATAATAAGAATAATTATCGTAAATTTGATTCCAACATTTTCCAAGTATTTCTTCCCTTCCTTTCACCTTCTTCCCTAACAAACTGTAATGAAAAAATAAAAAATAAAAAGGAGGAGAAGATTGAAGTAAGTTGCCAACTATCTTTTAATTATCAATGTTGAAAATTATATGGTTCACATAATATTTTTTATGGTACAGTCATAGAGTTTTTAGTTGGAGATGGGCAGTTGAATTCCTTGACCAGAGATTTTTGAGAAAATAAAGGAATAAATCAATGAATGATTTCTATAATCTTGGTGAATTTTACACAGTTTTGTCTTTGTAAGTTTTGATGAATGAAAAGGACCCCTTAAGGCAAGCCAGAGCATAGCCCTAGCAAGACCATTTAAAGACCTTGACAAAGTGGCATTGAGGCAGTCATATGGTCTGAATTAGGTCCATTAACAAACTGTTTGAACAACGTGGCTGTTTCCTGAAGCCATGTTTCAGTTTTTAGATTTCCCACTCTTAAGACTGACCATACCAACCACCTTTTATGAATGCTCCTCAAAGAGAACAATAGTTTTATCTTGCAAATTTTTCTTCTGAAAAAAATAGTATCGTCTTGCATCGTTGTCGCTCAAAAAATCCTGTCACACTTAACCTTCTAGCTCCTTTTCTTTGACTCCAATCTCAGGTTTCGAAATGCTAGTTTTCTTGCAAACTCTAGCTAGGCAAGTGTGTCTTCTAACAACTCAAGCAAAATCCAGTTTTCTTTAGACCATGAATCATTTCTTGCTGTTATTTTGTTACTTGTGTCTGTATATACTACCATGTCTTCAACTCTGATGGGTTGACTCTGTTGTCACTCTCAAGGAACTGAAATTCTGTGCCTCATTCTATTACTCCGAGCTAGAATGTTTCAGACTAACTCCTTGATCTTGGCAATGTATACAACGTGACTGTAGAACACATGCTGTAGTTTCTTTGAACCATTTTGGTTATGGAATTTTAGGTCATTTCGGACCAGAAAACCAATCGTATATTTGGTCATTGTACTCTTAACATTTTCTTAATCTGACCCCTTCGCTCTTTTCTTTTATGTAGCTGGTCCCTGAATTGAGAAAAATTCATTCTTAATGTGGTTCTTTCATCGAATTTGCATCCAATTTCTTGTTACTTTTTGACACGTTCCTGGCCTGTGCTAGACACAAGTCCACCTTTTCTGATGTTGTCAAGAATTGACAACGAATTGGAAGGAAGTTGGATGGAGAGATCGCATTAAGAAATTTCCAAGAGTAGATGGACCAACGAAATGAAAAAAAGAGTAGAGAGGTCATATTAGGAGAGGTCAAGAGTACAGAGACCAAAGATGCAATTAATTCTTAGAAATTGGGTGGTTAAAGCAGTTGAACACCATCGATTTGATCACCAATGATTTTTCTGGTGAAATGTGTTATCAATCTATGTATTTGAATACCAACAGATTCAATTTTCGATTCCTATGAATGGTTGCAACTTGACTGAGCTCTTAGAATTCCCTTCATATAGAAATCAGTCATCTGGCATTATTCCTTAGTCTATTGCAAATTGTAAAAAATTGCAATTTCTCTATTTGAATGACGAGTTGAGGGTTCTTTCTACTTTACCTGAGAGTCGAACAAATTTTGAAAGCCTTTTGATTGATTTGTCAATCATAAAGTGCAATCCTTTAGGTTTCAGCAATTGTAAGAATTTGGAAACTTTAGATTTGCATTCAAAACCTTTGTTGGGGGTCTTTCTCCGGATTTAGGCAATTGTAGTAGCTTTTTAACCTTGGGCATTATCCATAGTAACTTAAGAGGACTATGCTGTCTTACCTTGACCTCTCTGAGAGTAAATTGTCTGGGAAGATTCCTCCTGAACTTAGGATTGCAACCCCTTCACTTGAGACCTTAAATTTGTACACAAATCGACTCAAGGGAGAGACTCCGAGTGAATTGGGGAGGCTAGGTCAGGTTCTCGAATTGTTAGATGTAACTAAATATCTCGCATACCTGCAGCTTTGTGGATTGCTTATTGTGTTTTGTGGTATTTGTATTTTAGTCCTTTAGTAAGTAATAATTTCCTTTATGATCAATTAATTTAGATTTTATATAGTGCTCTTCTTGATGGATTGCCTTAAAAAATTGAACTTTCAGATGGATAGTTTCAATTTTTTTTAAAGTATAATTCTTTCTTTTGTGTTCCCTTCTAGTTTGTAAATCTTAGTGGCTGTTTCCTTACACCATGAGTGAAAGCATGCGCGTGATCTGTCTCTTAATTCTGAATGTGGAAGAGCCATAGTTATAAAAAGTACAAAAAGCATCAAATGTTAGTTGATTTTTAGTGGTTAAACTATGTTTTTTCCGCTTATAGATTTGTCAATGTTCCACTTCTACCCTCAGTTTAAAACTCTCCAATGTTACCTCTGTAGGTTTTAGAAGGTTCTAATTTTGCCCTTTAATTCTAAATAACTAACAAAAAAGTTGACTTTTTTTCATATTTTTATTATTTTTTCACACTTTCTCTTGTTGTTTCCTCTCAGATCTCCATATATGTTATAATACCTCACAAAAACACTTAAAAACCTGAAAAGGCCCAAAACCAAATGCAAAAGGTAAGCTATTTAATGGTTAAGGCAAACATTAGAACTTTCAGAAACTAGAAGGGTAACATTGAGAATTTTAAACGTTAGGGGTGAAGTGGAACATTAATGAATCTGTAGGGGCAAAAATGAAATTTACCCTTTTATATTTTATCGTGTGTACTTACTTAGATATCTAGATTCATGTCTTTTTCTGTCTGAAGGTATGAGCTTGGAAGGCAACCTGCAAACACTAAACTGTCAAGCAACAAGACAGTGAGGAGGATTAGGGTTCGAGGAGGAAATGTGAAGTGGCGTGCGCTGAGGCTTGATACTGGAAACTACTCATGGGGCAGTGAGGCTGTGACCCGAAAGACCCGAGTTCTTGATGTGGTGTACAATGCATCTAACAATGAACTGGTTCGCACTCAGACTTTGGTGAAAAGTGCGATCGTTCAGGTTGATGCTGCACCTTTCAAGCAGTGGTATCTCCAGCACTATGGTGTTGACATTGGCCGCAAGAAGAAAATTACAGCTGCAAAGAAGGAAGGAGAGGTATGACCTTGAAATTGTTTTTCCTTTCTGGCACCTCATTTACTTCTTTTATGCTACCTTTGAATGTTTGTTTTATATTGGTATATTAAGTATTTATTCATTTTCCTTTGTGTTGCCAATATCTTGTGATATTAATAGATTTTGCATTCCTCAATGTTCTTTAGGCCAGCAAAATGCCAATTTAGTGTGTTGTTGCTAATGGTTGTTTATGCTTGTGGAATACTTATCTCATTGTGTAGCATTAGTAAACTTGACGAGTTTTTACTTTTTTCTCAATTCTGAAGCACTGTAGATGGAATTGTAAGCACTTGTCATGTGTGTATGCACGCTCACATGTGTGTGTGTGTGTGAAAGGTCATTCTTAGACTTGATTGTGTGAGGTTATGCCACTAAACTATTTTGTTGGTCAGCCTTTTTTGGAGATTTGGATGTCAGAGAAAAATATGCCCTACAATCTGGGAATGAACGCCTCTGAAAAATTATATGCAATTTATATGACTTTGAGTTCTGATTCTATGAGTGGCATTCATCTTAGTGGTATTGTGTTTTGGTAATGGCCTGTAAATGAACCATAAATTCTTCATTTGTTTATAGGAAGGTGAAGCTGTTACTGAGGAGGTCAAGAAGAGCAATCATGTGCTGAGAAAGTTGGAAAAGAGACAGCAGATTCGCAAGCTTGACCCACATATTGAAGAGCAGTTTGGCAGTGGCCGTTTATTAGCTAGTATTTCTTCTCGTCCTGGTCAATGTGGCCGTGCTGATGGGTATGTGACCTTCTCCGGCATCTATTTCTCGATTTTTCTAAATATGGCTAGATGAAGATAATAAAAATGTAGCTGACCATTTTAGTTCCTTGGAAGCGTTCTTTTCCACCAAAGGTTTCTAAGACGATCTTTCTTCTTTTTTTTTTTTTTTTTTTTTGGTGACAGGTATATCTTGGAGGGCAAAGAGTTGGAGTTCTACATGAAGAAGATACAAAGGAAGAAGGGCAAGGGAGCTGGGGCAGCATAAAATAAATTTTTGTTACCCAAATCTGCAATTTCTGAGCAGGCTTATTCTACTTTCACCTTACTTTCCCTTGTACTGGATGTTGAATTTATGATGAGATGAGAGATAGAACTTTGACAACCTATATTATTGTTGAGTCCTCAATTAAAATCTTAGGGTGGTTCTTGTCAACTTGTGTTTTGATTTTGACTCGATGAATTACTAAAATTATTACAATTTAAGCATCTATCCATTTAATAATTTGAGTTATTTTACTAGTTACTGGCATGTGCTATGTTACCTGTCCTGTGAAATTCTAGTTGTTCACGTGTCTGTCACTGTGAATTATTGAAAGGCTAAAATGTTTGAAATTTTTTATCTGTTGGTACAACAAGGTACTGCGTGGTTTCAATCTGAAACTGAAATTGAGCAGTTCAAGGTTGCTTTGTTTTTATGTAGTCTCTAAATGGGACGGTTTTTTATTCCGAATCCTGAAGTGGGACGTTGCATACAAGCTTTCCTTCTCCTGTTATCTTCGGTGCTTGCTCAAACGGCTATCGAAAGGTCGCTGGTGACTTCAATTTTTTTATTTCTTGGGGATGATATGAGTAGAGTATTGTCTTTTTCAGTAGCCTTTTTGTTTGAGAGAGAGCGATTTTGTATATATATATATATACACTGTTGAATTTAAAATTTAAATAATCGACTATTATTTGTTTGTTAGTTATTCCACAAATTTTTATTTTTATTTTTTACCACCTTAATAACTTGGTATGTAGTATGAAAAGTACGCAAAATATCACCTTGTGTCCTTGAACTTTCAGTTTTTAGGGATTGAATCTTTTGTTCCATTTTAGATCATGTCAATCTTTCTACTTAAATTTTGGAGACTTTTTAACCCTTCTATCTACTTTCATCACGGAAACTTGTTAGTTTGGCTAACACAGTTAATAGTGGCGGACGCAAGATCAAATGTCCATAAAGGTCAAAGTAAATGTTTATAAATTTGCTATGGTTTATACACATTTATATATATTATAAATAACATATCAATATATATTTTACTCAAAATAGAGATTTTTGTATTTTTAAGTCACGAAAATCATCTATAAACGAATCTATATTAAATTTTTCAGCAATTGTTTTTTCAATATACACTAATAAATAATCGGAAAGAAAGTTATCTTTCATCTTGTTACGAAACTTAGTTTTGACTATTCTTATAGCTAAAAATGATCGATTAGTGGTAGCCGTAGAAACCGAAAGAGTACGAATAAATATTATCACCTTATACACAAGTGGATAACTCTTAAATTTCTTGTATTCATTAGTCATTGACATAAATCAGATATAGTTTATAATTTTTTAAAATCAAAAAGATTTTGTACATGATCAAAATGCTCAAATTGCATCCTTAATTGTAGCATTCCATGATCGACAAAGTCTTAAGAGTAAATTTCTGCACCAACTTAGAAATGTCATCAATTCTAAATGATACGTGCATCTTTCTAGAATCTAAAGCCGAACTACGAATAAGTGACTCTATCGTATGATTATTGAATCTATTATTCAATTCTTGCAATTGAGAATCTATCACGGCATTGAATATGTCAACTTTGTAATGATGCTCAATCGTAATTGCATCTTGTTGATGACAAGCTCTTCCTTTTCTTGCAACATAATGAGCACTCGGGTTTGATATGGGTATGTTGATTGCTTCACAAAAAAATTTTACTTTTGAAATTAATTCATCTCATCCTTCATCTATTAATTTTTAAATGAATAACTTAGTTGAAGAAACTAGATGGATTGCATTCAAAATATTCTAAGATTGAAGTTGTAAAGCTTGACAAAGTAAATCATATATATTTAAAAATTTTCTCATGAGATGCATAATGAAAAAAAATTCAAAAGAATGTAATCCCTCATAAGTCGTATTTGTATCTCCACGCCGAGTAGTTATAGCTCCATCTTCAATGATATTCGAGTAAAATTTCACAAATTGCACTAAACATCTTCATCAAGCTAGAAACAGCTTTTAGATGAGAACTCCAATGAGTATGCCCGACCTTTTGTAAACCACCAACTTAATTAAGCCATCTCCCATTTTCAAGTTCACCAATAGATAGTAAATATGCAATATTTACAAGCATGAGCAGACTTTCAATTGGTCATTACACTTACATGAAACGCTAATGATACTAACGATGGAGTTCAATTTGGTGAAAATATGATGGATAAGGATAACTTCCTTTGATGTAGCAACTAATGCCAATTACAAACAATGAGCCAAACAATGAGTATAGTATGCGAAAAGGCATTCAGTTGAAATTAGACCTTGTAATCCATTCCATTCCCCTCACATATTGATTGTACCATCGTAACCATGTCCTCTAATATTCCGAACACTAAGACTATAACGAGAGAGAAAAGAAAATATTCCTTCTTTCAATGTTAATGCAATAGTGCTTTTTACATGAACAAGCCTAAAAAGCGCTCCCGTACATATCCATTTTTGCCAACAAATCTCAATACAATAAACGCTCTTTTTTAGACTCATCTCAAGCTTCATCAATAATTATACAAAATTTTGCATCACTAATTTCTTTACGGATAACATTCTTGACTTTAGTTACCAAGATTTGCAAAATTTCCTTTTGCACTCTAGATGATGTGTATGAGGTATTTTGTGGAGCTTTACTCAATCTACCCTATCATTATAAGATGCCATGAAACTCAATAGTTCAAGAGAATTTTCATGATTTATTGATGTTTTGGTCTTATTATGACCTCTAAATACATATTTTTGAAATGCAAGCCATCGAGTTACATCAATTGAAGCTTTTAATCAAAGTCGATTGTTTGTAATTTGCTGAGAAGTAAATTTTACAAACTTTTTCTCAACATGCAAAGGTTAATTCATGAGATCTAGACATGCTTTCTCAGCATTTTTGTGAGGAAAAGTGGGATCTTTTCCATAATATGCTAAGAATGTATAATTTTTACCATCTCTAACTTTCTTTCATGATTGAAATCCATTAATAGTGAATGCATTTGATCCAAAAGATCCATTTGGTATATAAAATAAATAGCATAATAGACAAAAGTAGCATCTTTGGTTGAAGAATATTCTAGCCATAATGGAAATAATTTAAACTATGATGCTAGGAAACTACAAGGATGCTTTTCTTTAGATTTTAGATAATTTGAAAGTATATGTTGATAAGGACCAATATTAATATAGGCTCTTCAAACTTCATCATGTTTGTCGACAGGATAAACCATATTTGTGGTCGTAATCTCGGATCATGCTCCAGTTGAATTGACATCAAATCCTTCTTTGATTTCAACTCTTTGAGATTTTATAATAGGATTTTCAGAATTCAAAGGATCGGGATCAATAGAAGAATTTGACTCCTTATTAGAGTTTGAAGTGACAACATTCTTCTTTTTAAAGAATGCATTGATGGTATGTGACTTTTTCATGTACAATAAAAATAAATTACAAATATGAATATGTAACAATTTCTAAAGTGTGATATGCAAAAAATTACAAATTAACTTAAAATGAAAATAAAATATTTAAATTTTCAAACAAAATACATAAATAGATCACCACTTAGGTCTACTAGGAGCCACCCCTAAGATAATTGGTATACATACCTAAAAATATTAAAGATTATAGTAGCACCAACCACTATACTAATAAGTTGAATATATTTCAAAATAGTCACTTTAGTAATATAGAATCTATAAAATATAAACAAGAAAAATCATTATCATAAACATACAAACAATTGAGAATCCAAGTATATTAATCTAAATATGATTGTGACTAAAATAATTGAAGATATTTTTTAATAATCATTAATGAAAGAAGAATGGTTATTTGTAAATTATAATCCCGCATTCCTACTATTACAACTCCTTTTTTTTTTTTCTTTGGGTTTATAACTACAAACACAACAATGGCATAAAATTTTAAGATCAATAGTACAATTTTAATTCAAGTGGATAGATTATCATAATTTTACTAAGCAATGAATTCAATAGATACCGTAATCACATAAAATAAAATTAGAAAGACAACCAATCTAATATTTTAATTATAAAATATTATTTAAAAAAGAAAATTGGGAGTTGCTAAGATTTAATCAATATATAAAATGAAAAAAATTAATAAATTAATAATGTAAATAATATAATAAGAGTTACTAAATTATTGATTTTTGAAGAAAATACTTGCTTTGTTGTCGAATAAGAGAAATTCGGATCAAAGATAAGGTTTTCTTTTTAGTATTTTGAATAGAGCGAGAGTTAAGGGAAATAGAAGAAGGAACCGGTTTAGTAGTGATAGGAGGTAGCTAGGATCAAATTAAATAAATATTAAGGGTTTATTAGTGCTCGGTGGAAGAACCGAGGGCAAAGGTTAAAAAATATTAAAAGAGTGCTAGGTTTATCTAGAGATGCATTGAATGGAACAACATTTTTGTAAGTTCTTTAATATCAATAAATATAACCACCCAAATATCAAATTTGAGATATAAATGAATCGGCAAGAATTGTTTGCAAGCTCGATCTTTGGATGATAACTAGTGGTTGTTGTTTGGTTAAGTCCTTGAACGGAAATAAGATAGATCTACCGAAATAAAGATTTGAAAAGCGTAAAATTTGGTAAAAAGGATGGTGTCATATTGGAAGTAATTATTATGACAAAATAAAAAAGATGACAAAAGAGTATGACATGGGGTGTTTCATGGGAGTAAAAAAAATTGGAGTGGGACTTGGGCCCTCGTAGCAATCTCTCGTCATCGGCTTTCAATTGACCAATAAAATGTAACGACAAGGTTATTTTAAAAATTATCAAATACTTCTCTATTATATGAACTTACTCGAACTAACCTTCTTGATAAATTTGAACTTAATTATTATTAGGTCACGAGTAACTACTAAAATAAAACATAAAAAATTCTTAATCTTTTAAAAAAAAATTGTAAGTCTTCCATTTTGTACTCTATTTAAAACGAAGCACAAAAAAATTAAAAATTATTGAAAAAGTATACTTTTTTTTTTCAGTGGTCTATTTTTCTATTTATATTTATCCAAACTAAGCAATGTAATTTCTTAAAATACTTCTAATTAAAGTCTATTTTGTAAAAAAAGAAAAAAAAGTCTAAATACAATTTTAAAACAAAAGAGTATTTTTTAAAAAATATAAACAAAAATGCTAATATGACATAACAATTAATAAAATTTTTAATTAGTGTGAAAAATAAAAAACTTTTTGAGACAAAGGTAGTATTAGGTTATGTTTACTAAATTTTTATGCTTTATTTCGTAAAGTTTTTTTTTTTTTTTTACTCCACTACAATTTGTGAATAGGGAATCAAAATATAAAACAAATGATCTTAACATTCCTTCATTTTGATTAAAATAACAGTATGAACAATGTGAAAAGAAAGAAGGCCAAACTTCAACAAATAGTTTAATGGTAATAGAGGTCTTTATATTCTTTCTTTTATCTTTATCGTCTTTTTATACTTTTTTTTTTTTAATCTTAAATTCATCATTTTACCTTTAGTTTCTATTTTAATTTCATGTTTTCATTGACTTTTTCGACTCACGAGTGTTAAATCACACTCGTTAGCCCTATAGGATTGTAACACTTTTCAACTTTTTTTTTTTTTTTCATTTTAATCTCATCCCTCGACTTTTTTTTTTTTTGAATTTAAATACATAAATTTTGAAAAGGAAAAAAAATCTAGAAAGAAATGGTGAAGTTATATTTGGTCATTCTTTATAAAAAGCTAAAAATTAAAAAAAAAATTATCCAAAAATTTCTTATATTTTGTTACAAATTTTGTTAATTTGACTCAAAGTGGAAATATAAATTTTGTACTGTTTTTCACTAGAACCACTTGTTGATATGAAAACAAAACAAAACAAAAACAAAATTTATATTTATGCTTTTGAGTTAAATTAAGAAATTTATAAAATCAAGATAAGTAAATTATAATACACTTTTTGAGGTATTATAAAATTATAAATACCATTCAAAAATTTAATTAAAACTCTATTCATGTTTAAAACAATACTATAAATATTTTATTTTATACTTCGAATATGCATAATATTGTAGAGATAAATTTCAACTCATAAAAAATATTTTAGGTAAAAAAATATTTTTATCTTCGTTTGTTTTTTTCAATTTTTAGAGAGAATGTGTGACACTCCCAACTTATGATCTAATAGGTTGAAAAAATTATCATCGTTAACCTACATTCGAAGTACAATGAATGTAAGCCAACAAGACAAGTGTGTCTTTCCTATAGTGTACTAGGTATGGGTTATACCGTAGAAGCCTATTAAATGACACATGGGTCCTAAGTTTTAGGCCAAAATACACTCGTCAAAGTTTTCTGTTTTAATATTTTATTTTACTAGTTTGGACTGAATTGACTGGATCTTTGATGCTTGATTTTGTCAAATTCTTTTTCTATAAGCATGTATAAATTTATTTAATTATTACCTATTATTTAGTAACTAATCATTTTTAGGTTCATTAATTGCCATCTATTAAGGTTATTACCCTATAAATTTGTGTCCATATTTTGTTATTAATAATAGCATGCGAGTCATGACTTAAAAAAAGAATACGCTAATTATTGCTATGTTGTCACATATCCATATTTTATATATTAGCCAATTTTATGTCATGCTACTATAAAAGTGACTTATTTATTTACATTCATTTTCTCATTTCTAACTAACCATCTACTTACTCATGGCTTTTACTATCATGTAAAACATAGATTTCATACCCAGTACATAAACTAAAATACCGAGCACAAACAATAAATAATGTGTTGAGGTCCAAACTTAAATCCGCATACAAGATACACTCGATGGAGAGATCCTTCGAAGTTAGTTCACAAGTAAACATCACCATTATTCTTTACTTTTTATCCTACATCACAAGAACTCACTAAGTGATTGCCTAGTAAGTTAATCATACATGACGTGTATGTATGCACGTGAAATGCACATAATAAATCATTTTTATGTCTATTTTGAAATCCTTTCCATGCCATGAAATCTTTGCCATGACCATTCTGAAAAATCCTTTCCATGCTTGGATGCGATTGGCCGAGTATCCGAAAGTACATTCCCGTACTCACTTGACCATTATTGAGCATCTAAAGGTACACCTATGCCCATTCGATGATGAGCATTTGAAAATACACGTCCGTATATGCTCAAACTTGTCGAGTATCCGAAAGTGCACGCTTACACCCATTCGACCCACGAAACCCATGAATCATGAAAAGTCATGAAAAACCATGTAAGCCATGAAATATTTTTCAATTGCCTTTGGAAAAACCATGAAGGAAATCCTTTTCATGGCTTTAAATCTTCCCATGAATTGGTATGCGCTTGCATTTAATGTAAATGCGTAATGCTTGTGAATCATGTAATGCATGTCATACGTAACATATGTTTACATCATGACATAATATGCCATAACCTAATGAAATGCACTATAATCACATTACCTTACAATTCATATCAACTCATTCATGGTGCACAATTCAATTACAAACCATCGAGTATGGGGCATCATGAAATGTCACATTACACATCATCGATCAAATAATGGTACATTGCACCAAGCATTCAAGCAATTCTCAACTTCCATAAACATATACAATTAGGTCAAAAACATAACATTTCACACATTGGATACAAATATAGCAGCTTAACTCATCCCAAAATCATCAATTAAGCATTCAAACACTAAAAATGTCTAAGAACCCTAATTCTTCCTTAATTAGGCCGAATGCACACCTAGCTTAAACTAGGTGAATTTTTCAATTTCAATGTTAATTTTCATACTAAATCATCTAAATGTACTTCGATAACATGGATTTAATCGGTTAAACTTCGATATACTAATTGCACTAAAAACCCTAATTTTGAACTAATTTGGTCGAATTTCCACCTAAGGTAAACTAGGTGAATTTTTAGATTTCAATGCAATTTTTCATGCTAGAACATCTTTTTATACTTCACTAATATGTAATTAATCAATTAAATATCAAATAAACGAAAGCATCAAAAACCCTTAATTTCACTATTATGATTGAAACTTCCAACAAGAAGAGGCCAAGGATTTTTTTTTTTATTTTGCTTGCTCAATTTTATGCCCAATCAACATATTCTCATATTAATTGCATGAATTTTTATGTCAAAATCATTTTTTTCAATTTTTTCTAACTAAGAACCCTAACCCTAATTTATGAAATTAATTTAATTAAAAACAAAATAAGGGTGCAAAATCAGCAATTCACATCAAATAGAATGTCTTTGTGATATAGGTGAGATTAACTTAGTTCCAAAGCTCCAAATTAACACTTGAAATATTGGATTGCTTTGATTTTTTTTCATTCCCTCTTTTCCTCCTAAATTTTGACCAAGAGTGAACTTTTTCCTCCTTATAAATTTTGATGTTCCAACTTAATTTCAAGGCTTAATAAGGTGGTTTAGGGTGAGTTAAATTTTTTAGGTGAAAATTTGAGTGATTTTCTATGGAAATTTTGCAAGAGTTTCCTTGAACTTTTCATTTTTTTTAACATTTTTCTCTCCTCTTTTCTACCCATATTTACGGACTAGCTTAGGTAGAATTTTGATCTGTTTGACTCGATCTTGACCCTTCATTTGGTCCAATCTCCACCATTGATTTTACTTTTAATCCTAGCCCTTCATTTGTTTTTAATCCTAGCCTTCTATCTTTCTTTAATTTTTATCCCTCTATTTTTCTTCATCTTAACCCTTCATTAACCCTATTATTCAAATTTAATTAATGAATCCTAATCATAAAGGGTGAGAGGCGGTAAAATGGGAGAAAAATCTCCCAAATATGTTTTATTTTAGTCCCTCATTTTATTACTTTATCCACTTTTTACTCTTCCATAAGTCCTCTAAAATTTCAATTAACCAATTTAAGTCCTTTAGTTAAGGCTTTTCTAACAACTTTTTACTTCCATAAGTTCATTTATAATTTTATTTGAAAGTTTAAACTTTTAAATTTATGCAATTAGGTCCCTATGTATGCATAATTTATTCTACACCTTTTCAAAAATTAATTTCTTTTCATAATAAATTCAAAAAATTTCTATAGTAATTTATTAATCATTCACATAATTTTTTATACACATTAAATCCCTCAAATTAATTATTTTGCATAAAAATGCACTTATTTCAACAAAAAATATTCCCTAAACACACAAAAATTCACTTAAATGCATGGAATATTCTTACACCTCCATAACAATTTTTCTATGCCCATTGGATAATTTTCATGCACATTTAAAATACTCAAAATAATTAATTTACATAAAAAGTACTATTCATGCATCAAAAGCCAAATAAAATAATCATTGAAGATAGAAAAATTTATTCAAATACATAGAATATTCTAGCACCCTCTAATAAATATTCTATGCGAAAAAAATAATTTTCATGCACAAATAACATGCTTGAAATAATTATTTCGCATAACGAGGTACTCTTCATGCATTGAAAAACCAATAAAATATTCATTATGCGAGTAAAATTATCCTAAGTGCTTCCAATATTCTAACAACCCCTTAGCAATTATCCTTTCCCTACAAAATAGTTTTAATATACCTTTAATATATTTTAACTTATTTAATAATGGGTTTGGGGGATTATAGAATGATCGGATATATCGTTTTTTTCATATATATATATATATATATATATATATATATATATATATATTTATTTATGTGTGTGTGTGACAATATTATGAGGCTAATGGAGTGATTTAATACCAAAGAAGTTAACGGAATGAGAAAATTAAAACAAAAACTATTAAATAGACAAAGAAACAAGATAACAAACATTAAATAAAAAAAAACCCTCGACAACCATTAACCCCCCCCCCCCAAACCAAAAAAAAGAAAAAAGATGTTAATAAGAATAAGAATGGTACCACTTAGGTCATAATACGTAAGATATATAGATTTATACTAGTAGCTTGTCCGCACTACGTTATGAATAAAAAATAATAAATGAAATTATTTTTAAAAAAATCATTATAATTCAATGGCCCTCATGTTAGTACTCGGTGCCCAATATCCAATCATGTTTGGATGGGCCCAAGTTAATGTATTATTGCATCGTTTAATAAAGAAGTCATTCTATTAACTCTTATGTTTACATGTTGATAAATTCATTAGAGTTAGATAGAAGTTCTTATGATATGCATTTGCAATAGTGATTGATCGAAAGATGTGAGACAAACACTAATACATATAAATGATATTATTAAATGTCCTAAGTCATAGCATTGTCAAGAATGAACATTGACAATATGTGGATAGACTTGTGAGTGTTATGCTCATGCTATATGATAGCAGTAGGAGATCTCACACCTATTAACATAGTGATGCTAAAGCAAGCACTTAGGTAATTTATGTTAGAGAACATATCACCGGACTTGACTCGCCATGAGACCCCATTTGGTTTTAGTCTATGAGAATCTCATACGAGATGGGTATAAATGGTCCCGAGACTTGAAGTCATCACGATTATCTCATTAGAGGATTTATGCACTTTGACACTCGTTTCGATGGACCCATTAATGAGTTACATGTGGGAGATTCGTTGGGTGCATTAGGAATCCAATGGAGATAGGTGTATGACTAAGATAGGACATGTCATTCCTTGTATGCTAAAGGAGTTATCACATTGCACTTCGATAAATTTACGCTCAAGAAATGCTGTGGCCATAGTAGGAGTATACCAATAGAGCATAGTTGGTTTACTTTATGAGCTTAGACATTTGGGAATCGAAGAAAACTTGTGTGATCATAATCGAACAAGACTAATAACCAAGTTCGAGATCACATTGTGATAAGTTGACATGAGGACCGAACTATATGATAACCATGCTCTTAAAAGGTAATAATGGATTAACTAATCCTCCTAGAGAATTGGGTAGTTATGATGCCTTGCTAGAGGCCAATCTTGATTTATGTATCAAGAGATAAAAGATGAGTTTTTTATTTTTGATATATTGTCAACATATCTAGGAGCCTATTGAGTCACACGCATAAGTTTAAGTATTCACATTACAAATGAGAAGCAAAGATATTGAAAAAAAATTCAATTATAAAAGTTTCCTATTTTGGAAAGAGTTTCAAAAACAAAAAATTTCTAAAAATGAAAAGTTTTCTATTTTAGAAATCGATTTCCTAATTTGGAAGTTAGTTTTAAATTTGGAAATAAAGAACCTAAAAGGAAAAGAGTTTTCTAATTTAAGTTAAAGAGTATTTTGAAAAATTGTTTCCTAATGTGGACCCCGTTAAAATAATTTAAGAATATTTATTTGGATAGTCCAAATAAATTAATTGGGCTAAAATAGTTTTGGCCCATTAGATTTAATTAAAAGGCTTAAAAATAATTTTGGTGGGAGGATAAACATCAACCTTATTGGAGAAGGATGAATGTTTTAAAGATAAACATTAACCTTACTAGATAAGGTTGAATGTTTTAAAAGATAATAATCAAGTAGTCCACATATAAAATAACTCCTTATCCTTGGAAAATAAAAAAGCAACAACACTGGAGTCCTTTATGGACTCAAAACCGTCACTCTTTTTGTCCTTAGAGGACAAGGAAACTCTCCCCTATATATAGGAAGAGAGGTGCGGTAAGGAAGGAGTGAATGACCTAATAGAGTATTTCGGCCAACAAAAAGAAAAAAGAAGAATTTCGGCCAAAAGAAAAAAAAGGAGAAATTTCAATCAGCCTCCAAAAATAAGTTAAGGCACACGGCCAAGAGAAAAAATAAAGGGAAAAATAGTTTTCTCCTAAACCCTAGCAAGAAATACTTTTTCCTCCTTGTTTAAGGTTGTCGCAAAGTTGCCCGGATTGATTTCTAGAAGAAATACTTAATCGAGAAAAAGTGAAGTTAGCGCCCTATTAATTTTTAGTACTTCTTAGTGAATACTTGGGTCGCGTGGATCATCAATAGAGGCTAGATACTTGGACGGCTAATCAAAGAAAATGAATTTAGATCCGCGCTACAAGAGGTAATTCTTTACTTTAGCTTATTATTCATATATGTATGATTAGTAGATTCAACGACATGATTTTGGGGCCTTAAATGGAGGAAATTTTTTTTATTTATTTCACACCTCCATATGATACATGATCCTTCACCTCACCATTATACGATTAGCCCTATAAGATTGTAACACTTGTCAACTTGTTTTTTTGTTTCCCATTTTAGTCCCTTAGTGCTTTTTTTTTCAATTTAAATCCATAAATTTTGAAAAGAAAAAATCTAGAAAGAAAAGGTTAAGATATATTTGGTTATTCTTTCTAAAAAACTAAAAATTAAAAAAAAATATATCCAACAATTTCTTATATTTTGTTACAAATTTTGTTAATTTGACTTAAAAGTGGGAATACAATTTTTTGGGTTGTTTTTCACTAAAACCAATTGCTTGAGATGAAAAAAAAAAAAAAAAAACCAAAATTTGTATTCCTAAAAATTCTTAACAAAATTTATATTTAAACTTTTGAGTTAAATTAAAAAAATTTATAAAATAAAAAAAGTAAATTATAATACACTTTTTGAGGTATTATAAAATTATAAATACCATTTAAAAATTTAATTAAAACTCTATTCATATTTAAAACAATACTATAAATATTTTATTTTATACTTAAAATATGCTTACTATCATAGAGATAAATTTGAACTCATAAAAAATATTTTTATCTTTGTTCATTTTTTTTTTTTGTTTTTCAATTTTTTGAGAGAATGACTAGATATATCTTCAGTTTTTTTTTCTAAATTTCATTTATTTAAATTTGGTAAATAAAAAAGAATAAAAGGAAGATATATATATATATATATATAGACATGTGGCACAGTATCGTGAGGCTAATGGAGTGATTTAATACCGAAAAAGTTAGCGGAATGAAAAAATTAAAACAAAAGCTGTTAAAGAGACGAACTTAAGACAAAAAGGAATAAAGAAACAAGATTAAAAATTAAATAAAGAAACCGTCGAAAACCATTAACCAAAAAAAATTTAAGAAAAAATGCTAATAAGAATAAGAATGATTCCACTTAAGTTCCAATGCATAAGACATATACATTTATACTAGCGGCTTATTTGCGTTATGTTAAGAATAGAAAATAATAAGTGAAATTATTTTAAAAAATCAGTATAATTCAATGGTCCTAACCATTATGTAGGTCCATTAAAATATATTGAAATCAAAGACAAAAGAAAAGAATTACAGCAAGAAATTCAAGTCGGTAGCATTAAATGTTCTGTCTGATAAAAAAAAAAATAATAAAATAAAATAAGAATTATAAAAGAGCAATATTGTAACTTTACAAAGCATCAAGTGGCATAATAGAAAATGCCAACAAAATAGAGTGCGACAAAAAAATATCACAATAAAGAGAGGGCTTATTTAAAATATTAATTACTACAGTTAATGAATAACGTGCATGAGTCTTTAGAAGAAGTGAAACAAACAGTATTCTTTTTTTAGTGTTTTTGTTAATTATCAAAAAACAAGTCAAGTAGGAAAAAGATTTTCTAGCATCATCATCTTTTTTTTTAATTAATAAGTTTAATGATGGAGAAGGCCTCATGAATGCCAAGCATCTAAGCCTATACTATAAGCTAAAATAAATATGCTACGTTCACCAATAATTTTGATATGCCAAAACACTAATTTGATATATGACATTGGGGTGTCCGGTTTTTAGATTTATCTAAATTTGTATCACTTTATTCTTATAATTAAAGAAACATGTTAAAGAAGGTTATATGATCATGGTGGCTAATGCTTGGTGGAGACTCCTAGGGGTTGAATCTGGCCGGTAAATTATGAACAATGCAAGAAAATAGTTTCTTACAAATAAATCAATTCGAATGAGACTGACCTACTAAAAATCCGACTAGAAAGAAAGGAATGCATGACAAAGCTACGTCTACACTACTATTAAACCCCAGAGACTATGTATAGTATTCCATTTCCTATCATTGACGATTGTAATATCGTTTTCCAGTGGTTATATGCTCCCTGAATACGTCTCAGTAAAATCACTGTATATGGAGGAGAGACCACTTGAACAAATCGACAATATAGTATATGAATTTCTGCTATCTATCTAAAGCCTGGTGAAGCATTCATGTGGTTCCTTCGTGTGTGCAAACGACCGGAGGATAGGCTAGCCATGTCCACTGCGGTTCTCATGTTAGGTGGTGAGACTCTTTGGGCTGCCTGATTCTTTTCTTTTTTATTTTAACAGCAATGAATCTACCCTAATCAGAACTTTCTGCAAGCAAGAATGATTCATCAAGAAAACAAGAACTCACAGCGGTAGAAATGGGGTGAGAAGTTTCAAGTAATATGTAACTAATATAATGCAGTTAAGGTTGGTTTATGTCAATTTTCATTTCAGTATTTCAGTCCACAAAATTTCCGTGATTTACTATCCTTGGTGCAGCAAGACTGGCTTGTTCATTTCCACAATAAAAGAATCAAACCACCATTGAAACAGTAATAAGTAAAAATGACTAAAAACAAATTATCTGGTTAAAACACCAATAGATCAAATCTACTCCATCTAAACCTCCTCTACGATTGCACCGTGACCTTTGGATGTTTTTTTCCTCAACTGCATCTGAACAACTCCCATTCTATCCATGCACCATGAGTATACTTTCCAATACCAGTGTTGTACCCATTACACCGGTACAGGTATATACTTCCAAAGAAATCTGGGCAGTACACAACATGCACAACCCTCATAACAATTCTTGCCGACCTAATCTTAGTCCATTTGATTTATAACTGCACAGAATCAGGAATGATTTTGGTTAACATTTCTAACAAATTCAAAATCATGTCCAAATTTTCTCAAAAAAGAAATTATGATCAAACTCATATTATGATCACCATGCCAAGACATGCATTTTTAAAGTGCACGATCAATCATAAATGTGCAACATTTTCAATTTCACCCCTATATTTTCCACGAACAATTTAAAGGGATGACATGAAACTCAGACGATCAAGCACATCAACTCTTTTTAAGAAATTATTCAGTCTTTGCCTGTAACCGTACTTCATGTCTCTCTTCACCACTAGAAGGGAGGGCATAGAAATCTGTCAAGTATGCCAGAGCTTCTGAGTTGTTCTCGCAAATTTTCCACAGGGATCCAACCTCTCCTTTAGAGACAGTACCCCAATCCTCACAATCACCAAGAAAGTCTAAGAGCTTCTGGTAGTATGAGTCATAGTTCATTACAAGGAAGGGAACTGGAAACTCTGATCCAATTCTTTGTAGTTGAATCAGTGTTAAGATCTCGAACATCTCATCTAAAGTACCAATTCCACCAGGAAGAGCAACTACAGCAGTCCTATCAGAACTAGTACTCCTAACAGCAGCATCCACCAAACCATGCTTTCTTGCAGAGAAAAACCTACATTTTTTTTTTCAGAATGGTTCATGCAATTGTTGAATCTCCAAAACTATAATGGCGATGTGCCCAGCAACTGCAATATTTACCTGCATGTCAGATAAGTTTCTGACGGTAGGTAAGAATGAAAATTTGAAGCTGTCCATTCACCAGCTTCTTTAGCTATCTTAAATCCACCAACAGGTTTTCCTGCTTCAAGTGCACCTTTAGTAGCAGCATCCATTAGGCCTGGACCAGCCCCAGTCCATGATGTACAGTCCAAAAGATTTGCAACCTGCAGAGCACACATGTAAAACTCAGTAAAAACCCATGATGAAAATTCCACCCAAGTTTGTTGTAAATGCTTTGTTCCGATAACTATGCATATTGTTGTTGTCTGCTCTACAAACAGATTTTGGAACACAGAAAGCAGGACATGGATTGATATTACTTACCTCTCTACCCAATTCTAGTGCTTGCAAATAATGCGAATGACCAGGTCCCATTCTTGAAGAACCCAAATAAACAACTCCCCTTCCAAGCCTGCGTATGAGTTCATAGCATCTCCCTATATCTTTTCTTATCTTCGAACATGAAAATCAAATCATCGAATAATATTTGAAATTTTTGTCAGAACTTGCATACTACCATGTAAATCGGTCAATAAAGCAAATAACAGTAACCACACGAACAAGATGACCTCTATAAGCTGAATCAAAGTATTTTAAGGAGAATCCAACAAATATGTTCTTTGGTGTGGTAATATTTCCATACAAATGCACACAGTAGAAAAATATAGAGCCAGACTAGGCAAGATCGCATATAACATCAATGAGAGATATTACAAGCTATATTTCTTATATTCCCACAAAAGAGTCCAACAAGCAATCATTTCATTATACAAACAGTAAGTAACTTAAACGTTGTAGGCTGAGCAGAAAGACAAAAATTTCAATAATCAAACTTTTACTGTCGATTTCCCTTCAACCAGCTGACCTGGACACACATTGCAATTGCAAAACCATGTGAACTTCTATAGCAGCTAGAAATGGAACATCTTCAGATAAGCTTAATGTGGCCAGCAGAAGTATTCCATGATTACTGGTTCTCAAAGAAAGGGACCACCAAAGACTAACAGAACTTATGACTGCAATAAGCATAGTGCTTGAACCTTGCATAACAGTTTTTACTCAAAGATTCGCTGGGAGAATCTATATTGTCATACCATCAGCTTCAATGATGAAGCAAGGTGGGAAAAACCAAAATTAAGAAGCAAATGCACACACAGAAGCGCTGAATCAAGCTCAACTGGTAGCCACATTAAGTCATTTTGAATGCTCCCTAAATTAAATGTTAACAAAGAAACAAGTATCACTGGAAATGAAAACACAAAGGGAATACTTCATCACTATGAAGAAAATATATAACATATGCATTAGCTGCAAGAATATGGACTCAGGGAACTTAGAACAATGATTTTCCTTATCTAATTATCCTTACTTTGCCTAATAATTTGGATATCCACTGTCCCTAGAAAACTCCATAGAAGAAGCAACTGCTGCTGTTAGAACACATCCCTACTGTTTAGAATCGAGGCCTCCAATCATAGAAAGCATTGGCATTGTCTCCAATACTTTAAATCTTTAATAACAAAACATCATCTGTTCTGCTCAATATAGTATACAAAATCTTTAATAACAAAACATCATCTGTCCAGCTCAATATAGTATACAACCTTCTTGGCAGTCGCTTTACGTCATGCGCGCTTGAAGCCCATCACAATTAGTCAATTTCCAACACCAGCACTTGAACGAAAACTACAACCTTTGTTTCGCAAATTCTGTAGCCCAAAACAATTCCAAGAATTCTTTAAATCATTTACATTCTCTTTCTATCAAAATTCTCCATTTCTATGTAGGTAATCAATCTTTCACTGTTTCTACAAACCATAGTAAACTGCCCCAGACTCAAATCAAGAGAAGTTCATTTGGGTTTCTTTTCATTTCAAATCTAATAAGTTGAGCATTAGCAATATAATAATAAAACAGAACCAGAAGACTTGTAGAGAAAAAAATAAAAATAAAAAATGCAAGAGAATTAAAAAGTAGGATTACCTCATCTAGGCTTCTTCTCTCATCAAAGTCAACCATTTCACTCTTGCACTGTGAAATTCTTGTTTTGCTAGGCTTATTAAACTTTGAACTCATATCGCTAATAAGACTAAACTTTTCTTTTCCAGTTAAAGATGGAAACTTTCCAGTATCAATCCTCATCAAAACATGAGAAACCACTATTGAAAAACCCATCTTTGGAGTCCAGGTTAGTATTGCTTCTTCATACAAGGAAGTAGAAGAATTGTAAAAGAGAAACAATGGAGGTTAGCTTTTGCAAGTTGTGATGGGGTATTGTGGAAGCATCTGTGTCGGAGAAATAAGGATTCTGCGTTTCAGCAATTTGCTTCCTGCCAATTGTTAGACAAAGTGATGCCTCTCGTTGATTATACGCAAAAAACAAAAGGAGGGTTGTCGTAATCTTTTTAGGATAATCAAATGAAAATATTGATTTGATAAAAAAAAAAAAATTACATAATAAAACTTATTTCCTTATTTTACGCAAGGTTTGGTTAAGTTGTCCAATCTAACTATGACAAACTCGCTGAAACTCATCCAATCAGTGGCCTCTCCAAGGACTCTCACTTTCATCAAAAATTCAACATACGCGCAAGGGACAAAAAGTCAATTTTCAGTGACTGTGTAGGGGCATTTTGATCGTTTTAGCAGCTTTCCGAATAAGCTTTGAAGACTCTTTATGGCTATAAAAATTGTTTTAAGCTTTTGTATGATTATTGATCTATGGTAAAAATGATTTAAAAGTATGAATAATATGTTGCTGCATATCAAATTTCAATAGTGTGAGACCTCCGAAAATAAGATTAGAATCAATACTCAATCATAAACCATAAAGTTAGAATGATGAAAATAAAATTTTATTACTATAATTATTCAAGACGAGTGTCGATTCCGCTTTGATGATTGATTGTGAGGTCGTTTTGATGTGATTGCATGTAAAATTACTTGTATTGTCACTATTGATTATATGTGTTTTTATGTATTTTTATTTATTTTTGTAAAATCATTTATTTTATCATAATTTTACAAAATCGTGTGTTTTTATGTATTTTTATAAGTTGTGTAAGTTTATATATATTTTTATATAATTGTGTGATTTTATATATTTTTATCAATGTCGTAGTTTTTCATGTCATGTATTTTAATAAAAATCGTGTTCTTTTCATCTCATTTTTAACCTTTTTATCGTTTTAATACCTTTTTATTTTAGATTGAGGACTAGGCTTTTGAACGGCTAAATCTCAAATCACTCGGATTGATTAGTTTTTGATTCAATGAAAAATACACCCAATACAGGCCTATACTTTCATCATAATAAAAATTAAAAATTGTATTTTGATTTGCATGCGATGCAACTTAACTCATGTAAGACAAAGTTGGTTGATTTTTATCTTTCCTACACATAATCAATCTCTTATTTAAGAACTTTAAGTAGATTAGTTATTTTGGTTTCTAAGACTTTTAATACTAGGTGATAAATTTATTTTTCTTTTTTTTTTCTTTTCCTTATTTTTAAGCTCACCATTCTAATGTCTAACAGGGGTCCTTACTGTTGTCGAATCTGACCAAGCCTTGTTGCTAATCATCAAAAATCTTCAGCTCCTGATTTTATGTTGGCATTCTCCTTCAATATATATATATATATATAAGTGAAAGTTTTTTCTAGCTTTTCATCGTATCAACGGAGCAGTTTGAATGAAAAGATATCCAAGATGAATGAGTCAAATCAGATTCTCTACTTTCGAGCTAGATTTCATATGGGTAAAAACATATGTGCACATGATCCTGTCTTTGAGCAATTAATTATAAGAGAAGGCAGTTTTAATTCGATGAATGTTTTGATAAAAGAATGTAATGTCAATGCTAAGACAATTCCAATAAAGGGGTACCTTTGAGGCATGAGAAAAGATAATGATGAGTCAATAGAGCGATATATCTAAGATCACGAGTAATGGTAGCATGAGGATGTCCTCGTTTGGCTGAGTAGGAGCGTGTTGGCACCTTTGTCAACACTTTTGAATCTCGATACTATAAACACTTGATAGCTTGTCTCTCTTCTCATTTTGATGATCTCATTGAAATGGTCAACAATATAAAACATGATATGTGATGATCATATATGTAGTTACTATGTCCTCCTAATGGAAAGATGACATCGTGGCATGCGCTCCTAGGAATGTCAAGGTCCAGTATCATGGTTTGAGCTGAGCATAACATCATTTATTTCTCCAAGAAGAAGTTTCCATAAGCAATTGAGATGCCTCTCCTATTTGACAAAATCCAAGACTGCCTCGAGTTTGTCAAGTCGATTTAAATGAACTATTCGAGACTGACAAGGACTTGTTCCTATAATACCAGTTGTTGTTGATGAGATTTATTTCTGGCCATTGCAATCTTGTCTGATAACATTAATTCTGATCAAGCCAAGTGAGCTATCCTTTTCTAGATGGTGCAATAGAAATGAGAAGTGTGAATTCTATATGGAGATTATGGAGCACACCATTGAAAGTGCCTAATGTTGGAGACTGGAATCCACACATTAACCAAGAATGAATGGTAATCACTCATAAAAGAAGGTGAAACGTATTACATTAATATGCATCTTATGACAAACTTAATGACTTTTGGTGTGAGAAACATTAATGTTATCATCTGTGGAAGTAGATGATGATGATTATGTCAAAGAAGGAATTGACTAAGAAGAAGCACTTGAGAAAACACTCAATATGATGACGAATATGAAAATGTCTTGAGCTTATAAAAGAATTCATGTATCTTGATTTTGGGAATAAAATCTTTATCTTTTAATGAATTTTTGAACCTTGTAATGATTTTTTATGGATTGAGTCATATTTTTTAATAAAAAAATTTTTCACTCTCTTTATGTGTTTTTATTATTGATTTGAGATCAAGATATATGTATTTAAAAGTATCAATTGCCATTTTATATCATCCAAGTCAAAAGGAATATAATGGAAAATTCATTCAAAATTCTTTTAAAATGATCAATTTTCAAAACATGTCATGCAAATCTTAGAAGACAATCTCTCTTTTTGAAACCAAAAACATTTTTTCTATTCTTGATAAAGCTGTTTTAAGAATAATTTTTCCTAAGGTAATGCGTTAATGCTTAATATGGAAAACCAAATTATTTGATGTCTTAAAATGATGATAAATGTACACGTTCGAGTCATGATCACACTCAACCCAAGTACTCACTTGCTTCTTCTATATGGCTAACCTCAATGTTTCCTAGGTCAATCATTATTTATTTTTAAATGAGGATAAAGCTTATTAGTCTAGGCAAATCATATTTGAGATGAAGAAAGATCATTTTTATATTACTTTTTAAGAACAAAATTTATTATTTATTGGCCAACTTTGAGCCTTGAAGATTTCTTTAAATAACAACCTAGACTAAGGTCACACCTAGAAGTTTATGAATAATCAATGACGTTCTCCTATAAAAGAAATTGAAGAGATGATGAAGGTTCATGAAAAAAAAATTATCAAAAAAACCTTAGAAAATGAAAAAAAAAAAAGGGGGGAGAAATGAAAGAAACAAAAGATAACACTAAGACAAAAAAAAAAAAAAAAAAAAAAGTTATTAAAAGGATTTCCTATCATGATTTAAAGTTAAAAAAAAAAAGAGTTTCAAAATCAAAATGATGATAAGATTGAACATAAAAAGAGAGTTAAAATTAAAAAAAAATAAGATCAATTAGCAAAATGACAAAGTCAAGGCAGCATGTCTCATAAGATTCTTATGAGCATCATAGGACATGAAAAATGACCGAGTCATCAAAATGATACGATCAAAGCGAGCAAGTCTAAAGTGATCTCGATGAACGATAAGTATTTTGAGTCTCTATGCCTTCAAACACCTCTTAAAATTAAAAAAAGAAGAAGATCAATTAGCAAAATGACAAAGTCAAGGTAACATGTCTCATAAGATTCTTATGAGCATCAAAGGACATGAAAAATGAACCAATCATCAAAATGATAAAGTCAAGGCAAGCAAGTCTAAAGTGATCTCGATGAATGATAAGTATTCTAAGTCTCTATGCCTTCAAACACCTTTCGAGATTTTTGTATGTTTTTTTCATAAACCAAAGCCTTAGACTTACATGCTTTTAAAAACTTTTTCGATGAAAGATGACTTGTTTATCTTGATGAGATTTAGTTTCAAATAAGAAGAAAAAAACATTTTTGAACTAAAAATTGATCGCTTGTGCATTGCAAATAATTATTTATGACATCAAATCAAGGGTTTATATCAAATAACTAAGGGCAAGAACAAAAAATCAAAATATTTGTAAGCAAAACTACCTATTTGAGCCTAATTTTCTTTAAGAGATCCTTTGGGTTTATGAAATCTATTCAAGCTTTTTGCTTCTTAAATGATCCAACTTTTGATAATTGTCTTTTTAAAAAAGAAGATTTCTTTTCAAAATTCCTATGTGATCCAAATGCATTTCGCCCCACTAGCCTAAAAATCATCATCTTGAGGAGATTGCATTATGATACTTGAATGATATATTTAGTTTTTGACCAAGTAAATCAACACCGTCATGAATGAAATTACCTTCTTATAAACATTTCTATGATTTTTTTTTTTAGTAATTCAAATTATGTTAAAGAAAATTAATCAAGTATGACTTAATCCATGAAATTCAAACACAAATAAAAATTATTATTCTCAAGAATTTGATAAAGTTCAAAGATGAATTTACAAAATAAGTTGTAAATATCAAAAGATGATAGATGAGCATATGTAATAACGAGTGGGAGGTGGACTGGAGAATGAATGATTGCTAACGATAGTTAGGGGTATGCCATGATTAACTCAATATTTGAAATGCATTGATGAGTGGTGATCTATGAAGTTAAAAATTTAAAGAGAGAAGTCATAAAAAAATAAGCTTAAGACTATTGACAACTCAACACAAGAGCATTAACTCAACATAATCAAAGTTAATAAAAAGAGAAGGATGAGAGCTTGATAATCTAACATTTGAGAATTGAGAAAGCCATGAAATTATTAAACAAGAAGAAAAAAGAGCCATTTCAAACAAGCCATAGATTGATATCTCAAAACATTCGAGTCCAATGCTCTTACAAGTAATCCAATCGAAAAAAAAAAAAAAAAAGACTAAGCTTTCAAAGTGTGGTCTATATTTCTTTAGGGAAAAAAAAAAATTACTTTGCAATTTTATTATTATTGCAAGATTATAGCATACATGACTATCTTTCAATCAATTTCATGTTATGCATAATGATATTTTGGTATCAAACTTATGATTTTGGAAAGATTTGAGTGATGAAAACCATTTTCCTTATAGTGATTATGTGTGATTGAGGTTTGCTTTAGGTTTATGATTGTTTTGTTATCTTTATTACATGAGGATTGATTTTTGGGTTAAGTTGTATGTATTGTTATCGAATTGTCTAGCTTGTTGTGTGAAAGTTTTGGCCAAGAAAGGAAATTATGTTTTTGTATTTTGCATGATCGGTCTTCATAGAGTTTCGGTGTCATATTAGTTGAGCTAAGGTTATCTCTTCTTCGAATTGGTTGCCTAGTGCTTAGATCACATACATCTTTACCTTTGGTTGCCCGCAAATCCTTTAAAAAATAAGGAATTGACTTGACTCCTCTATTTGGTTTACCTTTCCTCTCCAAGATTTTTTTATTAGCATGTGAGAATCCAATAAGAACTTGTATCATATGATATAAAAGATATTGCCAAATATTGTACAGAGTTAGTAAAAATTAATGATTCTAATATAATAAGGTCACATGAGTTTAAAGATTAAGCAATAAGAGAGACTTCTTTTGGATTAGTGAACATCATTAAAAGAGTGTAGAATTACGGACGAGACTATAAGAAAAGGATGTTATAGGATGAAAGGATAGAGTCGACATTCTAAAAGTAAACTATCTCGTTAGTGGTCTCTAAAGTCAAAGCTTTTTCACTATAAGAAAACGAGAGGAATAACATCCGTTATTTAGAAATTATCTATAAAATCATCTCTAAATAATAAGAATTGGTGACAGACCTTTATACACGGTAGCTAATTTTGTTGATAGTGTCGATTTTTAGCAACGATTTGTAAAATCATCCTTGAGAACTCATAAATTCGAAAAAAAAATCACAAATTGGACCCAAATTAGTGATGATTTTTTATAAAACCCTCGTTAAATATAATTTATTGGGTTTTTAGTGATGAATTTATTAGATCATCTCTAAATCTCAATGGATTTAATGACATCCGGTCGAACATCATAGATTACATAAAAGACCTTTTTTGGCAAATCTAGCGACAGTTCGAACATATCATCATTAAATTTCCCCAAAATCCCTAAGAAATATATTTAGGAATTTAGTGACTATCTAGTCAAATCATCATAGATTCCACCCATTTTTTTTGTGTTTTTGGTGATGGTTTATGTGAAATCATCATTGACGGATCCTTTTGAGAAAATTTAGCAACGATTTAAGAAGACCATCACTAAACTTCCGTAAAACCCCCCAATAGATACATTTGGGCAATTTAGCAATGGTCTCGCTTATATCGTCGTTAAATTTTCTAAAAAATTTAGAGGCTTTTAGTGATGATTTAGCAAAAACCGACTCTATAATCCTTAAAAAATGAGGTTTTTCGAGTGATCGTTTATATAAAAAAATCACTATTATCTCCTTTTTTCCGGTGCTTTAGAGGCGGTCTTATATGATCATTGCTAATAATTACATGTGAAGGGAAACCAAAATATTTTTTTTTTTAAAGAATGGGATTTTTGTGTTTATCGATGTTTTAGCGATGGATTGAGAAACTATCGTTAAATGCAAAATCTCCGAATTAGATTCTGCCTTTCTTTTTTCTCATTTTTCTTTTTCTCTTGTCTCTTTTTCTTTTTCATCAACACCCCCTTAAAAATCTCCGTTAACGTTATTAAACCATCAAAACTCTCTTTCTCTCTTATTTTCTTCTTTTTCCCCTCCATCCCTTCCCTTTTCCTCCTCTATTTTCTTCTTCTTCTCTCGATTTCCTTCCCCTCCTCCCTTCCCTCCTCTTCTCTCGTGGATCAACCAATTGCTCCTCTTTCCTTTCCTTCTCCATTTGTGGCCGCCTTCCCAACTAAATCACTATAAGCTCTTGGTTTCTACCTTCGATTTTTTTTTTTTTTGCTTTTTTTTTTGCCTTTAACTATTTATAAATTGATTTATTTTTTTGCCTTTGATTTCAATAATTATATATATTGTTGGTCAATTATTATTTTTTAATTATTAGTTAGTTTAATTTATTTTCTACTTAGGGTTAATTTGTTAGTTCTTAATTAAATTAATTATTTATTACCAAATTAATTATGTGTTAGTTTAATTAATTAGGTATTAATTAATTTATTTTAAAAAAATTAAATTGATTAGTTGTTAATTAAGTTAATTAGCTCGTTAATTAAATTAATTAATTGTTAAAAAATTAATTAGGTGTTAGTTTAATTAATTATGTATCAATTAAGTTATTAAGTTGTTAAATTAAGTTAATTAGTTGTTAATTAAATTAATTAATTGTTTAAAAAATTTAATTACGTGTTAGTTTAACTAATTAGGTGTTTATTAAGTTATTTATTTGTTAAATTAACTTAATTAGTTGTTAATTAAATTATTTAATTATTTAAAATTTTAATTAGGTCTTATTTTAATTAATTAGGTATTAATTAAGTTATTTAGTTGTTAACAAAAGTTAATTAGTTTTTAAGTAAATTATTGAATTGTTTAAAAAATTAATCGAGTGTTAGTTTAATTAATTAGTTTTACTTAAGTTATGTAGGTGTTAAAATATGTTAATTAGTTGTTAATTAAATAAATTAATTCCTAATTAAAAAATTTAATTAGGTGTTAGTTTAATTAATTGATTTTAATTAAGTTATTTAGGTGTTAAGATAAGTTAATTAGTTGTTAATTAAGTAAACTAATTCCTAATTAAAAAATTTAATTGGGTGTTAGTTTATTTAATTTGGTGTTAATTAAGTTATTTACGTGTTAAAATAAGTTAATTAGTTGTTAAAAAAACTTAATTAGTTGTTAAATTTATATAGTTGGGTGTAATTGTATAGTTCATACTTGTATGAAATCATTTTTTATTTCATTTTCCATTGAGATTATTATTGAAATGTGAAAAAAAAAATTTGAAGTGCTTGGTCACCAATATTTGGGTGACACCCCAAGGATATGACGTTGCTAGGAAAATGATTGAGAAGGTATAAAAACGATGTCAATGCTCTATGATGGCGATGGGAGGACATGAATAATTAATTTGGTGTTAATTATATTTTTTGTTAATTGAAAAATGTCCAGTTTATATGGAAAAATCTATCGAAATGTTGTTAGAATTTTAATTAATTGTAACAATCATTTATATGATGTCTAGTGTACTATTTTTAAATAAAAATATCCACTTATTCTAATTTTTGCTCGAATTTGAAGACAAAACTAATTATGAATTCGGATTGTTTATGGATCGACTATAGATATACCAATGGTCTTTTAAATTAGGGTTTTGTTGATGGAGTCAATGAATTTATTGTTTTTGCCATTAGTCATCCCGAGTATATGGACAAAAATAAAATATGATATCTTTGTAAACTAAAAAAGCATTAGAATTATAGTTATGAAGATCCTAATATAGTTAAATACCATTTGATGAGATATGATTTTATGTATGAGATTATGTATGGAGACATCATGGAGAAAGTGAGTTTGTGATTTGTGGTAATAACTAAAGAAATTTTATTGAACCCGAACAAATCTTTGATGAACCTCCGACTCGTCCATATGATCACATAATGGTGATGGATGCATCCGGTCCATCATTTATTCACGTCCGTTGCTTAAGCATTTTATGATTTTATGATTACCACGATATGTTGAGTAATATACTAGAACTTAAGTATCTTGCATTACCGATGAAGAGAATTGTATTATTCACATGTGATTAGTATGATACTTCCCCTAAAATTAGTAAAAAGGTTCATGATCAATATAGACTAGTAAAGATACATAGTCACAAGACGTCAAATAGATATGATCCATTTATCCTAGCAACGCAAACACATCAAGTGTATTATATAACATATCCTACATCAAAGGGCATTAGGTGCGATTGGTTAGTTATATGCAAAGTAAAACCAAGGGTGGCGAGTGGATATGCCGAATCATCTATCACCGTAATAACCATGTCCCAAAAATATACACTATTCATGCATACACGCACACTTATGAATTACACGCATATAATTATACCTACATATGACATATTAGTGGAGTATTGGATAATAAGTATTTTGAATAATATGAAGAAATAGGGGCTCAATCGAAGTAATATAAGTTAGAGAACTAGAATAAAAACAAGTCAAACCTTGAGGGATCAAAACGAACTTTACTAAGATATATATATATATATATCTCAAGTCATATCTTCATCTTCATTTCGCAATCCCTAGCTGAGAAAATGGGAGTGAACCGAGAGAGAGAGAAAAGAAAAAGGAGAGAAAAGAAAAGGGAAAAAGAAGGGAAAAACCATAGTTTTTTTTCAAGGCAAGTCGAAAGCTAGGTATGTACCTCCTATAATAATGTTTTTATACTTGCTTAATTCGAGATTTTAGAGTCAGATTTTGAAGAAGGTTAAAACATGGAATTGTAGATAATACCTTGAAATAATACCCTGTTAAATTTAAGCTTAAGATAACCGAGTATATCCTCTCGTTTTATCCCTTGCAAGTAAGTCGTTCGGATTTTAAGTGAATTCTGCAAAGCAATTCTGATTTTTAGAAAATCACCACAAGTTGTGTATTTCGTACCTAGACTTGATTTTTGGATATGTTAGAGACCTATGAGTCTAATTTCATATGAAATTAGAATTGCATCATTTGAATCTGTATTTTGGGACTTATTGTAGAAAGAGTGTGAAGGGGTCAAGTACCCATAAAGAAATAAGTTAACCCTAAAGTCATATTTTGCACCTCGAGTATATTTAGAAGTTTGATCATGATAAAATGACTTATAAAAGTATATGTGTATGTGTTTATAGACGTCGAAGAGCATGAGGTGCAAGACGTAACGCATTGACAAGCGACGAAGACGTCATTTTTGTGAGTGGATATAATTGATTGATACTATATGTTTGTGTTGCCATGTGATGTTATTGACTTTTCCGAATGATATGGTGAACCAATGTTTGTGTATGAATTATGTTTTGATGCTATGAAAGTACTATGTGCAAGCATGTGTTGATGATTCATGCTATGAGCCATGAATGTTATTATGTATAAGTACAAGTTATATGGAACATTCATGACGTATGAAAGATAAAAGGGTAAGGTTATGACTGCCATGTCTAAGTAATCGCAAATACAAGTTACAAGGACCCAATGGGTCAAATACAAGTATATAAACTGGCTAGCCATTCAAGTTTATAAGTTATAAGCTTATAAGCTTATAAGTTATATGTTACAAGTTCTCGGGGTGATACTTGACGTGTTTTGGTCATAACCGACAAGAAAAGAATACATACAAGCATTTTGATATATGAACATGTATGAATTATATAAATGCTTATGTTTGTGTCATGAATGTGCTTTTGGTTAATGATGTGAAAATGTATATATTGTGTGTTAGAGCATCAAGATTATATCCCTCATCGAGTAGCATCTCATTAAAAATGCAATTATCTTTTTAGGTGCTAAGAAGCAAGAAGTGAAAGTTAAAGTCATCTTTTGTTATTCAATTCACGTCATAAGTGATAGGACGACTAGCAATCTCCCTCTCCTCTCTCTCTCATTATGCCAAGCATATGCATCCTAGGAGATTTTTGAATTGTATATATAAATGTATAAGTATGAACTCCTGGATGTGTTTTGTGATGTGTTTATGAATAAAAGAAAAGTGGTTTTGATTGAATATTCAAGGGTTATAAGTGGAAAGAATGGTTTTTATTAGGTTTTGAAGTGTTATGGCCGAAAAAACCCTTGTTTTGGGCAAAAACATACACGGAAAGATACACGGCCGTGTGGGAGGCCGTGTAACCTTCTGTTTTTGAAGAATTACCCTCTTTTTGGGCGGAAACATACATGGGAAGGTACACCGGCATATGGGAAGGTCGTGTAACTTTCTATTTTCAAGGGAAAATAAGATTTTAAATTACACGGGCAAGTACACGTACGTGTGGGAGGCTGTGTAAACTATTGTCCGTAAAAAAAAAATTTTCCTAATCTTTCTAATATGAGGTTTTAACATTCCTAAGTGATATTTTGTGATTAATTGAGTTTTCTATAACTAAAATGGCTAAGTTATATGAAGTTTTTGTAAGGAACTAGGTTAAGGTCGCTATAATTTGTGGTATCAAAGCATGGATATGATTCATATGAGCATACATGCATGCATACTATCGCATAAATGCATATGACATGATATAATTTCATATATATAGGATGCAAGAAGTAGGTGATCATGGTTCTAACCATGAGGCATCGAGAGAGAGGGAGCGACCGATCGACATGACGTAGAGGCTTCATATACCTCTCGTGTACATATGGAACCACCCGCGATCCGAGTTGGACAACATATACCTCATGCACATGCATTACACCAACATGGTCTTGAAAATAGACCGAAAGAACGAAGATATGACAAACTACGAAAATATGGAGCGAGTTGATTTTATGGGGTCTACGGATCCAAGTCGAAACTAAAAGCTGGTTAAAAAGAACAGAGAGGATTTTAAATATGATGTATTGCACTCCGGATGAAAGATTTGATTATGATGTGTCTCTTCTCCAAGGAAATGCTTATGACTGGTGGGAGACAATCCCAAATGCTACGAGTGCGGCCTCCTATCCTTCAATGGGTAGATTTTCTCCTAGAATTTTGAGATAATTACATGTCGAAGATTTATCAAGATTAGATAAGAAAAGAATTTCGAATTTGAAGCAAAATAATATATCCGTAGTGGATTATGAGGTGCATTTTAACCAGCTATCCTGGTATAAATCGTTCATGATTGCCATTGAACGAGACAAATGCCGAAAGTTTGAAGAAGGGTTATCATATGCAATCGAAGCAATATCTCATCTAGAGATCTAGATAGCTATGCTCGATTGAGAGCTGCAGACTATCCGAGCTGAAAGGTCGAACAAAGAAGCGACGACTCGAAAGTGCGAGGTTTTTGGGTAAGAGAAAAGAACCAAGTCTCCCTACTACATTAAAATTCACTCCGGGAAAGTTCAAGGGTGGCTATTCGGAAAGTAAGCAAACCCGGAGTGGTACCCGGACTACCGGAGGTCAAGGCCGAGGATGCGACTTTATGGATCCGAGACCCGTATGTGCGCATTGCAATAGACGACATGAGGGGAAATGTCAAAGATTGATCGGTGGATGTTTCCATGTGGGTCTCTAGATTACATGATTCGAGATTGACCGAAGAGAAACGAAGTGAGTCGTACCGTATCCGAGTCCACTATTCGGGAGCCAAGGTCGAGTAATGTGAATGTCTAGTATGGAAGAGGTAGAGGTCAATGTAGACCACGAAATGTCACTATGAAACAAGGTGGAGCTAAAAATGAGGCTCAAAGTAGCCGATCTTAAGCTCAAGCACGGGTTTATGCAATTCCTCGATAAGAAGCGAGTGGTTGCACCGAAGTGGTGACGGGTAAATTACTTATCTCTAATATTGAAGCTTGTGTTTTAATTGATCCCGGAGCCACACATTCCTTAATGACACTCGTATTTGCATCCCGAATTCATAAATGTGCTCGAACCCTTTGAATATGATCTCGTATGTTAGTATTCCCTTAGGAGAATTACTTGAGGTTAATAAGGTATGTCGAGATTATGTGGTACGGATAGGAGATACTTGAATTAGGTGCTGATTTATTACTCATGTTCTTCCATGACTTTGATGTCATTTTGGGGATGGATTGGTTGACAAAGCATCATGCTACAATGAACTTGTTTTACTAAAGAAGTTGAATTTGATTTGCCAAATCAAGCAAGATTTATTTTTCGAGGAGAACAAAAAATTTTACCTACTTGTTTAATATCTACAATTAAAGCATGTAAGATGACTCGAAAAGGGTGCGAAGCATATTTAGCTCATGTGATTGATACTAAACGGATAGGGGTTAAGTTAGAAGACATACCTATTGTGAATGAATTTTCGGATGTGTTTTCGGTAGAATTACCGGGATTGACACCGGATAGAGATGTGGAGTTTACCATTGAGTTATTGCCTAGCACGGCTCCTATCTCTATAACATCGTACGGGATGGCTCCTATTGAGTTAAAAGAGTTAAAGACTCGGTTGCAAGAATTATTGGATAAAAGGTATATCCGACCGAGTATATCACCATGGGGAGCTCCGGTGTTATTTGTGAAAAAGAAAGACGGTACACCGAGATTGTGTATTGATTATCGACGAGTTAAATCGGGTGACCATCAAGAAAACATATCCTCTTCCGAGAGTCGATGACTTATTTGATCAATTGCAAGGTGCTCGGTACTGTTCAGCAAGATTGATTTGAGATCCGGGTATCATCGAGTTGAAGATAACAAGTAAAGATGTATCGAAGATCGTATTCGGACTCGCTATAGGCATTATGAATTTCTTGTAATGCCTTTTGGCTAGACGAACGCACCAGCAGACTTTTATGATCTTGATGAATAAAATGTTTCAACCTCATCTAGACAAGTTTATTATAGTGTTTATTGATGATATTTTGGTGTATTCTCGTAATGAGGAGGAGCATGCTCGAGCAACCGAGAATTGTGTTGCAAATATTATGAGAAAAACAATTGTATGCCAAATTCAATAAATGTGAATTTTGGCTTAATCAAGTTGTATTTCTTGGTCATATAGTATCGAGTGAAGGTATAAAGGTGGATCCGAAGAAGATTGAAGTAGTGCTTGAATTGGAAACCGCCCAAGAAAGTGGCGAACTACACGGTTTCTTGAGTTTAGTCGGTGATTATCGACGATTTGTAAAGAATTTCTCTAGTATTGCTGCACCATTGACTAAATTGCTTTGGAAGCGGAGTTGAATATAAGTGGATTGAAGCATGCCAACGGAGTTTTGATGAATTAAAAGCCAAGTTAACATCGGCTCCGGTGTTAGCAAGTCCAAGTGGTACAGGTGGTTTTGTTATTTACGGCGATGCTTCCTACCAAGGCTTGGGTTATGTCCTAATGCAAGCATGGCTAACTTATTGCTTATGCCTCCGGACAGTTAAGGTCATATGAAGTTTCCTATCCGATATATGATCCGGAACCGGCGTAATGGTTTTTGCTTTGAAGATATAACGACATTACTTGTATGGAGATACTTTTCGATTTTTACGGATCATAAGAGTTTGAAGTACCTGCTGAGTTAAAAACAACCGAATATAAGACAAAGACGTTGGCTAGAGTTATTGAAAGATTATGATTGTACTATTGAGTACCATCCGAAAAAAGCAAATATAGTCACCGATGTCTTGAGTCGAAAAGCAAGTGAAAGAATTGCAAACTTGATTGATTTAAGAGAAATGAATGTGGAGTTACATATGCCACCGGATGGAGTCTTGCTACTTTTAAAGTAAGACTTGTGCTACATGAGAGAATCCGAGAAGCACAAAAATGGGATGATTACATTGTTGAGCTTAGGAAGAAGATGGATCAAGTAAGGGGCAAGGAATTTATGATTCATGCTAATGAAGCATTAATGTACGAGAATCGAATATATGTTCCGGATGTCGATGATTTAAGAAGAGAGATCTTAGATGAAGCCCATAATGCTCCTTATGCCATGCATCCGGAAAGTACTAAGATGTATAAAACAATGAAGGCTCATTTTTTATGGCCAAACATGAAAAAATAGGTAGTTGAATTTGTTTCAAGATGTATGACATGTCGACAAATAAAGATAGAGCATCGAGCTCCGGTAGGAAATTACATCCTTTGTCGATTCCGGAGTGGAAATGGGAAAGAATCACTATGGATTTTGTTACGAGGATTACCTCGAACTCAAAAGAAAAATGATGATATCCGGGTTATTGTTGACGGATTGACAAATTCAGCTCACTTCTTGCCAATCGGATGGGGAGTACTCGGATCAATTGGCCAAGAAGTATGTAGATGAAATTATGAGACTCCATAGTGTGCCCCTATCTATTGTGTCGGACGGAGATCCAAGATTTACTTCTAGATTTTGGGATAGTTTACAGCAAGCCATGAGGACTAAACTACATTTTAGTACTACTTTTCATCCTCAAACCGATGGACGGTCGGAGAGAACCATCCGGACACTTGAAGATATGCTTAGAGCTTGTGTGCTCAAGTTTAAGGGATCTTGGGATGATTATGTGAATTTGATTGAATTTGATTATAATAATAATTTCCACGAGCAGTATAGGCATGGCACCGTATGAAGCTTTATATGGTAGAAAGTGTTGATGTCCCGTATATTGGCATGAAGAAGGAACAAGAATACTAGAGGGTCCAGAATTGATACAAGAAACTATAGATAAAGTAAATGTGATTAGGAGCAAGTTAAAGATTGCACAAGATCGTCAAAAGAGTTATATGGACCAACATAGACGAGATATGAAATACAATGTAGGGGATAAGGTTTTCTTTAGAGTTTCATCTTGGAAATGGGTGTTACGGTTTGGTAAGAAAGGTAAATTGAGTCCTCGTTATATTGAATCATATGAAATAGTGGAACGGATTGGTCCACTTGCATATAGATTGGCTTTACCCCAAGAGTTAGCGTAACTACATGATGTCTTCCATGTAAGTATATTAAGAAGATATCAATCCGATCCTTCACATATGGTTCAAACTAGTGAAATAAAATATCTTACAACTTGAGTTATGTGGAGGAACCGAGTTATGTGGAGGAACCAATACAAATCCTTAACCGAAAGTTAAGACGAGTTAAGCAAAAGAGAAATGCCTATAGTGAAGGTTTTATAGAGAAACCATGCTAAGAAAGAGGCAACTTTGGAGACCGAAGAATATATGTGTAACCATTATCCTCACTTGTTTCCCGATACGAGTAAAGGAATTTCGAGGATGAAATTCTTTTAAGGAGGGAGAATTGTAATAACCACATCCCAAAAATATACACTATTCATGCATACACGTACACTTATGAATTACACGCATATAATTATACTTGCATATGACATGTTAGTGGGGTATTGGATAATAAGTATTTTAAATAATAGGAAGAAATAGGGGCTCAATTGAAGTAATATAAGTTGGAGAGCTAGAATAAAACAAGTCACACCTTGAGGGACCAAAACAAACTTTGCCAAAGATATATATATATATATATATATATATATATATATATATATATATATATATATATATATATATATATATATATATATATCTCAAGTCATCTCTTCATCTTCATTTTGCAATCCCTAGCCGAGAAAACGAGAGTGAACCGAGAGAAAGAGAGAGAAAAGAAAAAGAGAGAAAAGAAAAGGGAAAAAGAATGGAAAAACCATAGTTTTTTTCCAAGGCAAGTCGAAAGCTAGGTATGTACCTCCCGTAATAATTTTTTTATACTCGCTTAATTCGAGATTTTAGAGTCGGATTTTAAAGAAGGTTAAAACATGAAATTATAGATAATACCTTGAAATAGTACCTCGTTAAATTTAAGCTTAAGATAACCGGTAGATCCTCTGTTTTATCCCTTGCATGTAACTCGTTTGGATTTTCGGTGAATCTTGCAGCAAGTCCGATTTTTAGAAAATCACCATGAGTTGTGTATTTCGTACATAGACTTGATTTTTGGATATGTTAGAGCTCTATGATTCTAGTTTCATATGAAACTAGAATTGTATCATTTGAATTTGTATTTTGGGACTTATTATAGAAAGAGTGCGAAGGGGTCAAGTACCCATAAAGAAAGAAGTTAACTTTAAAGTCATATTTTGCACCTCGAGCATATTTAGAAGTTTGATCATGATGAAATAACTTATAAAAGTATATGTGTATGTGTTTAAAGATGTCAAGAAGCGTGAGGTGCAAGATGCAATGCGTTGACAAACGACGAAGATGTCATTTTTGTGAGTGGATATAATTGATTGATACTATGTGTTTGTGTTGCCATATGATGTTATTGACTTTTCCGAATGATATGGTGAACCAATATTTGTGTATGAATTATGTTTTGATGCTATGAAAGTGCTATGTGCAAGCATGTGTGTGTTTGTGTATGAATTATGTTTTGATGCTATAAAAGTGCTATGTGCAAGCATGTGTTGATGATTCATGCTATGAGCCATGAATGTTATTATGTATAAGTACAAGTTATATAGGGCATTCATGACGTATGAAAGATAAAAGGATAAGGTTATGACCGCCATGTCCAAGTAATCGTAAATACAAGTTGCGAGGACCCAATGGGTCAAATACAAGCATACAAGCTGGCCAACCATACAAGTTTACAAGTTATAAGCTTATAAGCTTACAAGTTATATGTTACAAGTTCTCGAGGCGATACTTGACGTGTTTTGGTCATAACCGACAAGAAAAGAATACATACAAGCATTTTGATATATGAACATGTATGAATTATATAAATGCTTATGTTTGTGTCATGAATGTGCTTTTGGTTAATGATGTGAAAATGTATATATTGTGTGTTAGAGCATTAAGATTATATCCCTCATTGAGTAGCATCTCATTAAAAATGCAATTATCTTTTTAGGTGCTAAGAAGCAAGAAGTGGAAGTTAAAGTCATCTTTTGTTGTTCAATTCACGTCATAAGTGACAGGACGACCGGCGATCTCCCTTTCCTCTCTCTCTCATTATGCCAAGCATATGCATCCTAGGAGATTTTTGAATTGTATATGTAAATGTGTAAATATGAACTCCTGGATGTGTGTTTGTGACGTGTTTAGAAATAAAGAAAAAGTGGTTTTGATTGAATATCCAAGGGTTATAAGTGGAAAGAGTTGTTTTTATTAGGTTTTGAAGTGTTATGACCAAAAAAACCCTTGTTTTAGGCAAAAACGTACACGGAAAGGTACACGACCGTGTGGGAGGCCGTGTAACCTTCCGTTTTTGAAGAATTACCCTCTTTTTGGGAAGAAACATACACGAGAAGGTACACGGATGTGTGGGAGGCCGTGTAACCTTCGTTTTCAAGGGAAAATGAGATTTTAAATTACATGAGCAAGTACACGACCGTGTGGGAGGCCGTGTAACCTACTATCCGTAAAAAAAAAAATTTCTTAATCTTTCTAATATGAGGTTTTAACATTCATAAGTGATTTTTTGTGATTAATTGAGTTTTCTATAACTAAATGGCTAAGTTGTATGAAGTTTTTGTAAGGAATTAGGTTAAGGTCGCTACAATCACGATCCAAAAAAATATGGAACAATTCCAGGAAAATGATATGGAAGCTTAACACAATATCATCTAAGTTGATAATGACGAGGGTCAATCATTGATTGATCCAACTAGATCATTAATAGATTTAGAAAGGGATGAAATTAATTCAGATAATGATATTGAATTTCAAATAGATGTAGAGGAAAACTCGGATAAAAACTATAACAATGATGACCGGGATAGTGATTAGTGATAAGGCTCCTACAGTTTAATTAAAATTGTTAACGTAACATATGTGTGTGCTTGTTTTAATTTAATTATGAAAGTATTTATTAATCACAAAATAAATGTATTTTAACTAACATCTTTATAATTATTGTGTTTGATTAAAATGTGATGATGTGTTGGTTATACCTTATGGTATGAGACGTTCCTACATGCAAGTGGCCTAGATTAGAGAGTGAGGGTCATGGTTCAAACACTAATGATAGAAGTGGCCATGTATATAGGAATAGTCCTACTTTCATTCTAGGCCATGTGGTCGCTCCCTTGACATTGGTGCATTCCCTCTTGTAGCCTCCATGTCATACCCATTATCGTTTAACATATCTTAGCCCAAGCCCCATCGGTTTTGACCACATGCCAAAATTTTTAAACCTTTATCATCACTACGGCCGTAATAGGATGACCGTCAAGTACTTATTTATGGCCCTCACCATACGTCCCTTTCGGTATGTCTTCTACACCTATCGATTATATATAGGGTCCATGCATTTTGATTATTCTCATTGGTGGTGAAGAGTATGTATTATGCATATTTTTTTATTACATTTTTTTTGTATTATTATAATGTATTCATTTAGCCATTAATTATCTTATTTTGACAAATTGTATCCATTCGATTTATGCTCTCGTCGAATCTATAAGATATTTCATGAGCATGTTGACCTATCTAGAATGACATAGAGGTCAATTACTAAGTAAACAAAGGACTTCTATTGGAAGGACTTTAAGGTAATATGTAGTTTAATTGGTTTTGTGATAATACATTTCAATTAAGTTGTTTAATGTTGATTTACATATACTAATGAATATTTTTAAAATCCTTTTAGAAGTTTTTTATGTATAAATTACGATTGTGGTAAATGTTTAGCTCATTTGTACAAGGACAATCTAGAGAACACTTAAACTCAATTCGAGTTGATCGGGTGACTTATTTGATAAATCTATTTTGTGTTTGGAATTGAGTGAGGATTTGATTATATATGGACTCACAACATTATTGCTAGATTTAGTGAAATAGAACAAACTATTAAAGATTGTATCCGTAATTATTGATTGAGTTTACGTAGGATTTTGAGGCATTGTATTGTTCCAACATTAGCTAAATTTATATATCTTAGTAAATTCCTCATATCAACATCACTAGGCTCTCCTTCTAGCATTGTTTAATTTTCTTCTTAGGATAGATCCCGTGTGAAAGTGATAAATACATCACAATAAAACTAGATTCCACATATATATAGTTAAATTAAGAATAGTTAAGATTGTAAAAAAACTCATATAAACTAAAAGGTTTAATCGATCCAAAAGTAATTGGATTTCAAGAGATAAGTAAAATTTTAAGATGAAAAGGTTTCATAACTAGATTTATTGACCTTGAAGCTACTTTTGAGACTCGTATGGGGTAACTTTGAGGTGGTTGTTATTGAAAGGTTTGAGGTAGATAGGGAGAAAGGTCGACTTGAGAATCATATTAGAGTTGCTAAGTTGAAAACTTGCATCAAGGGTACTAAAATCGTTAACTTAGAGGAGCCATGGATTAAAGTCTTTAAGTTTCATTCCAAAGCAACTCATTATAAGAGAAACTTAGTGTGGATAAACATTAAGAGAAATAAATTGTCTAAGAATAAGTTTTTGAAGATTGAAAAGATCGAAGACTCATGCGGAATCATGAAGAGGATGGAGGAGCATTCGTATCGAGTTAACCTACTTAGAGCTTATGTTATGCTCTCGGCTCTCTTACCTATTACCTAACCAGCGTGGCCATACAAGACACATTGTTAGAAATAAGTTCCCGACTAACTCCCATAACACGTAGAAAAAAAAACAAATGAACAAATAGCGAAATGCGTACAATACAAGTTATAGAACATTAAGATAGGCAAAGTACAAAATTCTTGAAATGCCCAAAGTTCACATCTAGCCCCGTATCCTTTTTTAATATAGTCAAAGGATATTCTTATATTTATGGGTGATATATGAGCCTCTTTTAGCGAGAATCGGCAACTTCCATGATCCGATTGGTTTTGCCTTTACCTGCACATACACAATTACACTAACGGAATAAGTCGAGCTCGGTAAGTAGGGTGATGTATGTGATATACAATAATATTCTATTTCCCACTTTTCCTATTCATTTTAATCCGGGTACCCTAGGTATTAGCAAGACCATGCGTTCTATCTCTCGGTGATTGTGTTATCACCTATTGTTCTATTACTCTCTCTTAGTGATCTCATTATCACCTACTATTCGCAATGAAATTATCCCTCGTTATAGCACACGGTTAATGGAATTATCCTTTTTTTTAACGATGTTAGTAATAGAGCAAGCACATGGTTTCTTATTGTTACCCATTCCATCCAATTCGGTTATCAAACCGCATCATTCCTCGAATCAATGATTTTTCTCAATTTATACCACCCCCACATGTACATGATGCACATAGTGTTGTGTATATACTTTTTTTGTATTTAATATAGTGTAATTAAACCATTATGGATGAATTTAGGTATATACTTTAGTACTACAAACCCGTTTAAGTGTTTTTGACATAGGATTCATTTCCTAACCCTAGTTTGGGTATTCATGATCGAATTGTCCTCTTAATGGGCCTAGGTCACACTTTTAATTTTTTCTTGGGTTCTTACCCTTTAATACTTCATTTTACACTTTTTTAGGTTTACATTAGCCATTAGTCATAACGTTGGAAGGGTAGGTGCCAAAGTCTCAAATTTTCCTTTTCTAACTCGAATTAAGCATTTTAGGCCAAATTGGTTTCTTAATAGTTCTAAACTAAATTCGACATACCTTGAAATTTTACCTTTCTAAACTTTATTTTATACTTACTTAAGTGTAATTAAATCACTAATGATGAGGTTGGATGATTGGAATCTAAAATGTAAAATTTGGTGAGCCTAGATCGAATGGGTCCTTAAGGAATGGTAAGTGATTTCTTTTAATTCCAACTTACTAGTTTTCACTTAATTGAGTTCCAATTGTGCCCTAAGTTTTGGTTACAATAATAAAAGTCTAATCTTGTTCATTTTCTCCCCTAGGCCAAACGAGTCTCATAAGAGAAAACCCTAGGAATTCATTTCCTTTTTCCCTTTTTAATTTGTCCATTTTAGGTCCATCCGACCATAGTTTGTACTAGCATTAAATTTCAGCCCAAGGCACTTGATTTCATCCAACCATCAACACATACATGAATATATATATATGACCTTTACAAGTTTAGCAAATCATAACACCAATGCTCAAATCCACCCTAAGCCATCCATACATACAAATCAACCAATACAAGCAACACTTAACCACATAACCAATAAAACAAACCAACACATAACTTATACATTAAAAAAAAATGTAATTGAAAGCATAAATAAAACTTACAATGATATGTGGTTGCTTAAGATTTTCCCTAGATTTTTCCTTTTTCTTTTTTCTCTTTTCTTTCTTTCACGCTTTCTTTTCTTATTTTTGTAAGCTACGGATTTCTAAAGAAAATGGCAGCCATGATCTCACTTTGGTATGTATATATACCATCTTTTCTTCCCCATTTAATCAGTAGACAAGTGGCCTAAGCTTATTAGACAAGGTATATAGTAAATGGAATGAAATGTTGCAAAGTGGCGGGTTTCTTAGTCCAACTTGGTGAGTTGGCTTCCATTGCATTAAATGATGGGGATTAGGTGTATAATTAACAACTAAATAGGTAATTAAGCTAACTAAGTACCTAAACTAGTTTGGTTCAAGTAACATAAATACACATCAAATCCGTTTGCGGTAGATGTATTACGGGGCAACCTCTTATCAAGCAAGCAACGACCCAACTTCGGACACAAGTAAACCCTATAATTTTTAGATTAGAAACTAGATATATTAATTCAAAACATATCCAAAAATTAGGTTAAAATACCAAACACACGATTATTAACATAATTTTGAATTTTCAGAATCAATTTGTCCAGCGAGTACTTCATCCAGAATATTATGTGCTAAAACGAGTATAAATTTTTATATATAAACCTAATAATAAAAATATTTTACAGAGAGTTATTTGAGACATAGATAAAAAAAAATTTATTCTTTAAGATTCATCTATAAATCAATCTAAGGTCCTTGAAAAGGCCACACAATATCCGGATCAAACCTAATTCTCGAGAACACCGATTTTGCATACTTGATTCCTCTAACAGTTAAACCATCAATCTCAAGAAAAATAGCTTTAGTTTAACACAAATCATACATTTCAAGTATTAAGTTCTTATGGTGTAGTTCTCACTTGTATGATATGTTCCAAACAATCGGATAAATTGTCCAAAATTTCATTCCATAAATCCTCACCCAAAAACCTAGCATGTTGTCATCCCAAAATACTAACATGGCACACATACACAATCGCACCTTCACTTAGTATATCTATATTTAAATATTCTGACCTATATATATATATATCGACGAATATTCACGGGGGTTACATTTCTCTCCCCCTTAAAAGAAATTTCATCCTCGAAATTAGCTTATTTGAATAGTTTCGGGTATTTGTCTCTCATTTTTTCCTTTTGCTCCCATGTGACTTCCTCTAAATTGTGATTCTCCCACAAAACTTTAACTAAGGTAATCTCCTTATTCCTTAGTTGTCTAACCCGTCTATCTAGAATCCGAATCGGCGTTTCCTCATAGGTTAAGTCCGGTGTCGGATTTGGCGGTTCTGTCTCCAAAATCCGACTAGGCTCTTCAATGCACTTTCTTAACATGGATACATAAAATATATTATGTACTCCTGAAAAAGTTGGCGTAGCGATAGACGATATGCCTTATCACCTATTTGGTTGAGTATCTCGAATGGTCCAATATATCGCGGACTCAATTTTCCTTTCTTCCCAAATTGCAATATGCCTTTCATCGGTGAAACCCTTAAAAATACATAGTCATCGATGGAAAATTCTAGTTCCTTCCTCCTTTTTTCGGTGTAGCTTTTTTGTCCGCTTTGAAGTCGTTTTCATCCGTTGACGGATCCTATCTACCACGTCCGTCGTTTGCTTGCACCGACTCCGGTCCCAAGCAACTTTCTTTCCCCTACTTTAACCTAATGCACGGGAGATCTACATTGATGTCTATACAAAGTTTCATAAGGAGTCATCCCAATTGAAGCTTGGTAACTATTGTTATATGCAAATTTAGCTAAGCATATGTATTTCTTTCATTTCTCGGACCAATCCGAATGCATACTCACAACATATCTTCAAGAATTTAAATAACTCACTTGGATTATCCATCGGTTTATGGATAATAGGCGGTGCTAAAATTTAACTTGGTACCCATGGCCTCATGCGGACTCTTTCAAAACGCGAAGGTGAACTTAGGATCTCAATCGACACAAATGAGATCGGAATCCCATGTAGCTTCATAATTTCATCAAGATATAACTAGGCGTATTAGTTCGGATTGTAGGTGGTTCCGATTTAGAGAAAAAAGGTTGATTTGGTTAACGTGTCCACAATCACTCAAATGGCATCCGACCCCTTCTCCGACCTTGGCAATCTCATGAAAAAAATCCATAGTTACATGCTCTCATTTTCATTTTGGAATTACCAACGATTTTAATGTTATCGAGGGTCTTTGGTGCTTCACCTTCTCCCGTTGACAAGTTTGACATCTTGCCACATGATGAGCCACGCCTTTCTTCATTTCGAGCCACAAATAACATTGTTGCAAGTCCCAATACATTTTCATCCCTTCGGGTCTATCAAGTTTGGAGTTACGTGTCCTTCTCTTAGTATTTCTTCCTTCAAGTTCTCCACCAAGGGGATATACAACCTTCCCTTGAATCTAAGTACTCTATGGTCATCCACTCGCAAAGTCGGACTTTTCCTAGCCTCTATACTTTTCTTCAATTCATTTAGCTTTGTATCCATTTATTGCTCCATTTGAACTCTTTCTTGCCAAGTCGGTTGGACTAATAAAATTGACACCACGTTCTCGTGGCGTACAAAAGTTATCTCTAGTTCTAGCTTTTATAGATCTCTCATTATCGATGGCGGATTTCCCGTATTGTTGCTATCGATTTTCTACTTAAAGCATTGGCAACGGTAGTAGCTTTGCTCGGATGATAATTGATTACACAATCATAGTCCTTCACCAACTCTAACCACTTTCTTTGCCTCATGTTTAACTCTTTTTGTGTGAAGATATATCATAAGTTTTTATGATCCGTATATATCTCACACTTTGCTCCATATAAATAATATCTCTAAATTTTTAAGATAAAAACTATAGCCGCTAATTCCGGATCATGCGTCCGATAATTTTATTCGTATTCCTTCAATTGTTACGATGCATAGGCTACTACTCTTCCATTCCGCATCAACATCGCTCCTAGCCCATTTTTGGAAGCGTCACTATAAACCATAAAATCTCCATCTTCGGACGAAATGGTTAGCACTGGGGCCGTGACTAACCTTCGCTTCAATTCTTAAAAGCTTTTCTCACAAGCATCCATCCATTGGAACTTAACACCCTTTTTCATCAAATTAGTAAGAGGCCGGGCTATATTAGAGAAGCCCTCCATAAATTTTTGATAAGTAACGAAGCTAGCCCTAAGAAACTTCGTACCTCCATCACGTTCTTTAAGGTAGGCCGGTTCTAGATAGCCCTTACCTTCTTTGGATCTACTCGCTATGCCTTCCTTTATCACCACGTGACCTAGAAAAGCTACTTGCTCTAGCTAAAATTTACATTTCTTGAATTTGGCATACAACGAGTTGTTCCCTTAACGTCCGTAAAGTAGCTCTTAGATTTCTTGTATGCTCCTCTTCACTCCTAGAATAAACTAGGATATCATCTATAAACACAATGATAAACTTGTTCAAGAATTCTTTAAAGACTCGATTCATCAAGTCCATAAAAAGCACCTAGGGCGTTAATCAATCCAAACGGCATTTTTAGAGATTCATAGTGGTCGTATCTCATCCCGAATGCTGTCTTCTTCACATTCTCCGATCTTACCCTCGACTGGAGATATCCCGATTGTAAATCTATCTTGAAAAACACCGTTACACCTTATAATTGATGGAATAAATCATCAATTCGGGACAACAGTACTTATTTTTAATTTTCACCCAATTCAATTCTCGATAGTCAATACATAATCGTAGACTACCGTCTTTCTTTTTCATAAATAATACTAGAGCTCCCCGAGGTGAGGAACCGGGGTGTATGAATCCCTTATCCGAGTAAATCTTGTAGTTACACCTTCAACTCTTTCAACTTAACTAGGGACATCCTATAGGGAGTCTTAGAAATTAGAGTCGTGTCCGGCTCCAGATCCATCTCAAATTTTATCTCCCTCTCGGTGTTAGCGTAGTCAAACTTTCTAGGAATACTTCTAAATACTCCCATACGACCTCTATATCTCCCGGTTTTGACTTTTGTTCCACCCGATTATCCACCACGAGTGCTAGGTACCCTATACACCTTTTTTTAGTATTTTTTGAGCCTTTAGGGCCAAGATGATCGATACGGCTTGAGACTTTTTATCAGTCTTAAACTTTAAGGGTCGATCTTCGGGTAGATAAAAAACCACCCATGCTTACCTCAACAATCAATAGTAGCACCATGCCTCGTTAACCAATCCATTCCCGAATCAAATCAAAATCTTGAAGGTTCAATAGTATTAAATCGGCCTTCATACTCTCAATCCGTACTAGACATCGTTTGACTAGGCTCATCGACTCCATAAATTCTCCGAAGGGACTTCTATCAAATATCCTATTATCATCTCGGGTTTAACACCTATAATTTTTATTAATGTTTTTTATATGAATGAATATGTGACACTAGAATCAATCAAAACATAAGCGAGTTGAGCCAAGAATGAAGACATTACCATATATTACTACCATATCCCTCTTGTCGGCCTCCTCTTGGGTCATTGTATAAACTCGAACGAGTGCCCTTCTCGATCCTAGTTTACGTATCTAAGGATAGTTGGAGGTCGTGTGTCTTTGCTTATGGCAAACATAACAAGTCCTCAAATTTTATGGCACTCCCCCATATGGAATCTCCCATATTTATTGCATCGAGATTAGTTACCCACCGTTGGCCTTGGTTGATTCCTTGATAGTGACCTTGGGGCATATGGTTGGTGGTCCGGCGGCCCATGCATTTCTTGGACCACTAGCTTGGTTGAAATTTCTAGATGAAGCTCGTCTTTATGGTCCGTAGGAAGAGGCTTCGGATCTAAATGATTGCATCTTTTATTGGACTTTCTTTATAATTTTCTTTTGATTCTCATCTGCTAACATAGCTTTATCTATCATTTACGGAAAGGTGTTGGCGGTCGACATTCGTACCATACTCTAAACTCTCGGGTTCAGCCTCTACTAGGAATCAATTCTTTTTCAAATTTTCATCCCTTGTAATGAATGGGACGAATCGACATCCTTGTTTAAATCTCCATACGTATTCACCTATGGACATCCCATCTTGCTTCAATTCTAGGAATTCTTGGATCTTTTTAGCTTTTACATCCGCGATGAAATACTTATTGTAAAAGACCTCCTTAAATCCTTTCCGAGTTAAAGTGGGTACATTGACCATTACTCGTATGCTTTCTCACCATGTGCGAGCATCTTTGGTTAGCATAAAGATGGCATATTACACACATTCATTATTATTGAAGTGTAGATACTCAAATATTGCTTCCGAGGATTTAATCCATTCCTTCGCCATCATTAGGTTAACTCTTTCGGTAAACTCTTGGTGTGTCATTTCTATGTTGGGGTGGAGGTGGTTATTCCATGGCTAGAAGTCTGTCTCATTTGTTCCATATGAGTTTATTGTTGTTGTTGTATTACTTGTTGTTGTTGCTACATTATGTCTATCATACGACTCAACACCTTTTGTTGATTTCCATTATTCTCGTTGGAGGTCGGTTCTTCTCCTACTCGTACTTGGGTTCTTTCTTGGCATGGTTCGACTTTGTACATGTCATGTTGCATTTAGGTTAGTTTTAAGATCGACATCCTTTCTTATCATGTACAATATATAATGAAAGTCATCCAAATACATACGAGCTTATACATATGTAGCACATATATTAAGTATTTCATACAAAATAGGCATTTACAAGTACTTTCCCTCCTAAGGGTTTTTCTACCATATTTACAACCAAAAGAAATGCTCATATCTACCTTAAAAGGTGTACGAAAACTACTATGTTATACATTATATCTTTCTTAGTAGTACGTCTAACGTGTCGATTAAAATATCGAACATGTCATGGAAAAACACCTTCTACCCTCCACCATTCGATAGCACCAACCGATGCGATAAGGGCTATCTCGTGAGTAATACCTATAGGTAGGCCCCAATTATACATGAGTCGAGTAAGGATCCGTATAACTTATACCAATAGAAAGGCTCGAATCAAGTTTTGGTAGGACATGCGATCTATTTGACCTTCCTAAACCTTATCCGATGAATCGTTGGTCCCTCGATAAGAGAGTCTAGCATAAGGTCATCCTCATAAAATCTAAGCTACGATATCGCTCAAAAGTGACGTCGGTAAATACTATCTGCTGAATCGGATCATATACTCGAGTGAAGTGAGCCACTATATCTCGATCTGTCTTCATGATGAGGTTATTTAGTTCCACTCTATAAACGGCTAGAGAGGCCCTCCGTCCGCGAGTCCTAGCAACCTAGAAAACACGTCTTACATATGGCATCTACAACGAGAATATTTTCAATCATCATTATTTTTCGAGTTATGATCATATACTAATTCGAAAACATACAACAATCACATACAATTTATGTAATCTAAAGAAAAATAATGAATCAAGTTTTTACCATCGAGGAGCGTCCTGGTCCTCGAGCTCATGTGACACTTAAGACTCTACCCGACTTATTAAACCGGAGCTTTGATATCACTAAATATGACACCCCGGCTCGCTTACCTATTAACTAATCGGCATGGCCGAGCACGACGCATTGTTGGAACTAAGTTCTCAACTAACTCCTATAACACATAGAAAAAAGAAATAAACAAATGAATAAATAATGAAATGCATATAGTACAAGTCACGGAACATTAAGACATGCAAAGTACAAAATTCTCGAAATGCCTAAAGTTCACATCTAGCCCAGTACCCTTTTTTAATATAGTCAAAGGATATTCCTATATTTATGAGTGACACATGAGCCTCTTTGAGCAAGAACCAACGACTTCCTCGATCGATTGGTTTTGCCTTTACCTGCACATACACACTTACACTAACGGAATAAGCCGAGCTCGGTAAGTAGAATGATGCACGTGATATACAATGATGTTCTGTTTCCCACTTTTCCTATTCATTTTAATCCGAGTACCACTAGGTATTAGCAAGACCATGCGTTCTATCTCTCGGTGATCATGTTATCACCTACTTGCTTTATTACTTTCTCTCGGTGATCTCATTATCAACTACTACTCGTAACAAAATTATCCCTCATTGTAGCACACAATTAGCAAAATTATTCCTCACTTAACGAGTGTTAGTAATAGAGCACACACATGGTTTTTTGCTATTATCCATTCCATCTAATTTGGTTACCAAACTGCATCATTCATCGACTCAATGATTTTTCTCAATTCATACCACCTTCGGATGTACGTGACGCACATGGTGTTGTGTCTATACCTTGTTTGTATTTAATATAGTGTAATTAAACCATTATGCATGAATTTAGGTATTTACTTTAGTACTACAAACCCATTTAAGAATTTTTGACATAGGATTCCTTTCCTAACTCTAGTTTGGGTATTCATGATCGAATTGTCCCCTTATTAGGCCTAGATAACACTTTCAATTTTTCCTTGGGTTCTTACCTTTTAATACTTCTTTTTACACTCTTTTAGGTGTACATTAGCCATTAGTCATAAAGTTGGAAGGGTAGGTCCTAAAGTCCTAAATTTTCCTTTTCTAACTCGAATTAGGCATTTTAGGCCGAATTGGTTTCTTAATAGTTCTAAACTAAATTCGGCCTACCTTGAAATTTTACCATTCTAAACTTTATTTTATACTTACTTAAGTGTAATTAAACCACTAATGATGAGGTTGGATGATTGGAATCCAAAACCTCAAATTTGGCAAGCCTAGGCCAAATGGGCCCTTAAGGAATGGTAAGTGATTTCTTTTAATCCCAACTTACTAGTTTCCACTTAATTGAGTTCCAATTGTGTCCTAAATTTTGCTTACAACAATAAAAGTCTAATCTTGTTCATTTTGTCCTCTAGCCCGAATGGGTCTCATAAGAGAAAACCCTAGGAATTCATTTCGTTTTTCCCTTTTCAATTTGTCCATTTTAGGGTCCATCTCACCATAGTTTGTATTAGTCCTAAATTTCAGCCCAAGGCACTTGATTTCATCCAACCATCATACATACATACATACATACATACATATATATATATATATATATATATATATATATATAACCTTCACAACTTTAGCAAATCACAACACCAATGCTCAAATCCACTCTAAGCCATCCATCCATACATATCAACCAATACAAGCAACACATAACCACATAACCAATACTACAAACCAACACATAACTTATACATTAAAAAAAAATGGAATTGAACGCATAAATAAAACCTACTTCAATGATATGTGGTTGGTTAAGATATTCCTTAGACTTTTCCTTCTTTTTTCTATTTTCTTTCTTTCACGCTTTCTTTCTTATTTTTGTAAGCTACGGGTTTCTAAAGAAAATGGCAGCTATAATCTCACTTTGGTATATATATATATATATACCATCTTTTCTTCTCCATTTAATTAGTGTATAAGTGGCCTAAGCTTATTAGACAAGGTGTAAAGTAAATGGAATGAAATGGTGCAAAGTGGTGGGTTTCTTAGTCTAACTTGGTGATTTGGCTTCCTTTGCATTAAATGATGGGGCTTATGTGTCTAATTAACAAATAAATAGGCAATTAAGCTAAATAAGTCCCTAAACTAGTTTGGTTCAAGTAACATACATGAACATCAAATCTGTTTGCGGTAGATGTAGTATAGGGCGACCTCTTATCAAGCGACGAACGACTCAACTTCTGGACACAAGTAAATCCTATTCTTTTTAGATTAGAAAATAGATATATTAATTCAAAACATATCCAAAAATTAGGTTAAAATACCAAACACACGATTATTAACATAATTTTGAATTTTAAGAATCAATATGTCCAGGTAATAGTTCATCCAGAATAGTATGTACTAGAATGGGCATAACTTTTTATATATAAACCTAATAATAAAAATATTTTATAGAAGATTATTTGAGACATAGATAAACAACTTTTACTCTTTAAGATTCACCTAGAAATCAATCTAGGGTCCTTGAATAGGCCACACAAAATCCGGACATAACTCTAATTCTCAAGAACATTTATTTTGCATACTTGATTCCTCTAATAGTTAAACCATCAATCTCAAGAAAAATAGCTTTAATTTAACACAAATCATACATTTCAAGAACTAAGTTCTTATGGTGTAGTTCTCATTTGCATGATATGTTCCAAACAATCGGATAAATTATCCAAAATTTTATTACATAAATCCTCACCTAAAAACCTAGCATGTTGTCATCCCAAAATACTAACATGACACACATACACAATCACACCTTCACTTAGTATATCTATATTTGAATATTTCGGCCTCTATATATAGATATCATGATGGATTTTCACAAGGGTTATAACTTACTTGTTTTCAGCCACATTTAATGCGACCGGTCTTAATCCTTATTTAAATGAAGAAGGAAAAGACCAAGACTTCGAGGTCGACTCTTCTCTAACTTAAGGAGTATAATACAAAAAAGTCACCTCCTTCACTATGGACAAATGCATTTTAGACCTTTATACCCGAGATTTTTGGCTCCTATCTCTAATATTTATGCTTTGTTTATTTAATATCCATGTGGATTGGATTTTTATTATTTAGGTTTTATTTTATTTATTGGATTTAGGCTAAAATTATTAAGTCTTTATTGATTAATTATTTCCTAAAATCTAGAGAGGTGGTTGGTTATTAAAGGATTGATAAACCTTATGTTTTGTGGATTTCTATCTTTTAGGAAAAGGCTTTTTAATGAGCTCTTGTAATGTGTGAATCCATATTTATTTAGGCTAAGTAAGAATAAGTCATAATTAAGTATAGGTTTTACATAAGTATGTTTTTAGGAGAGTGAGGTCCGATCTAAGAAGGAGAAATTCTTCTCCGGTCGAGACTCTTAGGGTTTAGAGTTGAATATTCAAACAACTTTCATGTATATTTGTAAGAGATTTTGGCTAAAATATTCAATAAGCTTTACGCCAAATTTATAAATAATGAATCAGATTCTTTCAAATATTCGAATATTTTTCTTTGCTTGAACTAGACTAGGACTACTTAGAGCATATCTTTAAATTGATTAATTAAAGTGGGTTTAAATTGTTGCATGCAAGAGCTTAAGATTACAATTTTAAGACTTTTGGCATATTATCCCATAAATGCCTTTTACATTTCCTTGATTTGGGAACCGAGACTAGTTCTAAGGTTGATTAATTGGACTTTAATGATTTTATAATAATGGTTGTTTGAATTGCATGAACTAGCCAACATAATTTCTAGAAGTTGATCTTAGAATACATATACGTTGGAAGGGTTATGATTATTTGTTAGGGGTAAGAATTTGTAAAGACACTCAACTAGACCTCTTGTTATTGTGTATAAAATTTGGGATTATTTGGACTTGATTTGAGAGGTGTACGGGTTCAAATACCTTATTAGAATTTCAAACGAGTGTAGAGATAGATTAGGATGTAGAAGTTTGTCGAACCTAAATAAGGTGTTAGGGAACTTAGTTTGATTTGGAATTTTGCATGAATCTACTACTATATGTTAGGTAGATTGTGGTAAATGTTTAGCTCATTTGTACGAGGACAATCTAAAGGAACACTTAAACTCAAGTCGGTTTGACCGAGTGACTTGTTTGATAAATCTGTTTTGTGTTTGGAATTGAGTAAGGATTTGATTATATGTGGATTCACATCATTGTCGTTGGATTTAGTGAAATAGAACAACCTATTAAGGATTCTATCTATAATTATTGATTGAGTTTATGTAGGATTTTGAGGCATCGCATTGTTCCAAATCGGATAAATTTATATATCTTAGTAAATTCCTCATCTTGATATCATTAGGCCTTCCTTCTAGTATCATTTAATTTTCTTCTTAGGATAGATCCCATGTGAAAGCGAGTAACTATATCACAATAAAACTAGATAAAAAGGTTTCACATATATATAGTTAAATTAAGAATAGCTAAGATCTAAAATGATCAAATTAGAAACTATGACTCGTAGAAAAACTCATATAAATTAAAATGTTTAATTGATCCAAAAGTAATTGGATTTCAAGAGATAAAGTAAGGTTTTAAGATGAAAAAAACTAATAAACTATGAAGGTTTTTTGATCGAGAAAATCTAAAAAAACTAATAGTTATACTAATAAAAAGAGTAAAACAAAAAGGCAATAAAAATATAATTAAAATGAATAAAAATATAGCATAAAACTAAAAGAAAACATAATTGAAAAGCTTGAAAAATAAATTGCTACAATTTATTTATATTGTTGAGGCTGACCGCTGAATACAATAAGATTTCTCTATTTACGGAGAACTACTTGGCTTGATGACTAAGCATAAAGCTAAATTAATTACGATATAAATCCCAGGGAAATAATACTTCTTACATAAAAACAATTGAATAAATAAAATCTATGCCTTTCTTTCCCGGGCTCAACGTGGAGTATAATGCTGAATTCAATTGTCTTGATCTTACCTTGCTTGTGCCCAATTTGATTATTGGATTCCTTGGTCCCTGTTGTTTCTTTGACAAACAATCCGGTCAATAACATTGAAAGTAGTTTATTTTTGGTGTTCACATGCAATGTCTCCTGCACCTTTATGTTTGATTGAAAGGAAAGCGTAGAGATGTTTAATTGAAAAATCAGAAAAAGTTGAAGCGCAATTTTTGAATCTTGAGAAACTAATAAGAACATAAAGGACCAAAAAGACAATTAACCAACCAAACAATCTACTTTTCTGCTTCTTGATCAGAACACAACCTTCTGCACGTCCTGTCTAGCCATAATGGCAACCCAAAATTTAGCCAAAAATTTCCAGTAGATTAGCTTTATTTATGGGCATTTTGACTAAATTATTTATGATGGCCTTACCACTTGTATGTCCTACACGAAGTATCTTTATGTCCTCATGACTGGTTGTTTTTTTTTTTTTTTTTTTTTTTCAAGATAGACGATTTTATTAATAAGGGCAACAAGAGCTTCACTTGGCAAATAAAAATTGAGTCAAAATTTCATCTAAATTCTAGATGTAAGAACATTAAAAGTTTACTCGTTGATAATAGGCTAGTTAATAGAAGGGATCGAGCATTTTAGGTTTCTAAAAACCTTTGTTTCTTCGTTGAATTTCATGTTTAAACAAATTATATAAACGTAAAAATTAAGTAATCAATCCCTTTTGCAATATTGATTTTTGGGTTAATTACACCCATCGTCCCTCTACTATTGGCATATGATTAGTCGAGTCTATTCTACTACGTGCTAATATAATTAATAAACCTTCTTTAGAAAATATTTCGTTTTCTATTAGAACTTTTTGTTTAATATCAATATTGTTAATAGTAATCTATTAGCTCATTAGATATTCAACACGTATATATACACACTCTTAATTTAACCTGGTTTTTAATTTCATACAGCAAAAAAAAAAAAAAAAGGCCTAAAAAATTGAAAAGAAATGAAATATTGATAAAGAAGTTTTCTACAATAAAATAAATTTCGAAAAAAATAAGAAAGTGGGAAACTTTAAAATTATTACTAGAATAATTTATTTGAATTTATTTATATTTTTTAATTTTTTTAAAAAAAAGGGTACTCCAGAAGATTATTGACTCACTATATAAGCAAAATGAGTTTATATTGATTCAATTTGACTTGATATTCAATTTCTAAAAACTAAACATGCTTGAAAAACGATATTGCATCTTTAAAACAACTAAAAAAATAGAAAAAAATATAAAAATAATTTAAAAATATAAAAAAGTCAAATAAATCCCTCTACATATAAGTTTTTTTTTTTTTCACTACATGTGCGACATATGTTCTATTTGTTTTTTCGAAACTCACTCGAAAAGAATAGCCGACCCTTGAACTCATCTCCCTAAATGAGTTCTTGCCCTAGGATAGATAGAGAGCACCGCTCCGTCGCTTTGCTTATGGCTTGCTTGCTAGGCGACATGGGGGAGGCTTGCTCGGTCGATTCGGAGCGATAAGTGAGGGGCTACGGTTACGGGACGGAGGCAATGAATCACATGGTTGCTATTTTTTATATTTTTATGTTATTTAATAGGAATAATTTTTTAATATTATATTTCTTTTAAAAAAAATTGAAAATTAAGATAAAATTGTGTATATGTGGTACATTGTTATGCACAGTTTGAGTTCCCGGGAATGTTTTAAAGAACTTGAAGATTGCTCAAAAATTGTTGAGAATTCTAAGTTAGTAGCATGTGATTACGGGTTTAAAAAACACGTGTGGAAGAATTAGTTAAGTGGTTAGCCGACATGGAAGTTAATTTAGTTTGTAAGCTAATATGAAAAAAAAAGTCGGTTATTGGATGACAATTATTCCATATGGCAAGTTGTTGGAAAAAAGAAAACGAGATATTGTTAAGATTCATTGAGAGAAACGGGGAAGAACAAACGAGGCAATTTTGCAAATTCTTCCTACACTCTTCTATTTTCTCTTCCCTTTCAAACTTCTCTCGTTCTTCTCTTTGTATTTTCTTTTTTCCTTTTCAATTGTTTTACACATTGTAATTGTCTTGCATTAATTGAATATACGAGTGATATTCCTTGAATTGCAATAGGCTTAGTACATTTATTTAATTATTCTTCGTTTGGAAAATTGGATCGTTTCAAGTGGTATCAAAGCTTCGATTTTGGCATCTCGTGAGGATTAAAGAAGGAGAAGCGACCATGGCAAAATTGAATGTAGAATTGAAGAAGCATGAATAAATAGTACCTTATCTATCTAAGGTAATTTCTAACGTAAGCGATAAATGTTTTTCTATATTTGATAAGCATGATTACGAGATTACTTTGTTAAAAGAATCTATGAAAGAACCTAGGGGACCAAGTGAACTTAGAGGGGGAACCGACCATAATAGTGGAATGAATATTGGCTTGAATGATAATACATCGAGAGGAGGCTCGAAATTGGATTTCCAAATATGAGTAATAATGGTGGATTCGATCATAGTAGGGGTACAATGCTGATCATTATTGGTACCATTCCAATAGTAAGGTATCTAGAATAGAATTTCCTAAATATTTTGGTGAAGACTTTGATGGTTGGGTATTCGGATGTAAGAAGTTCTTGATTTATAACAAAACACCCGAGGAGGTTAACATGAATCGGCAACTATTCATATGGAGGATGAGGCTTGGAGTGGCACCAAGTATTTATATGTATGCATGGGGTACATACCTTGATCAAGTGGTGTGATTATATTGAAGCCATAAGTATAAGATTTGGGATGATGATGTTTAGTGATCTAATGATAGAATTAATAGGGTTAAAATAAAATAGTGATGTTCAATCTTACTTGACAAGGTTCATTTCGAGTGGTAAACAAGTTAGTGCTACCGAAGAGTACATCATTAGCTATTTTATAGGAGGCTAAAACCGAGTTATAAGTTACGGTAAGAGTAATGAGACCTAAAACCCTCAAAGAAGCCGTATCTTTGGCTAAATTACAGGAAACAAATCCAAATAACCATCTCCAAATTAGTAGATTTTCCACCAAATACACTCCCTTATTCAACCCGAGATCTAATTAGAACACCTTTTAAAACACTTAAAAAGCTAACTAAAACCAATTTTCTAGACAAAACAACCCTTCTATCCCACAAAATCAATTACCTTACCAAAATCTACAAATGGCTAATCAAAAAGGTCTACTTACTCTACCATCACAATTTTAGAATGGTAACTCATTATTCAAAACAAGGAAGTTACTAGTAATCATGAGATGGATGAGAGAAGATTAAAGGGATTGTGTTACTACTATAATGAGAAATACTCACCTGGCTTTAGGTGTAAGGGTAAGCAATTATTCATATTGGAGATTGAGGGTGATAAGGATAATGGAAATAGTGGTGAGCCTCTTAGTGCTTGGAAATGTTGGAGAGCAAATTTGTAACACTCGAAAATCTGAATTTTGAGTTGTATAAGATATCAACATATGCTTGTTTTAGGGGTGAACATTACCAAACAATGAAAGTGATGGGTAACTTAGAAGGAATGAAATTGACTATGCTCATTGACATTAGCGAGTACATATAGTTTTATGGATTTTAGACTTGCCAAAATGAACAAGTGCAAGTTAGTCGGGATTCAACCTATTACAATGAAGGTGGCTAATGAGGGAGACATTATATATGAATATGTGTGTAGGAAGTTCCAATGGAGGTTGCAAGGAAAAAATTTTAAAACCACGGTATTTGTGATGTCCCTTGGAGTGTATGAAGTGATTTTAGAATAGCTTAGTTATGTGGGCTGAAAGATATCACTTGGAACTTTAACTACGTATGGATGAGATTTATGATAGAGGGAGAAGCATTTATATTAAAAGGAAAAAAATGCCAAACCGATTGAAAATCGGGAGGAGTTAGAGGCTGAAAAGGCTATTTGTAAGTAGCAATAATCGAACTGGTCTGTAGGTGAATCGGATGATGCATGAGGATTGGGAAAAGGAAGTGTTTATGGTAGAATCGAAGGATGAAACTCTAAAGACACTAGTAATATTGCTTGGAATCATTTGTAGAAGTATTTGATAAGCCTAGAGGTTTACCTCCTCACAAATTGCATGTCATAAAATTGTGTTACATGAAGGAGTTGAACCGAGTGAAGACTAAACCTTATAGGTATCATGCTATTTAAAAATATGAAATAGAGAAACAAGTTCAAGAAATATTGAAAGGTGGAATAATTAGAGCTAGTGTAAGCCTTTTTTCTTCTCTAGTGGTTCGGTTAAGAAGAAAGACAATTCTTAGAGATTATGTATGGATTATAGGAAGTTAAACAATCTGAATGTGAAGGACCACTTTTCAATTCCCATAATTGAAGAACTTTTAGATGAATTACATAGTTACGTTATATTTTCAAAGCTTGATCTTAGAGTTGGTTACCACCATATCGGGATGAATATTACCGATATTCCTAAGATAACTTTTCGTACACATAGTGGATATTATGAATATTTGGTTCTACCCTTTAGATTAACCAAAGCACCTAGCATATTTCAAGCACTTATGAATGATATTTTCGGACCATATCTTTGAAAATTCATTTTAGTTTTCTTTGATGATATATTCGTTTACAGCAAAACCATTCATAAGCATGAACAACATTCAAAAATTGCATTAATCATTTTGAAAGAACATTTCATATTTGCCAAAATTTCTAAATGTATCTTTGGCACTCTAAAAGTTGAATATCTAGGTCATACATCTCTAAACAAGAAGTGCGGATCGATCCCGTAAAGTAAAAATTGTTTAATAGTGGCCTAAACCTAAAAATCTCAAATAATTGAGAGGATTTTTAGGCCTCACGAGTTACTATAGGAGGTTTGTAAAAGGCTATGAAAGAATTATAAAGTCACCGATTGACTTACTCAAAAAGGATATATTCAAGTAGAATCCAATCGCCGAGGCAACATTGGAAGAATTAAAAAGGGCCATGACTTCCACATCAATGTTAGCACTACCAAATTAGGATGAAGAGTTCACAATAGAAACTGATCATCTAGGAATGGAATTAGGGTTGTATTGATGCAAAAGGATCATCCTATATCTTTCATTAGTAAACTTCTAGCGCCTATACATCAAGTTTTATCGAGTATGAGAAAGAATTGTTTTTTATTCTATTTGTTATTAAGAAATGGCACCAATATTTGATGCATAAACACTTTATAATTAAGTTGATCATCGAATTTAAAGTACCTCTTAGAACGGACAGTTCACACCGAGAATTAGTTCACTTTATTGGCTAAATTTATGGCATATGACTATGATATTGTGTACAAGAAAGGAAGGAAAAAATAGGTAGCAGATGCATTATCCAAGGTAAAACCATCTATACTTATTGTATATTCAATAACTACTAACTTGATGGACATGATTAAAAAGACATGGGAGGAAAATCTTGTGTTGAAAGCACTTATAGCACAATTGCATAATTTAGGAGGAATTCAATCCAAGTTTGAATGGAAAACTTAATAATTGAGAAGGAAAGGAAAGTTCGGTGGTAGGAAAGAATACTCGAATTACATAAGGAACTTATTTCCATGTGTCATGATTCCTGTTCGAGTGGTCATTCTAGAATTAAAGGCACTATCAAGAGGGTAGCTTTTTTGTTTTACCGGAAGGGACTAAGAAGAGAAGTAAGGGAATAAGTACAACAATGTAAAACTTATAAAGAGTGTAAATAAGAAAATATGACCGACCTAAGACTCGCTAAATCCATTACCACTACCTATAGCCATTTTCATCGACATTTCTATGGATTTTATAGAAGTACTACTCGCCTTTCATGGTAAATCAATAGTGTTTGTGGTGGTAGACAAACTATCAAATATACCCATTTCATGGTCTTATCTCACCCTTTTACGAGCATGTTTCAGCTCAAGCATTCATGGAATATGTGTTTAAGTTGTATGGGTTACCAAACATCATTGTATAAGACGGAGATTTTTTTTCCTTACAAGATTATGAAAGGAACTCTTTGCATATCAAGGGGTGTCTTTGCATTTTTCCATAGCTTATTATTCTCAAATGGATGGATAAACAAAAGTGGTTAATAGGTGTTTACAAACCTGTTTGAGATGCATGTGCTCTTCCCTTCCAAAGGCTTAAGTTAAGTGGTTGTGCATGGTAGAATTTTGATACAACACCACATACCATTCTTCAATTTAACAATCACCCTTTGAGGCATTTTATGGTTATATGCCTCCAATTCACCTTCCTTACCTTCCTAATGATTGTAAGGAACAAGTAGTGAATTAGTTCTTACAAGATAAGGAAGATGTGGTGATCTTATCGAAGGAGCATTTGCTTAAGGCTCAAAATCATATGAAAGTACAAGTTCATAAAAAGAAGTCGAGAGGAAGTTTCAAATTGGGGAGTGGTTTTATCTTAAACTTCAAGCTTATAGACAACAATCGATGATTCTTAGAAAACGTCGAAGTTAGCTCTAAAGTTTTATGGACCTTTCCAGATTGTGAATAAGATTGAAGAGGTGGCTTATAAATTGCAACTTCCCCTAAGATCTTTAATCCATCCTATATTCCATGTTTCATACTCATGGGAAGGTTTTAGTACAACCATAGTTACCTTCATCATTGGATGAGGATGTTTATCCGAGTAGCTATCTTAGATAAGAAGTTAGTTAAGAGGGCTAATCAAGCTATTACTAAAATATTGATCCAATGGTCTAACGATATTGCATATGAAGCCACTTGGGAGTATGATTTTGAATTGACTAGACATTTTCTTGATTTCGACCTTGAGGTCAAGGTCCTTTAAGGGGAAGTATTGTTATGCATAGTTTGAGTTCCCGGAATATTTTAAAGAACTTAAAGCTTGTTGGGAAATTGCTGGGAATTCTAGGTTAGTGGCACATGATTTTGGGTTTAAAAAACACATGATTCTATTTTGGTGATGGCTTATAAATTAACCATAAATTCTTTATTTGTTCATAGGAAGGTGAAGTCATTATCGAGGAGGTCAAGAAGAGCAAACATATACTAAGCAATTTGACGGTGGTCATTTATTAGCTAGTATTTCATCACGTCCTGTTCGGTATGGTTGTGTTGATGGATATGTAATCTTCTCCAAGCATCTATTTCTTGTAGTTGCTAAATATGGCTAAAACAATATGGTAGAAGGAAACCGACCTTTTTAGTTCCTTAAAAGTGTTCTTTCCACTTAAAATTTCTCGGATGAAGTTTTATTTATTTATTTATTTATTTTTTCTTGGTTGACGGGTATATCTTGAAGGGCAATGAGTTGGAGTTCTATATGAAGAAGATTCAAAGGAAGAAGGGCAAGGGAAACAAAATTTTGTTTCCCAAACTTATTGTTTTTGCTCGGGCTTCTTCCACCTCCACCTTATTTCCCAAACTTATTGTTGGTTAGTTGTATCAATTAGAATCTTAGTATGGTCCTTGTCCAGTTATACCTAGTTGTGTTTTTCTTTGACTAACGAAACATGTGACTACCATAAGCATAGTGATTGAAACCTTGCATAATAGTTTTTACTCGGATTCGCTAGAGAATCTACACTATTAGCTTTAATAGATGAAGCAAGGTAGGGGAAAGCAAATGCAATCACTATTAGCTTTAATGAATGAATCTAAACCGGTAACCACATTAAAACAAATGTGGATATGAAAACACCAAAGGGAATACTTTCATCACTATGAATAAAATACATAACATGTTTTTGCTTGTAAGAATATTAACTCTAGGGAGCTTAGAACGAGTATATGATTTTCTTTATCGATTTATCCGTACTTACCCTAATAATCTGGATGTCCACTACATGTAGAAAAATCTAAAAAAAAAAAAAAGCAACAGTCGATGTTAGAACATATCCCTACTATTTAAAATCGAGTCTTCTAATCACAAAATGCGATGACATTGTCTTCAATACTTTGAATCTTTAATGACAAAGCATCTTCCGTTCGCTCAATACTTTAATGTAGTGTACAACCTTCTTGCGGTCGCTTTACAACTTGCGACTCGAACCCCATTACGGATACTCAATTTCTAACACTAGCAATTGATGAAACAACAACCTATGTTTCGCTAATTTTGTAGCCCAAAAAAATTCCAAGAAATCTTTAAATCATTTACACTCTTTCTATCAAAATTCTTCATTTCTATGTTGGTAATCAATCTTTCATTGTTTATATTATTTGGCTTAATACAAATAAGAAAGAATGAATTTTTTACAATTATTTGCTCTAGAGTGTCATTTAGTGGATCATAATAAGTAATTATAATGGTTGTTTTATCAAGGGTGGTGAGTTAGAATGGAATAAGGATAAGGAGTAGGTCATCGATGAACAACAATGAAGACAGGATCATCACGTACACTACCATATACACTTATCCATCACATTCTATCTTTCTTAGACACCTTACAAGTTGTCCAAACTTGTGTTTTATCCAAAAGATGGATGAATGTGTGGAAATCGATCCCTATCTTGACTTTAGTTATGATACAGTTTTTCATCAATAATAGAGTTAGAATATGATGATAGAATGATCATGTTCACCGACTTTATCAATCAAGTTTTAGTACGCCATAATAACTTTAAGATGTTTAAGATTTGCTTCTATTGTTGTGATGACACTCGAGCATGGTCGCATAGAATCTTTGATATATTATGCAGTTAAACATCACGTGGAAAAGATTTATATAAATGTTTCTTGCGATAGCCCAATTCTATTGCCTCATTTCTTTAATTCGAATCACTTAGAAGCCTAAAATTGAATGTTGGTGAAGATGGCTTAGCTTTGTCAATACCATTGGGGTTGCCTTCTTTGAAGACATTGCATTTTTATGGGGTTCAAAGTTTTGTTTGGAGGATTTTCTCAAATTACCCGAATTAAAGGTCTAATAATTGAAGATATAGGCACGTACGAGATTGAAAGTTTCAATATTCATGCTCCAATTTAAAAAAAAAATGGAAATTTTGAATTTGCGATCCAATTCCAATGACTCCATGGATCAATGCAAGTCATGAATTTTGCTCCTAAGCTTTCCAATTTTAAGTTTGATGGGAATGCTCTTTTAGTGTGGTCCGAGGTGAATCTAAGCTCTTTAGATGATGTAAATGTAAACTTCGGGACTAGTTATCCCCGAATATCATTGAACCGGAGCATACTTTAAAACTTCTCAAGCTCATCAAGATGCTTAATGAGTTTCATAATGCAAAATATTTGACATTATCCCCGAATATCATTAAGGTCCATATTTTAAAACACTCGTACAATTTAATAGATTGATTTATGTAGGTTTATGGTGCAATGCTATGGATTGAGATGGGAAAGTGATCATTAGAAATATTGTCATTCTTCCCATCATCTTGCTGTAAATATTTATACTCGAAGATTCTTTCTTCTTTTGCATGGTTATCTCTCTAAAGGAAAAAAATCCCAATGTGCGGTTTAAGTCATTTAGATTTGGCACGTTAACTTTTCATTAATTTCCTAGCGCATGAACAACCACTTAATTCTATAGAGTGCCACAAATTCATTTTGAGCAAAAAATTTGGTCAAAGAGGAAAATAAAAAGGAAAAAGTTTTGGCTTAGTGGAGGAAAAATTTCATTTGCCTCCATCCTTTCGTTCGGGAGAGGGCTTGAATACCTAGAGAGAAAGAGAGTAGGAGGGACAAAATCAAAAGAGTTATAGTGAAAGAAAGCTAAAATTTACCAATTAGGGATGAGTTAAAACTTGCTAAGAGGAAGCAAGCACAAAAGGAGAGAGGAAAAGAGTCTTGGTTGAAACCTAGAGAAAGGAGAATAAGAATAAGTTTTGCAAGGTTCAAGCAAAGTTAAACAACAAACTACAATTGGGTAAGTAAAACTTCAACTCACCATAAGTCTTAGGATGATTATGTATTGAATTGGTGGAATTGTATTATTCAAAACCTAGACTTTCAAATTGTATAATTGAATGATTTGTGTTCAATTGATGTTTGGTTTGAGTAATTGATAATTGATTGAATATTGTGATGATGACGGATCGGTTTAATCTCATCCACAATACAAGTAGTTTAATGCTTTGAATGATTAATTGTTGTTTTATTGTGAAATGGGTAACTAAGGTTTATGTTGAAATTATATAATTGGTGATTAGTTGGTTGTGTTGTATGATTGAATGGGAGAATGAGGAGCTTAAGGAATGAACTCATTAGGATGAACCATTCGGCCAAATCAAGGAAGAATAGGGAAAGGTTGTATTGTAGAAAACCGATGCAAATAAAGTATTTGATAAAATGTGTAAACCAATGTCTTAGCTTGAAAGTAAAGATGGAATTGATGGAATTGAATGGCTAGTTAGGCTTAGTAGATTCAGCTAAAATGAAAATTTGAGTGAAATGTGTATGTTTATGGATTAAATGATGTTTAAATGAGGATGACTTAAAGTTAATTATGAAGAAATCAACTTGATTGTTTAGTACAATGTCATTTAGCCAAGTCTCAAAAGTAAGAGATTGTTGAATTGGATGGTTTGGCCATAGAATCTAGAGACTTTAAACTTGGTTAGTTGGAGTTAAATACATTGAAATGAAGAATTATAATAGTTTAGTTTGGGAAATAGATTAGGTCATTAACCCTAATTGACCTAATGACTAAATTAAATGAATTTCATGGAAGATTAAGTTTGAACATGATAGGATGACTTGTATAGAGTGAGTACTTGAGAAAAATATCTTTTAGTTAAATAGATGAAACATTTGGCCAAGAGAAAAATATTTGAACTGTTTTCAAAATGTTTTAGGTCATGATGGATTTGATGAGTATGTATGGTTATGAATAATAGATATGAAATGGTTTGAAAATAATTATGTGTATGATGCGTGTGGGTGTGGCCATAGTCGACCAAGAGTGAATTTCCTAAAGTTAAGGTTCGTAAACGATTTGGTGATGGATGAGTCTTTTATAACTTGTTATTATGCTTTGGATTGCTTGAATAATGATTGATTAAGTCATTATTATCTATTTTTGTTAACAAAAATTATGAACCCCTACTTCGAAATCCTTTCAAACCTATTTTAGAGGTAAAACAATGCATAACTAGAGAAGAAAAATACACCCACATTAGTGTGTCATGACACATGGCTAGAAGCAAATGACATAGTTGTGTGTGTTAAAACACACGGCTAAAAATTATCCTCGAACAAGACACACGATCGTGTGTCTTTGGTTACATCATCATACATAGGCATAAACCTCCGTTCTTGAGTAATTAACTTAAATGAACAAGATACATGTCAAATTAGAGTTTTCATTCTTCATGAAAGTTGTATTCTTATTTTTTAAATTTCTAAATTATTAAGTCTTGTATCAATTAAAGATCCACAACTTCGGTTATTGGCTAAATATTTTCACCGACTTAGCTTATCCACCAACTTTAAGATCCCAACTTTGTAGTTGAATTCCTCCATCAAAACAATCTAGTTTGGAGGCGGGCTCCTCATAAGAATGATAAGTATGCCTCTTAAGTATTTCATAGGCTTGGCCTTGCATCAATTAGAGTTGTAGAGCTCCGGATATAAATTAATTTTCGTAACCGATCTAGACTCCAAATAGAATTCGAATAAGTTTTCTAGATCGAATATGAATATATGGTTTTACTAAATGTGGAGTCCTTGGTTGAATGGTATGGAGGGTAGGGTTGATGGAGTATAGTTTGGCCTAGGTAGGCTTAATTGGGAATTTCATAATCGCATCTTATGATAAATTCGACCAATGGCCAAGGAATTTTTTAAGGTTGTTATCGCTTAATGGGTTCGAATTAAGGAAAATAATTGAGGTAGCCTGGATTATGTTCATTATTGGTTTTGTCTTGATATTGAATGTTTGTACACTTGGTAGCCATGTGAGGGATTCAACCATGTTTTTTTTAGGTTATATTTATGAATAATTGATGACAAATAAATTATATTCATGATTGGTTTAGGCTTGATGATATTCGATCTTGTCATATCATGTGAAATGCATCTAGGAATAACTTAATGCCATATGATTCATGTCCATGTCTATGTTTGATATCGCATTTTAATTGCATTCACACCATGAAATGTTTTATATCATGATATTAAGTATTCAAAAATACATTTATGTCATGAAAATGTTTAAGCATGATTTTAAGTATTCCAAGAAAAAGTCATGTTCATGTTTTCAAGACAGACTTACAAAGGGAATGATCCGGTGTACATACGAAGGAAATGATCCGGTGGAGACCCTTTGTATGTTTTAAAATAGAGCATACTAAGGAAATGATCCGATAAATACTCTTAATATGTAAAAGGAATGATCCGATACATACCCTTGATGTGATGGCTCACAAGAAAATGATCTAGTGTATACTCTTCACGAGGATGATAAGAAATGTATTTTAGAATCATGGATAATGAATTTATTTGCATTCATGCATGGTTACATTTATCGAGCTTTAGCTTATTTTATTTATTTTGTGGTGTAGGTAAATAAAGCAATACTTGAGGACATGTAGAGGTTTTGAGGATGCGAGTCATGAGTTGCAAAGTTTGCTAAATCATATACTACGGATCTAGGTTTAAAGTTTGAAAGTTAAACCATTGTTAGGTTTCAGCCACTTTTGGTAGTCTGCTTAGATTTGGCCATTTTGAGTTGTCAATGGTAAACCTTATGTCATTTTAGATATATTTATAGATATATTGATGAGATTAAAGGATAATGAAATATTTATGTTCATTTTGAAATTGTTGATGAATTTATCTATTTAAAGATGCATCGATAAAATTATGGGAAGAATATTAAGTTAGTTTAAAATATGAAAAATTCAATGACAAATTTAGAAAGCTTTAAACTTTAAACCGAATAAGGAAATTCGTTGTGCAATATGACAAAGGTCCAGGATAGAGGACACGAGTACGTTACCTTGCATTATCAAATGTGAAACAATGCAGTATCACTCTTGGCTTTCTTGGCTTTCTGTTAGGCCATGGACATTACATCTAATCATACGATGGGTTTGCTCCATAATTTGGCAATGGTGTTGGGTATAAACAATAATTTAGGCATACATGTTTTAAAGCTATCTTTTTCATTATAAGTTTATCGATGTTAGCTTTAATGATTGGCTTGCACAACTTTGAATCTTTGATAAAAATGGATTTTTCGTGCTGCAATTTTTGGTTCAAACATTGTTGAGTGTCATTAACAGATTATTAAAATTTTCTCATTTATAGCTTAATTTCAAGTAGTTTTAGAAGTTAGATGAATACATTTTTCTAGATCACTTCCATATTCTTGTCGGTTATTAAATTATTCCTATTTTTTTGTTAGCTATACCTAAAAGAATTATTATAGTAGTCTCATTTGTTGAGATATCAAATTCTTAATATTCTTCTCTTCCTTATTTTTTGTGAGAACAAGCCTGTTCATCCTATATTTCTGACAGGCTGACATAGTCAACATGTAAGGACAGAACTGTTTTTCTCAGCCAAACCCAAAAAATTTTTTACATGCCATCATGATCCTCTAATTAATTACATCAGGTTTCATGATGGAATGGTTGGTTAATAACCTTGCATTTGTCGCTCACTGAATAACTAAGTTTATATTTCAATGTTTTACTTAAAGGTTTATCTCTCAGTTGAACATCCTTCAATGTGGTTCCATTTTATATGAAATTTTCATGTTTGTTTCTAGGTTCTTTCCAAGGTTCCTACTGCTCTAAATGAACATTCTTCTCCGTTCACTAATTTAACGTATCTGAAGTTGAAACCTGACTGCAAGGATGTTATTGTACTTGTCCATATCTTGAATTACTTTCTTCGGAGCTTTTCTTTGCTGAAAATATGTTTCTAATATTATACAAGGTAATCAAATATGCCTTGTAATTTCGTAGGCATTTATATGCGTGAACTACGAGGTTATTTGATGGCAGTTCTTTCTGGCATTTAAAATTCTTTCAAGAGGTTAGAATTTAGATACTTCTTGGAAGCGTGTAATCTTATTTAGAAATCAATCATGGCTGTGAGCTTGAGAGCAACACCAGCTGGATCCCTATAGCATATAATAATAAAATATAGGGCGGATTTGTTTCCTTGCTAATCCGTTTAACGAGTTGCTATGGCCTGAGTCACAAGTTTCCTTGGTCTGAAACTTACTAAGAAAGAACCAATCAAATTATGATACAACTTGCTTGGAATTATAGTTCATTGTAGCAAGTGAAGGAAAAGTATCAATAAGTTGCTTTTGAAACCTAACAATTATATCAATTTTTTTCCTTCACCAATATTTTCCATCTTTATTTTTTTTTTATAATGATCTTTTACTATTTTTATTTTTAAGAAAAAAGTTAGAAATTTTTATGTACTTGCCCTATTGATTAAGCTATTCTATTTTTTATACATTATATCCAGAGACAAGTTTAATAGCCAAAATTATCCTCAAACTATTGAGTTTTGATAATTTCATACATTATATCCGAGAGAAAGGTTTAATAACAAAAGTTGTCCTCAAACTATTGAGTTTTGAAATTCATATTTTTATTACCAATTTATATAATTTAAACTCCAAACTATTTGTTTTTAGAAAATTTTATCCTTTTTTCATTATTTGTATTGATCAATTCTTTGACTTTTAACAAAAATGCTTAAATGATGTTGTTTAAGTATTTTAGTATTTTTTTCAAAAATAAAAAAATAATTTCAAAAATTAATTTAATTTAATTAAAAAGATTAACATAGACAACATGTCGTCCCATATGTATTAACCCTTTTAATTCTCAAAGATGAATTGAATCGGGGAGAGAGAGAGAGAGAGGGAGATGAAGAGTGAAAGACCGTGTTAGGTTTTTATAAATTGAATCATTTTCTTCTTAAATATTCAACGAGTGACGAGAGAGTGAGAGAGTGGCTTAGGGTTCATGAGATTCAATTCACAAAATTGAATTAAATTGAGAGGAGAGAGAGCGAGTTAGGTCTTTCATAATCGATTGTTTTCTTCGTAAATTTTGACAATGATAGTGATATTTGACTTAGTGTTCATGAGATTCATGGCTTTCCATTCCTTTCATTTTTCTTCTTCTAGATCATGAAATGTAAAATCCTCTAATGTGAAAAACATATCTTCATTATTCATTCAAAATCATAGTATGATTATCTTGATGAGTCTCCTATGAGGTATTGTAATTGCGGACTCTCAACTCCTCAATAAACTTCATAGAGTGATAAAAATTCAAGCATGAGATTTTTTGTATGCCCTATATTCAAAAAGGAAAATGGTAGTTTAAAGATGCAATTACTTTTGATTTTAAGATTTTATGATTAGAGGAAGAGAAAGAAAAGTAATTAATGCTTCGAAGTATACTCGTAAAGAAGCTAGCTACAAAAAAAAAATAATAATAAATAAGCATTACTTTCAATTTGCAAATTGATTATCAACATTTAAATTATTATTCTTTCATTGAATACTTAGCCTAAATTTATCTAGATGCTAGAATAAACCCAAATCCTCTCTAAATTCATTAATTTAAACCTTTGTGTCAAAATTAAATTCATATTATCAATTGATTTTGGTACTACTACAATCTTAATCTAATTAACAATAACATTAAGAATTAGGAAGATAACTAAGACTCGAACAACAATTTTAGGACCACTAAATCATTTAATTTGTCTTGTTATTTTCCCAAGGTAATCAAACCTAATTTTATACTTGAACTAACTTTTCTTAACAATTACAAATTAAAAGAATTAGATAGCTATCAATCACAATAGATAATCAATTAATTGGTCAACTTAGATAATTATCTATGTAATCATGATTAATTTAATTCAAATATAAATTAATTATGCTCGGAGAAACAAAATATACTCAAATCATAAAGAATAGTTTAAATATTAAACTCATATCTCACAATATCTTTACAAATTGAAGTCGAAATCCCTTGAACCGATCCGATGCATTAGCTAGATATTCTTTGAAGCAATAAACCCTAAATTATATAAAATAAAGTGTGTATAAAGTGTAGCCCTAGAGGCTATTTATACATATAAGGAAATAAATATGACAGACTAAGAAATTTCTATTTTAGCTAGTTTTCAAAATTGAATAGAACTTATTACCACAACAAAACTCCAAGTTATGTGCTAAAAATAAATATGACGACCAACAAATTTTTGTTTTAGCTAGTTTCCAAAATTAACTAGAACTTGTTACTAAAATAGAACTCTAAGTTATGTGCTGAAACTTCTAAATTGATTTAAGGTCGGAAGATGAAAGAATTTAACTCATGCTCTTCATGAAGATTATATACCCGAATCATCTTAATCAAATTTGTATAATCTAGATATGGTCTAAATACTAGAAAGTGTTTGGATTGTTATAGGATCCAAATTTCTTTCGAATTCTTTTTTAACTTTGCAATCGACTTTAATAGCTCAAAATAGAATGAATTTATGTATTTAAACCCAATATAAAAAGCTTAAGATATCTACTTTGATTCTCAAAAAGACCTCCTTTATGTTCTAGAACTCTAAGTATGTTAAATTCTTGTCTTTTCCTGTAAAGGTGAACTTACTAGTATATGAAATTAGCCTAAATTAACACATTTTTGCTCATTTGACTTCAATCATCTCCTAAATCACAAAGTAAACTTAATTTAGCACATAAACAAAAAATCACATCCGAAACTTTAAATATAAAAGAATAAATATCATCAATAATGCTCATTATTACTAAAGAAAACATCTAATTATTCACATCTCTTTCTAGTTGTTTTTTTTTTTTCCTTCAAAGAATTCCACATATTGATTATTTTTCTCTTTTAATGTAATTCTGCTCCATATTTTTAGCGATTAAAGAATCGTATTTTTTTCAATTAAATAATGTTAATGAACTTTGTGATATGATAAAAGAAAGAAAAAGTTGAATGTTTATATATATATATATATAAAAGAACATATCATCTACTAGTTATTATAGATAGATAGAGGATGCATTTGTAGTTAGATTTAATCGCATCGGACATCCCTTCGCTCTTGATATTTTCTTAATGTAAGTCTTGTACTTTTTTTTATTCAACACCTCCCTTTACATTTGAATTTTTTTTAATGTGGCATTTTCGATTGTTTTTCGGCTAATTTTTTTTTATTGAAACTAACATTTGACATAAAAAAATCCACATGATATGTCGGATGAGATTAATTTGCCATGTGTAGAAAAGTTATTTAAAAATTAGAAAATTAAAAAGAAAAAATAAATTTGCAACACACCTTACATTCATAACTTTTCTTGTATTAAATTTTTTACACCCCTTGTTCTCTCGGACATTTCATCAAACATCTTCTATACATCCCTTATCTTCATAGACATTTTATCAAAGCCTCCATTATCAAGATCAAACCTACTAGTGGCACCCCTCACTTGCTTTCATGATCAGTCTCTTTAACATTCATTTCTATAAGAGAAAAATTCTCATCAACGAGTTCAATTGAATCTTCTTGGTTTGAAGCCAATTCATTGCCGGGGAAATAATGGGTTAACGGTGAAGAAATCAAACCTTAAGGAAATTGCATGTTTGAACCCCCAAAGAATCTCCATGAAGGGAATTTTTGTGGGCACCATTCCAACCATATTTCTATGGCCATATCCCGTTAAAGCTAGAACGGAAGGTGAAATTGGAAGAGATATGTGACCGAGTGCTATATACGAGAGGAACATGAACCTATTCGTTGAAACCCAAACCCGTAAAAGAAGCCATCACCCTTTATTAACCTTCACCGGGTGTCTTTTTGTTTTTTGTTTTGGCTTCTTTTTGCTAACCGGATCTTTGATATATTGGAATCTTTAGTTCTTGATCATGGATCTTCGATCTAGAAGAGGCGAGAGGAGAAAGTGCTCTAAAAGGAAGTTTTGAAGAATACGGATCTTTAATCTAGAAGAGGTAGAGTAACTCACAAACAAATATGAAGAACACCTTATTCTTGTTATTCAAAAGGTGTATCCATAGACGAACTTGAAGAACAAGTACCTCACAAAAACCCTACCATTGAGTCAACTCATCATGACTACTCTCCCTCACTATTAACATCTTCTATACTCTCGAAAAAGCTCATCAAAACACCAAAAATACCTCCAAATGTTTTAAAGACGGTGACCCAATTGCTAGGATTCACCACTAGATCGTAACTCAATCCTACTACAACTCAATGCGAAAACTTAATCATGGCCAAAGAAAAAAAAACAACGTGCCTAGTTTAAAGTAACCACCTGTAGTTATGAAATTGAATTATCCTAGTGCTAATGTGGTTAAAAGGAGTAACAACAATCTTTATAGGGGGTTTCGTATAAAAATACGAGTTAAAATTGTTGAGGAAAAGATGATTAGTTTCATGTCTTAGTTCTCTTATTTTTTAAATTAATTGTGACCTTACAATTCCATTTCTTTTTTACTTTAGTTCTTAATGATGATTTCACAACACCTAACTTGTAATTCCCTAATTGTTTGGCTAGGAGTGTTTTCAACAAGGATGAGTTAGAGGCTGAGATCACATTCACAAGATCTTGTTTTTCATGACGCATCCCTCGTAATTAATTTTTTTAATTTTTAGATAATTTTTTGGATTTTTTATTTTTTTATCACGTGATAAATTTATCTAATCTGATATGTCACGTGGATTTTTTTAATGCTAAGTGTTAGTTTCAAAAAAATAATAATAATAATAAAATAATCAAAAGAGCCAATTAAGAAAAAATTAAGGATAAAAGCGGTGATGAAAAAAAAAAAAAAAAAAAAAGAGGTAAAAACATGTCAAAAGTAGAGTGACGTGTGACGATTTAACCCTTCATATTTCTATCACCCGACGTGCTGCTAACAGTGAGTGAGTGGAAGCCTCAGACTTTTGCCCTCGCTCACTCCCTCACCAAAGTAACGACGAATTTCCCCTCCACTGTCGCGTAGCTGCAGAAATTCTCTGGTGAGCATCCTTAAAATCTTTTGAATTCAAATGGGTACTCAATAAGTTCAATCAGCATGTACTGTTTAATAGATTAGGGTTTATTGATTGTTGCCTTTAGATAGATAGATATATAGGGATATGTGTCCGTTGGTATCTACCAGTAGGTTTTTTTCCATGTTTGTTCATTTTAAAAATAGTTTTAACACACAAAGAAGATTACTTTTTTTTCCCCATTTATTTATATTCACTCTTTATCCAAGCAAAGCATCAGACCCTTTTCTTCCAAATGCAATTTGACTATGGTAACTAAATAAAATAAAATAAAAAGATTTTAATTAGGTACGTGTTATGAAATTCTTTGAGTTCAAATTGGTATTCAGTAAAATTAATGAATTAGTCTTTGTTGGTTATTGCTTTTGGAAATTAATTGGCTTAATCCAAACAAAGCTTGAAGTGTGACAGTTGCTTTCTCCTCGGTCTCATTTATTGGATCATAATAAGAAATTCTAACGGCTCTTTGATCAGGGGTGGTGAAATAGAATGGAATCAAGGACAATGAAGAGGTCATCGTTGAACAACAAAGAAGATAGAATCAGCACACTACCAAATGTACTTCTCCATCGCATTCTATCTTTCGTGGACTCCGTACAAGTTGTTCAAACCTGTGTTTTGTCCAAAAGATGGATGAATGTGTGGAAATCTCATCCCTATCTTGACTTCAATTATGAGACATTTTCATCAATGATAGAGTTCGATGATGAGGAGGATGGAATGATCGTTTTCACTGACTTTATCAATCAGGTTTTAGTACGTCGCAATAACTTTAAGGCTGTTAAGCTTTCCTTCGATCTATGTCATTACACTCGGAATAGTTTGGTAGAATCTTTGATATATTATGCAGTTAAGCATAATGCAGAAGAGATTTGCATAAATAATGCTTATTGTTATAGGCCAATTGTGTTGCCTCATTGTTTCTTTAACTGTGAATCATTGAGAAGCCTAAAATTGAAAGTTGGTAGCAGTGACATAGTTTTGCCAGAATCATTGGGGTTGCCATCTTTGAAGACATTGCATCTTGGTGGGGCTAAAAATTTTGATGGGAAGATTTTCTCAAGTTGCCCAAATCTTGAAAATCTGACACTTGAAGATATAAGCTTATTTGGTATTACAACTTTCAATATTCATGCTCTTAATCTGAAAAGCTTGGAAATTTTGAATTGGAGAAATAGTATAATTGTGCATCAATGCAAGGTTATGATTTTTGCTCCTAAGCTTACCAATTTCAAGTTTCATGGGAACACTCCTTTAGTTTGGTCTGCAGTGAATGTTACCTCTATAGATGATGTGAATGTAGTCTTGCAGAAAGACTATCGCATTTATTACCATCCATACTATGCAGAAGAAGATGGATACTTTTCAGATGTATATGAAACCGAGCAGGAGCTTTGTCGCAATCTCATCAAGATGCTTCATGAGTTCTGTAATGCAAAATCTTTGACATTATCCGTGAATATCTTTGAGGTGAGTCTTTTAAAACATTCTACACTTTAAGAGATTGATTTGTGCAAGTTGTGGTAAAAGGCAGTGAAGTTCTGATGGAAAGTCATCATTAGAAATATTGTGAGTCTTGCCATTTGTGTGGCTTTAAAGATTTATACAGAAGGTTATATTATTACTTTGCATAGTTATCTTTTAAAATTGGTTTGTCTTAGTGTACATTCATTTAGATTCTTCTTGTTACCCTTTCTCAAAGTTCCTAGCTCTTGAACAACCACTTCATTCTCTAGATTGCCTCAGTTAACAAATTACTCCTATCATGTTTTTTGTTGAAGAGGTGATATTCTCTTTACTGTAAGAATTTTAGGATTTTGTTTGTGCTTGCTTGCTTGTGCATGTGTGTGCAAGCTCATGTGCGTTTTATGAGGATTCTTTAGGATTTGTCTTAGGTTTTTTTTTTTTTTTTTTTTTTTTGGGGGGGGGGGGGTGTTGGGGGCTGGGTGGGTTTAATTTATATTGGCTTATTGTACAAAAAAAGCACAAACTTTACACCTTTTAATCATATTAGCACGTTCTTTTAACATTATATAGAAAATTCACAAACTAAGCTTCTCTTAACCATATTAGCACGCGTGATTTTTTCGGCTAAAATTCCGTTAACATCTAACGTGGTAGGGAAAAGTTCCATTAACATCTGATGTGGCAAGGGAATTTTGGCCAGAAAAAATCACTCGTGCTAATATGGTTAACAAAAGCTTAGTTTGTGTATTTTCTGTCCAACATTAAAAGAACATGCTAATATGATTAAAAAGTGTAAAGTTTGTGCTTTTTGGGTACAATAAGCCATTTATATTCTAGCAAATTTCTAATTTAACTATTAGTGAGTGTTAAATTCTTTAGTTGATTGCATAAGCTTTTGACATCTGCTTTTTCTTTTTATGTTATGAGTTGCACCATAATTTGGCAAAGTTGCTGCTTCTGATTGACCCTCAAAGTGTAATGTCAAAATGTGACATGTTCTTGAATAATTGAATTCTACATTCCATCCATCTTAATCACATCCTTTTCCTCAAAAGACTCTCCCTTCTTTATGATGGCATGCTGGCTGCTGTGCATAGATACAATATTTCTAGCATACATATTTTAGAACAATTTTTTCCTTACAAGTTTGCAGCTACTGGCTTTAATTGATTGGTTTGCACAACTTTGAATATTTGATAAAACTGGACTTTCTTTGCTGCAACTTTTGAGTCAAATATTGTAGAGCGTCATTAACAGATTATCAATTTTCTCTTGTATAGCTTTCAGGTAGTTTTAGAAATTAAAATAATGCATTTGTTGCCACTGCTTGCATATCTAATCCACGAATAAATTATTACTTTGTTGTTAGCAATACCTAAAAGAATTTCTATGGTAGCTTCATTTGGTGAAATGGCAAATCCCAAACATCCTTTTTCAGTTGGTAATCTTCTTTTTTATTTATATTTTTTTATTATATATATATATATATATATATATGGTGGATACAAGTCTGTGCATCCTTAATAACTGACAGAGTGATTCATTGAACATTTAAAGACAAAAATGTACCCAACTGATGTTTTACTGGTTTTCATGACCATCTATTGACATCAGGTTTCATGATGATTTGGTTAGTTGATAACCTTGCATTTTGTTGCTCACTGAATATCTAAATTTAAATTTCATTGTTTAACTCCAAAGTTTGTTTCTTTGTTTAACTTTTCATGTTTCCAGGTTTTTTCGAAGGTTCCTGCTGCTCTAAATGAATGTCCTTCTCCATTTACTAATTTGAAGTATCTGAAGTTGAAAACTGACCACAAGGATGTCACTATACCTGCCCGGGTCTTGAATTACTTTCTTAGGAGCTCTTCTTTGCTGAAAGTATGTTTCTAATATCATCCAAGGTAATCAAACAGATCCTCTGTTCTACATACAAAGCTGTTGTTGATACTTCTAGATAATAACTGCTTCAGTTCCACAGTAACATGCCTTGTAATTTCTTAGGCACAAACCCATGAAGCTATGAAGGTATTTTAAGGTAGTTCTTTCCATTTCCGTCAGCATGTGAATGTCTTTCAAGTGCCTAGGTACACCTTTGGGGCTTGTAATCTTCTTTAGAAATTGATCATATTCGTGGCTTCTGAGTGATCCTTGCAGCATACAACAATACAATATACGATGTTTTTCTTTTCCTGCTAACATTGTGTAGTTAATCCATTATATTTAGTAGCTATGATTGGACTCCGAAGTTTGCATTAGTCCTGAAACTTGCTTGGAAAGAACCATACATAGGATGCCAATTAATGCAAAATTTGCCCAAAAGGTAAAATGGAAATTGTTGGTGATGCATGTGATGTGCTGATGGCCGTTCTTGCATACTGAATCTGCGATTCTAAACGGTGGTCTTGTTATTCTGTTTGTTCTGTCTTCTGTAACTGTTGACATGTTCTGTTACTCACATTCTTATTGATTAAAATATGTTCAAAGTCATGGTATTTGAAATATTCTAATATTTGGATTTAACAGCATGCTAGCAGGACAAGATTAAAAACTTGAACTTTGACGATTTTTTCATCTGGATTGACTTCGTATGTATTGAGGTTTTGATAAGTAGAAGAGCACGAGAAAAGCTCCATGAAACCAATGGATGTTTTTCGCTGAATTTGTATCACTATCTGCACATTACTGGAGAGAGATCAGGCAGGTCGGAAGAATTCATTTTCTGCATGTTCTCGCAGGCTTTTTAACGTGTAAAGGGAACCTTTTAAGATTTTTATTTTTCTCCCCGCTGCTACCTGCAACGGAATGACAATGTATGCTTATTGAGCTGCAAATGATATAGCATTACACACATAAGATTGAAGATATAAACAAGATTAAAGGGGATTTAAAATTTAATTGCCACTAAAACTATTATTTGAGAAAGTCACTGTTATGACTTCCACCGCCACCGCAAACTTCACTGCTCCACAAGGTGGTCGAGGTCACATCAGTAGCACGACAGGTGACCTTAAAATATCTGTTAACATTACACCTTACCTCTTGGTTTGGTTTAAAATTTGGTACCAAATGCAACCGCAGGATGGTTGATTAATGGAGATCACTCTTTCCGCCTACTCCATGCAATCGTTTCACCTCATCATACCTTCCTAAAGTTCGCGCAGTACCGGAAAACAGTCACAATATGTGGTTTTCAATTTGAGATAATCTAATGATTAGGACTTGCGATCTTAACTCGAGCGTTTCAAGTTGAAATCTTGGAGAAAGTGAGGAAAATTTTAGGATGGGAAGACTCCTCTGTAACGTGGTCGTGATGGCCTTACTAACGTAATCAATAAGAATCCACCACCAAATAAAATGTACTGTATATTTTACTAAGACTCTAAAATAAGAAAGTAAGAAAGTGTTTATAATGCAGCAGTTAAGATGATTACCTTTCAAGTAATTCACACGGATTTAACTCTCGACATATTCATTTATGCTTTGATTTTTTTTTCTCAAACACCTCTTTATATATATAGATATATAAAAAATAAGAAAGTGTTTACAGGTGCAGCGGTTATTCATTTATGCTTTGATTTTTTTTTCTCAAACATCTCTTTATATATATAGATATATAAAAAATAAGAAAGTGTTTACGAGTGCAGCGGTTAAGATGATTGCCTTTCAAGTAATTCCCACAGATTTGACTCTCAACATATGCATTTATGCTTTGATTTTTTTTCTCAAACACCTTTATATATATATATATATATATAAAGTGTTCACAATGCGACGGTTAAGATGATTTCCTTTCAAATAATTCACACGGATTCGACTCTCAACAAATATATTTATGCTTTGATTTTTTTTCTTAAACACCTCTTTATATATATATATATATATATATTGGAAGACAATTATCTTAACTGTTGGTCAGTAAACATTGTCTTGCACTTGGATTATATATATATAATCCAAGTGCAAGACAATGTTTACGACTCAATAGCTTAAGATAATTGTCTTCCAAGTAATATACTCAAGTTTGACTCTTGACGGACGCATTTATGCTTTGATTTTTTTTTTTTTTAATTTATGTGTGTAAATATATATATTATAATCCAAGTACAATAAAGTGTTTACCGTCTAGCGGTTAAGGTAATTGCCTTCCAAGTAATACACTCGAGTTTGACTCCCCACGTACACATTTATGCTTTGATTTTTTGTTTCCTCATACACGCCTTTTTGTGTGTGTGTGTGTGTGTATATTGTAATCCAATTACAAGAAAGTGTTTACGGTCCAATCCAACGGTTATGATAATTGCTTTCCAAGTAATACACTTAGGTTCAACTCTCAACAAAATCATTTGTGCTTTGATTTTTTTTTTTTTTCCACATACACCTCTATATATATATATATATATATATTGTAATCCAAGTGTAAGAAAGTGTTTACGAGTCCAGCGGCATTTATGCTTTGATTTTTTTTTTTTGCATACACCTCTTTTTTTTATGTGTGTGTGTGTGTGTGTGTTCGGCATTTATGCTTTGATTTTTTTTTCGCATACACCTCTTTTTTTATGTGCGTGTGTGTGTGTGTGTGTGTGTGTGTGTGTGTGTGTGTATTGTAATCCAAGTGTAAGAAAGTGTTTATAATCCAACGGTTAAGATAATTGTAATACTGTTCACACCCTCACAATTTACTCGTTCACTCATTTTTATTATTATTATTATTATTATTATTATTACCCTTATACTCGTGCTATTCACTCTTAGGATTTTTTTTATTTGTAATTTTCATTCTTAGTTTTTTTCCCTTAGGTTTTTTTTATAATTTTTTAAATTATTTCATTTCGATCCTTAAAATTTTAAAATAAAAATTTTAATCCCTACCTAATGCACTACATGCCTTTTTTTTTCTTCAATTTTTTCTTTGTTTTTTTCCATTAATTTATGTTCTCTTTTTATTTAACTAAGTGTTAAAATTTTCAAAAATCGATCGTTATTTTTTTCCACACAAACCGATATATATACACACATTAAAGATCACCCCTCACAATTTACTATTCACTCCTTTTTTTACCCTCACAATGTACTATTCACTCTTAAGTTTTTTTTTTCCAAATTATTTTGTTTTGCTTTTTTTTTTTTTTTAATTTTCACTCTTAGTTTTTTTTTTTTTTTGTGATTTTCAAATTATTTCATTTTGATCCTAAAATTTTAAAATAAAAATTTTAATCCATATCCGATGCACTATGTGCTTTTTCTTCTTCTTTTTTTCCTTCGGTTTTTTTTTTTTACTTTTTTTCATCAATTTATGTTCTTTCATTGGGTGTTAAAATTTTTAAAAATCAATCATTATTTTTTTTCACATAAAGTAACGATTATAATATATATATATATATATATATATATATATATATATATATACTTTAAAAAAAACTCTTCTCATTAACATTAAATAAGAGTAAAATATTATTTTTTTCATTGGTTAATTTTTATGTAAATCTATACATTAATTGTAATTTTTTTTTATATATTCTCATAAAAAATATATATATTTAAAGCATTTCTTCTTATACTTGTTCTCCCCCTCATAATTTACTATTCACTTTTTTTTTTTTACCCTCATAGTTTACTCTTTTTTTCCCTTCACAATGTATTATTCACTCTTGAGTTTTTTTTTTTTTCACTCTTACTTTCTTTTTTTTTTGTAATTTTCAAATTATTTTGTTTTGATCCTTGAAAATTTAAAATAAAAATTTTAATCCCTAGCCGATGCACTACATGCCTTTTCTTTTTTTTTTTCTTTGCTTTTTTCCATCAATTTATGTTCTTTTTTTTTTATTTAATTGGGTGTTAAAATTTTTTAAAATCAATCGTTACTTTTTTTCACACAAAATGACGATTATATAATACGTATAGATCAAATGTGTGCATTTTAAAAAAATAATCTTCTCATCAATATTAAATAAGAATAAAATTTTATTTTTTCATTAATTAATTTTTTATGCAAGTCTATACATTAATTGTAACTTTATTTTTTGGATATATTCTTATAAAAAAATATATTTTTAAAGTATTTATTTTTAAATTCTTAATTAATATTCCAGGTTTAAATTATATATTATAATTTTTTATTTAGAAATCCATAAATAAAGAAAAATAAATCATTTTTTTAGGTAGAAATTATATGAAAAACACGAAAAAAATGGCAATAATTAAATAAAAAATTAATGAAAAAATTATAAAATTTTGAAATGACTTTGTTCTATCTACCCATAGCCTTGCTTTGATAATTTTAAAAATTAATTTTCTCATTAGCATTAAATAACAGTTTTTTTTTCATTTTTTAGTTTTTATAAAAGTCTATTTATTAATTATAACTTTATTTTTAGAAATACGATATCATAAAAAATATATTTTTAAAGTTTTTTTTTAATCTTGATTAATATTTTAGTTAAAATCAATCCATAAAGGAGAATGATTTATTTTTTTTAAGCAAAAAATTTATAAAAATACATTAGAAAAATTAATTAAATTAAAAATTATAATTAAAAATTTTTAAATTTTTAAAATTATTTTATTCTATCGGACTCGCAGCATGGCATGGGCAACTAACTAATATAATCTATAAAAAAGAAGAACAATGTTATTCATTTTGTTTGTTTTTAATAATACTTATTCTGTTCTCGTTTATTTGTCTACTAAATTTCCAATTATTCATTAAAATATCATTTATTGTTTTACTTATGATTGAAATTGAAATTTTTTAAAATATTCAACCAATAACTAACAAACTTATTTCATATTGAGACTTACTTTCAAGATATATATATATATCATATTCAAACTTATTAAATGTAATTAACAATATTTACTTCATTAACCTATTTTAAAGATAGAGGTAGACATAAAAAACAAAGAAAATCATATGCGAACAATACTTATTTTAGTGATTTTTTTGAAGAGAAAGATAGAAAAAAATTGTTATAAAATAAACAGAAATAATAGGAGAATTGAAGAAAATGATGACAAGAAAATGAAATCACTATAATGTGAATATAAGTGATAAGAACTTCAAAGTTTCTCTTATTCTCTCTAAGAAACTTGTACATCAACTAATGAATAAATCAAGCCTATTTGTAGGCTTCAAAATTGAGGAGAGAATTGGAATGGACTATGAATAATCAATTGCATCACCCTTTCAATTTCTTATATTGAATAATGAATTGAATCATATTAAGAATTATGAGTAGTGGGGATATGAAAAGTGGATGAACATGATGATGGACATTCATTATTTCATAACACTCCCCTTGAATGTCCATTGTACAAGAAACATGCCTCGTTAAAACCTTACTAGGAAAAAACCCGAGTGAGAAAAAAATCCTAGTGAAAGAAAAAGAATACAATATTTCTTGCACACATTAATCCCCATTTTGGTCTCCCCTCGTTGAAGGCATTATTTAAGATCTCTAAGATGACACATTCCAATCTTGTGAATCATCTTCTCAAAAGTTGTGGTAAGTAATGCTTTAGCGAATAAATCTGCTAGATTGTCACTTTGATGTATTCTTCCTTCAATGGAATTATGCAAACAGGATTATCCTCATATGATATTGTTGGAACTTCTTTTGCTGATAGATAAACTGCATGTCTCTCGGATACGATGGATCGTTGATATTAGCCAAACACATTCTCGACTTGCCTCGTGAATTGATATTTCGCATCCGCATAACCAATTAATCTTGTATTTGATTTATTGGAGTAATATAAACCCATATCAATTATTTCTTGAAGATAACGTAGTATATATTTAACTTTATTTCAATGTATCTATATTAAAACAGAACTATGACTTGCTAACAAATTTATAGAAAAGACTAAATCGAGTCGAGTATTATTAGTAAGATACATCAATGCACCGATGACACTAAAATATGGTATTTTAGGACCAAGTAGTTCTTTGTTATCTTCTCGATGTCAAAAAAGGTCTTTTTGAATATTAAGTGAATGAACTACTATTGGGCTAGTCAATGAATGATCTTTATATAGAATTATTGTAGAACCTTTTTCTATATAAATTGACTGATGAATGAAAATCTCATTCTCCGAGTGTTCGAACCTGCAGTCGAGATAACATTTTATTTTCCCAAGATATTCACATCAAATTCTCTTTTTAGATAACTTATGACACTTGGAATCTCTTCGGGAGTTCCAATAATATTTAAGTTATCAACATATACAATAAACCACTTTTCAAATAAAAACATATGAACAAATAGGGTTATTTTTTATAACTTTCTTTCAACAAATAATCATTGAAGTGATTATATCACATGCACATGAGTTAATAATAAACGAGTAGATATAAAAATAAAATACAAAAAGTATAAATTAATTTTTAAAAACCAAAATAATAAAATAAATACTAAAATAATACTAATAGAAATCTCTATAATTTAATTGAATTCTTATCTCGAGAATATATATTACATGCTTCGGCATGTTAAGTCCTTCTAGGACTTTCATACGGATTCATCGTAAAAAAAAAAAAAATTATGATCACATTCATTAAATACATGCATATGAATGTTTTTTTGCATATTTTGCTAGGCTAATGAGATAATAAAATATAATTACATCCATTATATGAGAATATGTCTCATCATAGTCAACGTCGGTTCTTTACAAAAACTCTTGTGTTGAAAGTTTTGCTTTGTATCTTACAATCTCATCTTTCTTATTTCATTTTCGCATAAATACTTATTTGTATCTCACTAGCTTAACAACTTCGGGTGTTTTAGCTATGGGTTCAAAAAACTACTCTTTTGTAGGAGAACATAATTCTGTCTGGATTGCTCTTTTCATTTAGGCCAATCATCTTTATGTCGACATTCTTCAATAATTTAAGCTCAAGATCCTTATTTTCATCCATAATATCAATTGCAATATTATATGTAAAAATCTTATCAATAGATGTTTCTTTTCGGTCCTATTTTCTCCCCGCATTAATATAATTTATCAAAATCTCTTGATTTTTCTCAAGTATATGGACTTCTTCTGAAGCCTATTATCGAAATATATTGGATCATTTTGTGAATATTTTCATCTTGTCCTTTTCTTTTAGGGATTTTTATCTTTATAATCGATCGGTCTTCCACACTTCGGGCGTGCTTTAAATTCGTTAGCTATAATATCCTAAGACATCAATTCTAATAGAAGCATTCTCAATGAGAACATGCATTTTATTTACTTTTTTAGGATATGAGAATACGGATAGCAGCTTGTTTTATAATACCTTATAAACGAATTGTCTTGTGAAGTTCACATTGTTTTGTACCAAATTGATATAAAGATAGAGTACTCCATGTAATCTCTTTTTTTTTTTAACATTTCCAACAATATTTCCAATCGCTTATTTTGTTTATTCTTTTTTCAACATTTCAATTGCTTATTTTGTTTATTCTCTCCCTATAATGTTGAAAAAACTATTTCATCAAAATAACGATCGATAAATCAAGCTATAAAATATCACTTATTCATGATTCAAGATATTTAATTATCAAAAAGGATTCAAATCCAATAAATATTCTCAATCTCCTTTAAGTGCCTATTTTATTTCCTTATGAAGGAGCATTAAGGATATACACCGCAATGTCAAAAAATTCTTAAATAAGAAATATTTGACTCATTACCACAAATCAATCGAAGAGGAGAAAATTTCGATAACTTATGGGTCATATATGAATAAGTGTTGCTGTATGTAAGATTGCATGTCCCCTAACATAAACAAGGAGTTTTATTTTTAAATAATGGTTTAGCTATTAATTGGAGCCTTTTGATAAATGATTTTGCTAAACCTTTTTGAGTATGAACATGAGCAACAAGATGTTCAACCTTTATTTTAATAGCCAATCAATAATAATTTAATGCTTGAGAAATAAATTCATCAGCATTATCAAGATGACTTATTTCAATGGCATAATTTTAAAATTATGCTCGAAATCAAATTATTTGCTAGCAATATCGAAAACGTCGGGTTTCAAGTAGATAATAAGCATATATGTGACCATTTTGTGAATGCATTTATCAAAATCATAAAATATTTAAATGGTCCACATGGTGGATAAATTGATTCATATATATAACCTTGAATACATTCTAAAATACTAAAGATTCAATCTCAATTTTACTTGATGATGGCTTAATCATCAATTTGCCTTGGCAACATGTAGCACATGAAAGTTTATTAAATTGAAAAATCTTCCGGCTCTTCAATAGATATTCATATAAATTTTTTAATAATTTTTTCGCATCATGAAAGATCTAAGATAATACAACTCGGTCATGTTACATAGTAAAAATATTTAAATTAGTAAACTTCGGTTTACTACAATATTTGTTTCAATCATTTCAATATTTGTAATAAAGACTAGAAGAGAAAATAGATAAATTTTTTTATAGATATTTTCTACCCGATATAATGATTATAACATATAAGTATTCACATTTGCTATCTTAATATGATATCAATTCAAATGAATATCTTTGAAACTCAATAAATTTCTATAAGACTTTGAAGAGAATAGTACATCATTCATAATAAATTTATCATTTTAGATAATAACATATTTGTTCTTCCGGAGCCTTTAAATTAGTCACTTTAAGCAATAATATATCGACTCTTCTAGAGCCTTTAAATATTTTCTCTTCAAATAATAATTTATTCATTCTTCTAGAGCTTTAAAAATTTATCTCTTCAAGTCATGATATAATCGCTCTTCTAGAGCTTTCTATTAGATTGATATTATCATATATAATATTAACATAAAATAAATAATCAAATAAATCAATACAAAATAAATAAATCAATATATTCCTCATAAACACAAATAAATAAATAAATAGTAAAATAAATTTGTAACCATCAATATACGACAAAAATTATAAGAAATATAAAACATTTTATTTATAAATAGAAAAACTAACAAGTAATTAATTTCAATTATTATTACTTTGATATATAAAAGTGGTCTTCATATTTTACTCTTTATTTTTCAATAAGGCTTGACAAGCCTCAATGAGGTGCTTTGGTAAACGACAGATACACAATCAATATTCATTCATTCCACATCTATAATATTTATTTTTTAGAATACCGACTTTATCTATTTTTTTTGCATAGTTATCCACTTCGGTGGTGAGATGTAATATTATGGTCATTACTATCATAATGATAATTATTTCGATCACATCTATGGCTATGACCACATCTTCATCCATGTCTAAAATTATTATAAATTATCATATTCACTTCGAGGAACGAATTAGATCCAATTGGATGAGATTTATTATTTTTCATTTTATTTAGCCATTAACAAGTATAAAATCGATCCAAAATATTTCTTAAACTTTTTTCTCGATATGCTACTGCAGGAGCATATCCAAGACATAAAAAATAGATCATATTTTTTCAAAATCAAGCACTCACAATCAATAATTCTCATTCAAAATATCAAGAGTCACCAAATCAAGTTTATGAGGTTTGATATAATAAAAATTCTATAATACAATAAATAATAATAATATCGAGAAAATAATAATAATAATAATAATAAAATTAAAGCTTTTCAAATACCATATATTAGATCATTAGTAGATTATTTAAGTTTTTCAAATGTATATTTTATGTATCAATAGATTTAAAGTACATAAATTAAATACATACCTCTTAATGATCTAAATAATTTAGGTATTTTGGTAGAGCACTTGTGTAGAAGAAATTCAATTGTTGAAACAATTGATTAAATCTTTTGGTAGATACATACCTCATGGTCTATTGTCTCGATTGGTTAGAGCTTCGTGTCGATAATGTGTTATAAAATAAATAAAAATAATAGGAGAATTAAAGAAAATGATGACAAAAAAAATGAAATCACTATAATGTGAATATAAATGATAAGAACTTCAAAGTTTCTCTTATTCTCTCTATAAAACTTGTACATTAACTAATAAATAAATCAAGCCTATTTATAGGCTTCAAAATTGATGAGAGAATTGGAAGGGACTATAAATAATCAATTGCATCACCCTTTCAATTTCTCATATTGAATGATGAATTGAATCATATTAAGAATCATGAGTAGTGAGGATATGAAAAATGAATGAACATGATGATGGACATTCATTATTTCATAACAAAAATCATATTCCAATGTATCAAAAGTGATAAAAATATTTCTAAATAAAATTATTTTTAATTTTTTCTCCTATTCCTTTATTCTTTTCATCTTTGTTTATTTCTCTTTTAGTATTAGTTATTTATAGAGAAAGATAAAATTTTTGGTGGAAATTTGCATTACTAACCGAAAATGTAAGTCCATATATTTTTTAGAAAAGCGGTAATTAATTAATAATTGAGGATAAAGTTGAAAAATCATACATCCATATTTATTTTTTTCATGTTCTTCGTACGAAAAAATCAATAAACATTTTTGGAAAGTCATTTCGGATAGTGATCTTGGAATCAGTACCATTTATCACTAGTTGATTTTAGGATGATCACTGATTAATACTTTAGAAGACGCAATTGCACATTTTGAGTAACAGTTATTACGACCCAACAAGCACATAAGCCCAACTCACCGACCTCCCACTCCTGCATTTCCAGCCCTTTTCTCTCCCAAGTCTATAAAGCACTTGGCTGCTCGTAACACATCGAGAACGCCAGCACACGAACCCAAAGGGAGAGATAGAGATGGCAAGGAGGCGGCTATTGTTGCTTTTAAAACCTTTTGACATATACCAACTTGGCCAATCGAACGGCATCTCTCCCATCACCAATTCTCAGGTGACAACATTAGATACATAACAATAACATCACTGCCCCTTTCACCCTCTATTTTTTTTTTACAGAATATTCAGAGCTCACTAATCATAGTTGCTTCACTTCAATCCTCTTAAATTTTAGCCATTTCTTTCTGGGTTCTTCTCTTTTATCTCATTTTCATCTTTTGTTCGTGTTTTAAGTACATCAATAATCATGGCTTGAGTTTTGCACGAGTTTAACATTTGGCTTAACTTGGATGAAGATACTCTGTTTGATAAAATTCCAAAGTTGATATTAGTGTTCTTCATATTGTATTATTTTCATTGAGCTTAACATTTATTGCTGTTACTTAACAATTATCTTTGTAATAGTGAAGGAATTCTGTTCATTTTCAAATTTGAGGGCCGCATGCTATAAATTTCGTTGGTCAAGGAATATATTATTTGAAGTCTTAATTTTTAATGAAGGAATTCTGTTCATTCTCAAATTTGAGGGCTGCTTGCTAAAAATTTTGTTGGTCAAAGAATATTTGAAGGGACCATTTGATTTAAAGTCTTACCTTTTTTTTTTTTTTTTTTTTGGCCACCATCTGCTTTTACTAATCCTTGAAATGTTTCTTATTTGATTTTCTGTTGGAGGTATTGCAGGTTTTTCGTTATCTAGATAACAGGCGTAAGGTTCACAAGGATGCTATAAACTTCTGTCAGGATGTTTTACGAAAGAAATCAACAGTTACTTGGGAACCCATTTTACGTACAAATTTGTCCCAACCAATTCGGAATTTTGATTTGGTTGTTACTGTTGGTGGTGATGGAACTCTTTTACAAGCAAGTCATTTATTGGATGATTCAATTCCAGTTCTAGGAGTGAACTCAGATCCCACACAAATCGAAGAGGTTGATTTATTTGTCAGGCAGAGCTTAGATTTGTGTTCATTATGTCGATAAGGAGTTATTTAGATTCTCTGCCTTATTTGTTGATGTTAAGGTGTAGTTGTAGGTGTCAATTCACGATATGAGCTTTGGTGTAGGTGGAGGAATTCAGTAATGAATTTGATGCTAATAGGAGCACTGGCTACCTGTGTGCGGCAACTGTCCAGAATTTTGAACAAGTAAGAATTACGATTGGGAGTTAATGAAGGGAAATTCATATGTTTTGAAGCAGCAGACAGAGAATAAATGCCACTCTAATGATTTATAGGTTGTGATTATACGTTTGGGTATGATTTAAGGGACAAATTAGCCGCCATATATAATCTCTAGGGTAAATACTAGGACTTGTGTTAACTTTGATTGATCACTAGGCAATACAGAAAGTGTATTCAAGGCCTGGATGCCTAGCTAAATTTGACTAAAGCATTTCGTTTACCTTGAAAAAGCATCCTGACTAGATTGCTATAGTCATTAGAAGGCTTTTCTTGGAGAAGTTGATTTAAACACACCTTGGTGTTATGATTTGTAATTTTGAGATGGTTATACCGTCGCTTGAGTTTTTGTCATTTTTGTTATAGTTTATATTGTCTGGTATGGTGTCATTTGGTCTTATAATTTGTATCATCTTATCAGCAGAAATCACCTAGTTTGTCTATTTTTTCTTTTTTTTCTTTTTTTCATATGGAGTAAGTTCCTGTCTTAATCCACCAATTATGTGGATTTCTTTCAGGTATTAGACGACATCCTAGCTGGTCAAAAAGTCCCTTCTAAACTGTCCAGAATATCAATAAGTGTAAATTCACAACTGCTGTCTACGTATGCCCTGAATGACATATTGATTGCACACCCTTGTCCTGCTACAGTTTCACGTTTCTCATTCAGGTTGATTCGAATGCATTGAGTATGCATTGATTACCACATATTTTGTTGATATCAACTGTGCTGAACCTTTGTTCTTGTTGGCAGAATTAGGAGGGATGGTGAATCATGTAGCCCATTAGTGAACTGCCGATCAAGTGGTCTGAGAGTCTCAACTGCTGCTGGATCAACAGCTGCAATGCTCTCAGCGGGTGGATTTGCGATGCCTGTTTTATCTGAGGATCTTCAATATATGGTGAGAGAGCCCATTTCACCTGGAGCAACCATTGGCTTAATGCATGGAATGATTAAATCAGATCAGTCCATGAAGGCCTCATGGTTTTCCAAAAAGGGATTAATATATGTTGATGGTTCTCATGTTTTCCATCCTATCCAGCATGGGGATACCATTGAAATGTCTTCCAAGGCCCCAGTTTTGAAAGTTTTTTTGCCTCAACATTTGTTAACAGTTAACAAAGAACATGTGAACGGAGAGTGTAAATACCTGTAAGAACAGAAATTTTGTATACATGATTGTTGAGCTAATGATACTCGCATGATGGAGGCCTTGTAAATACATCTTACCATGTTTTCTAGGAAAATTCTCTCCTTTCACGGGACGTCAAGAAAACTGGGTTGCCTTTACTTTTTCATCCATCTCTCCATCAGTTTCCTTGAGGCCTTGTTCGGGCCTCAAAGCATCAAATGTGAGAAAATTGCAAGTTAAGGCTCCTGTATCTTGAATCCTTTATTCAACTTTTTTTGTATGTGTCAATTTTTGTTACTTGTCTGTGTATTCAAAATAATGGCAATGAATTGAAATTGCATGACATTGTTTTCTGTGATCAACCAAGAAGCTCCTTTCAGTCATTTGAGATCAGCATTGGGAAGAAAACCGTGGAGAATATGGATGTGTATCAATGAACTAAATTATTTGCAGCGAAGGTCCCTTGAGCCTCAAAAGATAGTGAGCAGCCGCAGTTGCAGGTATTCATCATCTTTTTGCCATGATAAAATTTAATTGCCCAAGGCCTAAAGCAAGAGGCTTATTGCAACAGCAAAAAGCTTAAGATTCAGCATATTCTAGTCAGGAATTTGCTAACATGTACCTAACTTTCGTTAGATTTGCATCTTTGATTCCACAAACACGTCAAACCCCAATCTTCTCTTGATTGGAAATATCTTTCTAGTTTCAAATACTTTACAAACTGAAAGAAGTAGTAGCATCTGGTATTCCCTCGCCCTCTGACCTCTTCAACCGTTCTTCTTTCGTGACACACAGACACAGTAAATTTCTATATGATGGAGCAATCCATACTCAGTAGGAAAAATGCTAATATCTCTAGAATATTTCTAGTAAAACCGGGATCCTCTGTTAAACTGATCAGATACTGCAGAGGATGCTACTGTTACAAGTGCAAGGGGAAAAAAAAAAAAAAAAACCAGTTATTCCCAAGTTTTTGAGCATCAAGACTTGCTGAGGTTCCAGTATTCAAACATATGTGCCTCTTTACAGTTGTACATCACACTTTGGCTACTTCTATGTACCCTCTTTAATTGTATCAAACACAAAATCCAACAACATAATAGCTATTTCTACGTATATCTGTTGCTAGTCACTACACCTGATGTAGATATCAAGTAAGCAAAGGAAGCCAAAATCTACACTTGCATGATATCAGGATTATAGTTTCTCGTTTGTGTTGCATCATCTATCTTTTCCTTTCCTTCTTTTTTGTCAAAAGGAAGACAGAAAACAAAAAAAAAAAAAAAAACAAAAAAAAAAGCAAAGGAAGAAAAAAGCATAAGGTTCTTACGACTACACTAAAACTATTCAACTCGACTAGTCCAGGTTAACTGAACACCTTGCCTTGTAGCCTACAACCTGAAAAAGCAAATATCAAAGGTAACTTCTCAGAACTATAATATCGAGCAAATTGGATCAAAATACCGAGATTAGGCTAAGCTATACTACTAAGACTGGTTAGGGAAACCTAATTCCCTCACTTACGTGAACATTTGAGGGCGGCTACGTGAGAGCTGAGGGCGCTTTATCGGGGATAGAATCAAGTTCCTTAACGTCATTGAGGGGTTGCCAGATCCAGCTCCAAAGTCATGGATAGCACCAGCTCTTCTTTTTCCAACTTCAACTGGCATGGTTGCTTGTTTTGCTGGTGAGCCACAAGTGATGTCAAAGGGACCAGAATTAGAGCTGTTCTGTCTTGCAGGCCATATATCCTCCCGAGGCCCTGGAGTTGGAGGAGTGAAAACCGTACAATCTGCAGAAATTAGGTCAACTGCATTTGGAGATAATTAAGGCAAAGCATTATTAAGCTATAGTGTGACAATATCATTGCAAAGCAAACATTTCCGGCTGTTGTAAGCATAACAAGGATTTCACAACCAAGAAATATTAACTTTCTATTGGCACCAAGCAGAGCCTATGCTGTCCTATTGTCATTTTAAAATGAAAATGATTACCTTTACAGATAGGGTCTCTGTTATCCATCATGGTAGCTGCATGGTTTGAGAACAAATCAGGCTCATTTCTTGAAAAGAAATTATTTGCTGGTTGGATGGCTGATCTTTTCATTGACTCGTACTCACTCCTCAATTGATCATACATTTCATCAAGTTTCCTCTTCTGCCTGTTATGGAAAGTAACAGTGTTCATTAGGATCCAGACTCACATCATACGTTGATAAAGTGATTGAAGGCTTTGGGCAATATATATACACCGACCTGGCTTTCTCAGAAAATTTTTCCTGGAGCTCTTGTTTATCCTTCGACAAACTCTCAATCTCTTGTTCCATAATCTGACACTTTTTGGCCATTTTCTGATATGCAGTATGCAGCTGCTCCAGTTTTTCCGTGAATTTTTCTTGCATGGACTCACATTTCTGCCGGCATTGAGCTACAATTCTATTCATCTTGTATTGCATCTCAAGTTCCCTTTGCCCAATAAAAAACATCACACTTCTGTATGCACTTTTCATCACTGGGTTCATATAAGGAATATGCATGGATTAAAATGCTGTTTGCATGTTTCCAGGGAATGCTAAGGACCATTCTGTCTATTCAGTTTGGTAGCTCTCTCTCAAATGAAATAGAAGAACTATGAGTACCATCAGATAATCTAATCATTTCAAATTTTGTACTTATATTCAAACTAGTAGTTGATGGATTTAAGGAAAAGAAATGCTATTAACTTATAAAGGATACATATCTGTGGAGATATTCCAGCCATGACCATCTGCAAAAAGTGCATGGTTAATAAAAGGAAAAAAGCAACCAGAAAAATAAGAAATTAGCGTTGTATAGATTTCACCATAACAAGTTGTAAAGGTGTAAAAGAAGAAGCAACTTATTTGTAATATTCTAAGCTAAGGCCTTGCTTACATTTATCCAATCATCATTTGGATTGATATCCACAGGTTTCATAAGGCTGTCAAGAGGAAGCCAAAGTGAAAACTAAAATCAGAATACAATGAGCAAGAAACATTACTCAAGGTTACCAAAATCATTAATTTGTATTTTAAGGTGTTTAATAAAATTGACAGAAATATTCACGCAGCTGCATATTCCTTACTGTGCAGAAGCAGAGCACATTATCTTTATCCACTAATCATGATACCTAGAACTTGCATGCGATTTAGCAAACATTTTTTACAGAGCACAAGCCAACACAAGCATTTCAAAGACTAAGCTTTACCATAAAGTACTGACCTCTTAGAGAGCACTTGATCACAGATTGGACATGCTGCATCATTATTAATAATCTTGTTTGCATCTTCAGTACCTGTTTATTCTGTTAAGGGACTATAGGCTAGTGCAACAATAAACCAGAAAGCATAGAACTGAAAAGGCATAATCATAATCTGCACTTGGATACATAAAAGGTGACCACAAGTAGTAGAAACAGCTCGCCCTTCCAATTCCCGCCAGCATGCGTTGCATCTCATTTTGACCTTAAATATGAGACTTTCATCCAAATTTTATCTGCATAATCTGAACCTATTAAAAGGAGGTTCACAGCTTTAGCATCAACTGCAGCAGAACATGCAAACACATAGATTCAAATTAATCTGCATCACTCTAGCAAGCAGTCTCATGGTTCTGAAAATGAATACTTTTAAAAAAATATATATAGCAGAACATCATCAGCTGAAAATACTGAAAATATATTGAATTTTCTAGTTGCTGTAAATTTTTCAAAATTCATAGGGCTGTGTATTTTGTCAATAAAAAAGCATCTTATCGACCACATATCACATCCGCATCACATGATATGTACAAAGAAAAAGACATGAAGATTTTTATAAAGAGTGATATCGATCATAACAAAAGAATAAAAATCCATCTAACTTCTATAACAAGATATTGATCATAACAAAAGAATACCAATCCATCTAACTTCTATAACAAGAATCTTTCTCTTTTTTCAAAATTGACATGTCTTTAAGGAGTCATTTATTTCCTCAATATCCAAACGTGATTCTGCAAATTCATTACCATTCCCTTACATTAAGCAAAAAAGTGATTCTGTGAATTCACTATCATTCCCTTACAAAACAGAATTTGTGCAATTTTTTATATTGTTGTGCAAAAGTACTCAGAAAAAACTCCATTGTCCCAATATCAAAAGAATTGCTGAAATGTTGTCAAATATAGAGCCACAAAGTGTCAAATTCTCATAATTACGTACCAAACTACCGGGATTTTCAAGTGTCTCAATATTGATTAAGGTAGTGGTTAAACAATAACACGAAGAATTAATCAAGCTTTTCAAAATGTCCAATATACCCTCAGTTTGATAATGAGTCAAAGAGTCCGCACAGCCCCCAAATTTCCATCAAAATTAGGAATTTTCTGGCGTCCCAAACAGTGAAGTCTTATCATTCAAATTTCAGAAACTCCTTTTCATTTCCCAAATTTGCTCAGCAACCAAACAGAAAACGAGAAAAAGAAAAGGCATAAACAAACGCTTGTAAAATTAGGGTTTACCTAAGAACCGAATTGATAGAAATCAGAGCAAAAAGCTTACAATTACTCGCCTTCGCGTTCTCCTTAATGAAACTCACAAATCAGTCCTTAAAATCGTAAAGACATTGGACATCGTAAATGCTCAATCTTCACACATAAATGAAGCACAAAAGAAACCTCACTTGGAGATACAATACACGATCGAAATAAGAGAAGTAATGTCTGTTGTGAAATCAAATTTATAATTACTTCGGAAACAGTGAAATTTGAATTAGAGAGAGAGAGAGAGATGCGAATCCCTAACCTGTTAAGAGTTCTGCCTCCAAATGTTTTTTCTCTTCTCTTCTCTTCTCTTTTCTTCTTGGTTGGTGTGTGGATTTGTAGGATAGAAATGGCGGCAACTTGATTTTTGTATGGTGATTTTCAAATGCTTTTTATTTATTTATTTTAAAGAAAGTTTAACGACCACACTTCTCTCTCCTAATTTTAGATTTCTGTTTTCTTTCAAAATGTGGTGCAGAACGGTATCGTTTTGCAAAAAAAAAAAAAAAGGTTTAAGTTAAAAAAATAAATTAGAAAAAGCAGTTGGTGGTTTTTTTTTTCTTTTTGATAAATTTGATGGTTTTTTAGACTTTTATAATTTATGTAGAAACAAAAAAGAGTACGTAGCTGTACAAAAAAAAAAAAAAAATTAAGATAGAGAATGTACTAGTGTAACAAAATAAATTACTTTCACAAAAAAAAAAAAAATAAATAAATAAATTATCGTGTGCTTTTAAGATATAAATAGGTAATTGCAAAAAATAAATAGACAATTACAAAAAAGTAATTCAATATGTAGTATGTAGTATACAAAATTTCAGTATTCAATTATTGAAAACTCACTTATAAAAAAACACTCAATACTATAATTCTCGCAATTATTGCTTGTAGTCTTGTAATGACATACATAAATATATCTTCATGCTAAAAAAAATATTTAATATTTAATAACCAAAACATATATGGCTTAACAATTACAAATTACACACAAACATGTATAGTTCTAGTTGTATATTCAATAGATTATTTTAATAAAATAAATTTTAATTTTAATAATTTTAATTTATTTGATTATTATGTAATAGTTGAGAGTTCGTGAATCCTTTACTCATAAACTTTTTGATGAACCAAAAAAAAAAAAAATACTACAAGTTACTATTAACTTATAAATGACAATAATAAATTAACACACATCGATTCTGGATAATTATAACAATAAGCACCTATTAGTTAACCTCTAGAAAGGTAGCAAATGAAGAAGTTTGCTTGTGATAAAATTATAAACACATCAAATTAAAAAATAAAAATAAAAAAGGGAAAAAAGAACATAAATATATACACAAGCTTGGGAGATAAATATTCCTTTTCCGACGACTTTCATTATAGTTATAACTAATTGGATACCCGCGCTACGCTGTGAGTAGACAACCGTTACATACATAAGGTTAACGATTCATACGGTGTAATGTAACTATAAAGTTTTATTTTTTATGATTAATATAAATCGAATCCGTATATAGTTAATTTCTAACGAAACTCGTTAGCACCTAATTTTTGCTCCCTTTTATTTATTTAGTAGTTATTTATTTATTATTATGATAACAAAATAAAAAATAGAAAAAGAAAGAAGAAAAAAGAGTAATTAGGATAGTTAGCTTAGAAAAAGGGGTTTAATTGAAAAATAAAAAGTTAGAAATAATTAAAAAGACAATTGAGGGCCCAATTGAAAAAAAATCAAAGGTTCAAACCTTTTAATTAAAATGAGGAGGGATACAATTGGAACCAATTAAAATAAAAAGTCCCAATTATTGGCAAGGGAAGGCTTAAATTGAAACACAAAAACAACAAATTAAACCCAAATAAATATATAAAAGAAAATCAAGGATCAAAGTGGATGTTTGCCAAAAAACCCTACACATATAAGATTGCCATGCATTTTTGATACGGACCACTATTCATTATCACCCTAAAAACACACCAGTCGACCACAACCTTCTCTCCTATGCTCACGCAGACCCTACTAGCCTCTCTCTCGCTAACTAGCTCTCTCACCTCTCGCCTCCCTCGCTAGCCTCCACACTCCAATAGCCAACCGGGCCCACGACTCTCTCTCACTCCGTAGCTCCTCTCGTACGCCTACCACAAACCCCGTCGCGCTAGCTCCCCCTCTCACCCATACTACCATAGCAGCCCCGTTCTAAACTAGAAATACAGCCCCATTCCGGACCCAAAACATATCCCAAAACAAATCCCATTCAACACCCCCTAACACACCATAACAGACCCCTTTCACACATCACACACACTTATTGCCAACCCTCTCCCTCATGCCTAAAACATAACGTAAAACAATCATTCCGACCACGAAACATAATCGCACACCGACCCTCACACCAAGCCTTTTTCCATGCTACAAACGACCTCTCTCCATCCCTACACCCACATCCGAAACGCACCACCACAGCCCCTTTAAACTCGATCCGAAACACTACTACAAAATCACCAAAAAAAAAAAGAAGATAAAATAAAGGACAAAAAAACAAAAAAGAACCAAAAAAAGAGAGACCTTTTGCGGTGGTTTTGTTGCTCGTTTTGTTTGATTTGTTTTGACATAAAATATATTTTAGAGGAGATTTTGATCGTTCTAATAGGATCCACAACACACATTATCTACAAATAGTCAATCTTTTTTTTGGCTTATCAAATGTTCGGTTATCATTGGGAACGAAGAGAGTAAAACTAACTCCAAATCGGACATCGGAATCACATAATCTTTGGGTAAAAATTCTAAAACTACCGTACTTTCAAAACATGATTTGCGTTTACTTTGTGATGGGTGATTGATTGATTATGAGGTGTAATATGGGTTTAAAGCTTCGATGGTGTTCGAAATTATTTTGTATGTTTTTGTATCTCGTTTCCCATTTTTATATTTTCCATTCTCCTCGTTTTGTTGTTGGTTTTGGTTTTTTGTTTCTTGTCTTTTTGTTCTTGATTGCATCATGTTTGAAAATAAGTCATCGGTAGTTTTCACTTATGTGATGAAGTCGTCGAGAGGGTTTCAAAATATTTTTATTTAATTATTTGCATGTGTAAAACGAAGCTCGCTGGTAGCTTCCCATTTATGTGACGAAGTCATCGGAGAGCTTCGAAATATTTTTTGTTTAATTGTTTGCATGTGTGAAAATAAGCGATTGGTAGAAAATAAACGATTGGTAGTTTTTCATTTATATGACGAAGTCGTTGAAAGACGTCAAAATATTTTTGTTTATTTGTTTATATGTTCAAAAATAAGTCGTTGGTAGCTTCCCACTTATGTGACAAAGCCACCAACGGCTATTCAAAATGGTTATTTTCTCCTTGCTTGAACGACATGAAGTTGCCTATGACTTCCCACTTTTATGACGAAGTCGTCGGTAGCTTCTTATATCCATGACTCGAAGTCATCGACGGCTTCCCACTTATGTGAGTGAAATTATCGGTGACTCGTAGCTCATGCCGGTAAAAGGCTATTTATCTTTAGAAACCGACCTATTTTTCAATAATAGGTCGTGTTTGCTAATGATTAGCCAAAATTTCAATTTTTCTATCTTTTCCCCATTTGGGTCGGGCGTATTGGCCTTGAACCAGCTTGAATGCTCGAACTACCCCGTTTCATACTTAAACCATCTTATCCCATAATTTTATCAAATAAATTCATATGAATAGACATAGAGGTATAACGGAATAAAGAACTAGGTTTTTACATTCTTAGACAAATAATGCAATCTACCTTAGGTAGGATGGGATGGTGGTGACATCATGTCTTCCTCGTACGTAACCGACCCCTTATCCGGATATCCATGTAGACAATTATATTTAGGGTTTTTCTAGTTCCCCCAATTAGCTAGGTGGTGACACCTTATCTTGGCCTCTTTCCCTACTTGTGTTGGGTCGACATCGACAGAGTTGACAACTCCACTAAGGACCTTAGTGTGAAGTTAGGGTAAAGCTTTGAATGTCCGTGTTGTGAATCTCCGATCGTTTGTTATGCCTCTATACTTATTTGTTGTGAGTGAATGATTGTTATTTAGTCATCTAATTTTTTTTATGTTGTGGTAACATGTTTGGATCTATGTGTAGTTGTTCACATTTTCTTATCCATACAATTTCGTTTGGTTTAATTTCTTACCCTTTATATTTTTTGAGACTAGATATGAAGTTATTCTCTCACACACCATACTCGCATAATTATAACTATCATTTGCATTTGCCTCAAGATTTAGGGATTTAGTAGTGGTGCTCGATGGGTTTCACTCCGGGTAAACACTCATGAAACTTGAGCCTTCTTGCTAGCTACCATCGATGATTTTTCATGATTGCTCGATGTCGTCATGGATAGTCCTAGTGACTCTACTAAAGACTCACTAGGCTAGAAGGTACCCTTTTAGAACCTAGATAAATCTCACCCATTCATGTAATGGTTAGAACCGGACTTTAAGACCATCTTCTCCCTACTTAACACCCTGCACAAGTCGGACATGTTGAAAACCTTGACTAAAATATTTTGGTCATGATGTTTCGGGATGGGTCACAAAAGAGCTTAAGTACATTTCGAGCCAGCATCGGTTTTCCAAACATAATCCGAAACCCTTCAGCGAGTGAAGGGAGATTGCTTACAAGAGGGATTTCAAAGTGGCCATCAATTGATAACCAAACTATAGTTGATGATCAACGACACCAATAAAATCCTTGAATGTTGGGAACTCTTGACTATTAGTGACGGACGGGTGTTCAAGCACAAATATGGATACTTGGTGGTATTAATAGAGATACCGATTCGAAGCCTATATTGAGGGCTCTCATCTCTTTATAGGACCCTTCACATCGATGCTTCACCGTGTGAAATATAGACATGACTCCTACAATAGAGGAGTATCACTCACTGCTTGTAAATACGAAATCCTTCATATCAAGTCTATCTTTATCGTTGACATGATGAAGTGGTTGATAGGGTTGAAAGATGGTTGGGTGTAAGTCCGAGCCGAGCATGAGCTAAAGGTGCTACCGAGGGATGACAACATGAGATCTTATTAAACATATTCACACAAAGCTTAAGAGAGCCCATCACTAGCTCGACGAAGTTTTGAGTCTTAGCTTTGTGCATCTTTGATTTGATCTTATTTCCATCCTCTACCGGATTGATCGATCTTGATGCCGCAAATGTTTTTATTAAGATAGAAAAGAACTCGGTTAATCCAACTATTATAATTTTAGTCGAGACTATCTTATCGCTGAATCACTCGTCGAAGATCCGGTAAATACGGGATGAGGTGTTGTGTACAACTCGTTGTGCATATAAATGATTAGTGTAACGCCCCCGCCCTAGTCATATTTCTACTACCCAAGTAGAGTACTAGACGAAGCGCGTTACGCCGACATACCCTAAACTCTAAGTAGTTCTCTTATGAAATTCTTAAAACTTTAACAACACATTACGTATATAACTCCTTAAGATAAAATTTACATCATATAATTAAATACATTAATAAAATATTATAGGCAATATTTAATTTCTCACGAACTCCATACCCCAAATTTACAAGCAAAATAAAAACTAATATATGGTGCCTCACATGAGCCGGTTAGGAGGAGCCGACCGCATCCGTACCAACTTGTCCTTTTTCTATCACGACATAAAAAAAAAATAACAACGAGGTGAGCCGAAGCTCGGTAAGTAGGGTGATGCACGTGATATGCAATACCGTTTTGACTTTCCACCATACTCATAAATTTTAATCTCGAGTACCATGGGTATTAGCCGATCTACTCTATTTATCATCCGGGTGATCCGTAGATCACCTTCCGCTACAACGGAATTATCCCTCGTTGTAACTACTATTAGCGAGGAATCCATCGTCTAACAAGGTGCAAGCACACAGCTTGATTTCATACGGATGATCCTCGGATCATCTTCTACTACAACGGAATTATCCCTCGTTGTAACTTCTATTAGCGGGAATCCATCGTCTAATAGTGCGAGCACACGACCTAGAGTACTCGGACTACTAATACCCATTTATTCGAGTTAGGTTATCAAACCTAGATGTATAAACTATTTCTCAATCAATTGACTTGTCTTAAACCACCCACTATGCACATGATGCACGTGATGACATATTTAATCATATTCAACCAAATTCGGGTACCAACCCTTCATTCTCATGCCATACTCACGGTTCAATCCACACTCGAAATTTATCCATTGCTCACATACCAATCATGATACCCACAACGGGAACACAATCTCCGCTCATTAATATTGTTCATTAGCTTCATTAATATTTAAAAGAAGGTCCAAGTCTATTTACTTTAATCCGAGCCCATTAACTTTATTCTAGGTCCATTAACTCTATTTAATTCCATTTTATTTAGTCCAAGCTCATTTAGTTTATTCCAAACCTATTAATTTTGTCCAAGTCTAATTTTTTTGGTTTTAGGATTTATTACCGGGTAACTCCTAATCGAGTAAATAATTTTTCAATTTTAGAACATAATTAAATCTTAACCATTTTATTTTAGATACTAGACATATTTATTTATAACATATCAAAAAATTAGGTCTAAATAACAAGTACACAATTAATTACAAATTTTTGAAACTTAGGGAGCAATCTGCCTAGTAGTAGTTTGTCTAGAGCTATCCATACTAAATTGGGTATAACTCTTCGTACATGAATCCAATGACCAAGATATTTTACAGGGAGTTAGTTGAAACATAGATAAACAACTTTTAGTCTTTAAGTTTCACCTAGAAATCGACCTAAAATCCTTAAACATGCACCCCAAAATTCGGACAGAATTTACTCCTTATCAACTCTAATTTATTAGTTCATTCCAAGCCAATTTTAAACATGTTTTAATTCACTTAAATTTAGTCCAAGTCCAATCCAACCCATCACCACATACTTGGACATTTTTCAAAACATCATAACATCATAAATCACCACAACAAGGCATCCATACATAGATTTATCCCAAGCATCAAGCATATAACCATGGAAGATTATTACAACCCATGAAATAAACACTAACAAAATAACTTTAAAAAAATAATTTAAGACATTAATCAGCCAAGAAATGAAACCTACTTACCTCTTTTAGGTTTGATTAGAATTTCTTTAGCTCTTTTTCTTTCCTTTTTCCCTTTTCTTTCTCTTTTCTTTCTTTCTCTCTTTTTGCTGTTTTTCTCTCTTCAATTTGGCTTCTCTTTTTAATTCTGGATGGCTACGGTTTTTGGCCTAAAAATGGCAGCCATTTAACCCTCTCTTTCCCTTATATACCCACCTTTTATCCTCTTATTTATTTATATCATAAGTGTTACAATTTAACTAGGCCAAATGTAAAGTGAAGGAAGCTTGGAAGGCAAAGCTGACATGTTTTGGAAGTCAAAGGTGATGATTTGGCTTATAAGCATTTAATTCAAGTGCTTAGGTGAATAAAGAAAAATTAGGATAAATAAAAAAATTAATAAGCTGGGTTAATATAATTAGACAAAATTTCTTTTATAAAAAATTCGGAAATTTCCAATTTTAAAATTCGGAATTTCTTTTTCTCTAAAATTTCAGCAGTGTTACCTCATAACCCATCTATACTAAAATGTGCATAACTCTTTCTATATGTATCCAACATTTATGAAATTTTATAGAGAGCTAGTACACACATAGAAAAATAATTTTTATTCTTTACGTTTTTCTCAAAAATCAATCTAACAGCATCACATAAATCTCACAAGATTTGGACAGATTCTTCTCCCAAAATTCCAGCAGAATGCATTTCGAAACAACCCTCACTATAATTGGTATAACTCTTAATGTATAGGTCCAAATATTATAAAATTTTATACAGGCCTATTAAACACATATATGAACAACTTTCATTCTTTAAGGTTGGCCCAAAAATGACCCTAAAGGCCTCAAATAATTCACACAAAACTTAGGCAGAATATAGTCCTTAAAACACTGATTTTGCATGTTTGATTTTTTTAATAATTAAACCATTAGTCTTAAGCACAATAGCTTTAATTTAACATAAATCACATATTTCAAGCATTAATTTCTCATGATGAAATAATAATTATACTTACTCTTAATATACATATATATAGAATTATTCTAATCACGTTGCATTATGGATAAGGGTTTTTATGGGGGTTACAATTAGTCATATGGGAATATATAGATCCATCTTTGACCCTGTTTGGTGGAAGGATCAAGAATTGTTGAAGAAGTTTGCGATCACCCCATGAAAGAACTATACGGAACAAGAATGAAGAACAATGCTACTTGACTCGTCGAATTCCTAAGTCTTTTAGAAGGCCGTTTGGATGAATCAAGCATCGTATTTGGCTTATTGTGGAATTTTTCCTTAGGTCCCTCCGGTTGGATCAATATGATACGTCGGTTATGCTCTCGGTATAGTGTTTAGGCAACTTGGTTATAAGTAAGACATTCCGAGAAATGGTGGGATTGGCTAGTTTTGAAGGAAACTTGAAAAAAATCTTCACCTACTTTTCTAATTCATATCACCAAAGACTAGTTAGCACGGGGTATGGTGGGTGAAAAAATAATGGTCATAAGGTAGCTACTACTCGAAGCTTGTCCGTCTTGGTAAGCCACAAGAGTAAAAGATTTGGGTAATCAAGCAAACCAAAGTTAGGATAGTCAAGTTCCAATACTTGACCATCGGACTAGTCCGGAACCCTTAATCCCTATTGTGGTCATAGATCCCGTTAAGCCATCCGAGGTTGAGACGAGCTAGCCTATCCAAGGAAACAAAGCACTCTCTCTATGAGTTCCAAGCATTTCATCTAGCCAATACACGAAAAAAGAAAAAAAATAGATGATCCTCCAGTAAATGGCTCTCTTAGACTATCATGACCTTAATAAAAAAAAATGGAGTTGCTCAAGATGAAAAACTTGAAGCTAACTAATGATCTAGCCGATAAAAAAGAGAGGGAAAAGGATAAAGAAAATATATTAGATTTGGAGCAAGATTTGAAGGCCTAGCAAAGAATAACTCGTTGAAGAGAAATATTGGAAGTCGGCTTATCATCAAGTTCAAGCAAAACCAAATGCCAAATGTGCCGAGTTAGACAAGCTACAATCATGAGATAGATAGGTTGAGTTTGAGTTGAGGGGTTTGGGTTCGTAAATATGAAAACTCGGAGAAGATAATATGAAGTAGCAAATGTCTCTAGGGGCTAAATGTAGTAATCGTCGAGACCTAACGGAACAAGTAACGAGATACAAAGCTAAATTACAGCGTTCAAGAAGGAGAACCGACATTTAGAAGGAGAGCTACTTAAGTTATCCTCATAATGGGCTACCATACACAACAACTTGGCTCAAATCAGTAATGAGCGAGGTAAAAACTTGGTTGTGTTAGATAGTCAAGCGAAGGAGGTCTCCAAGGAAGCTATAGCCCTACGAGAGCTAAGCTTAGCCATTGGTGAGCGTAGAGTGAGAGATTATAGTGAATCCCCGATTTATTATCCGAGGAGAATTGACTTTCCGTTATTCAAAATGGCTAGACGAGGGAAGATCTTTGGAGTATGATGGAGCGGCCTAACGGTTCGGCTCTTTTTGCCTATGTTTCATCTTCAGTTGTATGAGTTGCATTTTCTTTTTGTTATAAAATGATGTATTATGAAGTATGTAAAGCCTACGTGCTCATCATTTTGAATATTTAGTTAATAAAAGCTTCGACATCTTTCTATACATGACGTTGTTTATTATGATTATTGAAACCCATTTAATAAGTTGGGAACATCGACCTTACTCTATGATCACATCGACAAATGATATTGACTTACGGTATCCAACAAAATAGCCTCAACCGTATAAAGAATTTGATAGGTCGGATGGTTACTCGTGAAATTGAATAGATGGAAGAAATCCAATGGTTACTAATATAAGTAAGCATATCATTAAACCAACAATAAGCAAGCTCACCAAAATAGGAAAAAGAAGAAGAGCTCTTTTGTCACCCCTATAGATGGTTACTCTATATCCGAGTCTTGAATATCGTATATATTATTAATATGTTATTCATATATTGTACTTTGTTGCTTCTTTTATGTACAAAAATATAGGTCCTATCGATAAAACCACACATCGTCCAATAGTTTATAAGACCAAACTAAGAGAAAATAAAAAACGAAGAAAGAGCTCGATTGGAGGAAACTTATCAATAAAAGATCACAACATTAAAGGAAGAAGTTGGAAGGCTTCGTCGCCCTTTTTAAATAGAGCATTCAAGCATAGGTCGTTCTTAGGTCACCTCCCAACCCAATTATAGGTTAGTCATCTACTCGTCGCCTCCGAAGCCGCATTTGTCATCCCTCCGTGGGCTTCCCAATAGACGACTCGGATTCCTCGGCTTTATATGCCTCGACAAGGGAACCTCATCATTGATAACTCGACCAATACATCAATACGGTGAGACATGCTTGAGCTAGTCCCTCCGAAGACTCATATCCCTCTCGCCACAATCATACATTGAACTAACGACCGATGATCGCAAAAGAGAGAAGGGGTTTACCGAATCGAAGTTGAAAAATTCATTACCATTGGAAAGCGACTTCGGGCCATCAAGGATATAGATGTGTATGACCCTCTCTTAACAATGTGATGATTCCGAAGAAATTCGAGCTATCAAAGTTTCCTAAGTTTACTAGCGACCTATGCCCGAGGACCCACTTAAGAGTATACTTGAACAAGATGACTAAAGTAGCCCATCACGAAACTTTGCTAATATACTTCTTTTTTAGAGTCTAGAGGGATCCGCCTTCACTTGGTTTATCGACTTAGATCGGACTAAGATCAAAAGGTAGAGAGACTTGGTTGAGGCCTTCATGAGGTAATACAAGTTTAACTTAACTCCGAACAAGTTTAACTTATAATCAATAGAAAAGGGTGCCAAGGAGTCCATCAAAGAGTATGCTCGGAGGTGGCAAGAAATGACTTCAAGAATTCGACCACCATTATTAGAGAATGAGTTATTCATGCTCTTTATAAATACTTTCAAGTTGCCTTATTATGACTATCTAATAAGAAATGAATCAAACAGCTTTGTTGAGATAGTATCTACTACTGAGCGTATTAAACAAGCCATTAAAGCAGTAAAAGTTGTCGGATTCTACCAAGTTAAGTTCCAAAAGGAATAATTTTGAGAAAAGAAAAGAAGTAGGCGTTCATCGTGGTGAAAGGCCCATTTTTCTACCAAGAGGTCGTTGCGAAGCTCCATGAAGAGCAAACAATCAATTTATGCCGTACAATAATATGGTTAATCCTGTCTCCCAATTCACAACACCAAGAGCTATCATACCCCCTAACATTATTAGTTTGACGACCTAGTCTCCAATTCTTACATAGCCTCAAATGCAAGTTGTTCATAAAAATCCACTAGCCTTCGGATAGTCCAATAACTAGCGAACTCCCTTCAACCAAAATGATTAAAGGAATAGTAGAAGTGTAGAGTACAAAAACATCTTACCACCACTCCCCATCTTCCTAAGAGACTTGTTTAAGCACTCGGTGACCGTCGATCGAGTGGCTCTAATTCGGATGCTTCCATTGCAACCACCATATCCAAGATGATATAGGACGAATGAGACTTGAGAGTACCATAGTGGTGCAGTGGGGCACAACGTTGAGGTTTATGTCGATTTCAAAAAGAAGGTGAAGTTGTTGATAGACCAAATATGGATCACATTTGAGGACATACCTAGTTCTCTAAATATGAATTCAAATCTACTCGCCAAATCATACTAGAACCAAAGGAATAAACATGGTGTCATATGATGATGTGGTATATGATAGTCGAGGATCAAGCCTAAAGATTTTTATGGCCGGATCGTTCGACTTGATGAATGCTAGGGGTGTTGACATGAAACCTTCGAAGTGCAAGCTTTTGTTAATCTGGAACAAGTATTATAAGTTTCACCAAACAAAGGGGCACAACATTGATGACTATACTTGAATTCCATCAACTTTTCCAAATCATGCCGATACTAGGGACTTTGAGGATGGAGAAAGGAAAAAAAATGCCAAAGTGGATGTGTTGATTACCGATAATGGCATTAACGATTCCGCACCTTTCGGATATGAGCCAACCGAGGTAGGTCCTATGAAGCCGATTCTAAAAATGCCTACCCCTATGAAGACCGATGGTTAAGCCTTTCCTTATAACTACGGATGCTCTAGCAAATCACATGTTATTATAAAGATCTCTACAATGGGAAAATGGATATTGGAGGAGTTATATGCACGGGAAGGTTCCATATCTCGGAAGAGCCGAGAATAGAGAAGGGAAAAGACATTGAAAAAGCTACTAAAAAAAGGGTTGAGCAGATCTTCGATGAATTTTGAGATGAAAAAACGGATTGAGAATTATAAGGTGGTGAAATTTTTGAAATTGATGAAGCACAATAAGTATAGTATAATGGATCAGCTTGAACAAGATTCCAAGTACGTATATCCTTCTTATCACTAATTTTGAATTTTGAGCCTCATCGAAAGGCGTTTCAAAAGATGCTCAACGAGGTGTATGTTCCACAAGAATACTCTCGATTCGTAGAGCACTTGGTGGGTAGAGTACAAGCTACTAATTACTTGTACTTTACCGAGGATGCGTTGGGAGTCGAAGAGACCGGACATAATAAAGCCTTGTACATCACTATCAAATGCAAGGATCATGCAGTGGCTAAGGTATTCATTGATAATGGGTTTGCTCCGAATGTACCGCCAAAATATGTCTTAGATAGTCCGTCAATTGATTTTTCGCACATGAGATCGAGTAAGATGATGACACGAGCTTATGATGATACCCTTCGCCGAGTTATTAGTGATATGGAAATTGATCCGGGTATTGGGTCACGGTAGTTTCAAACCATTTTTCAAGTAATTGACATCCATCCTTCTTATAGTATGTTGTTAAGGAGACCATGGATTCATTCAACGAAGGCGATCATATCCTCATTACATCAAAGATTTAAATATATAGTTAATGGGAAGTTTATCATTGTGAAGGTCGAGGAGGCTATAACTATAGCCAAGAATGTGGCGATCCCTTACGTTGAGGCAGATGCGGGCGATGAAGGTAACCTACATACTTTTGAGATTGTTAATGCGGAGCCGGTTCTAGAAAATTCATAAGTAAAAAGTCGTAAGTCGTCTAGTATTGTTAAAATGGTGGCGAAATACATGATAAAGGCCGAGTTATCATCGTTTTGCATGGATAATTGCTTGTTTAATGATTGCAAGCATGTGAAGTTAGGGATGACCAATCAAAATTTTAGATTGGGGTACAAGCCATCTAGGGAGGACTATCGGTGGATGGCCGAGTTGAAGAGAGAGAAGAGATTAGCCCATCTTAAGGGGCGAAATCCCAATTATGGAGATTATTAATATCCCTCATATCCATTACATTTCTATGACCTTCATATGTGACGTTCATGGGTGATAAGGATCTTAGCTTAGGTCACATCTTTAGTGACATGACAGTTAACACCTTAGGGGCGGTAGTGAGTAGGGATAGTGATCGGTACATACCACCAACATCATTGCCAACCAAATCTGTTGTGGTGCCTCTTTTATAACTCGAGCATCAATAATATAGAGAAAGCTTTTGACATTGGGCAAATTATATGACAGATGTGCCGAGAACGAGGATCCGACCAATTGGTCCGAGGAGGAACTCGTTGATCGTCTATAAGCTCGAGTAACTTTGAGCTTTTAGTTGAATTATGGGTCAAATCCTAGAAAGGAATATTTGATGTGGAGCCTTGTTTTTTCATCTATAATAATAATACATCAAACTATGTAGAATTTTGTTTTAAAATAGTCTTGTTTGCCTTCTTTTTCTCTTCCCTTTATTTGCACTTTTATTTTATTTCGGAGACATGTATTATGATCACCTCTTTAAAAATGAAAACGCTTACACTAAAAGTGATTGACCTAAATTTGATGAAACTTTAATTGGAATGGATAAAAGAGAGTGGGGAGAGGATGACATAAAAGAATTCATAAAACCGATAAAATTGTCGAACACTTTATCAAGCTCGCATTAAAAAGAGTTAAAAATGATAAATGTGGGGATTAATGAGAACATACGAGAGCTAAAAGTTGAGACCATAATGGAGGATGTTCAAAAGGAAAGCTTGATTTCACTTTTGAGATAATACTCCGATGTATTTGCTTGGCCATATACCGACATGCAAGAGCTAGATACCGAGATAGTGGAGGATAGATTACCTATGAATCGGAGGTGCAAACCAATAACACAGAATTTGAGAAGGACAAGGTTGGATATACTCGTTGAAAGTAAAAGAAGAGATCAAAAAGCAGTGGGATATCATATTTCTAGAAATGGTAGAATACCCTTAGTGGATGTCGAACATAATTATAGTGGGTAAGAAAGATGGAAAGATTCAAATGTGTATGGATTATCGTGATTTGAACAAAGCTAACCCAAAGGATGACTTTCCTTTACCACATATAGATGTTCTGGTTAATAATGATGCAAAAAATGCCACTTATTCATTCATGGATGGGTTTTTGGGGTATAATCGGATCAAGATGGCAGTAGATGACAAACAAAAGATGACATTTGTCACTCCTCGAAGGAGTTTTTGCTATAAGGTTATGCCTTTTGGATTGAAAAATGTTGGGGCCACTTACCAAAAAGCTATGGTTACGTTATTCCATGACATGATATATAAGGAGGTTGAAGTGTATATAGATGATATGATTGCCAAATCTAAGAAAGAGAGGGAAGATCATATGATAATCATGAGAAAACTATTTGATAGATTAAGGAAATACCAACTAAGGTTGAATCTTGTAAAATGCACTTTTGGTGTGAAGTCGGAAAAATTACTTGGTTTCATAGTAAGTACTAAGTGGAATTGAGGTTGATCCCGATAAGTCAAAACCATCCAAAACATGTCTCCACCGTCAATTAAGAAAGAAGTCGAAGCTTTCTAGGTCGTTTAAATTACATTGCTTGCTTCATCTCTCAATTAACCAACACTTGTGAGTCAATATTCGGATTATTACGAAAGAAAAATCCCGGTGCATGGAATAAAGACTCGTCGGAGGCCTTTGATCGAATCAAGCAATAACTACAAAACCCACCACTACCGGTATCGTCTATGCCGGGAAGATCGTTAATTCTATATTTGTCGAGTGATGTAAATGGTCGTGGGAGGTGTCTTGGGTTAGCAAGATGAGTCGAAAGGAAGGAACATGCCATATACTATTTAAGTAAAAAGTTCACTAATGACAAGTCAAGATACAATGCACTAGAGAAGATGTGTTATGGTTTAGTATGGTGTGCATGACGGCTCATACAAGTACATGCTCTATTACACCACTTGGTTAATCTCAAAAATAGATCCTTTTAAGTACATCTTTGAGAAGTCATACTTGTCTAGTCGAATTGCAAGGGCAAGTCCCGTTATCCGAATACAATATTGTATACATGACCGGGAAGGCGATAAAAGAGAGTGTCATAGCGAATCATTTAGCGAGATAATGCAATACACGACTATGAACCTTTGAGATTTGATTTTTCCGATAAAGTAATGGTGGTAGTTGAGAAAGGAGAGCTGAAGTTGAAGGATGATATGTGGGTTTTATATTTTGATGGGGTTGTAAATATGTCAAGAAATGGTATCGGGTCGATCTCGATTTCGGCGAAGGAAGACAATTCCCTATGGCGGTCAAGTTATAGTTTGAATGCACAAATAACATCATTGATTATAAAGCATGTGTGGATGCCCTATAAGCGACCTTGGAGATGAAGATAAGCAAACTTGATGTATACGATGACTCTTTGATCATAATTAGTCGAGTGAAGGAAGAGTGGCAAACAAAAGATGAAAAGCTAAACCCATATCGAAGTACTTAACAAAGTTGGCCAATTAGTTTGAAGAGATTGAGTTCACTCATTTGGGTATAGAGAAGAATCACTTTGTTAATGCACTAGCAACATTGGCTTCCATGATCGAAATTGAATGTGGGGTGAAGATTCAACCCATTTGTATTGAAACTAGAAATACTCTTGTGTACTCGTTGTGGTTTGATAGAAGAAGAGCTAGATGGGCCGTGGTACCATGACATCAAATAGTTTATTAAAAATAGAGAATCTAACCGATACAACCAAGAATGATAGAAAGATGCTAAGAAGGTTGGATATGGATTTTTATCTTGAAAATGAAATCTTATACAAGCAAAGTTTTGATGGCTCTCTATTAAGGCGTTTGGATGCGATCAAACAAAGAAGATTATAAGAGAGGTCCATGAAGGGATCTAGACTACACATGCTAGAGGACATATCATGACTCGATAGATTAAATGATGTGGTTATTTTTGGACCACCATTGAGAAAGATTATATCGACTATGTTTGAAAATATCACAAATGCCGATTCATGCCGATTAGATAAATGCTCCACCAAGACCTCCTTTTCAACATAGTATCACCCTAGCCGTTTGTAATGTGGGACATAGATGTCATCCGATCGATAAATCCTAAGGCAAGCAATGATCACTCGCTTCATTTTGGTAGGAATTGATTATTTCACCAAGTGGGTCGAGGTTGCTTCCTTTGCATATGTGACTCGAAGGTCATTTATCGGCTTGTTAAAAATGATATAATATGCGTATATGGCCCTCCTAAAAATTTGGTAACTGCATAATGCTTAAAACTTCAACGGTAAAATGATAACAGATTTGTCCCGACGATGGAAGATAAAGTATCGTAATTCCTCTCCGTATAGACCCAAGATGAATGGAGTCCCGGAAGCGACAAATAAGAATTTGAAGAAGGTCATCCAAAAGATGGTGGTGTCATACAAAAGCCGACATGAGTTACTACCATTTGCTTTGCATGCTTATCGAACAACTATCGAACTTTAACAGGAGCGATTCCTTACTCTCCGGTATACGAAATGGAAGCGATGACGCCACTAGAGATCGAGATACCCTCTCTAAGGGTCCTAAAGAAAGTTGAGTCAAAAGAATCGAAATGGGTAAAAATTTGATACAAACAAATTGAATCCGATAAGTGAGAAGTGACTTATCGCAATATGTCATGCCCAGTTGTATTAGAAAAGAATAGCCGGATCATATGATTAGAAAATACGATGGAGGAGTTTTCGTGAAGAAGAATTAGTATTGAAGAAGGTGCCTGCAGATACCGGGGTAGATCGGAGTAAATGGGCACCAAACTATGAGGGTCCCTATGTGCTGAAAAAGGCATTTTTTGATGGAGCTCTCATTCGAAAAACATGGATGATTATAAATTGTCCAAGACAATGAATTTGGATGCCGTAAAAAAATATTTCATTTAAATTGTAACTCTCTTTAATTCAAAGCAATGAATATTCATCAAATTTCGTATAGTCTAATTTATGTGTTAGAATTTTTTCTTACTTCTTATTTTCTTCGATTGCCTCTCATGATTAAACTTACGATTGTTTTAATTGTTTTTGAAAAAGCCATATTCTCCAATGTGATCGATCCCTAAAAGCCTATTTTTTTGGTTCTCCACATAATGATGTATTCATATTATCTATGAAACATAATAAAAAAAATTCAAAATATCAAAGAATGACATGATAAAAGGGTTTACCAAGATCTTTATTACAATCGGACCTTTCAAATCATGCTTACTTGGAAAACAAATCGTAGGACACCTCATGTAGTAAACTAAAAGAAGTCCACACAGGGGAAAACTTGAGGGTTCAATAGATAAAATTCGAGTCTAAAAAAAAGAGAGTCATCACATCCCCAAACACTAATCGGATGGTGTTGATATGATCAAAAGATCTCTTATCAATGACTATGGTATAATATGTGGATGGGCTACCCTTGAAAAAATGTCGGTAAGTTTTGCACTTCAATTGTAAACAAGAAAGTGTCATCAAGCAAGAAAAAGAAGTGTGGTTGGAACGTTCGGGACTTATACTTCCAACAATGAAAGGCACGATTTACAAGCCAGGAATGCATATCAAATAATAGTCTTCTAGGCCCGTAGTTATCTCACTTATGAAGATTTTTCGTAAATAACTATTCTTAATCTTTCCCGCCAAAGTTGTCCATGTAAAGCAAGACTTGAGTAGTTAGTTGTGTCCAAGCATATAAAAAAAAATTGATTGATGTGTCCCATCACGTCGACCTAAGTCAATGCGGTCCGTCATGTTAGCTTAAATAAGATGTGGTTTGTCACGTCCTTCTAAATCCTAGTGGTCCGTCACCTCTTGTAAAACCGTAGTGGTCCGTCACATCCTACAAGTTTATAGTGGTCTATCACATCTTGTAAAATTAGAGTAGTTTGTCACATCCTACAAGTTCGAGTGGTCCGTCATATCTTTCAAAATTAGAGTGGTCTATCACGTCTTTCAAAATCGGAGCAGATCATCACGGCTTTCAAAATCGAATGATTTGTCACGTTTTTCAAAATCGAATGATTTATCACGTCCTACAAGGTCGAGTGATTTATCACGTCTTTCAAGATCGAATGGTCCGTCACATCCTATGAGGTCAACGTGGTCCGTCATACCTTACAAAATTAACAATTGACCATTTTCTCGCCAAATAGTCAATTATCAATTAGGTTCAATGATTTTCTATTTCGTTTTCGTATTTACCTATTACTTGTATTGTATGTTCTCGACCCATTTTTTATTTCTTTACAAAGCTTACTATACAGAGCTAAGGAAAACTTTTCTTTTCATTGACTTTGCACCATAAGCATTATAAAGATTGGGTAATTGTTAACACCTAATTTTTACTCCTTTTTATTTATTTATTTATTATTATGAAAATACCAAAAGATAAAAAAATAAAAACAGAAATAGAAAATAGAAAAAGAAAGAAGAAAAAAGATTAATTAGGATAGTTAGCTTAAAAAAGGGCGTTTAATTCAAAAATAAAAAGTTAGAAATAATTAAAAAGATAATTGAGGGCCCAATTGAAAAAAATCAAAACTTCAAACCCTTTAATTAAAATGACGAGGGATACAATTGAAATCAATTAAAATAAAAAATCTCAATTATTGGCAAATGGAGGCTTAAATTAAAGCACAAACAAACAAATTGAACCCAAATAAATGCATGGAAGAAAATCAAGGACCAAAGTGGATGTTTTTAAAAAACCCTACACATATAAGATTGCCATACATTTTTTGATATAGACCACTATTCACTATCGCCCTAAAAACAGAACAACCGACCACAACCTTCTCTCTCACGCTCATGCAGCCCTACTAGCTTCTCTATCGTTGACTAGCTCTCTCACCTCCGCCTCTCTTGCCACCCTCCACACTCTAATAGCCAACCACGCCCATGGCTCTCTCTCTCACCCGCAGCCTTCTTTCACATGCTACCAATGCCTTCGACCTCTCTCACATTACAACTCCTTAGAACGCCACAACCCCTTACCCAAGCTCTCCCCCTACACATTCCTCACACCAGCCTCAACCACACAACCTTGCCTCGCAAAGACTAGCCTTCACTCCTACCCTCAAATCATGAGCCATGGCTTCCCCACGTAACCTGCTAGCGTCACGCTATAGCCATTGCAGCACCGGCTCCCCCTCTTACCCATATTGCCATAGTAACCCCGTTCCGGACCATAAATACAACCCCATTCCGGACCTAAAATACACCTCAAAACAAACCCCATTCCAAACTCCCTAACATTCCATAGCAGCCCCTTTCACACATCACACACACCTACTACCAGCCCTCTCCCTCATGCCTAAAACACAATGTAAAACGATCATTCCAGCCTTGAAACACAACCATGCACCATCCCTCACGCCATGCCTTTTTCCATGCTACAAACATCTTCTCTCCAGCTCTACACCCAAATCTAAAATGCACCACCACAGCCCCTCCAAACTCGATCCGAAACATTGCAACAAAATTACAAAAAGAGAGAGAGAGAGAGAGAGAGAAAATAAAGGATAAAAAAAGGAAAAAAGAATCGAAATTAAAAAAAAAAGACCTTTTATGGTGGTTTTGTTGTTGTTTTGTTTGATTTTTTTTGACGTAAAATATATTTTAGAGGATATTTTGGTTGTTTTAATAGGATCCGCACCACACATTATCTACCAATAATCACTTTTTTTTTCCGGCTAATCGAATATTCGATTATCATCGGGAATGAAGAGAGTAAGACTAACTCCAAATCAGATATTGGAATCATAGAATCTTTGGGTAAAGATTTTAGAACTACTGTACTTTCAAAACATAATTTGTGTTTGCTTTGCGATGAGTGATTAATTGATTGTAGTGTGCAATATGGGTTTAAAGCTACCGATGGCGTTCAAAGTTATTTTGTATATTTTTGTATCCATTTTCTATTTTTATATTTTATGTTCTCCCTATTTTATTATTGGTTTCGATTTTTCATTTCTTGCCTTTTTGTTCCCGATTGCATCATGTTTGAAAATAAGTCGCTTCGTAGCTTCCCACTTATGTGACAAAGCCGTCGAAGAGCTTCAAAATATTTTTTTGTTTAATTGTTTGCATGTGTGAAAATAAGCTATTGTTAGCTTTCGATTTATGTGATGAATTCGTTGAAAGGCTTCGAAATATTTTTGTTGATTTGTTTACGTGTTCGAAAATAAGTCACCGATAGCTTCTCACTTATGTGACGAAGCCGCCAGCGGCTATTCAAAATAGTCATTTGCTCCTTTCCCGAGTGACATGAAGTTGTCGATGACTTTCCACCTTTGTGACGAAGTTATCGTAGCTTCTTATATCCATGACTCGAAGTCGTCGGTGGCTTCCCACTTATGTGAGTGAAGTTGTCGGTGACTTATAGCTCATGCTAGTAAAAGATTATTTATCTTTAGAAACTCACCTAATTTTCGATAATAGGTCGTGTTTGCTAATGATTAGCCAAAATTCTAAATTTTTTACCTTTTCCCCATTTGGGAAAGGCGTATTGGCGTTGGATCGGCCTAAATGCCCGAACTACCCCGTTTCACACTTGAAGCATCTCGTCCTATAATTTTATCAAATAAATTCACATGAATAGGCATAGAGGTATAACGGAACAAAGAACTAGGTTTTTACATTCATAGACGAACAATACAAGTCTACCTTAGGTAGGACGGGATGGTGGTGACATCATATCTTTCTCATACGTAATCGAACCTTTATCTAGATATCTATGTAGACTAGTATATTTAGGGCTTTCCTAGTTTTCCCAATTAGCTAGGTGGTGACTCCCTTATCTCGACCCCTTTCCCCACTTGTGTTGGGCCGACGTCGACAAAACTAATGACAGATAAACACACACACACACACACATATAACAGATTCAAAGTATATAGAATAAATAGAAAAAAAAACCACCAAAATTGTGGAAATATATTGAAGTCAATATATTAAAATAAAAACTACAAAAAATTGATTCGATAAATCCCGAATAAATATATATAAAAAAGTAAATAAAACTTGTGAATTTTTTGAACTCATTATTATTTGTTTAAAAAATGTTTGAGCCAAATCATCTAAAACATATTTTTAACTCGCTCTCTCTCTCTCTCTCTCTCTCTCTCTCTCTACACACACACACACACACACACACACACACATACATACATGTATGTATGCATATATGTATAACATTCATTCAAAAATATAAAAATAATTTATCGTATAAATTATAATAATATATTTTTTAAAAATAAAACATTGACGTTCTAAAATTTTATTCCAAAATTCATATATTAAAAAAATAAATTTATTAACAAATAAAATTAAATCAAAAAATTAATTTAATGAGAAATTTAATAAGAAACAAATAATTGAATAAATTTTTTTAAAATAATAAGAATAAAATAATCGGATATGTATGTTAACATCAATGTCAAAGATATAATTAATATTGGTTCAGGGACATTAAAAGGATCAATAATATATATGTTTTCTTTCCCGATGAAGGGACCAATTAGATATATCCGCTTAATATGTACATAACTTATTGGAAATCTAGTTATGCTATGACAATATGTATATTCTTTTAAGGGTTTCATTTCGCCTCTTCGTGATCCATTCCTAAAACACATCAAGATTTAAAATAATTAGCCAACTTTTTTTTTTTTTTTTGCTCTATCATGAGATTGGTGGTCACACTTTTAAAAATATAAAATAAATCATAGGAAGAAAAAAAAAGAGCGAGGTCGCACTTGATCGGTATATATATTAATTTTTTAAAATATTAAGTCAAATTAATTTTTTAATTGATGATTATTTTTTAAAAATTAAGTAAAATTATCTAAAATACACTTTTAGTCTCTCCCTCAATCAGAATTTATATATGCAATTATGCTACTTTCATTTAAAAATCATAAAAAAATATAAATCATATAAATTATAATAATATATTTTAAAAAATAAAATAATCAAGTTCTAAAATTGTATTTCAAAATCCATATATAAAAAATAAAATTTATTAACAAATAAAATTATATAAAATTAAAAAATTAATTCGATGAGAATTTTAATAAGAAACAAAAAATTGAAGAAATAAATTTTAAAAAATAAAAATAATATAATCAGAAATATATGCTTTAACTAAAAATTTAAACATATATATATATAACCATAAAACCGTACGCAAAACTAAAAAAAATAATGATCTTTTTCATATTTTCACACTTGATTTAATGATAAAAAAATATAAAAATAAATTATTAGAAGGAAAAAAGAAGAAGAAGGCAAACGATGGTTGGGACTACTTGTGCGAGCTCGCTTAAGCTCGTTTCTCAAGGCCAGCTCTATAAAAAACGCTTTTCCAAGCCAGTCCTAAAAAAAAAGAAACTACGAGTAAAATGAGTCGAGCCAGCTGTTGAAGCTTGCTTCTCAAGGCCAACACTAAAAATAAATAAATAAATAAAGCGCTACAGTAAATGAATAGGAAAAACCCTAGTTTTTTTTATTTTTTTTAGAAAAATTAAAATATCCGAAACACACTTCTAGCTCTCTCTTTCTCATCGAATTTATACATGTAACAACGTTATTTTCATTGAAAAATAGAAAAAAATCAATCATATAAATTATAATAATATATTTTAAAAAATAAAACAATCGAGGTTCTAAAATTTTATTTCAAAAGCCATGTATAAAAAATCAAATTTATTAACAAATAAAATCATATAAAAATTTAAAAATTAATTCGATGAGAATTTTAATAAGAAAAAAACAATTGAATAAATAAATTTTAAATAATAAAAATAATATAATCACATATATATGTTCAAACTAGAATTTTTTAAAAATATCATATATATTCTATTACTTGTCGAACTATACGTAAAATAAAAAAAAATAACAATTTTTTTTAAAAATATTTTCACACCTAATTTCATGATAAAAAATATAAAAAAATTATTTATATAGAAAGGGAACAACTGCGATATGATATTTAAATAAATCATTTATTAATAAATATTATATTATTATACCAATATATTTAAAATAATATTTAACTAATGCAATGTCATATTAATTTAATTATAAGGTATAATTATCAAATATATTATATTACTAAAATACTTATCAATTTTTATATATATATTCAAATTGTAAAATAATATATCAATATATTATCTATATCATAATATAAAATAATAAAAAAGTATTATATTGTATAACAAATACAATATTCACAATCAAAATACAAATAACTATTTTATAATAATTATTTAATATTTTTTGTAAAATATAATGATAATATATTATAATTATTAACTATAAATAATTTATTATTAAAAAAATATTTCTAATAAATAAGGATCTAAATGATATATTTGACCATATAATAATAGTCCTACAAAAAAAAAAAAAAGTCTGGACGTTAAAAAAAAAACAAAAAAACACCTGGATAAATACAATATTCACAATTAAAATACAAATAACTATTTTATAATATTTATTTGATATTTTTTTTAAATATAATGGTAATGTATTATAATTATTAACAATAAATAATTTTATTATTTTTTAAAAATATATTTCTAATAAGGACCTAAATAATATATTTAACCATATAATAATAGTGCTACAAATATAGAAACTGAAAAAAAGAGAGGCTAGACGTTAAAAAAAAACTACTATTTTTTTGTAAAATATAATGATAATATATCATAATTATTAACTATAATAATAGTCCTACAAACACTTTAATAGTTAGAAAAGAGGATAAATTATTATATTATCTCCAAGGCAATGAAGGTTGCGAGTCTATTCATTGGAGAATGGAGAACGATGTATGAGTGAAGAAGTCAATATATATCGTTGGATTTAGAAGAATGGACAGCGTTAAAAAAATAGCCGGGGAGGGGGGGCAATTGCTACGACAAACGGTAATGGCCAAAAGGATAAAAAAAAATTATTTTCAAACCAAACGAGACTAATTAATTTATTCCCCCCAAAATTATTTTTTTGGTTCTTTTTTCTATTTCTTAAAAGAAAAAAATAAAAATAGTAAAATAGTGAAAATGATAAAAAAAATTAGTTTTTCAAACCAAAGGGACTAATTAATTTATCTCTCAAAGAATGAGGGACCAAGATGCAAAACAAATATGCATAAATAGGGACTTTGAGTGTGTAGCTAGAGTGAATAAATAGGAGCAACCCCACTTCTTTTAGCATTTTTTACTAATTAGATACTCGTGCTACGTCGCGGTCAAACAACCATTACATACATAGAGTTAACAATTTGTATGGTGTACTTGTGAATGAAAGTTTTATTTTCGGTGATTAATGTAAACTCGAATCTATATATTGAGTGAAATCGTTTGATTTATATATATTTATTAACAAAATATTTAATAATATTAGCATAAAAAAATTGTATTTGAATAATTAGGAGGTTCTTTCAAAACATTATTTAACTTATTTTATTTAAAAAAAATTAGAATATAAAAAAATAAAAAAATAATAATTAGTATTATTTGTGCGGATATATAGTTAATTTCTAAAAAAAAACTAATGAATATATATAAGCAAATAAAACTTGTGATATTTTAATTGATTATTAATTTTTTTAAAAAAATTGAGCTAAACTATCTAAAACATACTTTTCACTCTCTCTCTCTCTCTCTCTCTCTCTCTCTCTCTCTATATATATATATATATATATATAATTAGAATTTATAAATTATAATAACATATTTTAAAAAATAAGACACTCATTTAAAAAGCATAAAAATAATTTATTATATAAATTATAATAATATATTTTTTAAAAATAAAACACCAAAGTTCTAAAATTTTATTCCAAAATTCATATATTAAAAAACCAAATTTATTAACAAATAAAATTATATCAAAAAATTAATTTGGTGAGAATTTTTATAAGAAACAAATAATTGAAGAAATAAATTTTAAACAATAAGAATAATATAATTAGATATATATGTTCAAACTAAAATCTTAAAAAATATCATATATATTTTATCATCTTCAAATTATACATAAAATTAAAAAAATAACGATTTATTTTCTCTATTTTTCACACTTAATTTTATGATATATATGGCCTATCCTAGCTGCACAGGGCATTTCTTCCTCTCGTGTGTATGTGTGTGAAGAAAAAAAAAAGAAAAAGAAAAAAAGGCTAAGCGTACTGAAAATAAAAACTACAACAAAATTGATTCGATAAATTCTAAATATATATATATATATATATATATATATTGTGAATTTTTTTAATGATTGTTAATTTTTTTTAAAAAAAAGTTGAGTCAAATTATCTAAAATATGCTCTCTCTCTCTCTCTCTCTCTCTCTCTCTCTCTCTCTCTCTATATATATATATATATATATATATATATATAATCATAATTTATAAATTATATTAATATATTTTTAAAAATAAAAGATTCATTTAAAAAGCATAAAAATAATTTATTATATAAATTATAATAATATATTTTTTAAAAATAAAACTACAATGTCCTAAAATTTTATTCCAAAATTCATATATTAAAAAATTAAATTTATTAACAAATAAAATTATATCAAAAAAATTAATTAGATGAGAATTTTGATAAAAAATAAATAATTGAAGAAATAAATTTTAAACAATAAGAATAATATAATCAAATGTATATATTCAAACTAAAATTGTAAAAAATATCATATATATTTTTACTTTTTTAATATCTCTATTCTTCTTTTTTTCTTTGTGTGTGTATATATATATATATGAAGGAAAAAAAAAAAACCCTGGCGCAAATTGCTAACCAAGTAAAAAAAAAAAATTACTATAATAAATGAATAGTAAAAACCTTATATTTTTTAGTTTTTTTTTTAGTAATAATACCTAGTCAACCAAGGTAAGTGTATTGAAATTAAAACTACGAAGGATAATGAAACAAAACAATTTGCATTAATATGAGGTTTTTTTTTTTAAAAAAAAACGTTTGCAAAACATAACTTCACACCGCCATGACTTACTAGCTACCTAGTTCGTCTTTCGCCATTTTTGGGAGCATTCTTTCTTCTAAGCCTCGATGTTGACCACCTTTAGCTATTCTCACAAACCATGCAGGTTTTGTCGTCCCAAACATTGAGACTCCAAATACAAATCCACATCCATAACCCTGCTACAGCTTTCCATCCAAATCCTCTCCAAACATTGAATCTCTTCTTTTTGGAAGTTTGATAGAGGCAGTACTTGTTGTCCCTCACCAATATTTTTGCATTTTTCTTCCAGCGAAAATCCACATAAAGCCAAGTTCCCTTCGTATGAGCCATGTTCAAATGTGTCGAACTGCTTACCTAGAGGTATGGGTCCCTCTAGTTGGTTATACGAAAGGATCAAGACTTCAAGAGATGTTAAATCTGCCAATTGCTGAGGAATCCTTCCAGCAAGCAAGTTTGAAGAGAGGTCCAACGATTCCAAATTAGTCAAATTCGCTAATGATGGCTGGATATAACCTGAAAGGCTGTCGTGAGAAAGATTGAGATCTTTCAGCGATTCAAGCTTCCCAAGTGACTATGGAGTTTTCCCTGTGAATCTATTGCCGGATAAATCAAGGGTTGTGAGGGCAGTTTGAATTTTTGCAAACTCAATCTCCAATCCTTTCCATGTCAATATTACAGACTAATCATAATAAGTAAAATCAGTTAAATTTTTAGCCTTCATGTATTCCATATTCTGATCCGTTGGCCATGGACCACTCAAGGTATTGTTGGAGAGGTCAAGAATCCGTAATTTTAGCAGTTGGACCCTTCAAAGAACCATGGAATTTATTTGATCGTAGAACAAGAATCTTCAACTCTGAAAGCATTTCTAGAAATGAGGGGAATGTATCATCTATCCTGTTGTTGCCGAGGTCAAGAAATTCTAAATTCATACAATTGATGACAGATGGTGGTATGACCCCTTTCAATTGATTGTCATTAAAGTTGAGATATCTAAGTAGCGAAGATACTTGAACATTTGAAAAGCCAGGTTAAGGTCTTCCTTTCTTGTAATTCAGTCAGATGCTTTTCCTTCTAATACAGCTTAACCAGATCATTACACAAAGGAGTTAAAAACTATTTAAAATCAACTGAAATGTTCTCTTACAATATTCATAAAAAATCCATAGCGTGGTCTTTGGGGAAATATTTTCTTGGATGGAGAATGGAGATGCTTCATCCATCAAGTGATGCTAATGTAATTGAACAGTAATTCGCTGGCCGGAAAATGGAAAATATGGTCATGCACTGAACTAGAATCAATTAGGATTAACCCCTAGGAGAGGGCATATTAATTTTCCAAGATGGAGCTGCATGCTCGATGCAGATATCATCATTTACCGAGCCGGGCAAGGCTATCTAGATGATGACAATTGATTTTATCAGTTCATACATGGTTTCATGGCATGCCTCCGTTTTATTGCAATTTACCAAATTTTAAGTTTTTATTATTAATTTACGATAATTTGAATCTTAAAATATTAATTTTTAAACATATTTTATCTCAATCATATTTTCTTTGATATTTGTACCTAATTCACTTTTAATTTTTTTCACCATTAATTAAAAAAAATTAAAAATGCTTTTCCTCCATTTTTCAAGATATTTTTTTTCACCCATTTACCTATAAATAAATAAAAATTTCATTAAATTTATCATTAAAAATTTTCTCGGTTTTTCCTTAAAAAGAGCTTTCACTTTTTGAACCCATCTTTAAAAAACTAAAAATAAAATAAAATTGAAAAAGTTTTTATAAAAAATAGTTTTCTAACTCTAACAACTTGAAATGCAAATTACATATTCGAATCAATTGTGAGAATGCAAAATTCTATAAAACATGTGAAGATACAAAAATATTAAATAAATATAGCTATATTTAAAATTTAATGATTAACAATTATAAGAATAAATTTATTGGTATAGCAAAAGAAAAGTTTCAGTTTAAATTAATTATTTGATAATTTTACTTGATCAAATTCAACCAATAGATATTTATATTTTATTAATTATAAAAGTTGATTGTGTTTAATGGATAATGATATTACACAAATGTTGTTTTCTAAAATTGAAAAAATTATATACAAATAACAATTTGATTGACCATGAAAAATCAAAGGGATTATTAATATAAGAAAATTTTAAATAGAAAAAATATCTCTTGAAAAATAGAGGAAAAACATTTTGACTTTAAAAGAAAAAATTAATAGCGAGAAAAAAAATAACGATTAGTTGGGTTGACTATTACAAATAACGAAAAAATATATAATTTGGATAAAATTTGCTCAAAAACTAATATTTTGAAGTTCAAATTATCCAAATTGATAATGAAAATATAAAATTATCAAATTATAATAGAACGTGTGTAATTTTGGTCGTTAAACCGTTCAAACATGTTAATAAGAAGGCACAGATTGTTGTCATGATGTAGTCTAATGGCACGAATATGAGATGCAACATGAAAGACATAATCTTAATGTTGAACACCAACAACAAAAGATATAATTTCTCTTTACTATAAGTTTATTCAATTTAGTATTGTAAAGACTAACGATACTATTTATAAAGATTTCTAGTTCATTATTAGTAAATTTTCATTCATATTGTAGTCTTTTAATCTTAGTGTTTCAATGCTTAAATTCTTATTTTTGTGGTTTAATCTTATTATTAATTAGATTGCATATTAGAATAAGAAGTTTGACTTCTTTCTTAATTTATATTTTATTTCAAGTTATTCACTTTTCAAATTAATGACAAAATAGCAACGGATATTCATCCATAGCTAATTAGTGATGAAAATGAATCGTAATCCATCACTAAAAGTGACGCTTTTCTTTGACCATGTAAATTTGCAACGAAAAAAAATCGTCGCTAATATCTCATTGTTAATCCATTGCTAAAGAGTCACAAATATCAACTTTTTATATCGATTGTCGACTAGTCATTAATTAGTCGCTAATTAGAGATGAAATGAACGCCGTCGCTAAAATTCATCGCTAATTAGTAAATTCCTTGTAGTGCTCTGTTTGAAAGGTCATAGTTTCTTCATGAGGGGTTTTAAAGTCTATTGTAGCCTATTTAATTCCTTTAATTTTATTTTCTTTATAACGTTAAACCTCAAAAACATTATACAAAGTAGTTATACTTCACATTTGCAAGTTAGTTTACGATTGAAAAATTGACTATTCTCGCAAAATGCATCTCAATCATTTTTTATTTCTTTTGTTATAAAGTTCTTTTAGTTGAGGCCGACACAAATAAACCCGCAACACCCTCATATGTAATTTTCACTTAATTTGCTTTTGGAAAATCATCCAAATTTCATCCAATTTGAATATGAGCAAGATATATACTAGTAAAAAAATTAACAACTCTAAGCCATGGAAAGTCATTAAAATCTGAATTTCTATTATGAAATCAAAGTCACATATTACATTGGAAAGAAAGTTTGCATATATAAATTTTGAATTGAAGAGAGAGATATCAAACCCTAACTCGAAAGAGTTCTAGCCACAAATGTAATACCCCGAACTCCGTGAATAAATTAAATAATATATTTTAAATGTGTATGGAATAATTACTAGAGGGGTGTTAGAATATTCCTACACTTAGGCTAATTTTTCTATGGTTGGTGAATATTTCATTGGCCTCTCTATACGTGAATAATGCCTTTTATGCAAAATAATTTTTTTGAGTGCCTAAATAAGAGTATAAAAATTATGTGATTAATGAATAAATTACTATATAAATTTCAGGAATTTATTGTAAGAAGCGATTATTTTTTTAATGTGTGTAGAATTGATTATTCACATAGGGATCTAATTGCATGAGAATTAGGGACTCCATTGCATGAAATTAAAAGTTTTGGCTCTCAAATAAATTTGGAAGTAAATTTTAGGGGGTATAAAAATATTTAAAAATCCTAAGAGAAGGATAAAAAATATTCATTTGAAGGTATAAATGTAAGGACTAAAATAAAATAGTGTAACAAATTGAGGGACCAAAATAAATATTTTGGTCAAAATTTTCTTCCCAGCCGGCCACTTCATCTCTTATTTAATGAATCTAATTATGCAATTTAACAAGAAGTCTCATCTTTAGGTACAAATAGATGGTTAGGATTAAAAGAAAATTTAATGGTAGGGATGGAAACAAATGAAGGGCCAAGATGAGAGTCAAACCAATAAAAAGTCCAACATTTTGCCTATAAATTTAGCTTGTTGGATGAGGGAAAAAATGGTGAAAAAATAGGAAAAATCAAGCCAAAATATTGCCACAAAATTACTAAAATCACAAGACCAACTAAACCAAACATTAAACACGTCCTAAATCATCCATCAAGTTTGGAATCATAATTGAAAGATCAGAAATAGTAAGGAAGAAATTTAGAAAGGAGGCCGAAATTTGGAGGAGAAAGGAAGGAAGAAAAGCTTGCAAAAATTCAACTTGAAAAGAATTGAATTAGAGCATTAAAAGTAAGTTAGTCTCACTACATCACAAGAACTTAGTTTTTTGTGTTGAATTGAACGGTTTTAAATAGAAAGATTATATGTATTATATGTGATGATGTTGATGGAAACTTTTGTACATGAACATGTGATTTTTAGATTGGATTTAATGTTATGTAGTTAATTTTGCATGAATTGTTAAGTTTGCACAATTAATTCAAGGTTAATTGAATAAATTGAATTAATTAGGGGTTAGGGTTCTTGGACATGTGAATTGAGAAAAATAATTTAGTGTTGAAATTGATGATGAAATAGACTAATTAAGCATGCAAACAAGTAGTAAAAATAAAAAACTACCTAGCCCAATTCAAGAGGAAAGTTTCGGCCAAATTAGAGACTTTTAGGGTTTATGATGTATTTGATTTATTAATGTTTAATTGATAAAATTCATGATATTAAAGTATGTTTAGATAATTTAGCATGTGAATTAACATTAAAATTAAAAAAATCACCAAGCTTAAAATCGGTTTATATTCAATCAAAATAGGAAAAATTGGGGTTAGAAGTTTAATCCATGTATTATTGTTTTTAGATGCTTTAAATGATGAAGGTAGAATAATTAAATGGGTTAATATGTGAATTAGTAATTAAAATGAAAAATTCACCTAGTTTAGGCCAAGGAAAATTTTGGCCATATATGAAAATTTAGGAGAAAATTTAATTAACCATACCACTATTTAGATTAGTGATTTCATAATTGATTAATTGTAATGCATCCGTTTAATGTGTGGAATTATGTGTTTATTGCATGGTTGCCTATGTTTATGGAAGATGTGAAATGAGTGAATAATTTAGTGCAAGAACTTATTGGTTGAATGATGTTGCCAAAGTGTGAATATATTTATATTATTATTGCACGAATATGTGAAATGAGATATGGTGTAGTACACTCGTGGTAAATGTTCTATTTGATTGGACCGTATATCCCGAATTGAACGTGATGGATTGAAATGTGAAAGACAATGGAATATTATGTGTATTTTTATAATGTTGAGGCATGCAATTTTATTACATAAATGCGCTTTTACTTATGACATGCATTATATTAATTCATGAGAATATGCATTTAAATGCATATGCATGTCAAAACAATTAAAAGCTTTTCCTCATGATTTTTACAAAGGAAAATAAAAAGGTTATCGAGGATTTAATTATCCCCGATATTTCTTCGTTAGGAAGAATTGGTAAAGTCCTCAATATAAAAAAAGGATAAAGGAAAAAGAGGTTTGAACATGTACACATATGTGTACCATATACATTTGGTAGGGCGCTTTCGAAAAAAAAAAAGAAAAAAAAGAAAAGGATTTTAAAGTGTATTCACTTACATAAGAGCATAACATGTATGACTAACTTATTGAGCAATATCTTACCTATTTCTTGTGATGTATGAGTGAAGAACAAAGAAGAATGACCATGTTCACGCTAGAGCTGGTTATTAAAGGTACTCTCTCGTCGATCCGCAAGGTGTATCTTTCTTGTGATTACAAGTTAGACCTATTACACATGGTCATGTTGTTAATTCTTGATATTTTGGTATATGTACTTAGTATGGCTACTATGTTTTATATGATAATAAAAGTAATGACCAAGTAAATAGGTTTAGATGTTTAATATATAAAGGAAGGGTAGGCTTGTAAAAAGGTAAAACTATTTTTGGTAAATCGTGTGATATTAAGCTAGTTATTATGTAAAAAAAAAAAAAAAAGTAGGATGGAAATATGTAAACCAATTTTGGATATACCAATCATGTAATAAAATAGCAACGTGTAGTTATAGTTTCTTTTAGTTCAATACTTGCATACTACCGAGTCAAATAACAATATGGAAAATCAAGTGGATATAGAAATAATAAAGAAAGAATCGGAAAAGAATGATTTATCTTTATAAAAGATAATAATTAATAAAAGGGATAATTTAGGGAAACGATTAAATGGTATCAACTAGATAAATTTATTTTGTCTTCTAGAAAAAGAATTTGATGAAAATAAAAGACACGAACTAAGTTATTTGAGTCTATATTATTAAAATAAAATGTTAAAATAGAATAATTCAATAGTGTATTTTGGGTTGAAATTTGTAAGTAAAGTTCGACTTATTAACTTTTTAATGAGTTTTCGCAGCAAAAATCATAATTAATAATACAATAAGAAGGACATAATGCCTTATGTCTTGCATTTATTGTGAGGTACGATGATAATATCCTCAACTTATTTAGATCGTAGGTCAAAGGTGTTATAAGAAATGTTTTTCTCTTGTTCTTTTCTTCGCAATTGGTGTTTGGATTTGTCCTAGGCCAAAAGGCAACAACTTGATTTGGAATTTACATTTGACATTGCTTTTTTAAAAAAATGTGGATGTAGATTGCATAACCTTCTCCTTAGGGATGGCAATGGGGCGGGGCGGGGATCGCCATCCCCATCCCCGCCCCGCCCCCTTAAAAATTCTCCATCCTCGCCCCGTGCCCCGAACGGGACAAAATTTGCCATGCCATCCCATCCCCGCCCCAAATGAGGATGGGGATCCCCGCGGGGCAAATGGGGCCCCATTTTACTCGTTTGTGTCCGCCTTGTCCCGTTCCATTTTGTCCTGTTTTGACAGATTTTATAATGAGTGCATACAATTTGCATTTTTCATTTCACTAAGTAAGTGTAAACTCGTCAAGTGACTTACTATAAGTTACTCGTTGATAGGGCAAAATGGGATAAGGTGGGCAAATCCCATCCCCGCCCCATCCCCGTCCAAAAAAATTGCGAGGCAAGACGACCTCGGGTCGGATCATTTTGCCATTCCTACTTCTCTTTCGCAACTCGTGTAGAAAGTTGTCGATTGGTCTCCATTTACCTTTTTCTTTTCCCCTTTTTTTTCCCCTTTTAATTGCAACAATGACTTGTGTTTTTAAATTTCCAGCCTTATATGGTATTCAAAAATGTAAAATAGAAAATAAAAAATTCGTGGCTTTTATTTAGAATTTATCAAGAGAAAAAATATAGCTAAAAGAACAAAAAAATAAAAACAAAAATAAAAATGGAGATAATATAAAAACTATTGGTAACAAATTGCAGTGATAAACACACATCAATTTTTATTGACTACTGCTATATATAAACACATATCCATTGGATTGCCTTACAAAAAAGCTAATGAAAACTTCGCTTGTGAAAAATAATAATTACACAAACAAGGAAATATAAGCAGCTAGCTAGCCTGGGAGATGAGTCCCCTCACCTTTACAGCTACCTTTGTAGTCCAAATCCACAGGTCTTCTCTTGAATCTTGAAAAAATTGACAAGAAAATAAGTTTATTGTTATTACAGTTATGATGAATAATGGGAAAGAAATATTTTAACATTAAGTACAGTTCCATCACTTGCCTTCAAATTAACGTGGACTTGATCGACTAGTTTCCCCTTGCAACATTTCTACGACCATTCTTCTGAATCCTTCTTGCCTTTTGACTTCGTTCTCCTCCAACCATCCTCACAAACCATTTTCGTCTCCTTGTCCTAAACACAATGTATCCTATTGAGACTCCAAATAGAAATCCACTTCCATAACCCATTGCCACAGCTTTCCATCCAAATCCCTCTCCAAACGTACGTTGAATCATCTTCTTCTTGGAAGTTTGATGGTGGTAATTTTTTTCCTTCACCATTGTTCCATGCTTTTGGCAATGGAAATCCACATAATCCCAAGTTTCCTTCGTATGAGCCACGTTCGAATGCGTTGAACTGTTTTCCTTGAGGTATGTGCCCTTCAAGTTGGTTATGTGAAAGATTTAAGACCTGAAGAAATGTTAAATCTGCCAAATGTAGAGGAATTCTTCCAGCAAGCAAATTTGAAGATAGATCCAACGATTCCAGATTCGTCAAATTCCCCAATGATGGCTGTATATGACCCGTAAGGCCATTGTGTGAAAGGTTGAGCTGCTCAAGCGATTTAAGCTTCCCAACGAACAACGGAATCTTTCCAGTGAAATTGTTTCCTGACAAATCAATACTTGTGAGCATAGTAAGAATTTTCAATAAATCAATCTTCAATCCTTTCCATGTCATACTCACAGAATAGTCGTAACTTTCATCCTCCATGTATTTCATGTCAAGACCAACGTTCATCATTGCTTTGAAATTCATGAAATACCCTGTTGGTAAGGGCCCACCCAAACTGTTATTGGAGAGGTGAAAAATCCGCAGCTTAGGAAAGGGAGAATTGGCAATAGGCCCCTCCAGAAAACCATGAAGTTTATTGGATCGAAGAACAAGAACTTGCAGCTCCGGAAGTGTTTCTTGAAAGAAGGGAAAGGTGTCATCTGTTATGTTGTTGCCAAGGTCCAGAAATTCTAAATTCATACAATTGATTACAGATGGTGGTATAACCCCTTTCAATTGATTGCCATTGAAATTGAGATACCTCAAGCTACACCCTTTTGAAAATGTTGAAGGGATAGTGCCTTGGAGATTGTTTGCATCAAGATGCAACAATGCGAGGCTATTGTTGAAGTTTCCCAAGCATTGTGGGATGAAGCCACTAAAGCCGTTGTAAGACAAGTCAACAATTTCGAGGAATTGCAGCTTGCAAATGACAGGAGAGATCTCCCCTGTCAGTTTATCATTGGAGGAAAGAATAAGAGCTACCAAATTTTCAAGCTTGAAAATTGAAGGTGGAATTAGGCCATGAAGCTTGTTATGACTAAAATCGATATATTGCAATGAATTGGAACGGAATTGACTTATATGGCCACTGAAAAGATTATTGTCAAGTAAGAGAACCTGCAAAGAAGGCATAGCAAACAAAGAGGATGGAATCGTTCCATGGAGCAAGTTATGAGACAAGTAGAGCCACATTACACCTGAGTGCCTACTTATTTGTGATGGGATGGGACCTATCAGTCTATTGTTTGATAGGTACAAATAAGAAAGTTGGGTGAGGCTAAACAAACCATCCGGAGTTTCACCGGTAAAATTATTGAAAGAAAGATCCAAGAAATGCAGCTTCTCAAGTTTCCCAAGTGAGGATGGAATCTGACCACCAAAATTGTTCTTTGAGAGGTCCAGCTTACTGAGTTGTGTGAGGTTAGAAAAATCAACGGAAATTTGACCAGAAAAATTATTGGATGAAAGATCCAAGGAATGGAGGAGGTTAAATTTGCTAATGAAGGATGGGATTCGACATTGGAAGTTGTTATTAGAGAGGTCCAAGGATGTGAGTTGCGTAAGGTTACCAAAATCATTGGGAATCCGACTGGTAAAATTGTTGTTTGAAAGAGACAAAACAGTGAGTTGCTTTAGAGTTCCAAGCGAGGATAAAGTGTAGAAGTTGTTATATGAGAGGTCCAAGAAGGTGAGTTGCGTAAGGTTAGTAAACTCGTTCAGAATTTGGCCAGTAAAATTATTGGTGGACAGGTCCAAGTAACTGAGCTGCTTAAGGTTTCCAAGTGAGGATGGGAGATGACCTTCGAAACTATTATATGAGAGATCCAGCCTCCTGAGTTGCTTGAGGTTAAGAAAATCATCGGGAATCGAACCCATAAAATTATCGGATCTAAGATTCAAGTAATTGAGCTGCTCAAGTTTTCCCCAAGCCAATGGGATATGACCACCAAAGAAGTTACTTGAAAGGTCCAACTCAATGAGTTGAGTGAGGTTACCAAGCAGAGCCAGAGTCGATCCAACAAAGTTGGAGCTACTAAGATACAACGCTTTTATAGACTTCAGATTCCTGATGAAATGATGATCTAAATGTACTGAAATTCTTGTTAATGACAGATCCAAAGACGAAAGAGCACTACTCACATTGATTTGTGGAAAAGAGCCATCAATGTATTCGTTTTCCAATAAATTGAGCAACTGCAGGTTTGATCTCCCAAATATGTTATCTGGGAATTTCCCTTGCAATCTACAGCCTCTTAGTTGGAGAGTTGACAAAGCAGAAGATAGATTCATCAAGGAGCTTGGCACAACAAAATACATGTTTACCCTGCTTTAGTGGAGTTCTCTTAGCTGGGTAAGGTTTTGAGCAAGCTTGTGAAACGCAATTGGCTCTACCATCAGCTCAGAGTTATAAGAGAGATCAAGTGACACCATTCGGGATAGATGGGAGATTTTTGATGGAACTTCGCCTACAAAATTCGACGAATTTAGGTTTAGATGTGTCAAATGCAAGAACTGGCCAAATTGAGATGAAACAGGAGACCTGTCGAAATTATTGTGAGACAGGTCAAGCTTTTGGAGATGGCCAAGGAAGAAGAGGGTGCTATTGGAATTGAGGGTTCCATGAAGCATGCTGCAACCTAGGTCAAGGCCAATTGCATGACCAGTCCTCATGTCACTAGTCACCACACCCCAGGAGCAGCAATCTGTATCCTCTTTCCATGACTCCGTCTTAGGACATTGGCAATCCTCCCGAGAAGCAGAACTATTGATGGAAAAGGATTTTTGAAATGGAGCAAAGCAAGACCTTGGTCGTGAGCCCACAGTTCTGTAAAAGAGGATAAATTTGAAGAGGACAGTGATGAACAAGAGGTAGCTTGTAAGAGAAGGAGCCAGAGAAATTGACTCAGCCAGAGTAAAGACCCCATGGTTGCTCTCCTCCAGAAATTGAAGGTGAAAAATATATATATATTGATGGTTGAGAGATTTGAGATAGTCTAAGATAACCATCAATACTATATAAAGACCACTGGAGGTAGCAGTTTAACTTATTTTGTAGAGTCGAAAAGTTCAAAATTTTGATGGATGACTACGGTGGAAGACTTGTTGATAGTATTTTCAAAGTATCGTGCATCATGTGTTGCTGAATGCTGATGGAAATGATCGTTCTTCTGAATTCCCCAGCTAAGAAACGCAGTAGGCAGTTGCCTAAACTACGACTAGAAATAGTTTCCAAGGAGTGAAGATGCTCGGGCCAACCGCGTGTTTTCCAACTATGATGTAACAAAACTATTAATTCTCTATATAAGAAATATGGTTATGCAGGTTCAAAACCACTAGGAAACTGCATATTTATTTTTCAAGACGGAGATGACTGATGTAGGTGCATTTCGCTTAATAAATCACACCACTTTGGTGGCTACGGGAATTTTTTTTAAAGTTTCTAGGAAGGAGATGCTTGAAGTTGATGATGAACCCCTAATAGTGCATGGTGTTGATTTTTCTTAGTTGTTTGGTCCTAGCACCAAGCAAAGATGAATGGTGGTGTTGCCCTGGTATTAAAGAAATCGATGTTAAAATTCTGAACAAATTTCTGAGACTTTATAAAAGCATCTGATTTGGAAACTCTGAGCAACAAATGAAGGAAAAAAATACGAAAAATAAAACTAAACAGTAGTACTGTTAGCTTGTTTCAGACTGCTGTGGAGACAATTAACTTGTTACCCTAAAACAACCTAGATTAGAAATTAAATTAGAATATGTTAAGGATTGTAATTGCTAAATTCCCTATAGACAATCATTTAAGTGGTAACTTATCTAAGAAAGATTTATTTTCAGATCCAGAGGAGTTGGCAGTGTTGAAACCAATCTAAATATTCATATTTAGACAATTTTGTGGACAAATTCATAATCAAGTTACAAACTTTTCTTGCTACGCTAGCTATCAGCGTTTGTTCCTCTCTCTTTCTTTCTTTCTTTCTTTTGCTTGGAGTTTAATGCAGAACTAACTAAGATTAATGTTAAAATCCAGTAATTAATCCTATATTTTTGTACTCATCCTTTGTATATACCGTACTCAATGGTTCTAATACTGCCTGTTCAAGAGTTTGCTTTACCTGCAGATCATCACCTCATATTAAGTATGTCTTCATTTGCTTAACTATTCTTTTCAGCAAAATACTTAGGCTACACAAATGGTGTTTTAAAATTTTTTATTACCCTTAATTTCGTGTTGTCTAGTTCGGCTTGGTGCTAGCTTATCAATAACCTTAATCCTTGTAATTCTCCTTTCTAAATAAATTTCATTAATGAATCAAACAATTGCGAATTTTATATATATATGGCCTTCCATTTAATCTCATCTCATTACTAAACCCCAATGGATAAAGTAAAAGAAAAATAAATAAATAAATAAAGTAATCCTAATGGTTTAGTAAACGAAAAGCAGACGAAGATATGACAACTGATGAACAATGGGTTCAAAATCTAAATTATATTGTGGAGTTCTTCGCCCCAGCTGGAGTAATCATCATTTTGCTAGGATTTTGAGGACACTTTCTTATTTCCAATAGGAGACAAATATCAATTAGACTCTGCTTCTATTGTGCATCAACAACCTTGGCAGAATGAAAGAAAAAAGAAAAATTTTAAAGAATTTATTATATTTTTTATATTTAAATTTGTCATTTTTTTTCTATTTGAATATTTATTGCTTGAGTGACTCAATTTGTAATTTATTTATTTATTTAAGTGGTTTGGTTAACTGTATATTGATGTATCTATTTACTGCATATGAGATACTATTATATTAGCCCACTACAGACACATGCCAATCAAAAAAGAAATAAGTAAATCAACTCTGAAAACAAAAAAGAGAAACAAGGAACAGAGAGAGAAAAAAAAAAAAAAAAAGCGAATAGACGAAGAGTTTAGGGGGAAAAAAACAGAAGGAGAGATAAGGAAAAGAGAGAAAATGACAAACCAAGGATGCTAGGTTTGGATTTTGTGGTGGTTGGTAGAAAAAAGATTAGTTTTGGCCAAAAAATGAAAGGAGAAGATCAACCTTGCAGTATTGGTCTTGAGTTTGGTGGTTTTTGAGCTTGTCCGGACAATGGCTTTCAAGATTGTGGCAGTCAATTTTTATATTGTGGTGGACGAAAAAAGGTTGTTGGTGTTAGTTTGGGTGCCTATAGTGGATATTGGCAACAAGGAAAAGCACTATGGTAGTCGATTTTTTTGTTGTGGTAGATGGAAGAAGGTTGTTGGCGTTGGTTTGGGTGGTTATGGTATATATTAGCGGTGTCGGAGAGTATTGTGGTGGTCGGTTTATATTTATGGTGGACGGAAAGAGATTGTTAGCATTGGTTTGGATGGTCATGGTGGAGATTGATGGTGATGGAGAGTCGTTATACTCAAAAAAGAAAAGAAAAGAGAAGATCGGCATCGATTGGATTGTGATGGTTGATTTTATGATTGTCGGAGAAGGTCTGGTGTGGTGGGTTGTTCGCTGTCGTCGGAGGGCTACTACCATAAAAAAAAGAAAAAAAAAGGCTTGATTCTTTTTCTTGATTCTTTTTTATGGTGATTTGCTAGATGCCATAACCCATTTTGAGACAAACCACCCCCTAACACCAATTTTCATACAAAATTCCAAAAAAAAAAAAAAAGAAATTGAAATTTTTTTAAATAAGATTGTTGCATAGTCTGTTTTACCTTGTTTTTTTTTTAAGTTTTTTTAAATAAATGTTTAGGATTTTAATTTCTTAGAATTATTTTTCCATTTTAATTAAGAAAAAAAAATAAAAAAATTGAGAAGATGATCTAAGATCCAATCGAAAATGAAGTGAAAGCGAAAATCAACTAACATTCAAATAGAAATATAATTAGAAAGGGATAAAAAAAATCAAGAAACCCGATTAAAACTTAATCGGCTTGAAACTGAAAAAAAATCAAGAAAATAGGGATTAAACAATTTCAATTAAGGAGCTAATTGGAGAAACAAGTAATGGAACATACATTGAATTTGAAAAAAAAATATAATCCAAAGGATCTAAATTGGTTTTATCCTCAAACCCTAAAAATTCCATATATAAAAACCTTTTCCCTTCATTTTTAAGGGAGCCTCCATAATTTTATTTCCTATCCCAAAAACCCTAACCTCCATCATTCATCTTTTTATCAAAAAAAAAAAACCTAGCCTCCATCAACCATCACCTATAGCCTTCATTATTCACTTATCACAAAACAACCTAACCATAAATACCCATCAACTCTACCTACCAAAAAAAAAAAAAAAAAGCAAAATGTAGAAAGTTTAATTTTCATCATCTCTTTAATTTTTTGTTTTTATGATAGGTGATGGTGTGTCGTATCATTGGTAAATTTGATTATTTATTTTCCTCATTGGACCTAACTACAAACTACAATTAGGGCAAGTTAGAGTCGATCCCACAGATAGATGGTTCAATCAATATACTTTTTATTTTCTAACTATTTCAAGCGAAGTAAAGGAAAAAGGCTTTTGATTTGTTGAGAGTAATAAAGGTAAACTAAATTAAATTGAGAAATAACAATAATAATGAAAGTCTTGGTGGTCTCCACTTTTAATTCACTTGTTGATCATCGATTCACATATTAATCCATTTTTATTATGAATATCCACCATAAAACAACAATATATATGTTATCCCTAATCTTTTCTTAGTGATTTATCTATAAAAAATGATGATGAAATGAATGCCATGTTTAGTATGTTATCTTTCTTAATTGATGATTGATGAAGAGTTTTTACAAATTCTTGTGAGAAATTTGAGATTATTTGGAATATTCTGATTGTGAAAATACGTATACTAGAAAGATTCATTCATCTTTATGATTAAGCATGATTTAGAAGGTGATTTTTTATTTTGTAATTAACTTTTAAAACTAGGCCTAAGCATGGTTTAAGTAAACAAGATTTTCTAGCTATTATGAGAATAGGAAAAAAAAAAAACAAAAGCGTTCTAAATGGGAAGTTAGCCTTGTTGATTGTAAATCTATTCCAATGTTTTAAGTTACTTAGTAACTAAAAGTATTCATCACAAATGTTTACTTTTACATCAAACGACGACTTGAATTATGAGTGCACAAAACACTCAAAGTGTATAACATATTGAGTAATCGATTGCTTTAATGATAAGTATTAGTAGTCACGTAAAAAGACAAGTGATTGCTTAAGAAAGAATTGCTAAAGGCCTTAAAAGAGGATTGGAATGCTAAAATAAGAAAAGGTTTTAAGAAAAAGAAACCCCGATTTACTACTTTTGCTTGTAATAGTGGAAAAGGGTAAGGGCAAAATAGGTATTGCATGCTCAAATTACGATTGGTTATAAAGATATATAAATTGATTTAGAGACATGTATGGACATAAGCACAATATCAAGAATCAATGTTTAAAGGATAAGCATATTGACATGATATTCATTTAAGATTTTATGGGTTTATATTCTCAAAATCCTCATAAGACAAAACTCGTCCACTAAGGGTAACTCTAGGGGTTCAAAGGCTTATTGCATATGCTAAATGCAATCGTGATTCTTACAAAAGTGAGTTAGGTTTTTGTTTTGTTTGTTTTGCTCAAGGACCAAGAAAGTTTAAGTGTAATGATATTTGATAGGTGCATAATTTATACAACTTTTATGTCTATTTACATTAAACTTACTAGTGCTTTTTTATGTTATATTAAGGTAAATAAGAACAAGTTAATGAATTTTGGGCTTTTGTAAGAAAAATGGCAAATCAAAGCAAATAAACCCAAACTAAAATGCATAATAAGCCAAAACCACTTAGAAAGCAAAGAAGTCACATAGCCGTGTGACCTACAAGAGAAAAAAGTTATTGGCCATGTGAAACAAAGAAGCAAATCATATGGATACCCAACAAATAAGACATATAGGTAGTAGCAATCAACACGGTTTAAGCAAGAAAGTGACATGGTCATATGGGTGTTAAGGTCGAGATGTCTCCCAAGAAGAAAAAAACACACGAGTAGAAATTAAAGAACATAGGATGAAGAGAAAATTACGCATGATCGTGTGCCTAGTCTAGCAAGCAATGGGCCATTAGCTCTTCAAGGCTCCAAACCAAGTGAAACAAAAAAGCAAGTTGTATTCCTTCTCCAAACAAGTCGTGTGTCCATGTTGGGCGACCACGTGTGTGATGTAACCCTACTTTGTACTATAAATAGAGAAATTGGGGTTAATCATAGGGATTCTCCCATTACAACTACCATAGATAGAAAAAATGCTTTTTTAGAAATAAGGGCGATACCTTGATAAATTTATTAAAATAAAAAATAAACTCGAAATACATGAGGAGGACAATCTAGCTCGACCCAACAAACCGGGGGATAAGGAAACCTTACCCTTAAAGATAAGAAGACTTCTTAAAATTAAACAATCCAAGCCGATCATGTCTACTAGCAATTTTTACATTTAGAGGTAACTAAGAATAACGACTAAAACTACTCACCAACTCATGCCGAAAAGCCTCATTAGCTAATCTATCCACCACTATGTTCTACTTTCTCCACATATGCTTAAAAGTGACTCTTTAACTCTTAGCATTTTCAAAAAGGATACATACAGGACTAAGGAACCCTATTAGTGCCTAAGATATTATTGATAATCACCATAGAGTCGGATTCAATACTAACCGATTCTAAAGCCAATTCTTTACAAAGTAATAATCCATCACAAAGAGTTAGCACTTTAGCCTTAGAATTCATACCCTTGCCATAAAAATACGCAAAGCCTCGCTATAAAAGAGCTCGAAGAATCCCGAAGTACCCCTCCCTTACATAAGAACCATCTCTAACTAAATCATCAAAATTTAATTTTAGTTTACCAAAGAGAGGAGGCTCCCATTTGATCCATTTCCCTCTCAAGAATTTTGAATTTTGATTGAACTCGGAGCAATGCTTAACTCCTCTATCTTCCTAATAAGCAATTACATTCATAGGTTTCTTTGGGACATATAAGCTACACATATCTCATAGGTCTATAATAACTTTTCTAATAATTTTATCAACTCTCATCGATTCATTTTCATACTTTACTTTACAATGGCTTTTCCATAATTCTCATAAGACACAAAAAGATACCAATTTAACATATACTTGATTGAGTAGTGGTAGAGGTCAGCCATTTTTATTCACATTCTTCCGGTGAACTCCAAAAATGCGACACCCAAAAATGTTACAAAGCATGTCAAAATCTATGTAGCAATTTGAGATTCCGAGAACAAATGCACTAAGTTTTCTTCCCTATGGTTCGACAGGATAGGCAAATTGAGACTAACGGAATGTGGAGCTCCTTTATATGAGAATCAACTAGTAGAGCACCTCTAAACCATTTCTAGATAAATATAGCCACCCCGTTGGTATGTACGCGTTTAGAATCTTTGTAGCCCATACCACTTGGGACAAGGATTTTGGCTATTGTTCTAATAAGCTTTGGTCTCAAAATCCACTATTTTGATCAATGTACAAATCAATCTATCATCTACTAAATCATCAAAGTGCTGATGCATTACCTCATCATGGTGCCAAGCTGGAATAAGTGAGAGAAAATCAACCAGACTTCGAAATGCTTCCCTAACCGACAACCTCTCATCCGGAAAAGAGGAGGATCTAATAGGGTACCACACCAATTAACACTCCATAAAGGAATTGAGCATTTTCCTATCACCTATTGGCTAATCGAATACAAAGATGAAAACTAAGAAATATTAGCTTTCCAAATATAGGAGGACATCATTAAGGTCTTACCTTTGTCCTCATATCGCATACGTAGAAATCGAGCCCAAAGGCTTAACCCTCGAATATAAGACCAAGCTAATTTTGCTTGTAGTACTATCATAACCTCGCCCCAAACTACCGACCCCCAAACCTCTTTCAACTATAGGCCTATAAACTCGATGCCAAGAGATCCAATGGTATCGATTTTCCCTTGATGAACTCTACGTAAAATTAGCCATTTGACTTTCAATTCTCTAAATTGTACATTTAGGCATAACAATAGCTACTAGCATATGAATAGGTCTATTACTAATCACCGCTTTAAGTAATGTCAATCACGCCCCTAAAGAATATAATTTTGTCTCCCATCCACCTATCCTTCGATTAATTTTTATCTCCAAAGAAAAGAAGTAAAGCTAGCGCACTTTTCTTGTAAATAGAGGGACACCCAAATACTGCAGAGGGAATTATCCACATCCTATACACTCGCTTAATGGTTGTTATTTTTTGTGCTCGTCATATTTTTAGGAGTGTAAAAAACCACTTATAGCCACATTAAGAAGTTATCCCGCACATTTTTCATAACTAGAAAGCAAGCCCTTCAACTCGCTTCGAGGATCGCTTTGAGCTTTTGTGAAGAAAATCATATCATTTGTATAAGAAAAGTGAGAAACCAATAATGCACCCTTATCTAACCTATAAGACCAAATATGTCACTCCAAAATATGCCTTTTCGAGTTAATTGAAAGGATTTGTTGGACTAAAATAAACAAGAAAGGAGAGAATGGATGCCTTTATCGAACTCCCTATTTGATTTAAAAAACCCAAACTTCTTGCCCCGTATCCAAATTATATACCAAACATTACCGATACACCTATACAGACAAGTCACACCAAGTTTCATTAAACCTCATCTCACATATTACCAAAAAGGTCATTCAACCCTATTGTATGCTTTTGACATATCTAACTTAAAGATCAAGTTATCACCGTGAACTTTTCTATTTAGACCTACCACCATTTTTTAGGCTAGAGCAACATTTTTAGTGATGCTTCGCCCCTTAACGAAACCAACTTGTTTCGGATCAATTAAACTTGGTAAAACTACACTCGACCTAGTTGCTAAAATTTTTAAAATAATTTTACAACTAAAATGAGACAAACTATTTAGTTGTAAGTCATTTAGAGAATTTAGATTTTTCACGGTTGGAATCGAACTAAAATAGTAGAAGACATACCTTTAAGAAGATGTCCTCTTCTAAAAAATATCCTGGATTGCTATAATGACGTCAATTTGAATCACATGCCAATAACCTTTATAAAAAGTCTTTGTGAAACCATCCCACCCAAGCACACTCGAAAGCATTTAAACCCTCAATTGCACCTAAAATCTCGAGCTTTAAAGGAAGTCCTATCGGTTGCATATTAATGTCATCTACAATGCTATACTAACCTCTAAAAACAAGAAATCATGAGAAAATGTTTGACTAGCAATAGACAACAACTAAAAGAAGTTAACAACTTCAACCCCTATTTGAAACATATCTTCCACAAAGGTACCATCTTACTATTGAAGTTTGAAAGTCGATCTTCTTATGTTATCTTTAATAAACATATGAAAGAAATCGTGTTCTTATCCCCTTCGGTAACCTATTTAATTCATTCCCTCTATCTCAACATATCATCATCCTAGTGAATTAATTATGTTAACTCGAATTTCTTATCTTGAAGTAAATTAGTCAATTGAACATTCCAACCTTGAGCCAAGTCCATGTCTAATCGACAAATTTTATCTTGTAAACCTTCCATCTTCCGATGAATGTTACCAAAGACTTGTTAATTCCACGCTCGTAACTTACTCCTCATATACTTCAACTTTTGATGAAAAATTTTCCATAGGAGAACCATAAACCATAGTAGCCTAAAAAGCTTGCACAAAATCTTAAAAATCATGATGCTTCATCTACATTTATTGAAACCAAAACAGCTTATCTCCATCTCTTTGTTGTTGAACTCGAATCAACAAGGGACTATGATCCAAAATTATTTTTACAAAATGCTCAATAGTAAGATTTGGTCTAGTAGCAACATACTATCCATTAGTCGTTACTCTGTCCAACCTCTCTTAAATTCTAAGTAGACTTGACTGATTGTTAACCATGTATACTTACTAACCTAATAACCCGAGTCGACCATACCAAGTATATCACGGTAATTATTGAACTCTACCACACCCCGAATATCAAAACCATTAGTGCCTATCTTCTCATCGTAGTCATTATGATGTTAAAGTCGCCTCCTATAATCTATGTGTCCTAACTTATTGATGCTAACCTATCTAGTTCAGCCCATAACTCCTAGCAATTCCTACTATTATAGCTACCATACACTACCGATACACACAAACTTACCTATTTGTTGACCTAAAATACTAATAGGGACACTTGTTTATGAATCACCTCACAACTCACTGAAATATCCTCATCCCAAAACAACCAAATATGATTATTTATTAGGTTAAAATGCTTGAAACATTTATATTTGACAGATTTAGCAATGTTATCAATAATAGCCAAAAATTTTGACTTATACTATTTCTTCAATAATTTAACATAGTTAATTATATAAGTATTTCCCATTCTCCTAACATTCTAGATAATACTTGACATAATTAATTTGACATAGAGGTGGTGCCTAGTGCTTTAAAAGTTGATATTGTCTTTCCGCCACAATCCGGTAATTGTAGTTTCTCGTTTTTGGTTAATTTCTAAAACTTCTTAAAAGTTTTTTGTATTATCTTCCGATCTCGCCTTCTAAACATCCAAACTCCCTAAAGATAGTCTATGGAAATTATCTATATTCCATTCTTTCTCATCTTTCAAAAGTGATCCTTTTTCACATGGCTAGATCATTCGGTTCAAACCAATCGATTTTATGCTTATTATTCATACCGTAATATCCCTTGTTTAAACCAAAAGCCCTTTTGCCATTACATGAGTTGCCCCATTATTAATGTCTCTAAAACTAGAGTTAATGGTAATACCACTTATCCGCATCAACCTATTGCTACCGTCTATGCCCCAAAGCCCTCGGTAGATAATTTCTTAACTCCAATATTTTCTTCTAGATGCAAATCGACCTCTACTACCATTGTACCATTTACACCTTTGTTAATGCCTAAAAACACTTCATGGTTAACTAGCTTATGTAAATCTTTTCTCCTAAACATTTTTATCCCCCACCATATCCTTCACTAAAACTTTATCACCCATTTTTTTCAATGCTTTCACTATTATGCCTTGGTTACTACCAAGTATAGCTCGTTGCTCATTATTCCAGAAATAGGATTACTCTCAACAGTTTCATTCTTATTATCACCTCCCAAAATGCTTATCTCATTTGTATTCTCTCCATTTTCCACCTCCTCTTCGACAATTCTAATAATGCAAACTAATTAAAAACCATTAGAATAGTAATGATTTCACATTTTAGATTACTCTCACCAATACACTCCTTAGAGCTCCTCTCACTACCATCTTTCATGGCCTCAACACTAACCCCTAAAGATTTCTTCGGGTTTTCCTCACCTAATTTTTTATTTTGTTTATTGTATTCTCCTTTCTCCATCACTCTAATGGACTCAATATAATGTTTCTTGGTCCTTCTCTCCAATGATACATTATTCGATGGTTTCTTATTTTTCATAAAAACCCACTAATTATTCTCTTTCTAAACCACTTTGACATTCTTCTTTATGATAGTCTATTGTACATTATTCTACTTGATTCCCACTAATTAAGTCCCTCTATATTTCTTTTGATAAACATCTTCATTGTGGCTTATTAGACCACATACATCACGAGTATATCAAGTTACCCTCGTACTAAGTAGTGGCTATGAAACATGAACCTCCAAATAAATCCCAACATACATAGGGTGAGTAAGAGTTATAGTCCTTTCATCGGCCCTCAATAAGCCTCTAGTTCTTTCCCCCATTTGTTTGAGGTATGACGGGTTAAAGTACAATAATGGCAAGTGTGGTAATCTAACTTAAGTGGATATGATGGGCTTGTTCCTTCTAAACTGAAAAATTGACATTCCACCTAAACACTCGATACATGTAATTCATGATCTTGTGGTCCTCTCTTGATAAAGCATGACTTAAATCACCTTCTAACTCAAACTTAACAATGACATTCCTAGGGTCTAACAATCCTATCATCGGTTCCCCTTTAAGATTTTTTAACCTCCGAATATGAAAAAGTATATCCTTAATAGCTAGTTTTCTTGGAAATTTTCTTTAAGATTATAATATGGTTGAACTATGCGATAGTTGCCTCTAGTTCTATTGATCGAAAAAACAAGTTGGTTCTCGGTTAATATATGCGGGTTATCTAGGAGCAAGTAGTATTTCCTGAAGAGGGTATGATTTTTGTGTATTAGGGTTAGATCTTTGATCATTCTAATAAGAAACAACCTTAACATAGGATAATCTAGCAATTTTTTTTATTGTATTGTATCCTACGATAGCCTGTTTTTATCCTGCGATAACGTGTTTTGGTTTAGGGCATTATTCAACTTACTTGCGTCGACTTCGATTATGATCTATGATGGTTGATGTCGCATGCATCTCCTCGATAATCTAGTCCAGCCAATCAATAACTATTATCGATGATGAAGTCCGGATCTACCGTCATGGAGGAGCAAGCTAGGGCGGTAATGGTGGCCAAGCCACCATGGTCGTGGGTTGATCTTTTTCTTCCTTATGTTTCCTGTGGGTGTACTCCTATTTTTTGGAGTTAGATTTTTTCATTCAAAACTTAAAATTCACTATAGATAGGAAAAGAAAAAGCTCTCTTGTAAGAAACCCATATGTCATTAAATGCATTTTGGTTTATGTTTATTTGCTCTTATTTGCCATTTTTTTCTATAAAAATTGAAATTCGTTAACTTATTTTTATCTACCTTAATATAATGTAAAAAAGCACTAGTAAGTTTAATGTAAATAGGCAAAAAATTTGTACAAATTATGAATCTAGCAAATACCCTCATACTTAAACTTTACTAGTCTTTGAGCAAAATAAATAAAACAAAAACCTAACTCTCTTTTGTAGGAATCATGATTGCATTTAGCATGTGCAATAAACTTTTGAACCCCTAGGTTACCCCTAGTGGATGAGTTATGTCTCATAAGGGTTTTTAGAAGATAAACCCATAAAATCTTAAATGAATGTCATACTAATATGTTTATCCTTCAAACATTGATTCTTGATTCAGAATTCAATAAAATCAAACAATTAAATCAATCATGTTTAATGATATTGTGCATATGTCCATGTATGTCTCTAAATCAATTTATGTATCTTTATAACTAGTCATAATTCGAGCATGCAATATCTATTTTTTCCTTATTCCTTTCCACTACTACAAGTAAAAGTAGTAAATCAAAATTCTTTTTTCTTAAAACTTTTTCTTATTTTAGCATTCTAATCCTTTTTAAAGGCTTAAAGCAAGCCTTCCCTAAGTGACCACTCACCTTTTTACGTGACTACCGACATTTGTGATGAAAGTAATCGATTACTCAACAAGTCATACACTTAGATGTTTTGCATACTCATAATTCAAGTTCTCATTTGACGTAAAAGTAAGCATTTGTAATGAATATTCCTATTCTAGCTACTAAGCAACTTAAAACATTAGAGTATATTTATAATCAATAAGGCCAACTTTCCATTTATAATGCTTTCTTTTTCTTTTCTTTTTCACATTCTCATAATAGCTAGAAAACCTTGCTTACTTAAACCATGCTTAGGCCTAGTTTCAAGGGATAATTAAAAAATAAGAATCACATCCCAAATCATTCTTAATCATATCTTTTTAGCATGTATGCATTTCCATAATCACAATATTCCAAACAATCTCAAATTTTTTCACAAGATTTTGTGAAAAATCTTCATCAATCATCAATTAAGAAGGATAACATATGAAACATGGGATTCATTTCATCATCATTTTTTTATAGATATATAATCTAAAAAAAATTAAACACAAACAGAAAATGTATAAACAAAATAATACAATCAAATCTAAATTCTACCCCTATACTTGAACTTTACATTATTCTTAATGTAACATAAAATTGATTATTGACACATGAAATAGTAAAGGTAATGCTTAAGGACTAAATTTGAGTGGTGGCACTCAAAAAGGAGGTAGTGAAGGCGGTAAAAAATACACGGTGGAGGAATTGAAGAGGTCTGTTTAGGAAATGGTCGATCATTTAAAAGTCGAGCACCACATTTATCCATATTTTGGATTTACTGGCTTAGATAGTTAAATCGACTATTGTAGGTAAATTGTAAATCATCCACCCTAAAAGCAAGCTACTCTAATATGTATGATTGGGCACTCGAGGTACCCTCATAGTGAATATTTTTAGCTACTTTTTGTGTTCCAAATCTTCCCGGTCATTGGCCTCATTGTCGGATGATTGCCCCTTCTCTTGTCCTCGAGGCCTTTTGGTTTGACGAACTCGATACTTTCTTTTCTTTTTATTTAACGACTCGATCTTAACTAATTTCTCAAAGCTCAAATAGGTTTTCCCTTAGATAAAGTTAATGATGTGGTCACGTTGGTCGAGCGACTTCAATTTTTTGATATTGTGAGTGATAAATCCATCAATCATAATGTCATTTTTGCTTGACTTCTTTATCGCTAGGAAGCATTCAATAAGGTGGTAAGCTAAATCAACCTTTATCTTTATAATGATAAAGCAAAAAATTCTTATCTCCATCTTATTTACCTCTCCATTGCTATTTTCTCACCTACATAATATCCATGCCCAAACTTGATGGATGAACCAAAATGCGGGATCGATCATTGTGGAGGATTTTGAGTATGAGGGATTATAGACCTCATCCTTCGAACCTATTATTGCCCTCCAAAATGGCTTCTCAAAACCGAGTAGGAGGTTCTCTCGCTCTCTTATGTGGCCAACCAAACAAGTAAATGATTTCTCATAAATCATAAATGTACTTCATATTGGCTACCCGAAAATATGAAAAATTTATAAGTTTATAACTACTCATTAGCAGATCATTTCAAACTGAAAGAAACTCAAGAATTCTAGATTTAGTTCTTTATAGGAGAAAGCATATAGGAAGAAGCATCCATCTCTAATAATACAACCCAACCCATACTACCTAAAATTTCCCTAACTTCTTCTAGTAACCCAATCGATTCTAAAGTGTTTCAATCAACATACCTATTAGCAATCACTTTTTGATTCATTAACTTATCATAATGAAAACCTTGTTTATCATTTTTAAATGTAATAGTTGGGTAACTAAGTGTATTACTGGAGTTGTTTTCACGTTGGCCTTTCATCTTTCGGTTACCTTTCCTTCATTGGATCATTTTTTGCTTCCCTTATCTCTTAACATAGACATGGTTGCTCCTTGGGTGAGAGGAAGGAACGGGGAAAAGAATGGATCTTTGGCGAGGTGAGATGAGTAGAGAGGATAATGTGCCTAGTAAGCTTGGGTATATGTGGTTGGGTGTTAGTTGGTCTAAAAATAGCTAGGAAATTGGAAGAAGATAGAGAAGACGAAGAAGAAGATTGGTGTAATTAAGGAGAAAGTTTGAGGAAGATAAAGTGACATGGCTTAGAGTTTTAGGGTATTTATATATGTGAAAAAAAGGAAGGAAAATGTGTCCTTGGGCAAGAAAAGAAATAAACATATGTGCTTAACTTGGTAAGCAATTCATGTTTCGTTCCTTTTACCCATGTTATCTTTCTTTTAATTCATTGTAATGACTTATAATCCGTACTAGCTGTATGGATTCTCTCTTGCAAATCATGTGAATACCCACTACTTAAGTCTTTATATTGCCTTAAAAGTTTAAATGGTGGGCAAAAGACACACAAACGTGCTTGAAAGTGGTGCATAACCCGTGTCATCCGTTACTACCCATGCTTCATTTTTTTCTTGGAATTACAACACGGTTGAGGGGTCACAAGAGCATGCTTTTTCGAAGGTAAGCTCATGTTTCCTACTATTATTGTACTTCATCTCTTCTTGTTTTGAATTTTTAGCCACAATACGGATACACAAACGTGTCTTTTTATATACACAAGTCATGTCTCATGCTACTCGGTTATGCTTCTTCTCTTTCAATATGAACTATAGAATGTTAGGCTCTCATTTAAGCATGCTTTTTATAGCACACATGTCGTACCTCTTCCTACTCGCCCGTGTGGTCTTTTTTTCTTCTCCTTCTTGCAAAGCCTAAAAGAACCTATGTTACATAAATTTTCAAAATCAAGTCAAGCATGAAGGAAGTTTGGAGAAAAATTAAACAAAACTAATTTAAATATTAACTAAGTAGTAAAACAGAATAATTTAAAAGAAATTCATTGGGTTACCTCCCAATAAGTACTTTTGTTTAACTTCATTGGCTTGACGTTGGTATTATTCGAGTCCTCATAACAAATCTGGTCATGTTAAGCTTGAAACCCAAAGTGCACTTCCAAACATTTGTCATATGTGGCTCTTTGACTTCAGTCTCAAATCATATATCACATTCACATCATTCAAGAAAATTCTTCTTCAAATCTTAAAATAATGAAGAATTAAAAGTGATAACGAGTATGAATAAGACCGAGTAAAATAAAAACCAATAATCGTAAGAAACACTTAAATTTTTTAGTATCATTGAACTAATTTAGAAGGATAAATTCAGTAGTGGGTATGTCATAAATCTTGTCCAAGTCCATTTGTTCAATGCCATTTTCTTGCTTGACTAGTTCATCGAGTAAACATAATTTTGTTATACTTTTCATTATAAGTTGGCTCTATTTTGAAAACTTCAACAACTTACTCTTCTTCAAATAGATCCCCTCCCTCGTTTATCGTACTTGAATGTTGTTTTAAACTAATTTCTAATTTAGAGGGCAAATCACTTGTAGCTTGTACTACTACCCAACTTATTAGTGTTGCCATTTAACATATTTGAACCTTCAAATTTTGAAGGCTATCTCTTATTTCTTGTTGAAATTACATAGTATCAATTATAAAAGAATTAACGATATCCTCAAGAGATATACCAAAATTTAGAGAAACTTGTTATCTAGCTTGAAATGATGGTTGCATTTGTTGATATCTTTGATGATTGTGAGTTGCATTATCAACCACTTGATTTCCAAAACTAGTGAAACATGTTAGAGTAGGGGTTATATTGGTATTGTGGCTATTTTGAAAATCCCCTCACGAGTATAATACACACCAATAGGTTCTTATTAAATCATTAGGCACATATCTAATGAATGCCCTAGTATCGAACATATTCCATAATTATAGACTTGTTGCATATTTTCTATAGCCATTTGACACATTAAAGAGGTTAAATTAGCAATATTTTTCTCAATAGAAGATAAGTTTATCTTCAAATCTCTTGGATTGAAGATCATAATGAGAGCCAAACTGTTGAGAATACCAAGTCATATAAAAAAATCAAACAAACATATAAACTTGATTGAACACAATTACTTAGCGACGATGCCAAAATTTGACGACGTGTCATACTATCAATAAATTTGATTTTTTATTTACCTTGCTAGACCTAATTATAAACTACAATTAGGGCAAGTTAGGATCGATCCTATAGAGATATGGTTCAATCAATTTTCTCTTTATTTTTTGGCTATTTCAAAGTGAAGTAAAGGAAAAGGAGTTTTGGTTTGTTAAGAATATTAAAGGTAAACTAATTAAATTGAGAAATAACAATAATAATGAAAGTCTTGATTGAAGTTAGGTCTCCACTTTTGGTTCACTTGTTGATCATTGATTAACACATTAATTTATTCTTATTATGAATATCCACTCGTAAGACAACAACATGTATGTTATCTCTAATCTTTTCTAGGATTTGTTAACCAAATAGATAGTATTTGATTAATCCTTATTTATTGAATAACCTAGTAAATGCTAGCTAGATTTAATCCAACAGGTAGTATTAATTGATAGAAAGATAGGTAGAGCTAAACAACCTTCCTCGACTTTAGAAGAATTTAATCCGAGTTTTATATTTTTCAAGAGATTAAATGAAAATCCATTTATAATCCTTAACCCCAGATTGCTACCATAAGTTATTTTAAACAAATAATTACGGACTTGAATACTTAGCTAGTAATATATTAAAATGATTAACTAACTAACATGCACTCTAATCAATCAACCATATAATTAGATTCAAATAGCATAGAAAAATATAAAATACTCAAAAGAATAAGATTAAACATAAAATTCGTTTAGATCTCACAATAAGTTACACCAAAAGCTTGAATTTTCCCTTCAATCAAGAAAGATTCTTAGTAACACATGGATTCTTAAAATAGAGCATTTTTTGTTCAAATCATGTTGATTGCTACTGCCTATGTGTCTTTTGTTATTAAGCATTCATACGGTTTCCTTCTTTGTTTCATATGAGCAGTAGCTTTTTTCTTGTAAATCATACGACCATGTGACTTTTTTGTTTCCTTGTTGGTTTTGGCGTCTTATGCATTTTGGTTTGGGTTTATTCCCTATGATTTGCCATTTTTCCTTAAAAAACCTAAATTTTTTAACTTGTTCTTATTTACTTTAATATAACATAAAAAAACTAGTAAGTTTAATGTAAATGGATATCCAAAATCTTTATAGAAAGAGCTAATCATTAGTTCCCAACCGTGGGGTGAATGGAATCCTATACATAAGTCGATTAATAAAAGAATAAAAAGGGCTTTTATTGTGTCGCTTAAGTTATATATGAATTGTTGAACCAAAGAATTAAGAATAATAAGTTCTTCATTAACTAAAAGAGAATAACCACTTAGAATAACGAAACAGATTAGGGGGATATGTTCGATGAAATAATTTCTTAGAGGTATTACCCATCCCCGAGGGTTAGGCTCGCTTTTTATAGGTTAGTGGAATCTTTATGCTTAAAATCCTGATTCAAGTAATCATTTATTTGGTACCTCCTAAGGAGCAAGAACTACCATTCTAACCCTTCTAGGGGGTTCCATCCACAAACACAAAGTTTATGGCTTACCGATATTACACACCATCATTTAGCTATTGCATTTCTTTTTCTCATTTATCATACATTAGAGAATGGATCATCTAAAGTTAATAGCTAGAAGAGCTAGCATTACCGTGGATGACTTCTTGATTTCGAGCATACCAAATAGACTAGTATGTAAAGATAAATAAGTGATGTTGATGCTATGAAATATTAGTATAAAAAACATTACTATGAAACTAATCCTCCGAAGAAAAAAAATCCTAGCAAAGAGTAAAAAAAGTGGAGTTGTTGTCATATAACTTTAGCCCAAGAGAACAAGAAAAAAATCTATAAAAAAAATAGAGAAAAAATGATGCCAAACAACCACTAAAGGGGCCGCTAACCTAAGTCACCTACTAGTCAACTCACGGATCCGTTGGTATTTTGCCTCTTAAATTGAACATCCTTCAATCAAAATTGCTTTGATACATTACTACAAATCGATAGTCTACCACTAGATTCATCATTCTTGATTGGTTAGGGAAGAAAGGATGCTTGGAGGAGGGAGAAATCGAGGAGAGAAGGTCGACGACCCGACTAGTTTTTAGAATAGGATACAAGATCCTCCCATATCATCCATTTTTCCACAAATAGCCACCACCGTAGAACTACTCTAACAACCCTTCTCTACCAATAAAAGCGATAAAAAATGGCGAGGGAGGGAGGAAGCCGGTCATGAATTCAAACCATCATGACCTACTACTTATGATCAATTTTTTCCTCATTTTTTGACCAAATCGGACCACCCAATTACCAAAACAAAGCTCCAACGGGACTAGTGGTTGTTCTAATCTGATTTGGAGTCTTAAAAACCATTAAATTTGATTGAAATTCACTAGAGAAGAAAAAAGAGATAGATCAAAATTTTCCGATCATCGATCTCCTCCCTCATACGATGATGGTTGTCCTCTCCGGAACCAACGGGTCCGCCCAAATGTCCCCAATATAGCATAGTGATCCACACATTGATTGATGATCGGATGGGTGATGACAACCTCCGACAATAAACAAAGGCAATTCGATCATTTTTTACACAAAGGCAATTCTATCATTTTCAAAAAACATAGATATTTTTGTTCCTTTTTTATAGCATCCGGGAGCATTTTGGTCATTGTCTAATGACCATTTGGTTTGTTTCTCTTAGTTTTTTTTATTAGTTTATTATATTATTGTGTGATAATTATTTAATTTGAAATGTGTTAGAAAATAAAAATATTTAGATTGTAAATTTTATCTTAATATGTGGATTTTCATTTGGTTTTTATGTCATACCAATGAGTCTCTTATTATTAGTGATAGATTGTGGTTTCAACATATTTTTTCCAACTCCAAAAAATGCCAAAAGAAAAAGAAAAAAATAAAGAAAATGTAAATTTAATTTAACATATCTCCTATCTAATAAGATCGATATTATTAATTGAATCAAATTAATCACTCTTAGTAATTAAGATATTCTTCGATATATCGATTATATCGAGAATTAAATTAGATCTTATGTTGACGAAAGGGTCCGACGATCAATTTAATATAATACCACAAACAAAAATAAAAAAAAATTAATTTAGCTTTGGAAATAAAACTTGAAATTTTGACTTTGGATCAATTTTGAAAAAAAATAGGACATAAATTTTAGGATTAAACTAGATATGGTATCTTTCTTAGGAAAGAGTATTTTTTGGTGGTTAATATCTTTCCAAAGTCACGATCAATTCTTTACCATAGAATCTTTGAAAAGTGTCAATTTTAATTTTTTAGTTCTTTTAATATTAGGTGGTGACTCCGAAATTAATAGTAACTCATATTCCTAAATAGATAAATTTTTGAAAAAAAATAATCATAAAATAAAATTTTGATAGTCATATGAGCGTCGGGTAGCAACGGAATAGCGACACACCATTGAGGATTTAGATTTAGGCCATAGGTTTAGTTCTTTTTAATTTATCTCCTTCATTTATTTTTGTTATTTAATTTCCAAGTCATTTATTTTTTCAAATCATTATTTATTTTATGTAGTTTAATTATCATATTTTAATTTATGTACTTATTTCAAGTCCTTTAATTCATGTTATTTATTTGCTTCATACTTAAATTTTTGTACATATTTTGAGAGTCAGGTTAGATGGGTTTAATTTGAACTGTTTCACACACCACAAGAAAAATTTATAGAATCTATTGATGCTCATTTGAACTCTCATTTGGAATGAAACCCATCCTATGTATAGGAAATTTATGGAATGACCTTTTCATACCTCTTAGTGCATGAAGTCAAAGGCTAGATTACCTAGTAATTTAGATAGTCCGAAAACTTAAAAAGAGTTTTAGGATTAGACAAATCTTGCCTAAACTCTAGAAAAAGTAAATCCTATCCACCAAACTCGTTTATTTAAGACACTAACTATCTTTAAATGATATCAATTCTAGCCCTTGTTTATGCAAGTTATCATCAAAACAAATTATGATAGAAAGAATAGAGAATACCACAAAGGATTTTAGGGTCGGATCCAAGTGGGCCTAATTTGAGAAGGAAGATTGTCTACCTATACCGTCCGTATTGAAACTACCTAAAAAAATCTATAAGAAACAAGTACACAACTAAAGAGGAAATCATACTTTTTATATATAAGACACGTAAACCTCATAGTCACTAACGCTTCATAATCGAGTCCGAAGTTATGAATAGTAAAATCCTCATCCGTATGTAACAAAAACATTATATGCATTGTAATATAATCTACGTGGTTATAAAAAGTGGTCATTATCATGTAAATACTCGTATTGTTTTTGTCTCAAAAGAAACATGACTCTAAGTCACATTTAGAATATGTTAGAAGTTTAAATTTCAAATTCTCTTGTATATGATGGTAAAAGATGTGCCCATCGCTTAGGGTCCTAATAAAAATAAAATAAAAAAAAGGTAAAAAAAAAAAGAAAAACAAAGAAAATTGGGATAAAAAGGATTAGGTTAGATATGTTTCCTGAATTGCCCAAAGTATATGTGAACCATCTCCCTAAAGCTCAACTCCTTCCTCAAATCTACTACACTCAACTCAAGCATTGCAAAATAGAAAATGAAGAAAAAAATAATGGGAACAAACCAAACAATAGGAATTTGATAAAATGAAAAATGAAATTATTCATTTAACCAATCTACTAGAAAAGGCCATGTTAGTATTACCAACTAGGAGAAATACTTCGACCCAAAGCCAAGTATAGGGTAATATGTCACATGCACTTATGATGTCCAACTTGCAGCCTAGGTTATCTACCGCAACACCTACCAATCTAGAGGCAACATCATTCCATAATGAGATTTTTTATCTTACTAGGTTGTTCACTTATGCAATCGATCCATAAATGTCATAGATGTAAAGAGCTCCCACTCGTAAACCTCATTAGTAAGGAAACCACTAAAGCTAAGATGATAGAAGGGTTCGATATGAATGACTTGTCTTCCATAAAAAATTCCTTAAGGCTATTGAAGGAGTCGATGTCTATGACCTCGTGAGAATTACTATTTGGTACCGCATATGGCAATTCTTAAAAAATGCAAAGTTTCTAAATTCATAAAGTACATGGGCTAATTTCTAATTACTCACTTGTGAGTATGTGGTAGTAGGATGGTCAAAGTTATATATGATGAGAAGCTACCGATACACTTCTTTTATAAGAGTCCGAGTGGATCTATTTTAAGCCGATACCCGAGATTGGATGGTGTCAATATTAAGAAATAGTGGGATCTAGTTAATGCTTTCATCTAATAAATAAATTTAATAAAGATATTGTGTCAAATCGATTAGACCTACAAGGAATGAAAATGGGTATACCCCAAAGTAGCATAAAGTGGCGACTCAATTCCATCTACCACTACCTAAACAAGTATTGATCACCATCTCCCGTCAAATGCCATACTTCGAGCATTTTGTTACAAATCTCTTCTTTACTTTTACTAGTGTTGTCATCATTACTAGGAAAAAAGAATAAGCAATCAAAGCTGAAAAAGTTTCATGATGGTTTTTAGAAGATAAAGGGTCGAATTACCAAAAAGAATGGTGAAATATACTAGGTTATGACATAATCCTCTCAATCTAGAAACCAACAAAGTAATCAAGAAAGTTATCAAAGCCTTGGAACATCTAAAGCCCTACATATACCCAATACACCTCCAACCTAACAACCACAATAGTCGATATTTTGCCAAACCCAAATACAACCATATCTAAAAAACCAAATGTAACCACATCTAAAAAACCAAATACAACCACATCTAACAAATCAAGTCTTCTAGTCATGTCTACCAAATCAGCCAAACCAATCCTATTTGCCTAATAAAACTTACAAAACAAGTTGATTCCCCGAAATTATCCAATATACAAGATAACAAATAGCTATGTCCTAGTTTTTTTCATTGGATGAAATATCTAACCATCCGGTAAGCATTGAATAAATCATCACGTTCTAGCCTACCCCGATGAAACCCTCTTTATCCTCTATGGTGCAAACTAGATGAGAGATATGAATTCATTTATGTAAGACTTGGATATAAAATCGATAATTATTTTGCTTTTAAGAAGAAACTATTGGATTAGATCAAACAAGGTTGGATCAATTTTGATAGCGATCCGAATGCTCCTAACTTAAATATCAATCTGCTCCTAAAGCATATGGTTATCCACACACGAGATAGAGAGACCGATGAGTTTTTTTTAAAAAAAAATTAATGTATGCTCATAATTTTCAATTGCGATCTTTTAATTTTTTCAAATTTTGAACTCTATTTCTAAAAAAATATGAAAACATATTTTGGCTATGCATGGATTGAGTCATGTCTTTGAATAAAGAAGTAACTCCCGTTCACTTTCTACGATTCCATATTGTTTGATATGAAATCAAAAGATGTTTATTTGAAATTATTATTTGGCATTACATCCTCCTCCATCAAGAAAATATAATGGCAAATTCACTTAAAAATATTCAAAAGACTCGATTAAATTTCAAAACCCGAGAGATAGATATTAGAAACAATTCTTCAATTCATTGAATCCAAAGATATATTTTCCTTTCTCAATACCCATTCCGAAAAAAAAAGTAATGGTGCAATCCTTTCTTTTATAGAAAACAAACAAAAAAATCATTTTTTCTTTCCCAAATAAAATGTTAAAGAAAAATTTTTCTTAGAAAAACATCACAAGCCCAAAATTAAAAGACTAAAGATTGGTGTCTTAAATAACAATAAACAATATATCTTCGAGTCATGATCTCAAATTACATTCATAATTTCTCTTCTTTGATTAACCTACGAGTTTTTCAAATTAATCATTTTTTTTTCAAAAATGATTAGCATTTATAAACATAAGCAAATTAGTTTTTGAGATGAAGAAAGGTCATCTTTCATATATCTCATAAAGCCATCTCCCTTATCATCCCACTTTCAGTTTTGATGATTTCTTTCATAATAATCCTTCATAATAACTCGGACTAGAATCATCTCTTACACTCGGGAGGCGGAATGTGAGATCCATAAATTGTCATTGAAACTCTAAAAGAATTTTTATTAAAAGAATCTCATCAATGATTCTTAAAATAAAAAAGAATGTAAAAGAAAAAAAAATCCCTAATGTAAATTATAATTTAAGATGAGAGTCAAAATTTAGATAAAATAAACAATAAGAGTTGAAACTAGGAAACAAAGTTACAATTAAAATGACAAAGTCACCATGACAAACTTAAAAGGAAATTTTTTCTCACGAACATCAAGATGACGCCACGGCCCAATTAATGGCTAAAGTGACAAAATCCAAACGATAATACCTACAAAGAATTCAATGGACAACAATATGATCCTATGTCATAAGATTTTTAAACACCTTTTAAGCCTCTGTACATCCATGTTTTTCATAAGCCCAAGCCATAGCTTATATTACATGCTTTTATAAGTCTTTTCGGATTAAAGACAATTCACTTGTGTTGTTAAATTCTAATCTCAAAAGAAAAAAGAAAATGATAATCAATAAAAAAAGCATGACTAGTTGGTATATCATTTGTCATTCATTATGACACCAAATCATGAGTTTTTATTAACTAATTTAGGGGCAAGCAAAAACAAAATTAAGATATTCTCGAGCAAAACTATCTTTTAGAGCCTAATTTTTTAAAATACCTTCTCTTTAACCTTTCTCATTCACCAAAATAGACTTATCATTTGATCAATCACTTTCTTTAGAATAAAAAAAAACTAGTATTTATACAAAACCTTGTATGATCTAAACACGTTTATCAGTTTAGCCTAATAACTTTCTTAAATAAATTGTATCATAGTATTTTAATGTTATGTTTTGACTTTTGATCAATTAACTTGAATATCTTTATGAATGAAAGTTTTTTTCATTGGAACATCTTTATAATTATTTTCAAATGATTTGAATTGTATTCAATAGAATCATTTAAGTTTAGACTTAATCTATGAAAACCAAATGTTTTTTCACTTATAATTCTCAATATAAGATAAAAATTTCAAGCCCAAATTGCAAATTATAATGCAAACATCAAAAGATAAAATCCGAGCATAAACGAGTGGTTATGCCAAAAGAACGACGAATGTTTGATCTCAATCAATACTTGAGAGTATCTCATGACTTGTCCTGAATGATAATTCATAAAATTGAAAACACTTCGGGGTAAGACCAAGGACTTAACAACTCTAATCGAGTTCAATAACCGGTCAAACAATGATATCATCATACCGACTAGAGCAACGAAGGCCTAAATAGTAAGCTTTGGAGCATTAATCAAAATAGTTAAAGTCATCAAGCTAAGGGACAAAGAGCGAGTCCTAAGAGAGGATAATGACTCAACAAGAGTTTGACAAATAATCGAAATAGTTGAAAATGATCAAACTAAGGGTAGACCATAATAGATAGATGTTTATCAACTTCAAAGGTTCAAAAAAGTCCACTCTACCTCGGTTGGTTTGCAAAAAGTGAAAAAACCAAATTTACAAAGAATAAATGATCAAAGCAATAGAGGACAAGGAAATTTTAGTTGTATTACGGAACATGGTTCTATATAGAAGTCTAGATAGCCAAGAATGAAGCATCAAAAGAGGAGTTGAGTACTCACGATATGGGGTAGCTTATGTTTCTCCTAAGTGAGAAACTAACCATATCAATCAACCTTATTGGTATAATTTAGAAACATCAACTCAAAAGATGAAACCATCATTCAAGCACAAAATTCAAAAGTCAAAAAATCATAAGAGACTCACGTTCCCCAAATCATCATTTCGGTTAGAGTCACTTCATAATAGATCGTCCTTTTAAGTAAGGTCATCTCGCAATAGACAATCCTTTCAAATAATGTCACCTCATAATAGACCATTATTCAAGTAGGATCTCCTTATAATATACCTTTTTTTAGATATTGTAACTTCATAATAGACTATCCTTATAGGTAGGATCACCTCATAATAGACTATCATCCGAGTAAGGTCATCTCATAATAAACCATCATCTAGTAAAATTATTTTATAATAGACCATCATTTCAATTAAGGTGACCTCATAATAGATCATGATTTCAAATAAGATCGCCTCATAATAGACCATTACTTTCTACGAGTTGCCTAACTTAGTTCATCATTTTAGGTAAGATTGTCAAATGACCATTCTTATTTTGGACGAGGTCACCTAACTTAGTTCATTATTTTAGATAGGGTTGCCTAATGATCATTCTCATTTCAAATGGGGTCACCTAACTTAATTTTTCAGTTTAGGTAGGGTTGTTTAATGATCATTCTCATTTTAGGCAAGTCGTCTAACTTAATTCGTTGTTTTAAATCGGATTGTCTAACGATCATTCTCATTTCGAGTGAGGTCGCCTAACTTAGTTTGTCCTTTTAGGCAAAATTACCTAACAATCATTCTCATTTCATGTAGGGTCAACTAACTTAGTTCATCATTTTAGACGGGGTTGCTTAATGATCATTTTCATTTGAACAAGGTTACTTAACAATCATTCTTTTTTCGAAGCGGGGTCGCTTAGCTTAATTCATTTTTTTTAGGCAAGGTTACCTAATGATCATTCTCATTTCATGTAGGGTCACCTAACTTAGTTCATCATTTTATGCAGGTTTCTTAATGATCATTTTCATTTCAAAAGGGGTTAGTTAACGATCATTCTTTTTTCAAGCGAGGGCACTTAGCTTAATTCATCATTTTTAGGCATGGTTTCCTAACAATCATTCTCATTTCGGGTAGGGGCACCTAGCTTAGTTCATCATTTTAGACAAGGTTGCCTAGTGATCATTCTTATTTCATGAGGGGGTTACCTAAATTAGTCCATCATTTTAGGTAGGATTGCCTAACAATCATTTCTCATATTCGGAGAGGATTACCTAACTTAGTTCATCATTTTAAATAGGGTTGCCTAATGATCATTCTCATTTTAGACAAGGTCACCTAACTTAGTTCATCATTTTAAGCAAGGTACCTAACAATCATTCCTATTTCGGATAGAGCTATCTAACTTAGTTCATTATTTTAGGTAGAGTTGCCTAACGATTATTCTTATTTCAAGTAGGGTCACCTAACTTAGTTTGTTATTTTAGATAGGGTTGCCTAATAATCATTCTTATTTTAGGTGAAGTTGCCTAAGTTAGTTCGTCATTTTAGGTAGGATTACCTAATGATCACTCTCATTTTTAAGTAGGATTACATAATTTATTTCATCACTTTAGGTAGGATTACCTAGCGATCATTTTTCCTTTTAGGTAAGGTTACCTACCTAGTTCATCATTTTAGGTAGAGTTACCCGAGTGACCATCGCATTTTACTTTCGGGATAGACTACCCTTTACAATAAGGTCATTGTATTTTGTTTTTCAAGGTAGGTCGCTCTTCACAACAAAACCATCACATTTTACTTTTTAAGGTAAGATGTCCTTCATAACAAGGTTATCATATTTTACTTTTCATGATAGGTCGCCTTTCACAACAAGGCCATTACATTTTACTTTTTAAGATAGGTCGTCCTTCACAACAAGGCCATCGTATTTTATTTTCAAGGATAGACAACACTTCATAATAAGGCTATCACATTTTACTTTCTAGGGTAGGTCACCTTTCACAACAAGGCCATTACATTTTATTTTTGAAGACCGGCCACCCTTCATAACAAGGTCATCGTATTTTAGTTTTAAGATAGGCGTCACCCTTGAGAACATAAGCACTATGTTTTTTACTTTCGGGGTTTGTCACCGATGACAACCGGACCAATCTTGCAAAAAAAAAAAAAAAAAAAAGATTTTCTTTATAATCTTATTATTCAAGGTCATTGAAAAACATCTTTTTAATTGGACTTTACACTATAAACTTTGTAAAAGGAGAAAAACTATCATAACCCATTTTTGACCTCTCTTGTTAATTTTCATACAAAATTAAAAAAAAAATTCAAAAATTCAAAAAAAAAATGTTGCATAGTCTATTTTTTCATGATTTTTAAGCTTTTTTCTAAGAAATTTTGAGGATTTTAATTTTTTAGAATTATTTCTCTCTTTTAATTAAGAAACCAAAAAGAAGAGAATGAAAAAAATTAAGAAGATGATTTGGCATCCAATAAAAAAAGATGTGAAAAGTGAGGACTAAAGGACACTTAAATAGGGATGAAATTGAAAAAGGATAAAAAAATTAAGAAACTTGATAGAAACTTAATTAGTACGAAATCAAAAGAAATCAAGATAATAGAGATTAAACAATTTTAATTAAGGAGCCAATTAGAGAGAAAAACAATGAAACATACATTAAAATTGAGAAATATAATCCAAAGGACCTAGATTGGCTTTATCCTCAAACATTAAAAATTCCCTATATAAGCACCCTTTCCCTTCATTTTTAGGGGAGCCTCCACAATTTTTTTCCCTATCCTAAAAACCCTAACCTTCATCACACATCTTTGTACCTAAAAAACCCTAGCCTTTATCACCCATCACTTACCAAAATAATCTAGCGTCCATTATTCATCTATCACAAAATAACTTAACCATAAATACCCATCACCTCTTCGATTAAAAAAAAATAACCAAATTGTAGAAAGTTTATTTTTCATCATCTTTCTAATTTTTTTTTATAGGACATGGATCCCAAGAGAATAAGAAAAAAACCAATAAAAGAGAAAAAGAGGCTATCAAACGAGTCCACAGAGGGTCGCTGATCGGAGTCATTCACGGGTCAACCTACAAACTCGTCGGTATGTTTTCCTTTAAATTGGCCACCCTTCAGCCAAAATTACTTTGATACATAATCACAAATCGATAGCCTAACAGTAGATCTTCCATTCTCGACTAGTTAGGAGAGAAAAAAATATCGAATGAGGGCAAAATTGAGGAGAGAAAGTCGATCACCCAATCCGCTTTTGGACCTAGATAAAAGCTCTTTCCAAATCATCCATTTTTTGGTGATATCAACGATAGTCAAAACCATAAAACAACTCCCTCAGCCTTCGGTAACCTTTCTCCACCAATGTAAGTGATTGAAAACGACAAAGGCGGAGGAAACCGATCACTAATTTGGATTCGTGTGACTCGTGGATTGTGATCAATTTTCTTACTCATTTTTCGACGAAATTAGACCACCCAATTACCAAACAAAAGCTCCAAAAGGTTCTAAGAGTTGTTCTAGTCTAATTTGAAGTCTTGAAAACCATCAAATTCGATCGAAATTTGTAACCCTCGTGGAAATACTTAACGGTAAAGGAAAACATATTCGAGTATTTATATATATGTATATAAGAAGTATATGTATAATTCTCATTACATCATGAGAAATTAATGCTTGAAATGTGTGATTTATGTTAAATTAAAGTTATTGTGCTTAATATTAATGGTTTCGGTCTTAAAGAAATCAAATAAGTAAAATCCATGATTTGAGGACTATATTCTATCCGCATTTTGTGTGATTTATTAGAAGACTTTATATTGATTTATGGGTAAAATTCAAAGAATAAAAGTTGTTCATCTATGTGTTTACTAGCTCTCTATAAAATTTTGTGATGTTTAGATCTTTATATAAAAATTTATTTCTGTTTTAGTATAGCTTGTTCGGGAGGTAACACTGCTGGAATTGGTTTTTTTTTTTTAGAAACGAATTTTCGAGTTTTCAAAAGGGAAATTTTTGAGTTTTTATGAAAGAAATTATGTCTAATTACATGAAACCAGCTCATTAATGTGTTTATTTAGCCTAAGTTTTCTTTAGCCACCTAAGCACTTGAATTGAATGCTTGGAAGCCAATTCATCACCTTTGACTTCTAAAAAAATGCCAACTTGCCTTCCAAACCTTTCCTTTACTTTATACTTGGCCAATTTGATTTTGGACGTGTGGCATACTTAATAAGGTTGGAAAATGGAGTATATATATAAGGAAAGATGAACTTTAGTCATTTTTTGGAGTGAAGCCCGTAGCCACCGGAATAAGGAGAGAAACAAACGTAAGGAAGAGAGGAAGAGAAAAAGAAAAGAAAAAGAAAGAAGAAAGGAAAGAAAGAAAAGGAAAAGCTTAACCAGCCTTTAGGAAATTCAAACAATGTAAGTAGGTTTATTTTCATGCTTTTAGTTTTCTTTTTAAGGTTTTTAAGATGTGTGTTGGTTGTATTAGTTGGTGTATTGTAAGCTTGGTTTTTGTTGGTGGACTTGTGATATATTGGTTTGATCTATGTGTGGATGTTATGTTTGTGATGTTTTATGATAATTATAATGGTTGATGGATTTCCAAGTATGTCCAAGTATGTGATGAAGAGTTGTATTAGACTTGGATTGAAATTTAATAGGACTAAAACATGGTTATTGTGAATTGGAATGAATGACTAGATCGGTGTTATTGAGGAGTAGTTTTTGTTCGATTTTTGTATTGCCTATTCAATGATTTTTGAATAACTTATGGGAAAACTTTAAAACATAAAAGTTGTTTATCTATGTCTTACATAACTTCCTATAAAATATTTTCATTATTACGTTTATGTAGAAAAAGTTATACCCGTTTTAGTACATGTTGTTCCGGATAAACCTCTGCTGGACAGATTAATCCTTCAATTTCAAAATTATGTTATAAAGTGTGTGTTTGGTATTTAAACCTAATTTTCAGATATGTTATGAATCAATATGTCTAGTTTCTAATAAAAAAAGGATATGATTTAATTATTCTCAAAAGTTGATACGTTACCAACTTGATTAGAGGTTGTCCTATAATAAATCCTAAATTAGAAAGGAGGGAAAATGAATTCCTAGGGTTTTCACTAAATAATCCTTTTGGCCTAAGTAAGAAAATGATTAAAATAAAAAAATAATGAATAGACCTAAATAGGAATAAAATGAAGTTTAGAGAGGGTATGTTATAAAAAAAAATAATAAAAAAAAATCCAAGCGTAGACTTGCTAGGTACACAAGAAGGAAAAACTCGCAATTACGAAATAGATTTACACAATGAATGCTACCCATGAATGGAAATTGTATTCTCATTTTGAATACTTTAAATGGTATATGAAACATCCGTGAAGTCTCGAGTGTGCATCGGACACGGGAAGGGTCCGAGAAGAAAATAATGATAGCATAATTAGTTGAATGTGTTAAATATAATACCATATGCATCACGTGCATTCGGGGTTGATATGAAATTGAAAAAGATAATTGAGTTATGAAATAATGCAGTTTGGTAATCGATTTTAATGGAATGGGTAATAGTATAAATCTATGTGTGCGCTCTATTACTAACACCGTTAAGCGAGGGATAATTCCGCTAATTGTGTGCTACAACGAGGGGTAATTCGTTGTAAGCGGTAGGTGATAATGAGATCATTGAGAGAGAGTAATAGAGCAGTAGGTGATAATGAAATCATCGAGAGATGAAATGCACGGATTTGCTAATACCTAGGGTAGCTGAATTAAAAATGAATAGGTAGAATGGAAAACAAAACTTCATTACATATCACGTGCATCACCCTACTTACTAAGCTTCGGCTCACCTCGTTGTTATTTACATGTTATGACGGGAATGACTCAAAGTAGTAAGGATGCTTGTCGGATCCTCCAAAAGGGCTCGGGGATGACATAAACTTTAAGGGAGTTCGTTTGTTGTAATTTTGGAGTTGGGGTGTCAATAAATATTTTGAGGGTATTATAATTAAATTTTGTAATTCTTTTCACCTGTTTTGTTAATATCATGTAAATTATCTTGATCGCGTTTCATTGTATGATAAGTCCTTAGCGTATGAGCACGTATGTGTTTAAGGTTAATTCGAAAATTGGTCATGTCGGTGTGTCATGCCTCGTCTAGTTACTCCTATTTAGGTAATAGAGAGTGAACGAGGGTGGGGGCGTCATAGGGATCGAAATTGATCTAAAGAAAGGAGGAGATCAACCAAAACTTTTCGATAGTCAATCTCCTTCCTTAGGCGACGATGGTAATCACCTCCAAAACTAGTAGGTCTATCCGGATGTCCCCTACACATTAGAGTGATCCACACACCGATTAGTGACCAAACGACCGACAATGACCTTCGATAGTAAACAAGGGCAATTCGATCATTTTTAACACTAGAGGCAATTCTATCATTTTTAGAAAATAGGGGTATTTTGCTTTTTTCTAGTAGCATTCCAAAGGCATTTTGGTCACCATTTAATAACTATTTGGTTTGTTTCTCCTAGCATTTTTTATTATTTTATTATATTATTTTTTTGATAATTATTTAATTTTAGATGTGTTAGAATATGTAAAAATATTTCGATTGTAAATTTTATCTTAGTACATGGATTTTCATTTGGTTGTGATGTTAGACCAACGAGTCTCCTATTTATTAACAATGAATGGTGGTTTCGACATATTTGTCCAACTTTAAAAAATACCAAAAATAAAAAAATAAAAGGAAAAACAAATAAAGAAAATAAAGAAAATGCTAAGTTAATTTAACAAGTCTCATATCCGATAGGGATCAATGTTGTTAATTGAATGAAATTAACCACCCTTAGTAATTAGGGTATTTTTCGACATACAAGTTATATCGAGACTTAAAGCTGGATCCGATATTGAATTGATGAGATATTCAATGGAGGGGTTTGACGATTAATTCAATATGATGTCATAAATAAAAATAAAAAAAATTAATTTGGCTTAGGAAATAGAACGTAGAATTTTGACTTAGGATCAATTTTATCAAAAATAAAAATTTTCGGGATATACATTTTAGGACTAAACTAGACATGGTACTTTTTTTAGGAAATGATGCTTTTGGGTGATTGATATCTTTCTAAAGATATAAACAACTTTTTACCTTATAATCTACGAACTCGTGTCATTTTTAAGTTCTTAGTGCCTTTAATACTAGACGGTGACTCCAAAATTAATAATAACTTATCTATCTAAACAAATAGATTTTTCAAACAAAATAATCATAAAATAAAATTATGGTAGTCCCACGAACATCGGGTAGCGACTCTAGATTACGACAAAATAAAAGGGAAAGGAAGATCAATATCTTTTTGTTCTCTCTCTCTCTCTCTTTTAATTTTTATTTTTAAGTTAATTTATGAGTTAATTACATTTTTGGTGTATGAAGTTGTCATTTTTTTCTATTTAAGTGTGTCAACTTTGATCTTTACTATTTGAGTATACCAAGTTTTAATTTTTTTCTATTTGAATGGTTCTCTTAACTTTCGATAACTTTATACTTATACGTGACATCAAATTATAAGCTTTACTATCGGACATGTGGCAACTAGCAAAAAAAGTTAATTCATCTTTGGTGTACAAACTTGTCATTTTTTTTTCTTTTTGAGTGTGTAGACTTTAATCTTGCTATTTTAGTATACCAACTTGCAATTTTTTATATTTGAGTGATTTTGCTAACTCTAGGATCATGTGTCTATTAACTATACATGTAATACCATTATGTAGGATCTATTGTTAAACTTATAGCAGCTAGAAATTTCATACCACATATAGCAACTAGAAACTTCCTATCACCAAACCCAAATTAAAATTTTTTTAAAATTATTTAAAAAAAATTTGTATCTAAAAATAAAGGATAAAAAAAACACTAGCACAAAAATAAATAATAAAATTAAATAAGAAACTTTCTAATCAATTCATCTTACCCAACACCATAAAAAAAAAAACTCACTCGTTGCCATTAACATAAAAACCTATAACATATTAGAATCGCCAACTTCAACCAAACTATTTTTTAAAAATAAATCAAGATGAATGGACGAACTACAATTGTTGATGTTGGAGGGTAACATAGAAGAAGAAAAAGAAAGAAGAAGAAGAAGAAGATATAATCGAGTTAGAAGTACTCGACCACCATCAACTTCCAAAAGTACCACAAAAGAGTTCTACTCATCCTAGATATCCTAGTCATATGTTTGATAATGGATCCACATGAATGGTGCCATGTGTGTGGTTAACGGACACATTAGTCAAAAGTTAACAAAATCACTCAAGTAGAAAAAAGAAAAATACAAATTAGTATACTTAAATAGCAAGATTATAGTTTACACACTCAAATAGAAATATTAACAAGTTTCTACACTAAATATGTGATAATTTTTTTATTTAGTTGTCACATGTTTGACAATGGAATCCACAATTTGGTGCCACATATTCGAGTTAATAACCACATTAGCATAAAGTTAATGAAATAATTTAAATTAAAAAAATTATAAATTGGTATATTCAAATATAAAAAATTAAAATTGACACACACACAAAATATAATTAACTCATTAATTTACTTGACTCTTTTTTTCATTTTTAATTTTTTTTATTGCCATGTATCTAATAATAAGGTCCGCATAATGATGCAAGATATGCAGTTGACGAATACATCATTAAAGATTTAATAGAACTATTCAAACAAAAAAATGAAAGTTGGATCTCTTAATATAAATATTAAAAATACACACTTAAATAGAAAAAATTAATAAACATGAATACCTAAAATATAATTAACTCAACTTTAAAAGTTAGTTTAATACTGACAGCATATCCTCTGTGAATTACTTCATTTGCTTTATAGATTATCAAGCACCAATTTATTTAATAAAAATGATTACGAAGCTCCATTGTTCCAACTTTCAACAGCAAATACTCTTACATTGGGTATTTTGGTTTCTCGGCTTATGAAAAAGGGCAAAAGAACTGAAGAAGAAGGGATGGGCTAATTGGATCCGTCCAGGCCCAACCAGTTATTATAAATTCTTACATCGTTTTTTTTTTTTTCAACTAATTAATTCGTTAGAGGGATTAATTTATAATTTATTTGAATTCCACAGTTGGAACACCAGTCGAGGATCTGCCACGTAGAATCTTGGACACCATTCCAGGCTGCCACGTGGAATCTAAAACTCAGTAGAAAATTCAGGAGGAAAAAATGTGTAGCGCGTGCTGCACACTCTCTTTCTTTTATCTTCTTACAATACACAGCCCAAACCCCGAAAGTGGTCTCCTTTAACTGGGACAAAATCGCAAACCTGCCACGTGTACAATAAAAAAATGATGGGCGCCGCTAAAAATATCCCCAACTCAAAGGTTCAAAGTTTGAGAGAGAAGAAATGAGTCAGCGGTTGGCTCACTTGTTTCCTTCTTGTTCACTCTTTTTCAATTTTTCAATTACTGTATAAATCAGCTCTTGTGGCTCTATCTCATCCTCTTCTTTTTTCCCAAAAGATCTCTCTTCTCCCCCACATTTATTTATTACTCGTATATACAAAATTATCTCCATAAATAATCCTGTTCTTCTCTTTTTTCCAATTCTTTTCCTCCTTTGGAGATAGAGGGAGAGGGAGACTGGATTGAGGTTTGGAAATTTGTGGGAAGCGTGAGAGGGAAACACAAACTGGGATTTAGTTACAAGGGAGAAAGTCAGATTCAAGGAGAACAAATTAAAAAAAAAGGCTTTTTTTTTTAAGTAGAAAGAAGAGAGAAAAAAGATAGGATTTTTAGAGACAGAGAGGAGTTTGTTTAAGGTTGTGGAAGAAGAGAGAAAGAAACATAGTATTTTAGAGAGAAAAAGAAAAAGAAGATTGAGAGTTTTTAGAGAGAGGGAAGATGAAGATACAGTGCAATGTTTGTGAGGCAGCGGAGGCGAACGTGCTGTGTTGTGCGGACGAGGCGGCGTTGTGTTGGACTTGTGACGAGAAGGTTCATGCAGCTAACAAGCTTGCTAGTAAACATCAAAGGGTTCCTCTTTCTACTTCTTCTCCTCAGATGCCTAAATGTGATATTTGTCAGGTAATTATATATATTTTTAAAATTTGATGATGCTATTGGATTTGTGTGATCGATAAGATTTTGGATTTGACATCTGTTGTGTTAGTTATGATTATGGACTTCTGGGAAATGTTTTAAGCCTAATAGGAGCGGAAGGGATCAAGGGTTTAGAATTTTGATTTTGAGTTTGTCAAAGTAATAGGAAAGGAAAAAAATTTGTAAACTGTGCTTAATTTGAAATTTAGGCCTATATTAGCTTTTTAGATTTTTAATTAATTGCAAACTCAACATAATTCTGGGTTTAGGGTTTGGTGGAATGGTCTCTAACGTCTTTCTAAGACTATCCAACCTAAGAGTTGAGGGTATTGGAGGTTTTGCTTGATACTCCAAAGTAAGGGCAAAGTTTAGCTTCTCTTTCTTTCAAGTTCTGCAAACATTCCCCACCCAAATAAGTTAATAAATAAACAAATCCTGGTTCTGCAGCTCTGCTACTAAAGAGAAGAAACTAGCTTGGTTTTTGTATTCTTATACAATTATGTCGAAACATTCTCACTTTTTTTTTTTTTTTTTGTCCTACGCAATTTAATAAAGTATATCAATCTCAATTAAGCAGAGTAGGATAGTTAGATGTGAATAACAGTTAAACTGCTGGTTTTTCAAGGCCACATTCAAGGTAACTTAATGTTTTGGAAGACTATATTTAACAAATATTCTGAGGGAAAATGTAAACCGAGGCAATTGAGAATAAGAAATCATTTTTGTGGTTTGGCAACAAACTTGTAAATATCAGCTAGTTATGCCTCATGAAGGCAACCTGCATTTTTCAGAAAATGTAAAGTTCCTTTTTGTGAAATCTACATTTTGCTCTTTTGGGGGCAGTTGTCCAATTATCCATTAACTTTTAACGTCTAAGTCATCTATTTTTCAACGGTGAAAAGGTTAGCAACTTAAAAATATTTATATGCATGGTAAATTTCTTTGTCATTTTCATAACCAGATGTCTTTTTATTCAACACCGTGACATGTACTTATAATAGTCAGAATCCATGCTTTGTAGGTTCTAGCTTTCTAGTTCCCTATTGCAGCATGTTCTTTTCAATGGTTTAAAAATGTGAGGAGTTATTGTTCTACTTGCTATAGGCTGTCTCCTGCCCCTTGTCATTTCAAGCTCACAGTATATCTTTCTTTTGCTTTGCATCTTGGCCGGAACCATATTGAATTTACTGGAATATGGATTATGTAGAAATATGAGAATAGAATAATATATTTCACATATTGAAGTGCATGAGTACAATATATATATATATATATAGAGAGAGAGAGGATCAATCTAAATCCCTACAATCAAGCTGTCATTAACTTCCTAGAAATTAGCGCCTCAATCAACCTCATAATTGACAGCCTTATAATTGACTTACTATATTTACATAAGAATCAATCCTATAGGACTTATTGTTGTTACAACACTCTCCCTCAAGCTGGAGCATAGATGTTAATCATGCTCAGCTTGTTACAAATATAATCAATCCTAGGACCCCCTAAAGCTTTGGTGAAGATATGGCCTAGTTGTTCTCCAGTTTTGATATGACTTGTAGAGTTCAATCCTTGTTGAATTTTCTCACGAATAAAGTGACAATCGATCTCGATATGCTTAGTTCTTTCATGAAAAATTGGATTTGATGCGATATGAAGAGCGACTTGATTGTCACATCACAATTTCATGAGAAGAGGATTTTCAAGATCAATCTCATTTAACAATTGAGATATCCACACAAGTTCATATGTGGATTGGACCATAGCTCTATACTCGATTCCGCACTAGATAGAGACACAACATTCCGCTTCTTGCTTTTCTATGACACCAAATTCCCACCAACAAAAACACAATACCTTGTAGTAGATCTTTTGTCGGTCTTAGATCCAGCTCAATCCGTATCCGAGAAACACTCAATACCTGGAATAGCCATGATTACTATAGAATAAACCACGCCCTAGAGTCTCTTTGAGATAACATAAGATTTGTTATAATGCAGCCTAATGAGTAACTCAAGAAAAGGACATAAGCTGACTCACAATGTTGACGGGATATGCGATGTCGGGACGAGTTACTGTGAGATAATTTAGTTTTTTAACTAACTTGTGATATCTCTCGGGATCAACAAATAACTCTCCATCATCTCGTTGTAAGTTGTAGATTAGTAGCCATTGGTACACTAGAAGGCTTAGCTCCTAATTTTTTAGTTTCTTTTAGTGGATCAAGAATATACTTTCGTTAAGAAAGATAAATACTCTTCTTGGACCCGGCAACTTCAATACGCAAGAAATACTTTAATAAACCCAAGTCTTTTGTTTGGAATTTGGTATGGAGAAAAGACTTAAGGGCTAAAATACCATCAATATATACAATTAACAAGATAATACTAGTGTTCGACCGTTGGTAGAAAATAGTATGGTCATAAGTACTCTTTTTCATATCAAATTCTTGAACTACAGTACTGAATCACTCAAACCAAGCATGAGGATTCTGTTTTAGCCCATACAAAGACTTTCGAAGTTTACGGACTTTCCCATACCCCCCGAGCAACAAACCCGAGTGGTTGCTTCATATAAACTTTCTCTTGCAAATCACCATGAAGAAAAACATTCTTAACATCTAATTGATGTAAGAGCCAACCATTAATAGCAACGAGAGAGAAACAAATGGACAGATGCAAGTTTAGTAACTAGAGAAAAAGTACCAGAATAATCTACACCATATGTTTGAGCACATCCTTTTGCAACTAATTGAGCTTTGAGATGAGCCACAAAACCATCGGGATTAACCTTGACAACGTACACTCATTTGCAACCAACAACCTGTTTACCTTTTGGCAGATGCACAAATTCTCAAGTCCCATTACCGTTTAAAGTCATCATTTCCTTCTCCATAGCAGTCCGCAAATCGGGATGGGACAAGGGCTCATGTAATGTTTTAGGTACGGGCACCTAATTTAACGAAGCAATAAAGCGAGCGCAAATTAGGAGACAAGTGATCATAAGAAGCAAATGAAGAGATAGGATGAGAGCATTGCCGTTTACCTTTACGAAGAGCGATGGGAAGATCAAGACTAAGATCTATAGATGGAAGAGCTAGCGAGAGGATGTGAGTTCTGATTTGGTTGTAGATCTCGTAGTATGAGATTCGGTAGTTGTAGTCACGGTATATATGAGAATATCAACTTTCTCCTCCTCATAATTATATATAGTAGGTTCATGAAAAAATGGATTAGTCTAAAAAAACGTTACATCGACTCGAAATCAAATAACGACCCAAAGTAGAAGAATAACACCTTTAACCTTTCGACGATGAGAATGTTCTTTTGAATCTAACTTAGACACTTTGGGATTAACATCACGAACAAAATCACGTTCAACCAAAGACACATGGTTCTATTGGAAATAAAAGCCGAGAAGGGAATAAAACGAATGAGGAGTATCACCAAAAAGAATAGAGAAGGGTAACCGATTGATTAAGAAACATGCTTTAGACACGAGCATCAGCCCAAAATTGTTTAGGAACTTTCATCCGGAAAAGAAGGGCTCTAGCAACCTCTAGTAAATGTTTATTTTTTCGTTCAGCAACACCATTTTGAGGTGGTGTGTCGACGCATGATGATTGATGAAGAATTCCATTTTGTGTCATATAGGTATTGAATGACTCAAAGAAATACTCTTTCGCATTATCAATCCTCAAAACACATACTAAAACATTAAATTGAGTTCGAATTTCAGCACAAAAAACACAAAATATAGAAAACAATTCTATCTATTTTTCATTAAATATAACCGAATAACACGAGAATAGTCATCAACAAATGTGTCAAAGTATCGGAAGCCGATTGTAGAAGTCACCGAACAAGGACCCAAATGAACTAACTTAAAGGGTGACATAACCTATTTACCGACCCTAAAAAATACGACACACGATAGTGTTTAGCAAACCGATATGACTCACTTTCTAAAGCGAGATAAATTCTGAAACTAAGGAAACAATTTCTTTAAAACCAACAACGAAGGATGCCTTAACCGATAATGCATCTCTAGAAGTGTTATAATACTGGAACAAGCGATAGGTCATGGTATAGGTTGTGATATAGGTTGAAGATGATACAACCCTCCGGACTCACGTCCTTTACCAATAATCTTTCCCGTCATAAGATCCTAAAATAGACAATAGTCAAGAAAAAATAAGACACAACAATTGAGAGCTCGAGTGATTTTACTGATCGATAGTAGATTAAGTGAAAAATCGGGTAAATATAACACGGATGACAAAGAGAGAGATGATGTAAGAAAAGCCGTCCCAATTCCTATAACGGATGTGGTTAATTCATCAGCCGGAGTGACACTAGGAAGATTTTTATGTGAAGCAAAGGAGGAGAGAATATCTTTATTACCTATCATGTGATCTATAGCACTTGAATCGATGACCCATTTGGAAGAGGATGACACAAAGACATGTAGTAGGTTTATCTCTCTTCTTGTTGATAGCTGGAGGCGGATTGGAAGACTTTAGTGAGGATTGATGCTGAGTAAACTGAGCAAAGTCATCGGTAGACACCATTATAAACTTCTCGGATGAGGAAGAGACAGAACTAGCCTCTTGGGCTGCAAAGTTTGCAGTATGAACTGTAATAACATCGGAGATCATAGTTTTCTTCTCTGTTTCATCGGCCATTAAACAAAAAGAAAGGAAGGAAATAGGACAACAAGGTCGCAGCGGCTCACTAGGGCAGCAGCGAAAAGAGAAAAAATATGATAGCTTGCTAGGGCAATGACAGCAGCTACTCAATTAGGGCAGCAAGGCTCTAATGCCATGTAGAAATATGAGAATAGAATAATATATTTCACATATTGAAGTGCATGAGTACAATATATATATATATATACACACACATATGATAAATCTCTAGAATCAAGCTGTCATTAACTTCCTAGAAATTAGTTCCTCAATCAGCCTTATAATTGACTTACTATATTTACATGAGAATCAATCCTGTAATGGACTTACTATATTTACAACAGATTATAAGATTGTATTGTTGTTTATTAACTAGTGAATCTGTTGCTTATTACAGGAGACTGCTGGTTTTTTCTTTTGTCTAGAAGATCGAGCGTTGCTCTGCAGGAAATGTGATGTTGCCATACACACAGCAAATACCCATGTGTCTGCTCATCAGAGGTTTCTGCTCACTGGTGTAAAGGTAGGTCTAGAACCTACTGATCCTGGGGCTTCCTATTCCTGTGGGAAGTCACCTTCAGAGGAAAAAACAACCTCGGAAACAAAATCACGTCCTATTTCTAGAAGAGGCACCTCAATGCCTTTGGTTAGTTCATGCAATCAAGTTTTGCCTGCAAATGTTTGTGGAGTTGGAGACTTTGGGCCTGCTAAGCTGCCCTATTCTGGAGGTTCAGCAGCTTCCAGCATTTCACAGTGGCAAATAGATGAATTTCTTGAACTGGCTGAGTTTAATCAAAATTATGGCTATATGGATAATGGATCATCTAAGGTACGCATACAGATTCACAAGGCAAACACAGGCTGATCGTGATCTAATTGATGTTCAGCTGGTTGAGATTTCTGTTATATCCCAACTAGCAGAACATGAATCAGATCATACATATTATATGCCTATTATGGCTAGATGAATTTCTTGAACTGACTGAGTTTAATGAGAATTAGGGCTATATGCATAACTGATCATTTAAGGTACGCTTGTGGTGTAATCAAACAAAGATGTACTGCTTGAGAGTAAGATCTTATCCAGACTGGGTCCATTATTAGTACAGTTGAGTTTGATCTAATTCTTGTTTTTGCGGTTGGGATGTACGTACTTCTGAAGGTACTTCCTATCCAAAAATCAGTTAAGGAAAATACATACATAATTGTACAGTAATTAGTTACTGTAGCTTGTTTTAGTACAATTGTTACATTATCGGCCCTTCTTCCAAATGTTCTCACAAAAGTTAGTTTACCAAGAATCAGATATCTTACGCTGGCCTTGTACCAAAAATTGTCTGCCCTTGTGATACTATTGATTTTGGATGTATTGTTCCTGTTAGAACCTAGGGCCATTTGTCAGGAAGTTGATTACTTTCAGGCTCCGAGCTTTTTATCTTTTTTATGTTTTCTCTTCATCTGCACTTGCTTTCAAAATTACCAGAATGTTAGCTCAAGTACTTTCCAAAAATTAAGCCAGGGGATCTTTATCAGTATCATTCATGCCGTGTGTGTGAGAAGAAATGCAATTTGTCAAAGAACTAACTGTTCCGTCTCTTAACATGAAAGTTTATTAGATTCTTGTAGCTCTTGGTGGGATTAAATAGTGGACTTAAGAAGTTCACTGTGGTTTGTGATTTAGTCTCTAATTGATAGTAACTGGCAGGCCTTTAATGTGCTGACTGGTGTTATTCTGAGTTGGAAAGTTAGACAAGTAGCAGATAATAATGTCAGAGGGCTATTGTATCAGCAACTGATGGGATTGTAATCAAGGTTGTTAATTGATTGTGGAGATACAAAATTCAGTGTGGCTGATCAATCTCTCTCATTTTTCTTTCATCCACCCCTCTTATCTTTCAAATTCTCATTATGTTCTGTTTGAGTACATGCTAAGTTATTCTCCACTAATTCACCAAGATTATGGAATTATGATTGACAAAAAGGAATTAGCAAATGGAAAAGCTGAATCAGAAGACTAAGCCCTTGAACCTCCCTCCTGCCTCCCTCTCATCCACATACACTTGCATTTTCTTTATTTTATATTTATGTAATCTGGGCACTTCTTAATAAATATCAAATTAGCTAAATGGTCCCCTGTTTCCTTGCAATTTTTGTTACAAATTGACTACTGTTGAGTCTTAATAGCAATTGAACACGTGTGAAATGTGTTAATACACATGTTTATTTGTTTATGTATATGTGTGGATAACATTTGTCCCATCAAATGTTAACATTGGATTCCATATTTGATTCATGTTGGCTTTGTGTCAGTTGCGGTATTTTCAAAACTATGGATTCGTTGCACTTGTCGCAAAAGTGTGTGCACGTATGGGATTGTTCTCTACATATTAAGCTGCTGCTTTTTTTTATATACCTTTTTCTTAGAATTAATTACTTTCCTAATGATTTTGTTGTTAGCAATAGTTTGACTTTTCCCTGCTTGGTGTTCTATACTGTTTGTAATTTTGGCTTCTTTCTTACTAGTCAGGCCGATAGTGGCAAACGTGGAGATTCTGACAGCTCTGCAATTTTAAGATCTACTGAAGAAGAGGTAGATGATGAAGAATGCTTGGGTCAGGTGCCAGATAGCTCCTGGGTAGTGCCCCAAATTTCTTCCCCACCTACAGCCTCAGGGCTCTACTGGCCAAGAAGTATTCATAACCATTCGGATACAGCAATTTTTGTCCCTGATATATGTGGCTCAGCTGTGCAAAACCGTCGTCACTATCAGCAGCATGGCACTGTTTCCAAACGACGGCGGCAACTCTAGATTCTTCTTTGTCAGCTTCATCATCAAGTGGGATGTCCAAGGGTTTGATGACAGGTTTTCAATGATATCTTCCTGTTATTCTGGGAGGTGGTTTAGGGGGATTTACTGTTTGATTTGTGTAGCGTTCCCCTCACACTAGAGCTCCTCCATATATTTCTCTGCTGCTACTTGGGAGTTTGTAAGATAAAAAGGCATCAGTACTTGAGTCAATAATTCATTCACCTGAGACATTTGATATCTGTATGAGCTAGGAAGTTTGTTCAAGAAATGACTCAATAACGTGATGGAAATCTATGTTTCTCAAAAATTCTGAATCCAAAGATGGGAGCGTGCTGAGTGGGTTTTATTAAATGCTTTGTAGAACTAGCGATGGTTGTTTGAATGGCAATCAGACATCTTTTGTAAGGATATCCGCAGTCTGTTTCCATGTATATGTATAACCTAACTAAAAGGTTGAAAGCTGGCTGTCTGGCTCTTCAAGCACAACAGTGAAAGTTTCCTTTTTCAGATTTTGTATTATCTACTTGATGTTCTGGTTATTGTCACATAGGAGGCATAATTTCGCCTTTCCTTTCTGCTGATGAACTTGATATGGTGATAGATCAGCTGGGCTTTTATGGTGATATATTCTTAATCTCCAGGAGATTGGCCAATGATGTCCTCTTGGTTTCAGCTTACAGGCTCGGTTGCATATCAGCTTCTTAATCTAGATATAATTTCTCAGAAAAGATTATTTAGCTTGCTGTAGCCTTCTAGCGTGTGTCTGGCCTGCAATTGTAGAACTGCCAACGTTATTTGTGTTTTGTCATGATCAATGACTTAGTTAAAAGATTTTTGGAGGCGAAGAGTTCCATCATTCAGTGTCAGCTAGCATGCATGAGCATGGATGTCAGGCATTAAGCGTTTCATAATACTGCAGCACAGCTGAAGTCTTATCAATGATAACGATGATAATGCTGCAAATGGCACTGGACTGTCCCATGAAGCTTCGTCACAAAAATGAAATCCAAGAGGAAATTTGAAAAAAAAATTTACCTTAACTTTCTTTCATAAAATGATTATTTTCAAATTTTTAATCAGCCCGATGAAGATTGGTTTGCTTGCCTGGTCCCATGTTCATTGAACCAATGATAAAGTTGTGCTCATGTCTGGCTTGGGAATGGCCCAGATGACTTGAGCTGTTTCCCAATCTACCCAATGGAGACCAGTTCTATGGACAGAAAGAAGAATACTCCAGATGCGTCTCTGTGGGCCATTCTTTGACTTATAATCACAAATAAGATGGTCTGGGTCTGGGATGTTTCTCTTCATGTTGATAGGTTCCCCACACTTGAAAAACGCACCAGGAGTGGCATGGAATGTGTTCAAGGACAGCAATCCCAACTCCTCAGGACTTGATATTCTTGTTATTTTCGTTCCTGTTTCCACTTGGAGAAACTAGGTTATGCCGGAAAAGCAACACAGATGAGTTAAAATGATAGTCTAACAAAACTTGAAAGGAAAGCAAATTTGCACACATTGGCCACAAACTACAGCCAAATAAAACAGGTATCAAATCAATCCCGCCATCTTTTGGGACCCCTGCTATAAAACATCGAGAAAAACCGATGAGAGATATAAATGCAGTGGTATCGCATGTCAAGTGGCTACAGATAATCAATCAAATTAAAATCATCATATAGGGAGAAGTTATCAAATTTCCTAGCCAGGCATATCCATCTTTAAATGATTAGCTAAGGCAGCTGCCGTGAGAATCATAAAATGACTCCACAAGAATTCACCGACTCTTACAGTAGCAAATTATATATATATAACATTATGAATTGACATGTAGTTCTAAACAGTTCGACTTGTTAGGAGGTGTCGCTGTGTACTAATGTAGTGCTTTTCGTCCCCTAAAAGATGAATATTACATTGAACAATTTCATTGTGAAGTACTCGTTTCCCATACACTAGTTTGTCTCCAAAAGAGATCTTCATTGCCAGAGTGACTTTATGTGATCTACTTTCTTTGTTTCATCCGTCAGCTGGTCCAATTGGCAGGAAGGCGCTCAGATGTGACAGGAGGCAAGGCACGAACATTGATGTCAAGAGGAAATAAGCGATATTGAATGTCGAGCTCCCTGAAAATTTTCATCATCTCATCCAGCAAAAGAGATCTTCTTACATACCTCTCTCCCATGTCTTGGTGGTTCATCCTATGTGTCAACCAAACTGCTATCCTCACCCTGGTCAAGTCTTCTGCATCCTTGAATATAATTAAGGGAGAAGGATACCAGTGGTCCTTTTTGTTCTCAATATAACTGCAGCAGCAGATGCATTGGTAATTCTTATAGCATAAATAATCAATTAAAATAAAATATGTATTGAACGTAATGCATGCCTGTATAGACTAATGAAATAACAATCAACAATTGAACCAAGAACCTTATTGAGCAAAGAGCATTAAAAACAAAAATTCTCACTATATGACCTCGTGCAATCATGCATATATATATTAACAGTATCTGTATCTGCCTTTTCCATCTCAAAGCAATAATATCTGGATCAAGATTCTAGGGTCCACTCAGTCAACCTCAAGTTCAAACGACAATAATATTGGATTTAATCTTCCATTAGACATATATTTATGTGGGAAAAAGTGCTTTTGGAATGAAAACCACAACCTGAAAGTATCGCAGCCATTGAATTTGCAGGCTCCCTATGTGATTATTTGTTTTTTAATGTAACTTTATTAATGTGATCTCAGCTTTAGGAGAACCAAATGTTGTGCAATCAACCAATGTTAAAATACCATTATGACTTCAGTAGAGAAAATTTGAGGACAAAAAGTAACCCATCCTTTCTGTGCTTACCTGTTTATTCTTTGTTTCACTAGTGCGATCTTTTCAGCTGGAGTAGCTAGGTGGATGAGGAACTCAATTGCATCTCCCATATCTGGGCTACGGTAGTAGTTACCAATGGCTTTGGTAGCAAGAACACTGTTCGTGATTATTACCTTCTGGTTGTCAAATCTTAAAAAGACAGTAGTTAAAATGTTCATCTCTTCTACCACCATCTGAAATTTGTTGAAAAACAAATTAGGCTCATAACATACAGAAGCCAGCACTTTATCACAGTAAATCCATGAAATTGTGATGCAATTCATAGATTATCTAACATACCTGAACTCCATCAATTTCACAGCGATCGCCCACATCGAATGGATGGATTGTAAACAAAAAAATAATAGATTCAAACACGGTTTTGCAGGTGTTCCCAAATACGAACGCCACAAGGAGAAGTTGTGAGCTTAGAAAGATAAGAAACTTGCTTGTAGCAATTCCTAGTATAAGAAGCCAAATAACAACAATGACAATCCCAACCAGAATATTCACCATACGATGCAGTTTGTTCACAGCTGTTTTTGTGTCATTGAGTGTCAAAGCAAGTGCTCTCCGTTCTCTAAAAGCATTGACCTGTCACAATCAATTCAGTGCCTTGTCATATGATCATAAAGTAGTAAATTACATTCTCATGTCCAAAAAATACAACTTTGCAAATATCCCACCAAATTTGAATCTACAAAGCAAGCTTCCTTATTTGCATATTTTAGGAGAAGAGATTTCAAATTTTGCACCTTAAGACTTTAATGTCCAAATTCTAACATTGTTATAGACCTATAGATTGTTAAAAGATTTTCATTCCAATACCATAAATGAGTGCCCAAACTTGTGCAAGAGGGTTCAGGCTTTGGCAAGAGTTCGTTGCACTTACTTCCATTTAGATACCTTGAGATGTTTGTAAACTCAGCAAGCATAACAAAATTCTAGAACTAAAAACAAAAAAAAAAAGCCAGAAGGAGAAAAAAAGAAAATTACTTGGTTCTTACCACCCAGTTTTTCAAACATTTTTTACTGATTTTGTTGCTTTCAGATGCTCCCTCAAAGAGGCTCATGGCCTTGATGGCCTCGTCTTCTTGCATGAAACGCATAATGTCATCCCGATAGATATAACTGCATGGCAAAACAATGACAAGAATCATCTCGAAGAACGGACAGATTCGTTTATGACTATCAAGCTACTGGTATCATAAACAAAGATCAATTTACAGACTCAGAATGAATATCTTTAATGATCCTTGTCCTAGAAGACATTCTATAGACAAAATTTCCTAAGAGATTTTTTCAAGCAAAACTGTACAGAACAATAATCTCTCTGCACCAGTAACATCTAAATGACTACTTTCATATCAAAGTTGTATCAATTTCTGGCATTAGGAACAGGGCCTCTTGCAATTTGGAAATCAGTAAAATTTCACGTAGTTAATGCCCATATTATCCAACAAGATGCCGAAACCTTATGGAGCAAGTCAGATACTGGAACAGAGTGAAAGCGCATTAATGCAAACACAAAACTATTTTGTATATGCAATTAGGACCTAGAAATGATTTAACAAGGAACTCAAAATATGAAGATTGAGTGGAAATAAGGACTTACCGAGAACCTGGCCTAGCCACATTCGTGAATATTTTCCTTGCTGCAGTTTTTGCTTCAAATTCGCTTCGAATCTTCGTAGCAGTCTCTTCATCACCGTGATTAGAATTTTGTATTTGCTCATCCAGTGTGGACAAAGCTCCATGTCGAATTATATTTATCAGCCTCTTCATGTTCCAAGCAGAAACATTCTTAGGATTCAATTTGTGCAAGTGATCGATCGTTATCCCCTCATCTCCCTCGTCAACCTTGTTGGAAAGAGTACGAGAGAGCCTGGGAGTACCAATTCGAGGGCTTTTCTGGAACCTACCACTTCCTATCACCCTTGCACTTTGTGGTGGTGATGGGCTTGTTGTTGCCTTAAGGCCAGGAGGTACGGTGGCACCAGCATCCCGCAACTTCTCTACCTCTGCAAGAAGCCTCTCTTCCTCTTCCTCATTTCTTTTCATTTCAACCAAAGGGGGACCAGATAGGGTTTCAATGACGTACTGATTAAACAGCGAATCCTGAATCCGATCAAAGTAAGTGCTCACATGAAATGAAGATGCAAGTACTTTAACCACTAAGGTCTTCACCAACCACAACAAGGTACCCAACACCAAACACACCAAAATCTTAGTCACAAACCTAAGTGTCTTACTCCTAGTTTCCCTCTCAACTTTCTTGTCAAATAAGTAGTGCCAAGCAATCAAAACAAGCCCTAACCACAAGCAATTCTGCACTGCTTTCCTAACTCCATAAACAAAATACAAAACCCTTTTTCGTAAGAGAAAATTTCTCTCAATGAAAAACACAATAATCCTAATAACCCAACCAGAAACCAACCTCCCACATATTAAAACCAAAACCAAAACTTCCCATTTCCACAACCTAAGGTTCCACAAATTCTTATCTTTCAAATATGGAACTGCAAGACTACAAACTAAAGCCGCAATAATAACAATCAAACTCAACCATTCAAGTAAAATCCAAATATCAAACTTATCTTTTTTATACTCATCAGGAATATCCTCATCCAATAAAGGATCATCTTCCTCTTCATCAACAACACTCCCTTTCCCTAAAAATCCTGACTTTAACAGCCCCGACCTCCCAACAATCACTCTCCCTGACTTCTCAGGTGGCTGCGGTGGCGGGTCCATCAATCTAGACTTTGTCCTCTCCTTCAACAAACTAGACTTCCTCTTAAACGACGAATTGCTAGATAACGACCCGTCGCTTCTAGAACTACACTTCAAAATCTCACCACCACCACCACCACCAGGACTACTTTCTTTACCTGGAGAAGAATCTTTGAAGTCCCTCCTCCTCCTCACTGACTCACTTGAAGCAGGTGGTTGCGGGTCAAAAGAGACCCTATTCGTATTATTAGTAGTAGGAGACTCTGAAACAGGAGGTAAATTCTTATGAAGAACAGCAGTGTCGTTTTGGAGATGAGTCATCATCTCTAAGTCCATATCTAAAGAAAACTCACCTGATGCTTGTTGCTTGTGCAAGAACCGACCAATCAGCTTCGAGGGCGGATCTTCCTCCTCCATTGCTGAAACACTACCAGTACCACTTGCAGTAACACCACTTTTACAGTTCTGATGACCATTAAAATCAAATCTGTAACTTCCACTCCCATCATTATTGTTGTGTTTGTTGCTGTCGCCTTTCATAGCAAGTGCTTTGTCTTTCTTATTTGCATCATTGACGAAATCATAGCTTGATTCCCTCCAAATCCCTCTTCCTTCCCCTCCGACAGTATTGTTACTCGCGGACCCAGCTTTAACACAATCATCACCAAACACGTCCATACTTAAAATCACTTCTTTCCGGTCAGTTGAATTAAGGGCCATGATGAGTTGTGATTACTAACAGTGTGATTCTAAAGAAGAGTATGCTGCGATAATGTGGAGACAGATAAGTGGCGTTTGGAACGTGGGAAAGCGTGAGAGAAATCAAGAAAAGGAGTTTTCTTTTCTAGGATTCTTAGAAAAGAGGAAAGAGTGTGGACGCGTGTGCTTGTACAGTGAATAAAGAAACCATTGAAGTTAACTACTGCGGTTGAATTCTGCAGCGAGAAATAATAAAAGACAGAAAGAGAGAGAGAGAGAGAGAGAGAGAGAGGCGGGGGGGGGGGAGGGGGAAGAAGAAACAGTAACAGGTGGAGCTTGGGTTCTTGAGCTTTTTTAAAGACTGAAAGCGATAGATATATTGGGGAAATTTAATTTATGTATTGGGTTCTCAAAAAAACCCTACTTTCCTCCTAAATTATGGAGTTGCCATTATTACGTTTTTACTGTATTATCACCGCCTTTAAATGAAAAAGGGGGAAAAAAAAATTTTCCTTTTTCCTTACCGTATTGTCACTGTTTTGTGTCCCAATTTTCCTATCAACCAAGGTATCAAGACAAAAGAGAAACCCTAAAATTTATGCGTAAACTAGGGCTGTGAATCTGAAATCATTATATATATACTGAAGAGTGCATAATATTCTTATTAAATTTATTTACACCAAAATAAATTCACATGGAATTCGAGATCCTTTTATTCAATATAAGAATTTTTCATTTAATGTATAAGATTTTTTTTTTTTAAAGAGAGTGAATTCTATAAAAAATATTACTACGTAAGATTAGCATAATATTAGCATGGTTGATAAAAGAATATAAAATCTATATATAGGCATATAAAACTTATGAAGCAATCATTTTTTGGATCCTTGATATAGTTATCAACTTCTTAGTATATATATATATAATCAACTTATAAATGTTTAGGCGTTGGATGGGAGGTAAAAATGATTGCTTTTTTCTTAATTTTTTAAATTTTAAATCAAGAATTTATTAAATTATTTTGAATATATTAAATATATTTATAAAAAATTTAATCTGAATTAATATAAAAGTACATTTAAGAATAATGTTAGCGTGGTTTGAGATAGAGAACAACCTTATAAGGGTGTTATTGGAAGAGTACATAAAGTAGGTAATGCAGGTAGTGTATTATACTAATAGTATAGTACGTATGAACCGTGTATTGATTGGAATCACATGGCCAGTTAGTTATTGTTGAGTCATTGACAAAAACGTATTCGATTTCTTTAGGACCACTAAAAATGCACTTTTTAGCTCATGGTGTCACGTTATTAGATGACCAAACACGACACAAGAGAAGCAGCTGGGCAGTTATATTAATGATAACCTTTGATGATTTATTTAAGGTTATATATATATATATATATAAAAAAACATAATCTCGGCGACGTAACAGGAGAAAAGAGCGAAAAATGATTGGGATTTGGGAATGTTTGGTTTCGGTGTCAAGGTGACAATGGTTGTTTTGTTTGGCACTTTTTCGTTGAGTCAAACTATGATGCTTCCGCATGTATGTTTTACGAGGCTATCAGAAAGCAACATGCATAATGCTGACGAGAGAAGAAGACAGTAGAAAGGGATGGGTTTTCACTAGCCTCCCTCTCTATACCTTGTGGGCTTGTCTGGAATGCACAACCTTGTAGGTCATGGTTTCAAAGGCTGGTGTTCGTGGGCCCTAGAGAAACGATGAAAGGGATCTTCCTCTTCCTTCTACGAATTAGATGTTTTTCTTAAAAAAAAAAAAAAAATTAATAAATAAATTTCTCGGATGTTCCTCCCTCTCTCTTTTCTCCTAGGCCGGGTTTGGGAAGTCGAATATGTAAAATGTCTACCATAACTCTTTAGTATAGGTAGAAATATTATGGATGTCTTCTGCTATCAATCATAATTTTATTTCCAAGCATGAACTGTTTGTGCTCTTTTTTTTTTTTTTTTTTTTTTTTTTAAGTCAAGAATATTTTTGGGAGAGATTTTGCACAACAAGACTAATTTTACCTTCTTAATCCAATAAAAAAAAAAACAAACTATAATTCATGAGAACTATAATATTATTAAAATCAAGCGGATCGAGCTGACAAAATGTATACAATTTTTTATCTTTCCAAGCTGAGATAATCCAATTAATTTAGGCGCAATTTCAGTTATCAGGGCATCAAATCCAGAAAAATTTGTAGTAAGAGAAGCCTATTAATTGAAAGTTGTAGCACATGCAATATTACTGAAGTAGCCCAGCCCTAAACAGGCAATTCCAGGTCCTTCTCTTGCAATGCCGTGAACCTCCCTAGTTAGGCAGTTCGTAATTAAGGAAGGAGATCAAGCATGGTAAGATTTTATCACTGACCGGCGAATTATAGAATTCCTTCGACTTTGACGGGTCATGGAATGCACTATAAAATATCAATATGAAAAAACAAAAATTTCAAGAAACCCAGCAGGAAGAGTTACAATGAAATAGTAAACAATGATATTGCAGCCTGAAGACCTTTTACCCAGTGCACGTATGAGATCACGATATAACTCCAACAGGTGGAAAGATTATTAGCACTCAATGGAATGTAATAATACACGTACTCAGTCGGGTACAAAAATGGATGTCGATGTTTCTGGCGAGACTGCCCTTTATTATTATTATTATTCATAATACGAGATGAGAAAGACAAGACGAATATCACAAGTAGAGTGAAATGCATAATCTAACCTATATGGGAATCCGAAGACAAAAGTAGGAATCTGAATCCAATGATGGTTAAATACATCAAAAGATGTTTTTCCATACTTTCGGCATCCAGTTCTAACTATTTTTGCGTCTTTTAATCGACCTGAACAACATATACGGATTCCTTCTACCCATTTATTCATTAACGATCAAATATCCTTCACTATTTTACTAAAAATGGAACGAAATTCTCTTCTTATGCTCGGGCTGAATCCAGACCGACAAGCGTAACCCAGGCCGCCAGCCAACAAAGTTGTCAAGGAAGGATAATGCTTCCTTGTTGCCTAAACCTTCGAGCCAAAACGAAAGAGTTTGACTTGCCACAACTTATCAGAAAAACGAAATAAAAAATTTTATAATACTCAATGAGTAATTATTATGATGCATAGTAGTTATTTTTTTTATTCATTTTGAGGAGAGAAATAAAAAAAAAAAGAAATAGGAGAGAGAATAAAAAAATTTGAGCGGACGTAAAAATCTTCTTATCACTTTTGATAGGTATGGATATAATATATATATATATATATATATATATATATATATATATATATATATATATATATATATATCTATCTCTCTCCTCAAAGTAGGCCCAAGGAGTAATTACTATACGAGAAATTTTATGATACATTAGGAGTAACTAGTGACATGTACGGTAGTTACTCCATGGGCTCACTTTGAAAAGAGAGATAGACATACAAAAAAAAAAAAGAGAGAAACAGGAGAGAAAAAATAAAAAAATTTGAGCGTACGTAGAAATCTTCTTAGCACTTTTGATGGGTATAGATGTAATTTCTATCTTTTTTTATGTGTCTATCTCTCTCCTCAAAGTGGATCCATGGAGTAACTACTCGTACATGCCACTAGTTACTCCCGGTGTATTATAAAATTTTTCACTACTATACATGCTATTAGTTACTCCTTGAGTATTATAAAATTTCTCGTAATATTTTATTAAATGCAAGTACACTTTTACGGTTAAGGCTATTCATAGATTAAATTTTGACTCCAATTTGAATTCGATTTTGACATAAATAAATAAATTTAATATACAATTTATATGATCAAATATAATTATGAATTGAATTCGTTAATTTATTTATTAAATAAATCAAATATAAATTTATCTCGATTAAATTTTATAATAATGGGATGAAATTGATAATATTATTATTTAAATATAATAAATATGGTATTAGATTTGATTTAAAGTTTATTTACTCCAACTGATATAAAAAAAAATCTACGAAATGTTTTAAATTTTTGTTTCTTTTTTCACATTGACAATAATTCTTTCATATAATTACAATCCTAACCTTCTTCAAATTCTAAAAAGTTTGAGAAAGTTTTTATCCATGGTCTTCGAATCGCTATATGTTTCTTTTAAAAAATCATTTCCTATAAATTATGTAAATTATCACATAGTTACAAAACTTTTTTAAAAAAAAATCTATTTCAATTTTAACTTAACTAACCACAGAATACAATCAGATATTTATATATATTATCATGTCAAAAATTCAAGTCAAATGAATATCATAAATTGAGACAATATCATATATTATATTAAATAAAAATTTAATTTTAAAGAGCTACATATATAGATAAACAACTTATAGTTCATTTAAAACTCAACATATATGTAATTTCATGAACAATTGTAATTTTTCAACTTTTAAACATGATTTCTATTTGTACTAATCATTTAGTGTTCCAAACAATTCTTCTAAACTAGAATGTGATGCTATGTAATTATATACTCATAATTTTCTTTATTGTATAGATTTTAAGATACAGTAATTATAGAACATCAAAATATTAACTTCTTCTAAACTAGAATGTGATGCTATGTAATTATATACTCATAATTTTCTTTATTGTATAGATTTTAAGATACAGTAATTATAGAACATCAAAATATTAACTTAAAAGGAGTATTTTTCTAATCTTTATTGTATAGGCTTTAAAATACAATAATTGTCTTTTGTGAAATATATATATATTTTTGCTGCAGCTTTTGCTTCAAATTCACTTCTAATCTTTGCAGCAAACTCTTCATCAATGTGATTAGAATTTTGTATATGCTAATCCAACGTGGACAGAGCTCCATGCCGAATTATATTCATCGACATCTTCATATTCCAAAAAGAAACATTCTTCGGATTCAATTTGTGCAAGTGATCGATCGTTATCCCCTAATCTCCCTTGTCAACCTGTTGGAAAGAGCGTGGGGTACCGAGGGCTTTTCTGGAACCTACCACTTCCTATCACCTTTTCACTTTGCGGTTGCCTTAAGACCCCGGGGGGTAGGACGGTGGCACCTGCAGTCCGCAGCTTCTCTACCTCAGCAAGAAGTATCTCTTCCTCCTCTTTATTCCTTTTTATTTCAAACAAAAAGAGACCAGACAAGCTTTTAATTACATACTAATTTAAACAACAATTCCTAAATCCGATCAAATTAAGTGCTCACATGAAATGAAGAAGTAAGTTCTTTAACCAATAACGTCTTCACCATGGTTAGCATCTGTTGCTTTTGACTTACCTCTTAGTGTCACATATTTTCATGATGTACTGGTGGATTGTGGAAAACTATTTCACAAGGACATCAACGGATTAGCTTTGTCAAGATTTTGTACTAGTTAATCTTTTTGTCTAGGGCTATGACTCTCCATCTAATAAAAATAAATAAATAAAGTCTTCACCAGCCACAACAAGGTACCACTAAACACACCAAAACCGCAAACCTAAGTGTCCTAGTTCGAGTTCTTCGAGTTTCTCTTTTAACTTTCTTGTCAAACAAGTAGTGCTAAGCAATCAAAACAAGCCCTAACCACAAACAATTCTACAAAGCTTTCCTAACTCCATAACAAAATACAAAACTTTTTTTCTCAAGAGAAAATTTCTCTAAGTAAAAACACAATAATCCTAGTAACCCAACTAGAAACCAACCTCCATAGATCAAAACCACCAAAACTTCTCATTTTCCTAAGTTAAGTCTTCATAAATTCTTATCTCTCAAATATGAAAAATTACTACAAAGATTATAAAAACATTTCTTTTGATTGATATTTTGATGCTCGATAATTAATGTATCATAAAGCTTATATAATAAAGAAAATTATGGAGTAGAAAAACATGCATGCTGACTCCCGGACCCAAAAAGCCTAGCAACCAAAAATCAAAGACAAAACAATAGCAAAAGTTTTGGCCGCCGCCTCTTGCCTTTCGACTCCTTATACCAACACGAGTCGGACCATCGTGATTGTCCGGTCGAGATGATTTCAAAGTAATAAGAATTACTCAATTCCGACCACCGACACTACAAGGAAGGTGGAGATTTGCGAGGGGCATTTAGCGACGGTCTAAAAACTATCGCTAATTAACGAAATTTGTGAGGGTATGAAGAACTTTTGCAAGGGACTAAAAAAAATAATTTTGGAGACCCGTTTTGAGTGATTGTCTACGTAAATTGTCGATAAACAAAATATCTTAGTGATGATTTTTTTTCCAAAAACCATCTCTAATTTTTAAATTTAGTGACGAACATCAAGCAAAAAATCTAAGGAACTTAGCGTCGGTTTTTTTTCCAAAAACCGTTGCTAAGTTTCAATTTCAGACGACGGACCACAATCCGTCGCTAAACCATTGTCAAAATCCTCCGAGTTGGGAGAAAAACGACTATTTTCAGCCTTTTATGACGGTTTTAACGACGGATCGTGGTTTGTTGCTAAAATGAATTTTTCTCCCAAATTTTCTCTTCTTCCTCTCTTCTTCTCCTCCACCTTCCAGCGTCGATTAGCCTAAAATTCCCATAAAATCTTCCCTCTCTCTTTCATTTTGCTTCCAATCTCCTCCTCTCTCTCTCCTCCTTCTCTTTCTCCCTTCCATTTCTCCCTCATTTTCTTTCTTTTTTCTCTCTTTCTTCCCCTTTCTTGAAGCTCGGATTCAGCCAAACCACCTCCAGTGAAGCTCCTCTACCGGTGTAGCCTCCTATCCTCCTTGTATGGGTGAAAGGTCCTCCCTCATCTAACTCCTCAATTAATTTTTAAATTTTTTACATTTTTTTTCATAATTAGATTTTAATTAATTTATTTTTTAATTTAATTTTCAATGTTATTGATAATTGTTAGTGTTAATTGTGTTATTGGTTAGTGTTAATTGTTAATTTGGTGTTAATTGTTAATTGTGTAAGTGTTAATTGTGTTATTGGTTATTTTTTTAATTGTTATTGTTAATTGTGTGTTAATTATTAATTTAGTTAGTTTAATTATTAAATAAATGCAATTGTTATGAATTTGCATTAATTGTGTTAGTTTAATTGTTTAAAAATTTTGATCGTTATTATTTTTTGTTGTTAATTTAATTGTTATTGTTGTTAGTTTAATTGTTAATTTGTATGCTTAATTGGTAATATTTAATTGTTAATTAAGTAAGTTTATTGTTAAATATTTTTAATTATTAATTTAGTTAGTTTAATTTATGATTTTTTGGAATATTAATTAATTGAAAAAATCGATAATAATTTTGTAGAAAATTTTAACAATTACAAAATTATTAATTTTCGAAATTATATTTGGTAATTGAAAAATGAACTATTAATTAAGTTTGTTTAATTAGTTGCTTGAGTAAGTGAAGGAGTTTAGTAATTGCAAAATTAAGTAGTTATTACAAATTTTAATTATTTGTAAATTATACTTAGTTATAAAAAATTAATTGGTTATTAAGTTTATTTAGTTGTTGATTAGATTAAAAAAAGGAGTTAAGTTGTTACAAAATTAATTAGTGATTAAAAAATTAAATTTTTATCGAAATCAAATTTTGTATTTAAAAAATTAATTAGTAATTAAGTTTATTTATTTAATTTAGAAAATTATTAAGTAAATTACTTGGTAATTAATTTAGTTAATAAGTCAATAATATATTTCGATAAATTACTTTTTGATTAAATGAAGGATTTAAGTAATTACAAAATTAAGTAGTTGTTACAAATTGTAATTATTTGTAAATTGTATTTAGTTGTAAAAAAATTAATTAGTTATTAAGTTTATTTAGTTGTTGATTAGATTTTAAAAAAAGGAGGTAAGTAGTTACAAAATTAATTAGTGATTAAAAAATTAAATATTTATCGAAATCTAATTTAGTATTTAAAAAATTAATTTTATTTAGTTAATTCAGTTAATAATTAAGTAAATGACTTGGTAATTAATTTAGTTAATAAGTCAATAATATATTTTGATAAATTAGTTGTTGATTAATAATTGATTTATTAATACTAAGTTAATTTAGTAATTAAATTATTTGAAATATTTATAATTTATTTTAATTACACAATTAATTAGTAATTACAAAATTAATTTAGTTTAAAATGAATTCAGATCGTTCATGAATTGACTTTAGATTAACCGATGGACTATTAAATCGGTGTTTCGTAGATGAGATTAACGAATTTATTAATTTTTTCGTTAGTCATCTAGAGTGTATGGATGGAAATAAGATACGATGTCTTTATAAACTTAAAAAATGTCAAAATCGTAGTTATGTTGAGCTCGATACCATTAATATCATTTGATGTGATATGGTTTTGTGTCCGGGTATTATGTGTGGAGACGTCATGGAGAGAATGATTCGATCATTTATTATGATAATTCGAATAATTATGCTCAACAAGAATAAATATTTGATGATTCTCAAGTCAATCAATACCGTACAATGGTGATGGATGTAAGTGGTCCATCATTTAATCTATCTAACACGGATGAAGACCTAAACCCTAATGCCCAAGTGTTTTACGATTTGTTAATTGTATTGAATAGAGAAATATGGACTGGTTCAAAAAACCATTCACGATTATCGACAACATCTCGTTTGTTACATCTCAAGTATGAGCATCATTTCTCGGAGAGATGTTACGATGACTTATGTCAACTTATGAAAGAGTTGATGCTTGTCAATAATCGCATGCCGGAAGAATTTTACGAGTACGAAAAAAATGGTGAAAATGATGGGTTTACCCATTGAAAAGATCCACGAGTTGCATAAACGATTGCATGATTTATTGGGGTGAAGATAGCAAAAGAATCATTTGTAAAATATATGACCATCCTCGATATCGAAACCCTAAGTGAAGATCAATTAGACAAACATATATCCCGTGTAAAAAAATGTATTATTTTCCCTTACCTCACGATTACGGAGGATGTATGCATCAATCGCCACTCGCTAGCGACATGATGTGGCATGCGCAATATGTAGTTGAGTTAAACATCATGCATCATTGTTCGGATTCCTATGCATGGTGGTATTTTGACCAAACACATTTTTCATTTGCATCGAAATTAAAAATGTAAGATTAGGTGTTTGCAGACCGATGGGTTTCGACTTTTTGGTCAACTCCGGACAATAATATTCTTCGTGGCCCGTGATTGTAACGCCTTATAATTTACCGACGTGAAAATATATGAAAGAAGAATATATGTTTTTAACTATAATTGTCCCACATCCTAAAAATCCTAAAGTCAATCTAGACGTATACTTACAACCCTTAATTAAAGAGTTGGTTGAATTGTGGGAAGTAGGTGCTCTTACTTATAATGTGTCGCATAAAGATAATTTTCATATGAGAGCTACTCGTCATATGGATAATTAGCGATTTTTTTGCATATTCAATGTTGTCATGTTGAAGTACTGCGAGTAAGACAACATGCCCATATTATATAGAAAATTCTAATGCTTTCGACTCTCCGTAACGACGAGAAAAACTTTATGGTTTGATTTCCATCAAAAGTTTCTCCCACAAAGCCATCCTTTTAGACAAAACAAAAATGTGTTCAAGCGAGTACATTTGTTACGGACATTGCTCCTTCGATCAAGTCCGAAATAGAAATTTTGCAAGAATTAAACCATTAGGGGTTGTTAAAAGTAACGAAAGAGGGCTCCGATAAGTATAAAAAAAATATATCTAAGTATTATGATTGGAAAAACTGTATTATATTCTAGGATCTACCTTATTGGAGTTCTAATCTAATTAGGCATAATTTGGATATGATGCACATTGAAAAAAATTTCTTTGATAATGTGTTTAATACGGTTATGAGTATGTCGAAAAAAACAAAGGATAATGTAAATTCTAAAGAAGACTTGAGGCTATATTGTCGACGACTCGAATTAAAAATAGATGAAAACTTTAGAAAATACCCAAAAGCTTGTTACACTCTAGATAAACAACAAAAAATACAATTGCTATAATGGATTAAACAACTCAAGTTTCCGGATGGATATGTCTCGAACTTGGCAAAGTGTGTCGATATGAATAACCTCGGATTACGGACATAAAAAGTCATGACTCGTCATATATTTATGTAAAGGTTAATACTTGTCGCATTTCGCGACATGTTACCAACAAATGTATGGTAATCACTAATTGAACTAAGCTTATTCTTTAAGAAATTGACATCTACCGTGATTAAGGTTGAAGATATGACCCATCTTGAGAAACATATACCTATAATCTCGTTCAAATTAAAGCGTATTTTCCCACCTAGTTTTTTCGACTCCATGAAGCATCTTCCCGTACACTAGTGTATGAAGCAAAAATAGCAAGACTAGTACAATATCGATGGATGTATCCATTTGAAAGGTAAATATTTATATTTTTTTGACATTCATTATTAATTAACTCTTAAAAATATTTGTTAAATATAATGCATTTATAATATTGTAGGTACCTTCGAAAATTAAAAAAAAAATGTTAAGAACAAAGCCGTAGTCGAAGGGTTAATATGTAATGCATATTTAGTTAAGAAAGCTTCAATGTTCTATTCATATTACTTCGAGCCTCATCTACACACTAGGCATCAAAAAATACCTCGAAACTTTAAGTGTCCTCGAGAACTAAGTGACGACGTTGAAGGAATGCTTCAAATATTCAAACCTAAAAGTAGACCACTTGGTCGAGCAAGATCACATGTTTTGACATATGAAGAAAAGAATATATCTCATACTTATATTTTGTTGAACCGTGATGAGGTGACACCTTACACGGAGTAAATGCTATAATTATCAAATATTACTATACATTACCTCATTAAGTATCAGTCATTTTAATAACACATAATAAATTTTTTTTCTTCATCGGATATTTTATCACCTAAATTTATAAAAATGATCTTGACATATCGAAGAACAAGGTAAATGTTTAGCTTGAAACCGATTTTGCATCCTGGTTTCGTCGATATGTGAGTAACATAAATTAATGATCTTATTATTATGAAAATAGTTTTATGAATTTGCATACTAACGGTAAGTAATGGATCCGATATTTACAAGCAAGTAATGCATAACCCAATAAGATAACCGATCATTACATCAAAGATCTTGCAAAAGGACTATTGCAAATAACTAAGTCGTATCCGAAATACATTATGAATGGGCATAAGTTCCACATCGATTTTCATAGTTCGGAGAGATCAACAATGTGTAGTGGCGTGTGTGTAAAAGGAGTTAGCTACGGTGTGATGAAAAATGACTACTACGATAGGTTGATCGATATACTTGAACTTGAGTATCCCGCCTTATCATTCAAGAAAATCATATTATTCAAATATGATTGGCATGATACAACACCCGATAGTGGTATAAGAGTTCATGGTCATTATAGACTAGTGGAGGTCAATAGTCGTAGGACGTCAAATAGATCCGATCCCTTCATACTAGCGAAGCATAAGTGCATAAGGTGTATTATATAACATATCTAATATCGAAGCGTATCAAACATAATTGGTTAGCGGTATGTAAGGTAAAACCAAGGTCGAGGGTGGATGTGTCCGAATCGTCCGTTACCATGGACTAAATAATTATTGAACCCTTTCAAGAAAACGGAATGAAAGGTTAACACAATGTCATCCCGATTAATGATAACAAAGATCACTCATTGAATGATCCAATTGGAGCGTCATTAGATTTAGAAGATAGTGAAATTAATGTAAAGAATGAAGTTGAGTTTGAAACGAGATGTCGAGGAAGACTTAAATGAAGAATGTGACAATGATGACCATGACACCGATTAGCGATTTGGTAGATCCTAGCTATTACATTATGTAATCTTGATTTTTATATTCAATGCCATATTATCGACTAGAATGTTATACAATTCCAATAGCAAATAAGGGTTTAGTCAACCTTGTCCTCTTATGTTGTTGGGCTAGGTTGGTTTTGTTCCCTCATGTAATTTTTTTACCTTATTTCAATATATCTCCAAGCTATCATCCCTATTTTAAAGAGAAAATTTTAAATATATTTGAAATTAATGTTCATGTGAATATGAATGTTATATGATAATTTTATGTAATTAATATTTTATTTTAATACTAATGAATGAAATAGTGTGCGAGTTAAAATGACTTAAGGTAGGGGATGTACTCAACCTAACCGGCCCTCGTCATATGGTAAGGGTCGTGGCTCGGACAATCGATTCGGGTAGTGATCATGGATGTGGACGTTATTCTCATTCCTTTCCAAGTAGGATGGAGCCTTCCATGTAAATGCCTCTAGACTACCCTTCCGGTTCCGTCATGATATACCCATCATTCCCTTCCCGGCTCGAGCTCGAGCCGTTTCCTTCGCACCTCAACGTCCTCGAGCATATTTCCCTTCGTCGTCGTCATTGCCCTCGTCATCACAATAAGACAACCGTTCTTGTAACCCTTGAGAAATTCCTTAACCTAGTTATACGTACCGATATATTATATCTATATATATAAAGTATTAAGTGCAATTAATATTTGGAGATAGTAATATGCTTTGTGCTTAAGTGAGGAGTTATGGGATTCAAAAACAAAAATTTGACACGTCACAATTTTAAATCCCGAGCCAATATATCTATAATTATGTGATTATAAATTATGTGCCATTTCTTTTATATTTTTAGTGTTAAAATATCTAAGGTTTATGAAAGTGTTCATAGGAATACCTTTTTTAGGAATTTAATTAGCCATTATTTATTTTTTCATAATGTTATATTAAAAATGACAATGCAAGTAAAAGAATTACCTAAACAAGGTGCATGAATGAATTTTAGGAACCAAATGAGGTAAGAAAGTTGGTTAGTTTAGTTACATTTTTAGTTCACATATTTAGTAGTTGATTTGACACCAAATCTATCACTTTTTTCTAAAAGTGTGACACTTATCCCACTTTGATTTTTAAATGGTCAACTTATTTCCCATTTAGTCTCATCATTTGACCTTTGTTTACCATAAAATTTTGACACTTGGACTATTAGTAAATGAAAGGAAAAGTGTGATATAAGATTTGAAAGAAAGCTTAAGTCTTGCCATTTTTCTTGACAAAAATCGTAGCTTCCAAGAGAGGAGATAGAGACGGCTTTGTGAAAGAAAGAAAGAGAGAAAAGAAAGGAAAGAAAGAAAGAAGAAAAAGAAGAAAAAGTCTAGGAAATCTTAAGCAAGCTTATATCATTGTAAGTAGGTTTCATTTAGTTTTATTCATGTCGTAAAGTTCTAATTTTCATGTTTATTTTATGAGTTGTGTTTTGAGCCATGTAATATGTGGTTATGGTGGTTGTGTCGATGTTATATTTTGATGTCTTGGTGATGGATCTATGATGTTTTGATGATGGATTTAGTATGGTTGTTTGATGTGCATTCCATGGTAAACCTATGATGAAATGTATAAGTATGCAAATATATGGGCATGATGATGGATGATTATGCATATGTGATGGGTTGGTTTGGTGATAACCATATGGGTTTGAAAGATATGTATGAATGAGCTTAGATTAAAATAAAATAGAGTTGGATTACAACAAAAGGACTTGGGTTAAAATAAGATGGGTTTGGATTAAAATAAAGTGGGACTTGGACTAAAACAAATGGACTTGAATTAAAATAAGATGAGCTTGGATTAAAATAAAATAGTACTTGGATTAAAACAAAAGGACTTGAATTAAAACAAGATGGGCTTGGATTAAAATAAAATGAGACTTGGATTAAAATAAAAGGACTTAGATTAAATCAAATGGACTTGGTTTAAAACAAGATGGTCTTGGGTTAAAATAAAATGGGCTTGGATATCCTAAGAATACTTATTGGGCCTTGGTACTAAAATGGCCAAGTTGGGTTATGTTTATGGATCTAAAGATCTAGACTTCTAAGGTAATCCACTTAAGTAGATGATAATGCTTAAAACATGTGTTTGAATTGCTAAATTTCCCTACATTTTACTATTATGAGATGTCTAAATGATAAAACTTAAATGTCTTTTGTATTCTATGTGCTAGGTGTGGAACCGATTGAAAAATGGCATTAAAAGAATCATCTAAAGAGAATTTTTGATCGAACCAATTCAACCACTAGAAAGCACAAGAAGCGTGGGCACGTTACGAAAAGTAGCTTGGGTATGCTAATACGAGCAAATGTGGACACACAAGCATAAGAAGCGTGGGCACGTTAAGAATAGTAGGTCGGGCACGCAGATGCAGCGGACATAGACGCATAAGAACATGAAGGCGCGAGCACGTTGCAACTTAACGCGGGCACATCGAAATTCATAGAAACGGACAACAAACCGTAAAAAAAACAAAAATTACTACGGTTTACCGGAAAAGGATGTCGGCCTACCAAAAGAGGAGAGAATATTATGTACCTTTTTTGAGAAATAGACACCCTATAGAAATAGGAACCTAACGAGACTAGGGCGAGAGAACTTTTTTATTATTCTTATAGGAGGCGGCTTTATTTTCTCTCTCTTTCATGCTATGGCGGCTATCATGAGCGACTAAACCCTTCTCCTTGGTGAAGGTAATCGAAGCTTTTAAAAACTAAAGATTTTGATGTGCTTAAACATTAATGCAAATCAGTTTAGTTATTTCAAGTATTGAACTCTCTTTTATGCTCATTTTCATGATTATATAGGTTAATTTTTAATATGTACAGTTAGTAAATTAACTTGGATAATCTATAGCTAGATCGAATATTGAATCCGTAATCTGTTCAATCCCTTTGATTTGTGTAGCAACTAGGAGTGTATGGTTTGTCTGCGTCGAAACTAATGACTCTTGGGAGGATTGTTCAACTAGATTAAATGCAACTACATGTGTTATGTTGTCTTGCTTTGTTGATCTTTCTAATACATAAAGCCATTATTTGATTAAATCTTAGATCGTATCTAGGGTTGTTAAATAATGAGGGTTGATTAGAATACATGTTTCTAGTTGGGTAATCATAAGGAAAGATTGATTTGAATATCACAATAAATATTTGAATGGGTATCCGATATTTCGTGCACCAAGGATAAATCTCGGGTTCCAAAAGTGGAAGTGACCCGAGCCAAGGTTTGCTTACTTGAATATTTACTTCAAACTCATTTTTTGAATTTAATTTGTTTAGTTTCGGTTATATCTCAATCAAATCAAAACCCTCATTTTCATTTATTTCATGTTTCTTCTAGACTTGTGATGACTAACGCGATTGAATTCCTCGTGGGATCGATCCCTACTCTCCCTTATTAGATTCGTGTTGTAGGAGTTTAGGAGTTTAATTTGAGTGCACACGACCGCACACACCAAATTTTGGCGCCGTTGCTAGAGAATTCACGAGTTGTTTATGTACGTTATAAGGTCTAGCGAGTCCCGAAAACCTACTATTTGAACCAAAAATAGAACACATAGCAAGAAGTCTTAGGAAAGTCACGCGAGCAGACAGCATGCCCACGTCATTACTCGGTAGACGGAACAACAAACGAACAACAGAACAGAGCAACCAAGCACTCGCTGAAATCATGGATGACGCAGCTTACAAACAAAACACTAAGAGAGCTTGCCGCCCCGATTTGGATCAGCAACCTCATTGCATCAACTTCCCTAACTTTACTGCCAACACTACTTTTGAATTGAAATCTAGGCTGATACATCTTTTGCCTAGCTTTCGAGGATCGACGGTGAAGATCCTCACAAACATTTGAAAAAGTTTCATGTGGTATGCTCGAGTATGAAACCGAATGGAGTTATCGAAGAGCAAATCAAACTAAGGGCATTCCCTTTCTCTTTGAAAGATGATGCCCAAGATTGGCCCTACTACTTACCTTCCGGGAGCATAACTACTTAGCATGAGATGAAGAGGTTGTTCTTGGAAAAATTCTTTCTAGCCTCGATGGCGACCAACATAAGAAAAGAAATTTGTGGCATTAGGCAACGGAATGGAGAATCGTTATATGAATAGTGGGAGCGCTTTAAAAAGCTATGTGTAAGTCGCCCACACCACCAAATCATAAATCGACTACTCATCCAATACTTCTATGAAAGACTTTTGCCATCAAATCGAAACATGATTGATGCGGCAAGTAGTGGTGCTTTAGTCGATATAACACTTGAAGAAGATAGAACTTTGATAGCAAATATGGCATCAAACACACAATAATTTGGAACCGGATCCGACTGTGCCACTCGACGAGTAAATGAGGTAAGTACTTCTTCCCCGAAAAGCGTTTTGATGACCTTACTCGCTCTTGTGCGTTAATTAACGATAGGAAAAATAGAAATAGCAAAGGCTTGTGGAATTTGTTCGAGCAGTGGGACATGCAATGGACATGTGTCCGACTCTCCGAGATGATAACCTTAGACAAGCAAATACCGCGAGGAGGGTTCCCGGGATCGCCACGGTGAAATTATAACCCTTTTTCCAACACATACAACTCGGAGTTGGAGGGATCACCCCAACTTTCGCTATGGCAATGCCCTAATGAATCAGCCCATCAATAATTTTCAACCATTCAAGCGAGCAGTACCCTCACTAGACAGCGGCCACACATTCAAACTTTTAATTCGGGTATGTCTCTAGAAGATATTGTCAAAACCTTAGCTACTAATACTCGTGAAATTTCAACAAGAGGCAAAGAATAACATTCAAAACTTGGAGCATCAAGTGGGCCAATTGGCCAATGCGGTCAGCAAAATCAAAGCTCAAAATTCGAGCAAGCTACCCTCGTAAACGAGTGGTAAATCCAAAAGAAAATGTGAGTGCGATAGTATTGCGAAGTGAAAAAGAGTTGGAACCACAAAAGAAGGTACCAACTGTACCGGTACAAGCATCACATTGAAGAAGAAGAAGAGATGACGAACAAACCTCTCAAAAGAAAGAAGAAATGACGAGTAAGTCTTCACAATCACCAAAAGATAGAGTCCCTCCTCCCTTCCCGATGCTTTAGTTTGCACTCGTAATTTTAAAAGCAATATCGATTTGTATGAAACATTTTAAAATTACGTGGTGAACATTCCACTATTGGATGCAATCAAGCAAGTCCTCGCTATGCCAAATTCTTGAAAGAATTGTGTACAGTGAAGAGGAAGCAAAGGCTTACAAGAGGGGAGAAAATTAAGGTAGGTGAAAATGTTTCAGACAATCATACAAAGAAACCTTCCCGAGAAATGTAAGGATCCGGGTATGTTTTACATTCCATGCACAATAGGTGATGCTCGATATTAAAAAGGCGATGCTAGACTTAGGAGCTTTCATCAATGTTATGCCATACTCTATATACATCACTTTTAACTTTGGACCTTTGGAGGAAACAAATATTGTCATTCAATTAGTCGATAGGTCCACTGTTCATCCTAAGGGAATAGTTGAGGATGTACTTGTGCAAGTTGATGAAAAAATGACTTTTTCTACTGATTTTTATGTCCTTGATATGGGAAATGATGATAATGCAGCACCAATTTTGCTAGATAGGCCTTTCTTAAAAACTACTCGAACAAAAATTGATGTTTACGAGTGGTATCTTGACCATGGAGTTTAATGGTGAAATCATAAGGTTTAATATCTATGATGTCATGAAATATCCTAATGTTGATTATCCTTTGTATTCGGTTGATGTGATTGATTCTCTAGCACAGGATGTATTCAAAATTGATGGCAAAGATGAGTTAGAGGTAGTTAATCGTAAGCACCTTTTGGAAGCAAGCATGAAGTTGCACCTCGGGTCCGAAACACAAGAGGCCATGGCCGAGATGAACAAATTTGAGGAGCTGAAATGCTCCAACAACATGTCTTATATTGAGCTTTTGATACCTACCGAGCAACTTCGACCATTTGTGTTGCAAGTCCCAATTCCGAAGCTAAAACCTCTCCCCGACCATCTCAAATATATGTATCTCGGAGAGGGAGAGACACTACTCGTCATTATTTCAAGTAAGCTTAAAAAAGAACAGGAGGACGGACTTGTACAAGTGCTTCGAAACAACACAAGACAACGAGTAGGTTGGACCATTACCGATATGAAAGGAATCGGTCCCTTTACATGTATGCATCAAATTTTATTAGAAGAGGGAGTCGAGCCAATTCATCAACCACAATAGAGATTGAATCCACCTATGATGGAAGTGGTGAAGAAAGAAATTCTGAAATTACTCCAAACAGGGGTAATTTACCCAATTTCGGATAGTGCATGGGTGAGTCCGAGTGTAAGTTGTCCACAAAAAGATTGGTCTCACAGTGATAAAGAATCAAAATAGAGACTTGGTCCTCATCGAATTCAAAACGAGTGGCGGGTGTGTATAGATTACGGAAAATTGAATGCAATAACCCGCAAGGATCATTTTCCTTTGCCCTTCATCAATCAAATGCTTGAAAGACTCACTCGGTCGTCCCTACCATTGCTTCCTAGATGGCTATTCGGGTATTTTTAGATTGCTATAGCTCTAAAAGACCGAGAGAAAACCACATTCACATGTCCTTTCGGAACCTTTGCGTATAGAAGGATGCCATTTGAAGCTTACAATGCACCGACCACCTTCTAAAGATGCATGGTAAGCATATTTTCATATTATGTAGAGCATATCATAAAGGTCTTTATGGATGACTTACGATCTATTGAGACTCATTTGATAAATGTCTACATAATTTAACTTTAGTGTTGCAAAGTGCATTGATACAAATCTTATTCTCAATTATGAAAAATGTCATTTTATGATAGAACAAGGCATTGTATTAGGACACATTATTATAGCTAGAGGGATAGAGGTAAATAAGGTAAAAATTAATGTTATTGAATCCTTACCCTACCCCACTAGTGTGCGGGAAGTCTGTTTTTTCTTGGCCAAGCGAGGTTTCTATCGACGTTTCATCAAAGACTTCTCCAAAATTGCACAACCATTGTGCAAGCTTCGCGAAAAGACGTGAGTTTTGAGTTCAATGAAGACCGTAAGATTGCCTTTGACAAGTCGAAGCGGATGCTTATCTCGGCACCAATTATCCAACCACTAGATTGGAGCCTTCCTTTCGAGATAATGTATGATGCGAGTAACAATACTTTGGGGTCGTTTTAGGCCAAAGGATGGGCGGAACACCCCATGTCATTTACTATACATCCATGACATTGAATGAGGCATAGAGAAATTACTTCACCACCGAAAAAGAACTCCTAGCAGCTTGTGTTTTCCTTGGAGAAGTTCCCTCCTACTTGCTGGGCACCAAAGTTGTGGTGTATTCCGATCATACGGTCTTTGGATATTTGACGACGAAGCAAGATGCAAAACCATGATCGATGAGATGGATCTTGCTCCCGAGTGAGTTCAACTTAGAAATCAAAGATAAGAGTGGTGTAGAGAATCGAGTGGCTGGCCACTTGAGTCGTTTGAATCATGTGAAAACAGAGGAAAAGTTAAAAGAGGAATTTTCGACGAACAATTGCTCTCCGTCGGTGGACGGCTCCCATGGTATGCAAAGATTGTGAATTATTTAGCCTCTAACATTCTTCCCGCAGGTATTTCCAAAGTTCAAAAGGATAAACTCAAGAGTCATGCCAAATACTATGTATGGGATGATCCATACCGTGGAAACACCGTGCGGATCGGGTAATCGGAAGGTGCATACCCGAAACCGAAATTTCCTCCATCCTTATTTTTTGTCACCATATGCATATGGAGGAAATTTTTGGGCTAATAGAACAACAAGAAAAATCTTGAAATGTGGTTTCTATTGGCCAAATTTATTTCGGGATGCCTACTCTTTTTACAAGTCCCGTGAACGTTGTCAAAAGACGAGCAATATTTTGCGAAAACATGAGATGCCTCAAACTCGATTTTAGTATGTGAAATTTTTTATGTCCGGGGTATCGATTTTATGGGGCCATTTCCTGTTTCTTTTTGCTATACTTACATTCCGTTAGTCGTTGATTATGTTTCTAAGTGGGTGGAAGCAAAAGCCACCAGGATCGATGATTCTAAGATTGTTGCGGATTTTGTTAAAACTAACATTTTCTACAGATTTGGTATTCCTAGAGCTATAATCGGTGATCGAGGCACTCACTTCGCAACAGAACTATTGGAGCATTGATGAAAAAGTACGGTGTGACTCATAGGATTAGCACTTCGTACCACCCTCGGACTAATGGGCAAACGAAGTTTCAAACGGAGAAGTCAAGTCAATCCTTGAGAAGACCGTTGGTCCAAATCGTAAGGATTGGAGTATGCGTTTGGATGATGCATTATAGGCATATCGAATAGCCTATAAAACACCCATTGGTATATCCCCATACAGGCTGATGTATGGTAAGCCATGTCATCTCCCTGTCGAGATAGAACATAAAGCATTCCGGGCTATTAAGCAATGCAACATGAACTGGAATGAGAACATTACCCATAGAAAGTTACAGACTCCAAGAGTTAGAAGAAATTCGGAATGATGCTTATGAAAACTCTAAAATCTACAAGGAGAAAACTAAGGTTTTCCATGATAAGATGATTTCGAGAAAGGAGTTCTCCATTGGTCATAAGGTTCTCCTATATCATTCCAAACTCAAAATGTTTCCAAGAAAATTACGATCTCGTTGGCTTGGACCATTTTTCATAACCAACGTATTCCCACATAGAGCGGTCGAAATCCAAAGCTCGACAACTTCAAAATCACTCAAAGTGAATGGCCATAGACCGAAGCTCTTTCATGAAGGAGTGCCATTTACGGATGTGGATGAGGTAGAGTTGACAAAACCTCGTTTATGCGGAGCCATAAACAGCAATCACGTCGAGCTTCCGACGTTAAACTTAGCGCTTATTGGGAGGCAACCCATTTTTATCTCTTTTGAAGTTCAATTATTTATTTATTTATTTAAACTTTATATTTATTTTTTTATTTTCTATTTAAATTTAGGAGTCCGCATAGCCATATTAAACTTAGTGTGTCCACGCTCGTTGGGTTACGTCCGTAGTAGTCGTAGCATGTTTTAGTTTGTTTTGTGAAGTCTTCTCCTTTCTTTAGTTTTTGTGCGGGTTATATATCAAATTATTATTTACAAAAGGTGGATATGGTGTTTTTGCCATGCGAACTTGTTGGAAAAGACTATTTGGGCCAATAGCATTGCAAGTTATGATTTTAAATGAGGGTAGTATGGATAAACTATCATTTCTTACCCCATTTAAATGAAACGCAACACTTTATCCCTCTTACCCTATTTAAATGAAGTGCGACACCTTAACTCCCTCCTATTTCTCTACCCCAAAACCCTAACTTTCCCTTCTCCTTCCCTCGTTCTACACCTCGTCGTCGCCATCGCTTCACCCACTTTTCACATTCCATTCTTCCCACTCGCCACCATATGCACCCGAGCTCAAGCTCGATGAGTCGGTCGGATGATGTGGCGCTCGAACAATGACTCCGGTAAGTCCTCATCGGAACACTCGGTCACACCTCCGATCGCTCACCCTCTCGCCGTTTCGGATTTGGCCATCGGACCGCCACCACCACCTTCGATTCACCTATCCTTATCCACCATACCAACCAAGGATGCCGGTCATGCCTCCCATGCTTTCGATTCTTCACCAACCCGGTTAGTTAAACTAACCGGAAATATCCGTTTGCAAATGGAGGAGTTCACCACTTTTTCCACTGGACCACGCCAACCGAGGTACAGTTTGATTTATGAATGAAAAATATACCCATGTAAGTATATTCATCGAAACTGTCTTTCTCATTTGATGGTTCTTGATGAATTGAATGCATTGATCATTGGTGTGGGATGGACGACTTATGTGAGTGTTAATTATCCTGCTTTTGTCAAGTTAACTAGGGAATTTTACACCTCATTTCAGTTTAATGAGCCGCAAGATTTTAATTTATTTGCTGAACATGTGGTTGCATTTCGATTAATGGGTCGTGAATTTTTCATGTTTATTACCGAGTTGAATGTCACTATGGGGTTTTTTTCACAGTCGGAATCTCTATCCGACATGATTTTTGCATGCCGAACATGACTTTAGCCCCAATTTTCACCCCTCGACCTTAACTAAAATCGAATTCTTTTTCTTGTGGTGTTTAGAACAGAATATCATGGTAAACTTAAGGTATTAGCTACTTCACCAATTACATTCCGTTGTCCGTAAAAATTCGAAACCTTTGATCTTAGGATCCTATATTACACAGCTTGGTTGTTAATTTAGGGGTCCTCAATTTGACCGATAACAATTTGATTGCTTACCCTATGGAATCCTTTGATCTTCCTTGTTTAAACAGGATGGGCCTTCTCACTCTCAACGACAAGCACACCTATATTTTTGCACCACCGGACCCAACCTCCCTCCCTCTTCACGGCGTTCAAACAAGAGACAAAATCTAGCTCCCTCTCGCCATACCAGCAGAAGTAGCCAGCAGCCCCAACAGGAGGCCGGTAGCGGCCAGGCAGCCCCGACGAAGAGGATGCTCCGAGCCAATTGCCCCGAGTTGAAGGCTTCGACTCCCAGCAGCCCCTCTTCCTCACAATCCAGCCTCCTGCCGATCCTCTCTCTCATTTGGATCATCGTCTCCGGCGTATGAAACGTAACCTCATGGCTTATTTTGCCATTCAAGGCTTCAACCCCCCATTTCCCTCTACCCCATAATGGTGCTACATTCGGAAAAGTTTTCTTTCCCTTTCTTTTTATTATTATTTTTGTTTGTTTGTTGTTTCCATTATTTTTTTCCTTTTAACTCGTTTACACCTCGAATTATTTTGGTTCGCTTGTGTTGTGGATTTGTTGTTGTTGAATGGAGTCCACATTGAGAACAATGTATTGCCTAAGTATGGGGGAGAGTTTGTCTTACATTTGTGTATGCTTGTTGCTACGAATTTTTGCTCACTTATGATCATGCTACCCTTAATTTTGCTGTAATTCTGCTAGTTAAATCCCCTTTGAAATCCTCAATTCTGTTGAAACTTGTCTTGAAATGAATTGAAATTATTTGAATCATTGAGTTGGATAAAAATGAGATAGGAATGGGCATGAACATGTGGACACTCTTGCTTGATATCTTTGTGTAGAACAACCCCTCAATAATCGGTTTAAGTGAGAAATATGTCAATTTCACACAAAACATATATATGTGAGCTTTTGAGCCTTTGAGCATGCATCTATATAGGCTCTATTTATTTCTCGATTGTGTGTTGTCTTTGTAAGTTGAACCCTTCTAGAACTTGCCTTGCTATACATTTTGAGACTACACCTTTGGATTAAATGCATTAAGATGATAAGGGCACCTAGGAATAACCACTTTTAAACCTCTTAAAAGCCTACCTTGATTTTTACCCTTAGGAGCCAATTTTGAGCCTTAGCCTTTTCTTGATTAAATAACCATAATATAAACCAATCAACCTCTTTATTTGATACATAACCTCTGTTTGAAACCTAAGTCAATAATTTTATTCATGTCTAATTAAGTGAGATTCTGATTTTATTGAAGAAATTACCAAAAATGGTTGCTTGTCCCGATGCTTGCAATTCATTAGTGCATAAAAAAAAAGAGAAAAGAAAAGAAAGAGAAAAAAACAGCAGGAAAGAAAAAAGAAGAAAGAATAAAAGAAATAATGAAAGAAACAATTGGGATTAGCAATGTAGGAGAAGCAAAAGTGAGCATGTAATGCTTGAGGAGTCGAATTTAAAGGTTACAATTTATGTAGGATTCTTGACTTGTTTAGACCAAATCAACCTCCATCAAAACCTACCTATAGCCCCATTTCACCTTATCATAAGACCCTTGGATTTTTACGTTCGATTCAATAATTAGTAGTGGAGATATGATAGCTTGGCAAGCTTATGGTTAGGATTCTTCCGTTCATTGACTTGAGAGTGACAAATACTTTCACCCTAAACACTATGAGCGCTTTTGAGAGAATTCTTGGTAAGGGTGATGAATTTGGCTGCATTTCTAGTCTAAACTAACGAGTTGGGGATTCGTTATGCATGATTTTAAAAAGTATGGAGTTTCTATACCAATTGCTTTGTTTTTGTCTTGTTTTTGGTTCAACTTTTTGAGGATTTAGGTTCTAATATATGGAAAGACCGGTTGATACGGAATGAGGAGTTCAAAGGGTTGGTTTGATGAGTCCGGATTCTTGCATGCTTGAGGGTAAACATGAGCTAAGTGTGGGGGATTTGATAATGCTTAAAACATGTGTTTCAATTTCTAAATTCTCCTACATTTTACTATTAAGAGATGTCTAAATGATAAAACTTAACCGTCTTTTTTATTCTATGTGCTAGGTGTGGAACGGATAGAAAAATGGCATTAAAAGAATCATGTAAAGAGAATTTACGATCGAACCAATTCAGCCACTCGGAAAGCACAAGAAGCGTGGGCACGTTACGAAAAGTAGCGTGGGCACGCTAATACAGACAAATGTGGACACATAAACACAAGAAGCATGGGCACGTTAAGAATAATAGCTTGGGCATGCGGATGTAGCGAGATATAGACGCACAAGGATGTGAAGGTGCGAGCACATTGCAACTTAACGCGGCATGCTGAAATTCACGAAACGGACAATAGACTACGTAAAGAAATAAAAATTGTTACGATTTGCCGAGAAAAGACGCCGACCTACCAAAAAAGGAGAAAATATTATATACCCTTTTTGGGAAATAGACACCACTGTATAAATAGGAACCTAGCAGACTAGGGCGGATAACTTTTTGATTATTCTTATAGGAGGCGGCTTTATTTTCTCTCTCTTTCATGCTATGGCGGATGTCATGAGCGAGTTAAAGCCTTCTCCTTAGTGAAGGTAACTTAAGCTTTTGGGAACTAAAGATTTTGAGGTGCTTAAACATTAATGCAAATCGGTTTAGTTATTTCAAGTATTGAACTCTCTTCTATGCTCATTTTTATGATTATATGGGTTAATTTCTAATATGTATAGTTAGTAGATTAACTTAGATAATTTATAGCTAGATCGAATATTGAATCCGTAATTGTTTAGTCGCTTTGATTTGTGTAGCAACTAGGAGTGTATGGTTTGTTGCGTCGAAACTAATGACTCTTAGGAGGATTGTTCAACTAGATTAAATGCAACTACATGTGTTGTGTTGTCTTGCTTTGTTGATCTTTCTAATACATAAAGCCATTATTTGATTAAATCTTAGATCGTATCTAGAGTTGTTAAATAATGAGGGTTGATTAGAATACATGTTTCTAGTTGGCTAATCGTAAAGAAAGATTGATTTGAATATCACAACAAATATTTGAATGGGTATCCGATATTTCATGCACCAAGGATAAATCTCAAGCTCCAAAAGTGGAAGTGACCCGAACCAAGGTTTGCTTACTTGAATATTTACTTTAAACTCGTTTTCTAAATTTAATTTGTTTAGTTTCATTTATATCTCAATCAAATCAAAACCCCCTTTTCATTTATTTCATGTTTCTTCTAGACTTGTGACGACTAACGTAATTGAATTCCTCGTGGGATCGATCCCTACTCTCCCTTACTACATTTATGTTGTAGGAGTTTAGGAGTTTAATTTGGGTGCACACGACAACACACACCGAGTAGAATTTAGTACATTAAGATGAAAAAAAGGGCTTAGGATCAAAAGATAAACCTTTGCCCATAATTAACCCATTCAGCCAAAAACCTTAGAATTCGGGTTTTGAATATCATTCATCCAAATTATGAATCAATGGTTTAAATATATCTAAATAAGTATAAAATAAAGTGTAGAAAGGTTAGATCTTAAGAAAAACAAAAACTTTGGTTTTTACTAGGAAACACTCGGCTTACGCCCTACTTTTGGAAATTGAATTCCTACCACCCAAATTCGGGAGTAAAGGTTTAATTGCATCCTAAGGGAAATAAAATGAAGTATTAGAAAAAGAGAATTCAAGAAAAATTAAAATTAAGACCTAGACCCATTAAAATTATAATTCGACTATTAAGGCTCAAATAAAATACCATTAAAGTTAGGACTAAAATATAAGACTTGAGTAAACCTAATGGATGGGTTATGTATTTTGTATGAGACTACTATGAAAATATTGGTGAAGTTCAAAGTGTGGATTGAATTTCTAAAGTGGCATGGACATAAATAGTTTGGTGCCTATGAGATATGAAATGTGGCTCATGATACATGAAATGGATTAACCTTATTAGACAGTGTCTTGAATTCCTTGTGTAAACTCAATAGTATGGAATCGATGGGTTTAGTACCCATGACATGGTGGAATGTCGTTCATGATACATCACGTACATCATATGCGTATGAGAATGGATTAAATTAAGAAAACCATTGAGTCAAAAACTATGAGATTTGATAACTGAATTGGATGAAAATTGGATAGGTTTGGTAACCTACTAGATAAAAAAGGTATTAGCGGTCTAGCTATGTGCGTACTTTAAGCTCGTATGCCTACACTATTAGATAATGGATTCCCGTTAACGAGTGGCTACAACGAGGGATAATTTCGTTGTTAGCGGAAGGTGAATCAATCATTGCTTGGATTAAAAATAGAGTAGACTACTCTAAGTTATGTGCATGCACTCGTTAGACGATAGACTCCCACTAGCATTGGCCGCAACGAGGGATAATTTCGTTATTAGTAGATGGTGAATCGATCATCACTTGAATTAAAAATAAAGTAGACTCGCTAATACCTAGGGTATATCCGAGTACCTTGTGTATGTGTATGGGATTAAATTTGAGACTTTGGCCTCTAAACCGTGGTGCACCTAGTCACGCCTTTTAGGTAATCGATAAGGGAGCTCGGGGGCTCTGTAGAGGTAGTATCATAGCTTTGGTTTAGTTATTCGGGTAGAACCTAAGTGTCACATGAGCCCAATGACCGATGCGCTACTCCATAAGAAAATTCTACTTCTTGGTCTTTAATAAATGCGAAGTGTTTATCGTGTGTAAATATACATGTTTATTATATGGTTTATATTATATACCCCCGCGTAGATATATAGATAATGAGAACTATTTATATTATAGATGCTGATTAATTATCGTGTTCCCGGCATTGTTAGGACTCGTCGACATCGAACCGCTCTTGCTGCATATCGAGCTAAGTTAAACGACCTTACCATGGCTCCGGACTAGGATCCGATGGTCCATGTGATCCGAGCCTATAACTCCGATTCAACGAATAGTGTTCGCCGATACCTCCTTTGACTTATACCGTAATGTCGAATTTTTTAGGCTAATGATGCATTAGACTCTTTTGCCACGAAATCAACGGTTATTGGATACAATGTGGAAAAGCATGATAGAGCGATATTCCTATCGCCATCCGATGCGAGCCTTCATACCAATACATGTTAGGAGAACTCTTACGAGGTTGATGTATAATTGGGGTCTATCCTTGCCTTTAGCTCGCGACATCGTATAGATTGCATGGGTTGGCATTATAGACTATTGGAGATTCGAGGTCTCATTTCCACATCTTGTTGGCTTTGTTGATTGGTGATTGGATGGAGTATATGTGTGTCTAGGAGACGTATCCTTCGACCTAGTGTCCCGTGTACCTTTTGAGATCTTTGTGCACCTGTTAATGTAACTAGACATGCCCTTTTTGGAACTAGCGATGCCCTTTTTGGAACTAGCGATGCCCTTTTTGTGTGTACTCTAGCATTAAATCTTTTAGGGATGTAACCGTGTATGTCACTACGAATGTTGGACGTGTATGCTATGATTTGTTTCTTAGATATCCTTAACTTATCTCTATTATGTGACTCTTGGTATTAAGACTTTCGATACGAAAACTAACTCGAACATAACATGACATATACAAAGTCAAAGCATGTCAAGATGAAATCCCATATAAGTAGGAGGAGAAGGGACCTTTGGTACGAACAATGAGAATACGCAAGACGCGTTGAATCGTCTAATAGACCTAATGCAACAATAGCAACAAGCAATGCAAGAATAATAACGAGACCCACGTGGAGCAAATAGGATCGCTCCTAGCTATGCATCAACGACCCCCTTCTCCTCAACATAGAAACAATGTAGTAGAAAGATTTCGAAAGATGAATCCCCAAGAGTTTACCGGGGTGTTAACCCAATGATAGCGGAGGAATGAATTAAGTGATCGGAAGTGATTTTTGAGTACCCGTAATTCGTCGATAATGAGCAAGTATCATGCGTTATCTTCATGCTGATTAAAGACGCCGACACCTAGTGGGAGAACGCACGAATAATGATAGATGTGTCTCATTTGACTTAAAAAGGATTTAAGGACATCTTTTATAATAAATACTTCACAAGCGGATGTAAAGCCAAGAAAATTCAAGAATTCTTGGAATTGAAGTAGGTGGTATGACCATGGGTGAGTATGCACGGAAGTTTGAACAAGGGTGTCGGTTGGTCCCTCTTATAGTGAGGGATGAAAATTTGAAAAAGAACCGATTCCTAGTGTAATAACCTCGTCCCAAAAACATACATTGTTCATGCATACACGCATACTTAGGAATTACACGCATATAATTATACCTACATATGACATGTTAGTGGGGTATTGGATAATAAGTATTTTGAATAATAGGAAGAATTAGGGGCTTAATTGAATATAATCTAAGTTAGGGGACTAGAATAAAAACAAGCTAAAACTCGAGGGACCAAAATGAATTTTGCCAAAATATCTTCACAACCTTATCAAGATTACTTACCTGATCATTATCTCTTCTTATCCCATCTGGTTTCCCATTTTGAGAGAGAGAAAGAGAGGAAAAATCCATTTCTTTGTCAAATTCGGATGATCAAGCTGGAAATCTAGGTAAGTTCATCCCCGACTTCTGTTTTGCACTCTTGATTTCGAGACTTTAGGTTAAGATCTGGAACAAGTTGTAAGAATAAAAATTTTTTTTGTGTCCTATCTAGCTTTCTGTGAAAGGGTTTTGTATTTAGTGATTTATATTTCGGGTTATGATGGTTTGAACACATGTTGTTCTAGGTGATCCGATGCTGACAGATTAGTGTGCAAACTTTAAAAATATGGTATTCTTTGGGTGTTGAGTATTTCGACCTGATTTTTGGATATGTTTTATATTGATATGTCTAGTTATTTTTAAAAAAATAATTAGGTCTTGATCATGTCCCAATCTAGATTTATTGTTGTTTGTTTGGAAACTACTCGGTAACAAGGGTGCTTGGAAACTAGTTAGAGTTTGAAAATCTAGAATAAATCATGTATATGGAATATTAGGATGAGTTTTGGATATGTTAGATCCCTTTGAGTCTAGTTTCATGTGAAACATAATTTTTTCATTTTACTTTGTATTTTAGGATTTATAGTACAAAGAGTGTGAATTGTGAAGGGGTCAAGTACCCATAAAGAAATGGCAACGAACTCGATTTTTAGAAAATCACCATGAGTTGTGTATTTCGTAACTAGACTTGATTTTTGGATATGTTAGAACCCTATGAGTCTAGTTTCATGTGAAACTAGAATTGTATCATTTGAATCTGTATTTTGGGACTTATGGTAGAAAGAGTGAAAAGGGGTCAAGTACCCATAAAGAAATAAGTTAACCCTAAAGTCATATTTTGTACCTTGAGCATATTTAGAAGTTTGATCATGATAAAATGAATTATAAAAGTATATGTGTATGTGTTTATAGACGCTGAGGAGCATGAGGTGCAAGACACAACGCATTGATAAACGGCGAAGACGTCATTTTTGTGAGTTGAATAATAATAGTTGTGCCATGATGTGTTATTGCTATTGAGTGCTAATATTATATTTATTGATATCGATACTATGATGTGAATGATGTGCCATTTGCTAGTTGACACAAACGTTGTGTTTATTGATGTTATAACAATATTATGTTTATTGATATTGATACTATGATATGAATGATGTGTCATTTGCTAGTTGACGCAAACATTATGTTTATTAATGTTATAATGGATATGTACCATGGTGTAAGCTATGGATGTTGTATATGCTATATGTGAAACATTCATGATATATGCAAGACTAAGAGGTTAAGGTTATGACCGGCTTGTCCAAGTTTGGCAAATACAAGTTTACAAGGACCCAACTGGTCAACTACAAGTTATAAAAGTTGGCCAAGCAATACATGTGTACAAGTTTATAAGTTACAAATACCCGAGGAGAAACTTGACATGTCCAAGTTATAACCGATAAGAAAAAGAAAAGCATGTAATCTTAGATTCATATGAACTACCCGTATTGTTTATATGTGATGATACTCGGATGACGTGATTGCATGTTATGGTTTCAATGGATTATTATTCTCTCATTGAGTAAGCATCTCATTAAAAATACAATTATCTTTTTAGGTACTAAGAATCAAGAAGTGAAAGTTAAAGTCATCTTTTGTTGTTCAATTCACGTCATGAGTGACAGGTCGGTCGGCGATCTCCCTCTCCTCTCTCTCATTATGCCGAGCATATGCATCCTAGGAGATTTTTGAATTGTATATGTAACTATGTAAATATGAACTCCTGGAGGTGTTTTGAGACGTGTTTATGAACAAAGAAAAAGTGGTTTTGATTGAATATCCAAGGGTTATAAGTGGAAAAAATGTTGTTGATTAGGTTTTGAAGTGTTATGGCTGAAAAACCCTTGTTTTGGGCGTAAATGTACACGGGAAGGTACACGCCCGTGTGGAAGGCCGTGTAACCTTCTATTTTCAAGGAAAAAATGAGTTTTAAGTTACACGGGCAAGTACACGATCATGTTGGAGGCCGTGTAACCCGCCGCCCAAAAAAAACAAATTTCCTAATCTTTCTAATATGAGGTTTTAATTGTCCTAAGTGATATTTTATGATTAATTGAGTTTTCTAGAACTAAATTGGCTAAGTTATATGAAGTTTTTATAAGGAATTAGGTTAAGGATGCTACAATTTTGGTATCGAGCAAGGATATGATTCATATGGGTATATATGCATGCATGATATCGCATAAATGCACAGTGACATAACTATATATATATATATATATATATATATATATATATATATATATATATATATATATATGATGAAAGAAGTAGGTGATCATGGTTCTAACCATGAGGCACTGTAGAGAGAGGGAGCAGTTGATCAGCATGCCGTAGAGGCTTTATATGCCTCTCGTGTACATATGGAACCACCCGCGACCGGGTTGGACAACGGATACCTCATGCACATGCATTACACCAACATGGTCTTGAAAATAGACCAAAAGAACGAAGATATGACAAACTACGAAAATATGGAGCGAGCTTGATTTTATGGGGTCTACGGATCCAATCGAAGCTAAGAACCGGTTAAAAAGAACAGAGAGGATTTTAAATATGATGCAATGCACTCCGGATGAAAGATTTGATTATGTTGTGTCTCTTCTCCAAGGAAATGCTTATGACCGGTGGGAGACAATCCCAAATGCTACAAGTGCAACCTCCCGTCCTTCAATGGGTAGATTTTCTTCGGGAATTTTGAGATAATTACAGTGCCGAAGATTTATCAAGATGAGAAAAGAAAAGAATTTCTGAATTTAAAGCAAAATAATGTCCGTGATGGATTATGAGGTGCGGTTTAACCAACTGTCACGGTATGCATCGTTCATGATAGCTACCGAACGAGATAAATGCCGAAAGTTTGAAGAAGGGTTGTCATATGCCATCAAAAGCAAGATCTCATCCGGAGATCTAGATAGCTATGTCCGATTGGGAGCTGCGACTATCCGAGCCGAAAGGCCGAACAAAGAAGCAAGCAATCGAAAGTGCGAGGTTTTTGGGTAAGAGAAAGTTCAAGGGTGGCTATTCAGGCAAGTAAGCAAACCCGGAGTGGTACCCGGACTACCGCAGGCCGAGGCCGAGGATACAACTCTATGGATCCGAGACCCGTATGTACGCATTGCAATAGACGACATAAGGGGGAATGTCGAAGATTGACCGGTGGATGTTTCCACCGTGGGTCTCTAGATCACATGATTAGAGATTGCCCGAAGAGAAACGGAGTGAGCGGTACCGCATTTGAGTCCACTGTTCGGGGGCCAAGGCCGAGTAATGTGAATGTCCAAGTATGGAAGAGGTAGAGGTCGAGGTAGGCCAGGAAATGTCACAATGACACAAGGTGGAGCTAGAACCGAAGCTCAAAGTAGCCGATCTCAAGCTCAAGCACGGGTTTATGTAATTCCTTGACAAGAAGCAGTGGTTGCGCCGGAATTGGTGACGGGTAAATTACTTATCTCTAATATTAAAGCTTGTGTTTTAAGTGATCCCGGAGCCACGCATTCATTCATGACACCCGTATTTGTATCCCGAATCCATAAATGTGCCGAACCCCTTGAATATGATCTCGCATGTTAAGTACGCCTTTAGGAGAATTACTTGAGGTTAATAGGGTATGTCGGGATTGTATGGTACGGATAGGAGATATTGAATTAGATGCTGATTTATTACTCATGTTCTTCCATGATTTTGATGTCATTTTGGGGATGGATTGGTTGACAAAGCATCATGCTATAGCTGAACTCGTTTTACTAAAGAAGTTGAATTTGATTTGCCAAATCAAGCAAGACTAATATTTCGAGGAGATCAAAAAATTTTACCTACTTGTTTAGTATCTACAATTAAAGCATATAAGATGATTCGGAAGGGGTGTGAAGCATATTTAGCTCATGTGATTGATACTAAACGGACAGGGGTTAAGTTAGAAGACATACACGTTGTGAATGAATTTTCGGATGTGCTTCCGACGAATTACCGGGATTGCCACCTGGATAGAGATGTGGAGTTTACCATTGAGTTATTACCCGGCATGGCTCCTATCTCTATGACGCCGTACGGGATGGCTCCTACTAAGTTAAAAGAGTTAAAGGCTCGATCACGGAATTCGTTGGATAAAGGGTATATCCGACCGAGTACATCACCATGGGGAGCTCTAGTATTTTTTGTGAAAAAGAAAGACGACACACTAAGATTGTGTATTGATTATCAACAGTTGAATCGAGTGACCATCAAGAACAAATACCCTCTCCGAGAGTCGATGACTTGTTTGATCGGTTGCAAGGTGCTCGGGTGTTCGAGTAAGATCGATTTGAGATTCGGGTATCATCGCTTGAAAATAACAAGTAAGGATGTACCGAAGATTGCATTTCGGACTCGCTATGGGCATTATGAATTTTTTGTAATGCCTTTTGGCTTGACGAATGCACCAACAGCATTTATGACCTTGATGAATAAGGTGTTCCAACCCTATCTAGACAAGTTTGTTATAGTATTTATTGATGATATTTTGGTGTATTCCCATAATGAGGAGGAGCATGCCGAGCAACCGAGAATTGCATTACGTATATTGAGAGAAAAACAGTTGTATGCCAAATTCAATAAATGTGAATTTTGGCTTAATCAAGTTGTATTTCTTGGTCATATAGTATCGAGTGGAGATATAAAGGTGGATCCGAAGAAGATTGAAGCAATGCTCGTATTGGGAACCGCCCAAGAATGTGGCGAAGTACATAGTTTCTTGGGTTTAGCCGGTATTATCGACGATTTGTAGAGAATTTCTCTAGTATTGCTGCACCATTGACTAAATTGCTTCGAAAACGAGTTGAATATAAGTGGAATGAAGCATGCCAATAGAGTTTTGATGAATTAAAAGCAAAGTTAACATCAGCTCCGAGTGTTAGCAAGTCCAAGTGGTACCGGTGGTTTTGTTATTTACAGCGATGCTTCCTACCAAGGCTTGGGTCGTGTCCTAATGCAACATGGCCAAGTTATTGCTTATGCCTCCAGACGCTAAGGCCGTATGAAGTTTCCTATCCGATACATGATCCGGAACCGACGGCAGTAGTTTTTGCTTTGAAAATATGGCGACATTACTTATGTGGAGATACTTTTCAGATTTTTACGGATCATAAGAGTTTGAAGTATCCGTCGAGTAAAAAACAACCGAATATGAGACAAAGACGTCGGCTAGAGTTATTGAAAGCTTATGATTGTACTATTGAGTACCATCCAGGAAAAGCAAATGTAGTCGTCGATGCTTTGAGTGGAAAAGCAAGTGGAAGAATTGCTAACTTGATTGCTTTAAGAAAAATGAATGTGGAGTTACAAATGCCACCAAGTGGAATCTTACTTGCTACTTTTAAAGTAAGACTCGTGCTACATGAGAGAATCCGAGAAGCACAAAAACGAGATGATTACATTGTTGAGTTTAGGAAGAAGATGGATCAAGGAAGGGGCAAGGAATTTGTGATTCATGCCGATGGAGCTTTAATGTACGGGAATCGGATATATGTTCCGGATGTCGATGATTTAAGAAGAGAGATCTTAGATGAAGCCCATAATGCTCCTTATGCCATGCATCCAGGAAGTACTAAGATGTATCAAACAATGAAGGTTCATTTTTGGTAGCCGAACATGAAAAAATAGGTAGTTGAATTTGTTTCAAGATATATGACATGTCGACGAATAAAGATAGAGCATCGAGCTCCGATAGGAAAATTACATCCTTTGTCGATTCCGGAGTGGAAATGGGAAAGGATCACTATGGATTTTGTTACAGGATTGCCTCGAACTCAAAAGAAAAATGATGCTATTTGGGTTATTGTTGACAGATTAACAAAGTCGACTCACTTCTTGCCGATCAAATGGGGGTGTACTCTTGATCAATTGGCCAAGAAGTATGTAGATGAAATTGTGAGACTCCATGGTGTGCCCTTATCTATTGTGTCCGACGAGAGATCCAAGATTTACTTCTAGATTTTGAGGTAGTTTACAGCAAGCCATGAGGACTAAACTATATTTTAGTATCGCTTTTCATCCTCAAACCGATGGACGATCGGAGAGAACCATCCGGATGCTTGAAGATATGCTTAGAGCTTGTATGCTCGAGTTTAAGGGATCTTGGGATGATTATGTGAATTTGATTGAATTTGCTTATAATAATCATTTTCATAGCAGTATAGGCATGGCACCATATGAAGCTTTATATGGTAGAAAGTGTCGATGTCCTATATATTGGGATGAAGAACGAACAAGAATACTAGAGGGTCCAGAATTGATACAAGAAAATGTTGATAAAGTAAATGTGATTCGGAGCAAGTTAAAGATTGCACAAGATCGATAAAAGAGTTATATGGACCAACATAGATGAGATATGGAATACAATGTAGGGGATAAGGTTTTCCTTAGAGTTTCACCTTGGAAAGGTGTGTTACGGTTTGGTAAGAAAGGTAAATTGAGTCCTCGTTATATTGGACCATATGAAATAGTGGAACGGATTGGTCCACTTGCATATAGATTGGCTTTGCCCCAAGAGTTAGCGCAGCCTACATGATGTCTTCCATGTAAGTATGTTAAGAAGAGACCAATCCGATCCTTCACATGTGGTTCAAGCTAGTGAAATAGAGGTATCCGATAACTTGAGTTATATGGAGGAACCAAGTACAAATTCTTGATTGAAAGTTAAGATAGTTAAGGAAAAAAGAAATGCCTATGGAGAAGGTTTTATAGAGAAACCATGCTAAGGAAGAGGCAACTTGGGAGACTAAAGAATATATACGCAACCATTATCCTCACTTGTTTCCCGATACAGGTAAAGGAATTTCGAGGACGAAATTCTTTTAAGGAGGGGAGAATTGTAATAACCTCGTCCCAAAAACATACATTGTTCATGCATACACGCATACTTAGGAATTAAACGCATATAATTATATCTGCATATGACATGTTAGTGGGGTATTGGATAATAAGTATTTTGAATAATAGGAAGAATTAGGGGCTTAATTGAATCTAATCTAAGTTGGGGGATTAGAATAAAAACAAGCTAAAACTTGAGGGACCAAAATGAACTTTGCCAAAATATCTTTACAACCTTATCAAGATTACTTACCTGATTATTATCTCTTCTTATCCCATCTGGTTTCCCGTTTTGAGAGAGAGAAAGAGAGGAAAAATCCATTTCTTTGTCAAATTTGGATGATCAAGCTGGAAATCACGGTAAGTTCATCCACGACTCTGTTTTGCACTCTTGATTTCGAGACTTTAGGGTAAGATCTGGAACAAGTTGTAAGAATAAATTTTTTTTTGTGTCTTATCTAGCTCTCTGTGAAAGGGTTTTGTATTTAGTGATTTATATTTCGGGTTATGATGGTTTGAACATATGTTGTTCTAGGTGATCCGATGCTTGGCAGATTAGTGTGCAAACTTTAAAAATATGATATTCTTCGGATGTTGAGTATTTTGACCTGATTTTTGGATATGTTTTATATTGATATGTCTAGTTCTTTTTAAAAAATGAATTAGGTCTTGATCATGTCCCAATCTAGATTTATTGTTGTTTGTTCGGAGACTCGCTCCGTAACAAGGGTGCTTGGAAACTAGTTAGAGTTTGAAAATCTAGAATAAATCATGTATATGGAATATTAGGATGATTTTTGGATATGTTAGATCCCTTTGAGTATAGTTTCATGTGAAACTAGAATTTTTTCATTTTATCCTGTATTTTAGGATTTATAGTACAAAGAGTGTGAACTCGTGAAGGGGTCAAGTACCTATAAAGAAATGGCAGCAACTCCGATTTTTAGAAAATCACCATGAGTTGTGTATTTCGTAAATAGACTTGATTTTTGTATATGTTAGAGCCCTATGAGTCTAGTTTCATGTGAAACTAGAATTGCATCATTTGAATCTGTATTTTGGGACTTATGGTAGAAAGAGTGAAAAGGGGTCAAGTACCCATAAAGAAATAACTTAACCCTAAAGTCATATTTTGTACCTTGAGCATATTTAGAAGTTTGATCATAATAAAATTAATTATAAAAGTATATGTGTATGTGTTTATAGACGCCGAGGAGCGTGAGGTGTAAGACGCGATGCATTGATAAACGGTGAAGACTTCATTTTTGTGAGTTAAATAATAATAGTTATGCCATGATGTGTTATTACTATTGAGTGCTAATATTATATTTATTGATATCGATACTATGATGTGAATGATGTGCCATTTGCTAGTTGACACAAACGTTGTGTTTATTGATGTTATAACAATAGTATGTTTATTGATATTGATACTATGATATGAATTATGTGTCATTTGCTAGTTGACGCAAACGTTATGTTTATTGATGTTATAATGGATATGTATCATGGTGTAAGCTATGGATGTTGTATATGCTATATGTGAAACATTCATGATATATGCAAGACTAAGAGGTTAAGGTTATGACTGGCTTGTCCAAGCTTCACAAATACAAGTTTACAAGGACCCAACGGGTCAACTACAAGTTATAAAAGCTGGCTAGCAATACATGTGTACAAGTTTACAAGTTACAAGTACACTGGGCGAAACTTGACATGTCCAAGTTATAACCGATAAGAAAAAGAAAAGCATGTAATCTTAGAGTCATATGAAATACCTGTATTGTTTATATGTGATGATACTAGATGACGTGATTGCATGTTATGGTTTCAATAGATTATTGTTCTCTCATTGAGTAGCATCTCATTAAAAATATAATTATCTTTTTAGGTACTAAGAAGCAGAAGTGAAAGTTAAAGTCATCTTTTGTTGTTCAATTCACGTCATGAGTGACGAGTCGGCTGGTGATCTCCCTCTCCTCTCTTTCATTATGCCGAATATATGCATCCTAGCAGATTTTTGAATTGTATATGTAACTATGTAAATATGAACTCCTGGAGGTGTTTTGAGACGTGTTTATGAACAAAGAAAAAGTGGTTTTGATTGAATATCCAAGGGTTATAAGTGGAAAGAATGTTGTTGATTAGGTTTTGAAGTGTTATGGCTGAAAAACCCTTGTTTTGGGCAGAAATGTACATGGAAAGGTAGACGTCCGTGTGGAAGGCCGTGTAACCTTCTATTTTCAAGGAAAAATGAGTTTTAAGTTACACGGGCAAGTACACGATCGTGTTGGAGGCCGTGTAACCTCGTCGCCCAAAAAAAAAATTTCCTAATATTTCTAATATGAGGTTTTAACGATTCTAAGTGATATTTTGTGATTAATTGAGTTTTCTAGAACTAAATTGGCTAAGTTATACGAAGTTTTTATAAGAAATTAGGTTAAGGACGCTACACCTAGGAGGGTTAAACCCAAGAGTATGGTGTGGATGTCGGCAATCCAAACCTATACGAGAGATGATAGACAAGGCCATGTTGGTAGATGAAGATCGGAGAGAGATAATGAGAGAGATACAATAGAATAGGGGAGCATTTAAATTCGAAACCTCTTCGTCCGGACCACTAAGACGGGATCCACCCGGGAAGTTCACTAGAAGTGGTAGCCCGACCAATACAAAAGCGGTCGGACCAGCAACATATACATCAAGGCCGCTATCGGATAATCGATCGGGACGGATCATGATTACTCAACCTCGGTGTAATAAGTGTGAGAGGTTTCATATTGAGGAGTGTTGATCGGATATGAGGACATGTTATATCCGTCATAGGACTAGATATGTATCATATAACTACCCCAAGTGCGAAGCGAGAACCCGAAAGGATACTAGCCCGAGTGTATACGATGATGCAAGAGGAGGTGACCGAAGGGATGCGACGATGATTTATAATAATGTCTCACTTCTTGGTTTGGTTACTTATGTTTTGATTGATTCTAGTGCTACTCATTCATTCATATAAAAAACATTAATAAAAAGCCTAGGTGTCAAACCTAAGACATTAGTCGTAGGGTATCTTATAGCTATCCCTTATGGAGAACTTATGTAGTCAACGAGTATAGTAAATGAGTGTCTAGTACGGATACGGGATAGGAGCCTAGAGGCTAATTTGATAGTGTTAGACCTTTAAGATTTTGATTTAATCTTGAGAATGGATTGATCGACGAGGTATGATGCCACGATAGACTATCGAGGTAGACGAGTAACTTTTAACTTACATGGGAATCAGCGGTTAGAATTTAAAGTCGATTCAAAATTTTGAGACGTACCGATCATCTCGGCTTTAAAGGCTCGAAAGATGCTAAGAAAAGGTTGTGCGGGATACTTAATGTATGTGATAGATCGACGAGTGAAGCAAAAGTCAAAACCAAAAGAGATCGAAGTTGTGCGAGAATTTGTAGATGTATTTTCCGAAAAGTTGATGAAGATGCCACCGAGAGAGAGATAGAATTTGAGATCAACCTATAGTCGAGCACGACCCAAATTTCAAAGACTCCCTATCGAATGGCCTCGACCAAGCTGAAAGAGTTGAAGACACGGTTGCGGGACTTGCTGGATAAGGGCTTCATATGCCCTAGTTCCTCACCTTGGGGAGCTCCGATACTATTGGTAAAGAAAAAGATGGGGAGTTAGAGACTATGGATCGACTATCGAGAATTGAACGGAGTGATGGTTAAGAATTAGTATCCATTACCCTAGATAGATGATTTGTTTAATCAATTACGATGCGCAATAGTGTTCTCTAAGATCAACTTACAATCGAGGTATCACTAGGCGAGGGTAAGGTCGAAAGATGTAAAAAAGATGACATTCGGAACATGATATGGCCACTATAAGTTTCTAGTGATGTCGTTCGGATTGACTAACGCCCCAACCGCTTTTATGGACTCGATGAATCGAGTCTTTAGGAAACTTTTAGATCAATTCATCATCATGTTTATAGTCTATTCTAGGAGTGAAGAAGAGCATAAGAGGCATTTATAAGCTCCCTTGCAAACGCTATGGGAGCAACGAATCGTATGCAAAATTTTCAATGTGTGAATTTTGGTTAGAACAAGTAGCTTTTTTAGGCCATGTGATGACAAAGGAAGGCATAGTTGTGGACCTAAAGAAGATAGAAGAGATTCAAAACTAGCTTACTGCGAAGAATGTGTCGGAGGTGTGAAGTTTCTTAGGCTCAGTCGGTTACTATCGAAGATTTATTGAAGACTTTGCTAAAATATCAAGGCCACTCGACTAAATTGATAAAGAAGAGCATTAAGTTTCAATGGACGGATGCTTGTGAGAAGAGCTTTCAAGAGTTAAAACGAAGTTTAGTCATGACCCTAGTACTAACCATTCCGTCCTAAGATGAGAACTTTGTGATCTATACCGATGCTTCCAAAAATGGGCTAGAAGTGGTGTTAATGCAAAACGAAAGAGTGGTGGCCTATGCTTCACGATAATTGAAAGAATAGGAACGAAATTATCTAATGCATGATCCGGAATTAGCCGCGATCGTCTTTGCCTTGAAGATTTAGCGACATTATTTATATGGAGCCAAATGTGAGATATATAAAGACCATAAGTGTTTATGACATATCTTTACGTAGAATGAGCTAAATATGAGGTAGAGGAGATGGCTCAAGTTGGTGAAATACTATGATTATATCATCAACTACTATCTAGGAAAAGCCAATGTTGTTGCTGATGCTTTGAGTAGAAAATCAATAACAACGATGCAAGTCATCTAGTTGCCGCTTGTGAGGATTTACGAAGCTGAAATTAGAGATCATCCCTATGGGCTACGGGAGCGTTATGTTAGCCTTGTTAGTCTAGTCGACTCTATAAGAAAGAATGCAAGTTGGGCAACAAGCGAGACGAAAAGGTGAAAGAATGGAGAAAAAGTGTAGAGGCTAGGAAGGAGTCCGACTTTATGATAGATGATAAAGGAGTGGTTAGATTCGGGGGAAGATTGTGTGTTTTGTCGATAGCGAGTTTTGAAGAAAAAAATCCTGAAAAAGGCACATGCATCCACTATACTCGATACATCTAGGAAGTACTAAAATATATCAAGATTTTAAACAAAGTTATTGGTGGTCGGGAATGAAAAAGGACGTTACAAACTACGTGGCACGGTGTCGGACATGTCAATAAGTGAAGGCGAGCATCAACGACATGCGAGAATGTTAAAACCATTGGCGATTCCGGAATAAAAATGAGAACACATCACTATGGACTTCGTCATGGGATTGCCAAGATCGAAAAAAGGCTCGGATGCCATTTTGGGTGATCGTGGACATGTTGACCAAATCGGTGCACTTCCTTCCGGTAAAGACCACTTATAGCTTGAGCCGGTATGCTCGGTTATATATCGATGAAATTGTAAGGTTACACGGGCTCTTAGTCTCAATCGTGTCGGATCGAGATCCTAGATTCACGATAACATTCGAAAGAGTTTGCATAAGGCCATAGGGACAAGGCTAAACTTTAGCACAACTTACCATCCGTAGGTCGATGAAAAATCCGAACGGGTCATTCGGATACTCGAAGACATGTTGCAAGCATGTGTTCTTGATTGGTCTCAAAAATAAGAGAAATACGTACGTCTTGCGAGTTTGCCTATAAAAATAGTTATCAATCATCCATCGGGATGGCTCCCTATGAGGCTTTGTATGGGTGATGATGTAGATCCCTAATAAACTACAATGAAGTAGGGGAGAGAAAACTATTGGGTCCAAAATTGGTGCAACAAACAAGCGAGGTGGTGGCTAAGATTCGCCAACGGATGAAGACGGCTTAAAGTAGATAGAAAAGCTACGTCGACATAAAAAGAAGGGATCCGAAGTTTCCGGTGGGTGATTATGTCTTCTTAAGGGTTTCCCAGATGAAGGGCATATTGTGATTTGGGACAAAAGATAAATTGAGTCCACATTATATTGGACCGTTCAAGATACTTGATCACATAGGCGATAAGGCCTATCGCCCGTTGCTACCATCAACCTTGTCATGAGTACATGATGTCTTTCATGTATCCATGTTAAGAAAATTTATCGGAGAGCCTAGTCGGGTTCGAAGGCGGTGCCACCGAACTTGACCCGGACTTAACATACGAGGAAAGACCAATCCAAATTCTTGATCGACGAATTAAACACCTAAGGAATAAAGACATTTCCCTAGTTAAAGTTTTATGAGAGAATCATAACCTCAAAGAAATGACACGGGAACTAGAAGAGGAAATGAAAAGGAAATACCCGAGTTATTTGTATAAACCAATTTTGAGGACGAAATTTCTTTTAAGGAGGGGGAAATGTAACCCCGGAGAAATTCCTTAACCTAGCTATATGTACTGATATATTATATCTATATATATAAAGGATTAAGTGCGATTAATATTTGAAGATAGTAATATGCTTTGTGCTTATGTGAGGAGTTATGGGATTAAAAAAAATTTGGCACGTCGTAATTTTAATTCTCGAGCCAAAATATCTCTTGAAATATCTATAATTATGTGAGTATAAATTATGTGCTATTTCTTTTATATTTGTGGTGTTAAAATATCTAAGGTTTATGAAAGTGTTCATAGGAATACCTTTTTTAGGAATTTAATTATCCATTATTTATTTTTTCATAATGTTATATTTAAAATGACCATGCAAGTAAAATAATTATCCAAACAAGGTGCATGGATGAATTTTAGGAACCAAATGAGATAAGAAAGTTGGTTAGTTTAGTTACCTTTTTAGTTCCCATATTTAGTACTTGATTTGACACCAAAATCTATCACTTTTTTTAAAAAAGTGCTACACCTATCCCACTTTGATTTTTAAATGGTCAACTTATTTCTCATTTAGTCCCATCATTTGACCTTTGTTTACCACAAAATTTTGACACTTGGATTATTAATAAATGAAAGGAAAATTGTGATATAAGATTTGAAAGAAAGCTTAAGTCTTGCCATTTTTCTTGATAAAAACCATAGCTTCTAAGAGAGGAGACGAGAGATGGCTTTGTGAGAGAAAAAAAGAGAGAAAAAAAGAGAGAAAAGAAAGGAGAAAAAGAAAGGAAAGAAAGAAAGGAGAAAAAGAAGGAAAAGTCTAAGAAATCTTAAGCAAGCTTATATCATTGTAAGTAGGTTTCATTTAGTTTTATTCATATCGTAAAGTTCTAATTTCCATGTTCATTTTAGGAGTTATGTTTTGAGCCATGTAATATGTGGTTATGGTGGTTGTGCTGATGTTATATTTTGATGTCTTTGGTGATGGATCTATGATGTTTTGATGATGGGCTTGGATTAAAATAAAGTGAGACTTAGACTAAAACAAATGGACTTGAATTAAAATAAGATGGGCTTGGATTAAAATAAAATGGGACTTGGATTAAAATAAAAGGACTTGAATTAAAACAAGATGGGCTTAGATTAAAATAAAATGGGACTTGGATTAAAACAAAAGGACTTGGATTAAATCAAATGGACTTGGTTTAAAACAAGATGGGCTTGGATTAAAATAAAATAAGCTTGGATATCCTAAGAACACTTATTGAGCCTTGGTACTAAAATGGCCAAGTTGGATTATGTTTATGGATCTAAAAATCTAGACTTCCAAGGCAATTCACTTAAGTAGAATTTAGTACATTAAGATGGAAAGAAAGGACTTAGGAACAAAAGACAAACTTTTGCCCATAACTAACCCATTCGGCCAAAAACCCTAGAATTCGAGTTTTGAATATCATTCACCCAAATTACAAATCAATGGTTTAAATATATCTAAATAAGTATAAAATAAAGTGCATAAAGGTTAGATCTTAAGAAAAACAAAAACTTTGGTTTTTACTAGGAAACACTCGGCTTACGCCCTACTTTTGGAAATTGAGTTCCCACCACCCAAATTCAGGAGTAAAGGTTTAATTGCATCCTAAGGGAGATAAAATGAAGTATTAAAAGAAGAGAATTCAAGAAAAACCAAAATTAAGACCTGGATCCACTAAAATTATAAGTCGACTATTAAAGCTTAAATTAAATGCCATTAAAGCTAGGACTAAAGTAGGAGAATTTAGTAAAACTAATGGATGGATTATGTATTTTGTGCGAGACTACTATGAAAATATTGGTGAAGTCCTAAGTGTGAATTGAATTTCTAAAATGGGATGGACATAAATAATTTGGTGTCTATGAGATATAGAATGTGGCTCATGATACATAAAATGGATTAACCTTATTAGACGAGTCTTGAATTTCTTGTGTGAACTCAATGGTATGGAATCGACGGGTTTAGTACCCATGACATGGTGGAATATGGTTCATGATACATCACATGCATCATATGCTTATGGGAATGGATTAAATTGAGAAAACCATTGAGTCGAAAACTATAAGGTTTGGTAACAAAATCGGATGAAAATTGGATAGGTTTGATAACCTATTGGATAAAAATGGTATTAGTGGTTTAGTTGTGTGCGTACTCTAAGTCTGTGTGCCTACACTATTAGATGATGGATTCCCATTAACGAGTGGCTACAACGAGGGATAATTCGTTGTTAGCGGAAGGTGAATCGATCATCACACGGATTAAAAATAGAGTAGACTACTCTAAGGCGTATGTACTGCACCTTGTTAGACGATGGACTCTCGCTAATAGTGGCTACAACGAGGGATAATTTCGTTGTTAGCGAGAAAGTGAATCGATTATCACTCGAATTAAAAATAGAGTAGACCTACTAATACCCGAGGTACACGAAATTAAAATTTGATGAGTCAAGGTGGGCAAGTCGGAAAATCATTGCATATCACGTGCATTACCTTACTTGCGAGCTTCGGCTCCCTTTGTGTTTATTTCATGCCATGACGGGTAGAAGCAATAATAATACTAAAAATGAAGCTATCGGTTCCTCTCGGAAAAAGGCTCATGTGTGACGTAAAAATTATAGGATTTATTTTTTATTGTAAATTATGTTTTGTAACTTTTATAATGATATCCGAGTACCTTGTGTATGTGTATGAGATTAAATTTGAGACTTCAATCTCTAAAGCGTGGTGCACCCAGTCACGTTTTTTAAGTAATCAGCAAAAGAGTTAGGGGCACTGCAGTTCTAATCTCGAACAAGTAAGGTCGTAGAACGTGATTCGTCTATCGGCTTCAAAACCTATCGGACCCATGGTCGATTCGTAAGTTTCGATCATTATTGTTGGTCGCAATGAGTATGTTCTATGCATAATTTTAAGAAAATATTTTTCTTCATTACCATAATTATATATTCATTTATTTGTTAAGTTAATGCCTACTTTCTTAGGTTGTATCCTTTGGATGTTTGCGCTCGGCATATCTCTAAGACATTCCGTAAGTATGTTGATATTTCCGGATGGACGTGGAAGAAAATGAGTTCGAAAAAAAGGACTTCTATCGGGAAGAGTTTAAGGTACTATTTTATTTAGTTAATTTATTATGTTACTTCATATTAAAAAAAAAAAATCGAATTAAGTGTACTAATGAATATTATTTTTTTCTTACGAAGGCATTTACGTGGGAGAGTAATGAGTCCACTCGTTAAAATAGCATAGGAATTTCCGGCATGAAGGCGGTATTCTAATTTTCTTTTTCATCTCAAGCAAGGCCCGAAGCCAACATTTATCTCATGGGACACATGGGATGCATGGCGTGCTTGAATGGGCAAAACTCGTGGCTATTACCCGATCCGAGATGGCGGCACAAAATTACGGGAGCGAGATTGGTAATGTTAGAGCTGGTCCTTCAAGGCATACGAGAGGGTCAATTAGCCATAGAGAGCACGTAATACGTATGGTAAATATATTTATATACAGTAATTTTTTTGTCATTTTAATATAATTAATTAAAAATTTGAGTATATTTCATACATTTATATGAACTTATTTTAGCGTGAGTTATTGGATTGTGAACCTAATCCGCACGAGGTTTTTAAAAGGACTCATCGAAAAAGGTTGATGATCAATATGTATTCGTTAATCAATGATCAAGAAAAAGGTTGATGATCAATATGTATGCGTTAATCAATGATCAAGAATTGTCGAGTAAGATTTTAGTTTATTACGTCATATCAAACATTTTAATATTTAATGTTATTTAACATAACTATTTAATATTTTATATTTCATAATTATGTAGGAGATCGTAGAAATAATGATTAAGGAGGAGGTTACTAGCCGTGCAGATCGGGGGAGTTCATCATCGAACATCAATATTAATGAGATATTTAAGAATGTCGTTGGTGCGAGAAAATAATAAAAGGAAGAGGATGTACGGACTTGGGTCACACGCATCGCACTTGCTACTCCAACGTCGGTATAGCCTCTAGTTCAACAACTTCGCATCGCAATGTTGGTGATGAGGCACAACCAAAAGAGAGCAAGGATCGATATAGTCGGCTAGAGTCTATTATCACATCATTGGTGGCTACAACTAAAAGATTGGAGTACGATCGATGACAACAAGCGATGATGACACGGATGTAACAAATGTTTATGCGAGCATATGCATTCGGGTAGTTCATTCGGCATGCCTAATGCCGACAATGATATCACCCAACCTTCAAACGATTCAACCCAACCTCCGAGTGACGATCCTGCTGGTCAATCCTAGTGTATTATGTTTTATTTCTTGTTATAACAATAAACCTTCGAAGTTTTATGATAATTTATTAGTTTAATAATATGTTTTACTTTTAAATAATTTTTTTTCAATTTTGAAATTTTATCCATTGGGTATTTTTTTTAAATTGAGATTTAGAAAAAAAAAGGCAATTAGCGACGGTATAGCTTTACGTCGCAAAACCACTGCAAAATTGTGACAGATTTACAACGGTTCTAATCCATCTCGGAATTTAGGGACGGACCTAAATTCATCTCAAAAACCATCACGGAAATTAGAGATGGTCTTAACTATTGTAAAATCGTCGCTAAATAAAATTAGCGACGGTTTTCATATGATTAAAGACGAACTAGACCAACGCCGATTATATATATTTTTTTGTATTGTGAGTAGCGCTCACATGCCTTCTAAAGTTTCGTTGTCCGTGATGAACTTCTTTTATGTTTGGTTTTCAAACTTCTAATTTTGATAATTACAACCCCTGCGTCTTTAATCTTTGATTTAATCACCATTCAAACTTTGTTATATTGCATGATTACTTGATCGATTAATTTGTTTTTCATTCCAATTATGTGATTAAGAATGGATTTGGAAGATTTTTAGATTAAAGTATCTAGATTAAAAGGGTATAATTGAAAAAATTAGAACTGGCTATATTTTGTAATTTTTGGCATATTTAAAAGGTTTAAATTCATTTTTTTTATGATATTTGTACACTCGTAAAATTTAATTTGATTGAGTTAGGATTTTGTGATTTTTTAATTTTGATACCTTAATATTTTAAATTTTATTTACTTATTATTATTATTATAAAAAGTTGAGAGTTTGACATACTATATTGTATTTTTTTATATATATATATAAAAGTCCGTGAGAAGTTATCGATTGACGATGAAGCTAGTAATGGACTAGCAATTTTTTCTAAATAATTAAAATAAGCCAATATAAACTAATAGGTCAAGGTCCTTGTGGAGGCCTATTGACTATTTTATTTTTCATGATGTCATCTTATGTGATTTGTGATTTTTACATATTAATTTTATGCCAATATAAATTAATAGGTCAAGGACCTTGTGGAGGCCTATTGGTTATTTTATTTTTTCATGGTGTCGTCTTATATGATTTGTGATTTTTACATATTAATTTTACTATGCCTTGCACTTTGTATGTTTATTTTATATTATGCCAATCTAGGTCAATCTAGATAGAGTCAATTTAAGACTTAAGACCAATTGTGTTCTAATGATGGATATTTTTCCTTATTATTATTGCTATTGTATATTTGGTTTAATGTTTATTTTATTTTATTTTATTGTGGCACTAATTTTATTGTTTTGTAGACTTGACTTTAAAATAGACCTTAACCCAAAGTCTAATTTTAGCATTAATTTTAAAAGTGGCATGGTAGATGAACATTGGTTTAAGGCCATTCACACTATTCTTCGATTTTTTTTTTTTTTTAGACTTGTAATTTTTATTTCATTGGTGTGGTAGGTGAATTTGTGCCTATGGCTCAAGTTCATTTTATGTTAATTCTTATCTATCTTTGCATGAGGCTTAGGGTATTTAATTAATTAGCAATGGATGTTAAGGCTCGATTTTTACCTTCTTAAGTGGGCTCTAATAGCCCAATGACATATTAGGTAAGAGATTGAGCCTTTTTTCAGTTTTCAAATTGCCTCTCTTAGAAATAGTTAGAAAAAACTCAAACAATTGAACTCGCAAATTAAAATAGAAAGGTGATTGCACGAATGAATTTTCATACACTATAAATACTAGATAACTTCATTGCAAGGGCACACTAAGGTGATTATAGTCTTCTCTAGTTGTGTAATTAATCATTTTACTTAAAAAGAATTAATGCTAGGTTTTTCTTAGTTTTCATCTTTTTGAAAACTAAGTGATGATTCTGTATTTTCAAACACCTATACATTTATATTTTGCAATTGTCGAGGGCTCACCAATGGTAATCCATCCTAAAAATAAGGTTAAGCTAGTAATTTATATATTTTTAGATTAAGAAAAATAGATATAAGTTAATTAGAAGTTAATTATATTTTTTTAGTATAAATTAAAAATCTAAATTTTTATTATAAATAAAAAAGTTAGTTTCTCAACCATAAAGAAAAGAGAAGAGAGAATAAGATTAAGAATAAAATGAAAGGTTAAAAAATCAATATCTATATATATGTGTGTGTGTGTGTGTGTGTGTGTGCGACCTCTTTATAAAAATAGGATCACCCTGTTTGTCCCTCATTTCTTCATTTCTTCTCCTTTCTTCTTCACTAAAGAACTCTCTTTACTATGCCATTTTCCTTATCCTTTTTTTTTTTTTTTTTTTTGCTATTAAAAACCTTGCCTAAACACCTAAAAAGCATGAAAACAACATAATCAAAAGAGCATCTTGCTAGATTAAGCTTGGAGGGCTTTTAGGGATTTTAGGATTAGAAATAAGGTTGAATACCCATTTGTCAAAAGAAGAATTTTTGTCATTTTTCTTTAAATTGAGATGTTTATATATGTTTATTGATAATTTTGGAGTTAATTTATATTGAGTTTATTGTTGAAATGAAAAATTGAGTTAGGCTAGGGTTATGGTTTGAATCAAATTTGGGGGTTTGATGATTAAACACTTAATTGTGCTAATTGATGCTTGATTTGAGTTAATGATAGTGTGAAATTGATTATTGGACTATGGGTTTGAGAAATTTCCAAGTTGGTTGAGATGATGAATTGTAAAAAATAAGTTGTGAAAAGAAAATTGATGATGGATTGTAGAGAGAAGTTGTGTGAAAATTAATTTGGAAGTTGATGCTAGATTGTAGAGACAAGTTGTAAAAAAATTAAATAGAAATTTGATTATCGATAATTGATTATAGCAAATTGTAAATTGGATGGTTAGAAAAAAATTGTAGAATGAATTTGGGATATAGTTAGATAATTGTTTAGAATTGATTGACGGAGTAAGAGTTTAGTTAAAAATCTTCAATTTGAGTCTTTTCATAAATTTTATTCTTATAAATTATCTCGCATTCTAATTTCTAGAATAATTCATTTTTTTAAATTATTCTTTGATATGTACTATTAATCATTATTCTATCATTTGTATCATTACATTCTTCAAAGCGGACAACTCCATCTCGACAACCTTGACTATGCATAATCTTTCAATTTGGAATATGAATAGATAGTATATAACATATCATATTTTTAATTTCCTTGATATTTTTATCATGCATCATTGATTAAATTATAGCATAATCACATCTATTAGAACTTAGATAGGAACAAACTTCTTATGAAATTTTCAAACATTTTTTTATTGAAAATGATTTGACATGATTATGAGAAATATTGATTAGGCGTTTTATTATGATAATGCAGTTTGAATAAGTGTTTTTCTTAAGGTTTGATTTAATTCTATATATTTAATTACTTTAATTAAAATACTTGATTATGATTTTATTCGTATAATTTAAATATGTATTTGATTTATAATTTTGAATATGAATTTTTATTCGAGCTTATACTTTAATTATGATATTTTATATTGAATTGCATTACTAAGTTTAGTTTTGAGCATATGACTTGTGTGTTGGATATGTTGATTTTAAATTTTTGGAATCTATATAAGTTTACTCTATTTTCGATTTATTTGACTACTTTGGGATACCTAACTACATTGGGCATAGCCTATGAGCTCACTCATATGTAATGCTCTAGCTAGTAGGAAAGGTATATTGTTAGTACGAGTGTTGGCTAACATACAACAACCTAGGTACGAAGGGCATTGCTTTTAGATGTTCGCATCTATTGATATGTTATGTTTTGTTTCATTCTAGATGTAAATTTGGATACTTAATTTGATTTGATTATTCTATGCATAGATTTTGATACTTGATATGATTTGAATTGATCAAAAGAAATTTGATGTATGATTTTGATTATAAATTTTTTGATATAAGATTTTGATTTGAACTTGAATTATTTGAAGGCATGATATACGATTTGATATTTAAAGTATATATTTGATTTTGAGAAATAAGCATTGCATCTTGAATAGATATTAAATTATTATCGGTTGGTTTGTTTTCCTTATTTAGATATGTTATATAATATTTACTCACTGAGCTTTTGATTTACTCACATCCCACTATTTCAGTTTTGTAGGATTTGTGATTGTCTTTTTACTTTCCACAAAGTTGCTTGTTTTGAAACCAACACATCGATCATTTGGCTTATTTATTTGTAATGTTTTGAACTTCTATTTTGATATTATTATACCCTTTAGAAACTCTATAGTTATATTTGTGAGAGTTGTGTTAAGTTGATTAGAATTATTATGTTAGATATGTATAGGTATTATGAAATTATAGATTGAGTTGGAATTATAAAATATTGACTGATTAAGTTAAGATATTGTGAATTAAATGAGGGTTGTATTAGAATATTGATTAAGGATATTATTTTGGAAATTGTATAAATACTATGGAATTATAGTTTGTGTTAAAATAAAAAAGTATTGATTAATTAGGTGTTGATGTTGTGAATTGAATGGATATTTTTTATTACTACGGATTTGATAATTATGGTTTAGGTATATGAGGCTTGCTTGAGTCGAGGTAGATCCTACGACTTCCTCGATTCTCATGCCAATCATGACCTACTTTGGAGATTGTGACATCATCATGTAAATTACATAATCTTTAAACAACGGTTATTGAATCCGATCAAATAAATGCTCATATGAAATGAAGATGCAAGTACTTTAAAAACTAAGGTCTTCACCAACCATAATAAGATAACCATATCGAAACACACTAACAAACTAGTCACAAAGCTAAATGTCTTTCTCCTAGTTTTCCTCTCAACTTTCTTATCAAACAAGTAGTGTAATCACTAAAAAAAAAAAAAAAATTTAATTAATTAATTTAGACCATTGCTAATTAAATTTAGTAATGGTCCAAAATCGTCGCTAAAAAGCGCTAAAAAGCTCCCAGTTAATTTTTTAGCGACACTTTAAGGATTCCATCACTAATTTAGAAACGGTTTATTCATTGCTAAAAAAATTAAAAATCTTTTGCTAAAAAACAAAAAAAAGGTCATTAAAATAGTCAAAATTAGTGATGGTTTATCAAAATAGGTGCTAAAATTTTACGGTGGTTTTGAGAAATCATCGCTAAATTTAGCTTGGATTTAGCTATGATTTTGAAAAAGCTGTTAGTAAATCAATTTTTGACAATATTTTCGAGTCAATTATCCCATCATTCACCCATCGCTAATAAGTGATATATCTCGTTTTCATTTTCACGACTCCAATCCAATCCAACAACTACAATAACAATATAAAATAGAATTATAAAAAATACAAATACTTTATAATATATCAAATCAAATCCAATCCTATATATATTCAAACACTAAATTATATTAAAGTCTATTAATATTTCAATAAATAAAAACATAATAGCGATAAAAAAAAAGATAGTATGATGAAGGGAGTATATGTCACATATCCGCATTTTCATCCGACGAATTATGTTCGATCGGAGGACTAGTAAGGAATTACCTTTTTGCATATTCGGTAACATCTGTCGCATCATCGCATAGTGCTTTTGATTATCGTTGCTTCAATCGATTTGTATAGGAGCAATGTAATAATACCCTTTGGCTTCGGATTTGTTCTTTATGTCTAGCATTGTTGGCCTCCATTTCCTTTCGATACTTGCTCAATATCGATATTGAACCGCGATGTGATCGAACTAAAAGATATATAAAAATGAAGGCTTGATATATAACGACTCTCTTAAATATCTTGTTCATGTTGATATTTGACATTGAAGCACGTTCCGTCCCTTGGCTAGCAACCTCCTTCCCATATATTTTATCGACGAGTGTCTACATAATTACATAAATTTTAATATTAAATAATAATCTCAATAAGTTATATAAAAGTGACATATGCATGAAATAAACTTATAAATTACTTACCCTAAAATTTTTTATCTACTGATTGATGAATATGAAATGATGATCAACTTTTTTTTTCGAGTCTTTGAGAACACCTCGTGAGCATCGGGTTCGCGACCCAACTTTTTACCTTGAAACAAATATACTTAAATGTATATTGATGTTGCAATAATTGTAAATAATTAAATTACATATATATAGGATTTACCATCGAGTTTTCAATTAACAAATAATATAATTAACACCAAATTCATTATTCTCGTGCTCCCTTTCTCCATCATAGAACGTTAACACCGACCTTATACCTTCTCAATTATTTTCCTAACAACGTCATATTTTTAGGGTGTCATTCTAATATTGGTGACCAAACACTTCAAATTTTTTCACATCTCAAGCATAAATAGATAAATATTTCAATAAAAAAACTCAATGAAAAATAATATAGCAAATGATTTCATATAAGTATGAACTATATATTGTTTTACCACATAATTAAATATTTTCAACAACCAAATAACATAATTAACACCAAGTTAATTAAACTAGTACCTAATTAAATATTTTAATTCCCAATTAACTTATTTAACACCTAATAAAACTATTTTACACCTAAATAAAAAACTTTAACACCTAATTAAAATTTTTAACAATTAATTAGTTTAATTAACACCAAATTAGCTTATTTTAACACCTAACTAACATAATTAACACTAAATTAATTAAACTAACACCTAATTAAATATTTGAACTCCTAATTAACTTATTTAACACCTAATAATATTATTTTACACCTAAATAAATAAACTTAACACCTAATTAATTTTTTAACAATTAATTAATTTAATTAACACCTAATTAACTTATTTTAACACCTACATAACATAATTATAAAAAAAAATTAAACTAATACCTAATTAAAAACTTGAACACCTAATTAACTTATTTAACACCTAATAAAATTATTTTACACCTAAATCAATAAAGCTAACACTAATTAATTTTTTTAACAATTAATTAATTTAATTAACACCTAATTAACTTATTTTAACACCTACATGACATAATTAAAACCAAATTAATTAAACTAACACCTAATTAAAAACTTGAACACCTAATTAACTTATTTAACACCTAATAAAATTATTTTACACCTAAATCAATAAAGCTAACACTAATTAATTTTTTTTAACAATTAATTAATTTAATTAACACCTACATAACATAATTAAAACCAAATTAATTAAACTAACACCTAATTAAAAACTTGAACACCTAATTAACTTATTTAACACCTAATAAAATTATTTTACACCTAAATAAATAAACTTAACACCTAGTTAAATTTTTTTAACAATTAATTAATTTAAATAACACCTAATTAACTTATTTTAACACTAAATCACATAATTAACACCAAATTAATTAAACTAATACCTAATTAAATATTTGAACACCTAATTAACTTATTTAACACCTAATAAAATTATTTTACACCTAAATAAACAAACTTAACACCTAATTAAATTTTTTAACAATTAATTAATTTAATTAGCACCTAATTAACTTATTTTAATACCTAAACAATATAATTAACACCAAATTAATTAAACTAACACTCGATTAAATATTTGAACACCTAATTAACTTATTTAAGACCTAATTAAATTATTTTACACCTAATTAATTTTTTTAACAATTAATTAATTAAATTAACACCTAATTAACTTATTTTGACACCTAAATAACATAATTAGCACTAAATTAACATAATTAACACCTAATTAAATTATTTTTCAACTAAATAAATTACCTTAACACCTAATATAATTATTTAACAACTAATAAATTAACCCTAAAAAGAAAATAAATTAAACTAACTAACAATTAGCAAAAAAAAAAAAATTTAAACAACAATATATATAATTTTTTTTTTAAAAAAAAAAAAAAACCAAGAACTCACCTTAGGTGAGTTGAGTAGCTTGCAAATGGAGGAGGAGTGAAGGGAGGAGGCTGCTACCAACGTTAGTGGACCCATGAAGAAGAGGAGGGAAGGAAGGAGGAGGAGGAGAAGGAAAGGAGAGAAAGAAGAAGAAAATGAAGGAGGAAAAAGGAAGGGATGGTGGGGAAGAAGAAGAAAAGAAGAGAGAGCGGGAGTTTGGAGGAGCTCACGAGCATCTATGGAGGATTTTTGGAGGTGGTGGCGTTGGTGAAGAAGAAGAAGAGAGGAGAGAAGAAAAAATAGGAAAAAAGTGGTAGAATCTAGGTTAGAGATTTTGTGTTTAGCAATAGTTTGCGTTCCGTCACGAAATGCAAAATCCTTTTTCTTAAATTTTTTTTTCGATTTTTCATCCAAATAAAACTTTTAACGACGATTTGAGAAGACCGTTGCTAAAATTCTTTAAAAATGGGTGGAATCTACGATGTTTTGAGTAGACCATCGCTAAAATCCTCCCAAAACGGATGGAATTTGAGGGAATTTAGCGATGGTCTATTTAAACGAGTCATTAAATTCGCTCAAAAATGGTTTTTTAGCGACAATCTTCCTAGATCGTTGCTGATTCCCCTAAAAAAGGGTGGAATTTGCGACGGTTTAAGTAGACCGTCACTAAATTCTCCCAAAAATGAGTGGAATCTATGACGGTTTAAGCGGACCAAAGATGAATTCCCTCAAAAATAAGTTTTTAACGACGAGTTAGAAACCGTCACTAACAACCCCAAATTTTGAGGGAATTTAGCGACAATTTGCTTAAATAGTTGCTAAATTCCCCTAAAGATGATTTTTTATCAATGGTTTCACAAAAAGCGTCTCTAAAAGCCCCTAACTTGGGTTGAATTTGCAAGTTTTTTTTTTTTTTGAATTTGTGACTTATTGAAAACCATCACTAAAAACCGACACTTGTAATGAAATTAGCTACGGTGTATTCGGATCGTTGCTAATTCTCGATTTTTAGCAATTGTTTTTTAAACTGTCACTAATAAATGGTCGATATTCCTTTGTTTTCTTATAATGAATCAAAATAAGCCCTAACCACAAACAATTTTGCACAACTTACCTGACTCTATAAACAAAGTACGAAACCCTTTTCTCAAGAGAAAATTTCTCTCGATGGAAAACACAATAATCCTAATAATCCAACCAGAAACCAGCCTCCCACAAACCTAAACCAAAATCACGACTTCCTATTTTCACGTTAAGTCTTCACAATTTCTTATCTCTCAAATATGTAAAATCACTACAATTTTTTTTATAAAAAAAATAGTTATTTTGAGTTGATATTTTAAAGCTCGATAATATATATATATATATCATGAAATATATAATTACATGGTATCATACTCGAAAAACACAGACCTCTCTTTTAGTGTAACTTGTGATAAATACCCTCTGTCTCTACAAAAGTTTTTTTTTTTTTTTAATTATTATTGTTTGGGTGCACCGCCAACTGGTTATATTTACAGGGATGGTAAGAAGAAATATTTTACATACCAGAGGAACTATAAATAGAGATACGATCTCTCTAGTTTAGAAGAATTATTTGAAACATTAAATGATTAGAACAACAGAAATTGTGCTTAAGAAAAAAGCATATACGTCGAGTTCTAAATAAACTTGATATCTAAAAGAAAAAAAAAAAAGGTAATAAAACATGGTAAGATTGTATTACTGACTTGTAGAATTCCTTCAACTTTGACGGGTTAGGGTTTTCTGGAATGCAGTATATGTACATATATGGTAAATATATGAACATGAGAGAACAAATTTCAAGTTAGCTCCTCTCTTGCAACCTATAAGAAATCCAGTAGGAAAGGTTCGTCTGAAACACAGAAATGGTAAACAATGATGCAGCCTTAAGCTGTCTATGTTATCCTCTCTATTATAACCTTTAGCCGATGCACTTATGTGTTCATAATATAACTCCAACAGGTAGAAATAGTGATTAGCTAGCACTCCATGGAATGCGAGGTCGGTTACAAAATGGATGTTGATATAGCCAAGGGTACACGTGTACCTCCAGGTCCCATTCACAACATGAGAGCATGACCTAGAGGAACAGCCAACAAATTCGTCAATGATGAACGCCTCTTTGGTACCTCTCTACCATTCGAGCCAGAACTAAAGAATTCGACCTATCCATACCTGGCTAGCATAGAAATAAATGGTATTCATTAAATGCAAGCACGCTCTCACGGTTACCTTTTTTTCAAAAGCCAATAGTTATAATATTCTCATCATGTCTGTCCAATGATAATTCATCAACATTAAAACAATTAATTATCAAGATTCTATCCTCCTTTCATATTACAACATATCTCTCACGGTTACTTTTTTCTCAAAAGACAACAGTTATAATCTCATCATGTCTGTCCACTGATGATTCATCAAACATAAAAAATGCTTATCAATAGAAGAAACGATTCTATATATCCTCCTTTCATACAACATGACAAGATATATTTCTATATAAACAAATATGAGAGAAGCGCAACATCACCTTCTCAAGTTTTACGACTTGATCACCAGATAAAGATCACATATATATTGGTTAAAAATTATTATACATTTCAGGACTGGTCAAAACGAAACTTGAAACCAAGACCTAACGCTCTACTAGTCTTTTTGAACCAACCCACCTTCCTAGTTTAACAGCTGTAGTGAAGAAGCATGCGACTTGCCAATGGTAAACAGCCTCGTTTTCAACGCCCAAGACCAAAAGACCAACCTTAACATGTAATTCTCGTTTGCCCCATGTAAATCACAAGACATCCTTTTCCTCTTCATATATATATATATATATATATATATATATATTGCATGTTCACTACCCAGTAGTCCCACCTGAAGATAATGTCTTCTTCTTCTCGTGAAATTGTCCTTACTAGCTCTCCTGATGGCCCCATTACTGCTTATGACATCTTCTCAGGCACCACCCTAGCTCGCTTCTCTGGCAGCCGGTCACCACGCCATGGCCTTGTCCTTGCAGGGAAGGCTTATATTGCTGCCTCTCATATCTCCTCAGCTACTGCTTCAGGCTCAATTCACCTGTACAATTGGTGGTCCTCAACAGCTTTTCACCATCTGCCTGTCCCTGAACCCGTGGCTCCACTTGCTGCCACTACTGATGGGTCATTTTTATTTGCTGGTGGCCTTTCTGGGAATGTCTATGCTCTCTCCATCCCTTCAGGGAACATTCTGAAATCATTTCCTGCCCACACCAAGCCTGTATCCTGCCTCACAATCAGCAGTGATGGGTCACTCCTAATTTCTGGTGGCGATGATGGTACCATACTTGTTGTGCCAATCTTTCAACTTGTAGAGCAAACAAGGGATGAGAATTGTAGCGACTTGATGTTGCATAGCTTTGTCGCACATGATGGTCCAGTTACGGCTATTAATTGTATGGGGTTCTGCCACTCTACCGTAATTTCATGCTCAGCAGATTGCACATGCAAGTTGTGGAGCCTTTTAGATGGAACAAACCTGCGCAAAATTACATTCCCATGTGCAGTTGCAGGGATTGCTTTGGACCCGACGGAGACGGGATTCTATGCTGCAGGGACAGATGGTTTGATTTACAAGGGATATTTGAAGGTTGGAAGCAGAAAAGAAGTTAGCCGCATGCTTGAACTGGGGACATGGGTTGAGAAACATGGCGGAGCAATCATATCGGTGGTGATGATAAATGAGGGGAAGAATTTGGTATCTGCTGCGGAAGATGGGAGTGTGTATTTATGGGAAGTTGAAAGAGGGCAGGTGATTATGGTTCTTGGCAATAACATGGAAAGCATTAGTGATCTAGCTGTGGCCAGTGGGATCGGTGATGGTAAAAGACAAGGAGTTAGAGCTTCCAGTGATACGAACAAATCTGGTGGTGGAGGGATTGGGCTATCTGGGAAAGAGTTTAACAGAACAGTAAAGGATACAGTAGAGATAGAGGATGTCATGTCTGTGGCAGCAAAAGATAGGAGCAAAGCCATAGATATGCTAGAGTCAGCTATTGGAGTCTACGAGAGACTATTGGAACTCATTCTTAAGGAAGCCAAGGGAGGCTCTAGCAGGAATATCAATAAGGAGAAAGGTGACATGTAAACAGATTAGAAATTGCCATTTTTTTCTTAACCTTCATAGAGAATGGAAACCCATTGTGTTTATCATGTGTGCTGGGCTAAATATAGTGCATTAGCAGCTTAATAAAAGCTTAGTGTGCAAAATGTTCCTGTAAATTATTTCTCCCTGTTTCAGCTATTCATACTTAGGAGGTGGTGGATTCGAAATTACATTGTTTCCCTCAGTAAACTGCCACGAAAGAGGGTTCTGGGGACTAAAAAAATCACATTTTCCATTTATTAGTCTGACATCTTAACAAAGGAATCAATGCATCAGCTAATAAGAATAACATACAAATAAAATGTTAACATTTTGTATCTAACAACTATACAACCGATATCATCCCAAACAGATCCAGAATCACTTACAAATGCCTCCTTGTTTGTCACTCTGTTGCTAAAGTAGTGTTGAGCTTTGTGTGCAGATACCAAACAGTCAATCTTGCAGCCCAAAGTGAAACAGGGCAGTATACCTTATCTGCACCTGATCACGGTTCATTCATCAATGGAACGTATAGATGGCTGGAATGATTTTGAGGCTAAAATCCAAATGTTCAGACATTTGAATTCTCAGTGATTTGTAGATTCAAGCACCCCAGTTTCTGAGAATGATTTGCTGCATCAGTACTGCTAAAATGCTGCCCACAGATATGTTGATGACATTGACAGCATCATTGTTGAGCTGCAAAAGAAGATCAGAAGCATAAATTATATAATGTAAGAGAGTTTATTAGTGAACACAGATTCAAACACCCTATCAAATGATTGATGAGATCCTGGACCTCAGCAATGTCAGGCCAGTTACACACAGGAGGCTGCAATAGAGTTGCAGAATATTTCAATACTCAACACCGCAATGAATTCTTCCAGTAATCTGTAGAAACTCAGAAATGTAGATTATTCCTTCCTAAACGTGCCCATTTCAAAGTGGAGGATCCAGAAAAGCTAGGAGCCATGAAATCATAATATACAGAGAAGGTAAATCTCATTTGCCTGATTTTTCTATTAGTCTCTGGTTGGAATAGATTGCACACATAAAGCATGTATATCAATTAGGTAAAACAAAAACTAACCAGATACTTCTCAGCTGAACTCAGGTAATCCTCAATTGCAAACTAGTCAGGTAAGCTACACGAATCCAAATTTGGATTCAAAGCTAACTACTCTTAATACAATGAATTGATTTGTAAGGTTCAAGCTGATTAGTGGTCTCCCAACAGTCAATAGATAATTAAGTGCAACAAACTCTTCTACACAGCTGATCAGAATTCTGAACATATTAAACAATAGCAGAGAAACATAACATGTAGTCATGTACCACTGCTGGCTGCATTCCATAGATTGGCATGCCATTGAGTACCAAGTTTGAGCCTTCTAAGACTCCTAGGATGTGGGGTTGTGGGTATGTAGTCCGGTAAACCCCCACCACCCTCCCAGAAAAAAATAAAATAAAATGATTGTGAGTTCAATATGAGAAATAAAGTGATCATTTTTTGCTTGCTTACCCATTGAAATCCTTCTTTCTCCTGGAGCACAGCACCTATTATGCTCTCACCAACATTAGCAATCTGGGAAGCTATCACGCATATAACTGCTTCAGGTACATTTATCTGATTCACAAAAAGGAAAGGGGGAAAGAACAGAATATGTCAGAATCTATACACTAAAAATATTGTGGCATGGGTCTGAATCAGATAATAAATAATAAAAAACAGCATGCGGATGTTGTCAAAATGGGTGCACCTAACTGGTAAAGTCTCCTTGAATCCTCTTCGGACTGAGGTTTCTCACTTTAGAAGATGAAGAGGCTACCCCGATTTGGCAGACAGCCATTGGGGGTTTTTGCTCATGCACCAAAACTAAATAAGAACCTTTCACGTTGAAAAATGTACAACGCTTCCTTCAAAATCAAGTAACTTCCTAGTTCTTACAGGGCAATTTTTCACTAGAACATACTTTTTCTTTGTTTATTCTTTAAATAATATATTTTTTTAATGTCAAAATTGAGGAGAAGGAAGGTTTATTATGGGATAAGGTTAATGATAAGCCTCATAACAAACCATGTCAAAACTTACATAATGAACAATGAAGAAATATATCTAAAAAAACTCCAATAAATAAATAAATAAAGGTATCGTACTTTGGAGCTAGTAGGAGTGACTCTGTAGTACTAGGTTTTTTCAAATCTCTTTTGGCAAGGTTTCTTCCAAACCCTTTTTGGCAATGTTTCGTCCAAGTTAATCACAACAGGTCCAGAATACTAGTTTCATAAATAAAATGGTGATCATGACAACAAAGAGCTAACCTTATTGAAGAAAACAAGAAGAAAAATAATTGATAATTGTAAAAAAAATCAAAACTTTTCTCAAAGCAATCTGTCAGATCGGGGGAAGAAATTAAATGGAGAATATTAATATAAAATCTATGGATCAAGCTATAAAACTGTGTTTTTAGATTCTACATTTGACAGTAACCATCAGCACTAACCTTGCTATATCAACACAGTCTAAAAATATGAAACTACCATAATGCTAGCATAAGGTCATGTAATGGTGTGATGTTCACCAAAACAACGGGAGAAAGAGAGAAAAAGGCAGGGACAAAAAAAAATCATAATGCCAACAGCTAGTTTAATTATACATGCTTTGGTTACACAATTATTTTTAAAGCTTATAAAGCATACAAGTCAACAGGAAGAAGAATGGATGATATGGATGAAAAAAAGGAGTAACGTAAAGCAATAAAAAAGGTTATGCATAATTAAAGAGAAGATTATAAACGATACCTCACCAATGAAACAACCAATGGAGGCAAGAAGTATAGAGGCTAGCAATCCAGCTAGCGTTCCCTCAACACTGACAGCCCCTTCTGTTCCCCTCGGAACTACCTTAAATGTGGTAACAAGGTACCTGCTCAAGCCACATAAACGTGAAATGATAAATTTCTTACAGTCCATAAACAAAACAAAAGATTAAGAAAAGCATCAACGCATGGCAATCAAATCAAATTTGTTCCTATAAAATATAGGCTTCAGTTAAAACTGAAACCCTTGAAAATGCAATGATAAAATCACAAGAAACAGTTCCAACCAGCATTACCTGGATTATCTAGTTAAACTCTCAAAAAAAAAAAAAAAAGAAGCTACCCCTGATAACTTAAAACTGAAACCCTTTGAAAATGCAATGATAAAATCACAAGAGACAATTCCAACCAGCATTATCTGGATTATCAAGTTAAACTCTCATAAAAATGCTCCCCCAGATAAACTATAGTGTAACTAAAGCATATAAGGAATTACTCAACTTTTGTGAGAATGCGCGTGAGCGTCTGGGAGAGTGCAAGAACATGTCCCCTTATATGAAGGACTCTATTTCTTTTTCCTTGTTGTTATTATTATTATTATTATTATTATTTGCCTACAAAATAATCACAAAAGCTATCACCTACAAAATACTGAAAAACTAGATAAAACTGACTGATGACTGATGCAACTAAGTAGCAATACGTTAATGGCCTTTAAAGCCACTGAATCCAAAATCCTTCTGAATCATGAGTGACCAAATTAAAGTCTAAGAAATCAATCCAATTCTCACCAAACAGAAATGCAATACTTACGTAGTTTTGCCATATGCCTTCCCTATCTCACTTGAGATTGTATCACTCAACTTAGTACAGAAACTGGCAACAAACCCAAGTCGCCAAAGCGCAAGAAATGCCTCTCCCCCTACTCCAAATATTGACAGAAAAGCGCACACACAACCAGCAGCACTTGAACCAATCACACTGCCTGGTCCCCTTCTTCCCTTCCTCTTCTCAGCCACCCCTTGAGCTTCCTTTTGTGCCATTTTCACTTTTGTAGCTGCAGTTCCCTAACAGCATAAATTAACTGAATCCTATTAAAAACAAGAACTTAAATAACAAAAAATTGCAATTACTCTAAATCACCCTCCAAATCAGATAATTTGTATATAACCAGCTGCTAAAAGCAAGCTCTAACTTTTAGTGTTCAAATCTCGCACATTAGAAATACAAAATAATCTACAAGATCGGAGAGAGAAAAAAAAAAAATTAAAACCCCACATTATATTTTTCAACCAATTCAAAGAAATGAAACAAATTACAGATTAAACCAAGAAAAGAACCAAAATTTAGAACAATAACTAAGAATCTAACATAATGGCAGAGTGGCCAATTAATTCTTACACAAAAATGAACCAAAATTAAGCGTACAAAATCTACACATGCATAAATATTATACATATAATGACAAAAAGGGGCATAAAATGTATGGCCTGAATCACTTAAACAAAAAGAATTCAATTACTTTAGCCATTGAAAAAACCCCAATAAAACAAATCATCAAAACCGACAAAAATAACCAAAAACATAAACAAATTACATACAGGTAAAGATATAGTATTTTTCTTTTATAACTCACAATAACAAAGTAAGAGGCAACAAGGAGGAACCCAGAAGGACCAAAAGCGCGCCAAGTGAGAGTACCCAACAAAAAAGCAGCAAAAATCCCCGAAAGAGAGAGCCCAGATACCAAAATTGGAGACCCAACAACAAAAATCGACAGATTACTGAAAAAGGCTGATTGCCAAGTGGGTGGTGCTGATTGGATCAAGTTCATAGCCTCTGAAAGAACTCCTTGCATTGAGACTGAATTTGGTCTGTGAGGGAGCATTTTTTTGTGGGATTTAAGTGCTGGGGTTGTTTGGGTGGAAGTGAGAATTAATGGTTTTTTGGGGTGGATGTGTGATTTGGAGAAGTGGAGAGGAGGGAAGGGATTTGGGTGTTTGATGTAGAGGAGTGCCGAAAGTGCCATTTTTATGTTTTTTGTGTTGTGCTTGACTTTAGAGGGAAGCCAATGTGAAAGAGAAGTATGAATATTTGACTATCCATAACTAGTGGGTTGGAGCTCCGACTTAAGTCGCGTTGACCCGGATATTCTCTCACGGTTTGGTTAAGAGCAACCCATCTATGTTGGAGAATTGTGAAGTTTGTATAGCTAAGACCAAAGTTCTTCGTCTAAAACTTACCCTTGTCTCTTAAGTCAAGCCTAAAGGGTGACTCGGGCTTCTCTTCCCCTCCCCCCAACACCCCTCTCCTTTCACCCATTAAGGATGGCGGGAGGTAAATCTGATTCTCAAAGATCTTTTATTTCTAGTTTTTTTTTTTTTTTTTTTTCTTTTAAAATAACTTCTTCTTTACTCTTTTTTCATGGAAACCAAGGTTTGGAAGAGGAATGTCATTATCTATGGTGGTTTTTTTGGTGAGAAGCTTATGTGTTTAAGAGTTTTGGTATCAAATCAAGCCTAAGGAATTCCAACGTTTGAGAGAGACAGATCATTCTCTTTCCGTGGCCACCGAATAGCTAGGATTTTGAGTTAGTAGGACTGGAGTGAGTGGATTTGTCTTAGCATCTCTTGCCTCTGATTTTAGTCATTTTTGCTTGCTTATTCTTGTATTTTTAGATTGAACCTTTTCTTCCTTTATCATATGTAGACAACATGATTTATTTATAAAATAGGTTGTTATCAAAAGATAATTGTTTTAATTCAAAGCTTATAAATTTTTCTAAAACCTGATCAATATATATAAAAATATAACTAACATCACACGTAATGTCTTATTGCTTCAAAAATTTCTCCTTTTTTGAATGATAAACATTAGATTTGAATGCAATACTTCAAATCCCCTCTGGTCTATTGTGCAAAGATGAATGCTTATTAAATTAAATTGGGTTCATTTTTGCCCACTGATCTAATTAGAGTGCATAGTGAGAATTCCCCATTTTAAAGGTGTGATATCCATCTTACATGGGCTCAGTAAAATTTGGGCTTAGTTAATCTCCATCTGGAAACTCAAATCCATCTTGCATGGGCTTATTCAAGCCCTAACCATTCAACTCGAAAGAAAAAGCAGAACCCCATCTTATCCAGTCGCATGAAACAAAGAAACAGAGGAGGACCGCAGGGAGGGCTTAGCACGAGAGAGAGAGAGAGAGAGAGAGAGAGAGGGAAGTGAAGTGTATGCGAGAGAGATACGAGAATGGCAATGCTTTGTGCCTCATCTTCTTTTACTAACTCGACTACTGCAACAAAACCCTCTTGTTCTTACTCAACAAGGAATGGAACTAGTATTAGTTCCACCCCTTTTGTTGTTGGATTCTCATTTTCACAATCAAAAGTGAAACCATTTGTAAGAACATCTTCATTTCATTTGAGTAGTACCAGACGTAGTTTCGAGGTTCGGTGCGAGAAGAAAGAAAAGAGCGTCGTCACTCGCGTTCCTCTTGACCAACGCTGGTTGTTTGAAGAATCTGAACTTAATGGCCCTGTAATTTCCTTTCTCTCTTTGTCAAATTTATTTAATTTTTATGAACTCTTGATTATGAATATTTTATTTCTTTTGTTTATCTGGATTTTTTTTTTTTTGTCTATTAAAAAAAAGAAAAAAGAAAATGCTAATTGTGGTTTTTCTGATTTTGCTAAGGTTTGAGTCCCTTGTAACATTTTCATGGTGGTTCTTGATGTTCACTTTTGCTCTCTTACAATGTTAATTTTTTTTTTTTTTTGGTTTTATTTTGTAAAGGATATTTGGAATACGACATGGTATCCAAAAGCTGCAGATCATGTAAACACGGAGAAAACTTGGTATGTTGTTGATGCAACTGACAAGATTCTTGGAAGATTGGCATCTACAATTGCCATTTACATTCGTGGAAAGAATTTGGCGACTTACACTCCTAGTGTGGACATGGGGGCTTTTGTGATTGTGGTATGGGGATTGAAAAAGTGCGCATGTCTAAACATTCGCAATGAATGTTGACTGCATAATGCATTGCTTTTTTTCTTTACATTTTTAAAAAAGTTGGTGGTTATTGTTGTTTTCAAGAGAACTGCGATATATCTACTTATTCTGTTACATTACATTGCATTGCATTGCATTTGATTAGTTTCTACTAGATTTATCCTCAATGCTCCTGGTATGGTCTCAAGCTTCAAATAGCTTTGTTTCTAATGCATTATTTGCATCAGTCAAAGTGAACTTGACAAATATGGATCATGATATAGTATTTGCTGTATATAAATTTCTTTTTTCTATCTCTATCGCCTCATGTTTGCCAAAGATCATGGAATTAATTCTGTAACTTGCAAGGTCATTTCTGCATATTTGGAGTTGAATGTTTCATCAAATCTTACTAAATGCATTAAGGCTTAAACACAATGTATGTGTGATTATGGCTTTTTTTCCTCTCCTGATAACAAAGAAGAATGTTTTGATGAGCAATAGATAGGAAGGTATAGAATTGCTTAAAGAATAAGCATCTTCCAAATTAATAAGAGCAATTAGCGAATAAACTGTTGTTTATGTATAGGTTTTGAGGTTGTTATCCCCTAGGAAACGAGTTAGCTTCCTGTCTAGCCATCAATTGGTGGAAGTGGGTTGATACTGAAGGCTTCGTGCAACATTTAAGACTGCTAAATCTTAATCCTCTTTCAGATAAAGCTTGTTACATTGTGGATTATTTACTGATTTTATCATTATGGTGGCATAACTGAATGTGTCTACAATCTTTCTGAGTCTTAACAAACCTATTGATAAGATCGTCAATTGCTTAAAGTGCATAGTATGAGTTTCTGATGTGGTTTGGATAAGGAAGAGAGTAGGTGTTAGTTGTTTTATGACCATGTTTCCTACCAGAATTTTAATACACGTAGAGGCTTGTCTCAGTCCATTAGGTATTTTCAGAGATGAGGGAACTTTTTAAAAAATTGAAATTGGAATTGGTTGACAGGTTATCTACATTTTTGTTGATTTGAACTAGAAAACTGAATTAGATTTCATATTGGCTCATTGCAGAATTTCAATAATTGATATTTATCCGATATCACCCTTGTTTCGTATAATTTGCCCAAAACTCCACTCAGATTTAATGGATAATTGGTATTGGTATTATAATTGTTTGCTTGCGATTGTACTTGCTTGTTGACGTTCTGGTGTAAGGATTAGTGGGGCATGTCTGCTTCTTCACTGAATGCCAATTACTGTAATCAGTTGCAATTGTCTTGTGCTAAACTTGTAAAAGCTTTGCCCTTTCTGATCTGAAAAGGTAAATGCTGAGAAAGTTGCTGTATCTGGTAAGAAGAGGACCCAAAAGTTATACAGGAGGCATTCAGGAAGACCAGGTGGCATGAAAGTGGAGACGTTTGATCAGCTTCAACAGAGGATTCCAGAAAGAATTATTGAACATGCTGTCCGTGGTATGCTTCCTAAAGGAAGGGTAAGTGCTTGTGTTCTGATCCAGGATGAGTATAAATATTTTTTATTATTATTTAGTCGTTTTCTCATTTTTTAAGGATGTCTTGTCCAGCTATCCTCTTATCTATACTGGATTTTTTTTTACCCATTCTCAATAAAATTGCTTATAAAACAAAGAAACATATCAGCCATTTAGATTTTCTGTTTTCCCTTTAATTTTGCAACAAAGTTTTTCTATGAAGTCTGAATTATTTTTTGTACTTATTTTTGTTGCTTATTTAAAGAACTCTTGTTTCTCCCTTGGGTGCTTTCCTTTGTGGTACAAATTTTCACATTTAACATAGGAGCTGTAGTTTTTTCTTCTTGGGTGCTTTGATCTCCCCTCTTCAGTTTTATTGTCTTTTTTGCTCCCAGTCTTACTTTAAAAGTATCTTTTGTGTACATAGGTTTGCAACAAGTTCATTTTTAAAATGCTTTTAATTTAAATCATTGGCCTGTGAATGGACAAGTTGGAATGACAGAGCCCAATTTATTGTTGATAACCTATTCATTTATGGTTTTGCATGTAATTGGGCTGCTGAGATAGCACTATTAGGGAATAGTTCTGCTTGAGCTATTAAAGATATTCTTATGAGCAGCATGGTGAACTAGTTGATGCTAAAAACAGTGGGGATGGAGTCCTCATGAAGCTAGGTTTGGCAAGCTGCAACACATTGCCTTCTTGACAGGCTGCATAACCCAATCTGTGCATGCACGTGCACACACATAGCACACACATAATCAGAAGGATCTGCAGGGATAGGCCCTAAAATGTGAAAATGCTGGAAGGATACTGAGCACCCAAAGAGGCTGAACATAAGTTGGTGATGCGCTCTTTATGGTTTTGGATTGTCAAGAATAAGTGATTTAGGTTGAGCTTTTAGAAAATATATGCAGCTGAGAAGAAAGAGGAAGAAGGATGGTTTAGTGAGAATTGAAGAGTACTTATTGTATGCTCGTTGTTGAACTAGAAGAAAAGGTTAACTTTGGCATGCTATATAGCACAAATTGTGGATAAATCAATCAGGTTTTTCCCTAGTTTATTGACAGGCCCCGTTATACCTGAAATAGCTATCACTTCGCCAGGTTTTTTTGTTTGTAAGCTATGTAAGTTTAGAGGTCATGGGATGATAATGAAGTCAAATGAGAGCTTTCTTATGTAGGATTTGGGTTTTTTTGTTGGTGTTATCTGGCATTAAGTGGCTCTGTGAGATGCATTGCCGGGAGGTTGATATGGCATTAGTCAAGTTTGTAAAATACAGTTGATTTGCCATTAGTCAAGTTTGTCAAATAGGAGAGGGTAATTACAGAGTCCAATTAGAAATCAAAATCGAAAACTCTGACAAATACTTTTTTTCTCATAGACAATTAAAAGCATGTGAAATTTACTTGTGCAGGTATGTTTGTGATGTGCTATGCGTTAACTTTATGATTTTTAGTTAAATAGATAGAAGATCTCTTTTCTAGATGATTTTTTTTTTATTTATTCATGTGTTTTTCATTTTTTATCTAAAATGCTTCTATTTTGTTCTGCCCACATAATTGGGTATCAGCTTGTTTTCCAATGATGTGGTTTTGACGTCTGTTTCCTGCAGCTTGGCAGAGCATTGTTCAACCACCTTAAGGTTTACGCGGGCCCAACTCATCCGCATGAGGCTCAGATGCCCATTGAACTGCCAATAAGGGACAAGAGAATACAAATTGAGAGATAGATTTGTTTCCCAACCCTGGCTTTAGATATGGCTAGCAATCCATCTTTGCCCCTATGTTTCCCATGTTTGTGGCTTTGGGTTTTATCTTCATGCTGACCCTTCCTATGAAAAAAAGCTTTTTGTTCATGCTTCTCTTTGACAATAGAGGTAATTGGAATTGATCTTGCTTGTCTTTTGCCAAGGTTTAGTGCGGAATCAAGGAAGTTCATTTGTAGGTTTCTGTTGTTTCAAATGTATTTTACCCTAATCTGTAATGTATTTTGTATCACAGTTTATTAGTTGCTTAAATGAAAGGAGTAGATTGCATCCGACTATAGCTGGAGGGATGGAACTAATTTTTCTATCAGATGTAATTATTTTCTTTTTCAGAAATTGAGCCCATGCGGTAGAGGATACATAGAGGTGACAATAGACTATTCAATAAATACTCATTAAAAATATTTAATGGTTATTGAAATATATATATATATATATTCACTCTTTATTCTATTAAAACTTATTAATTTTTTTTATTTTTTTATTAATATGTAGGAATTTAATTGTATAAATTTTAAAAATCAAAGACAAACATTTTTTTTCAAAAACTTTGAGAATTAAAAAAACTTATAAAGAAAGAAATTATCAAAAATGTTTTAAAAAAATAAATTTTAAGGAAAAAACAATCTTTCTTAAAAATATAAGGATTAAAATGAATATTTTTGAAAATTTATTTTTAAAAGATATATATATATAAGGAGCCATTTATAAAGTATTTTGTTCGAGCTTGCTCTCCACGCAAAATATGTGATCGAGCTCGATTCAAATGGCTACGAAATGACAAAGCTTCAATGGAACCAAGCTTATATGCCCGAAGTTGAGTTGTTTGTGCGAGAGAAGGGACAAAGTTTTTGGAAGACTCTGAAAACATGTTGAGAACACTATATACATTTGAATCTCTTTGGAAGTTTTTACAACATTAGAGAAATTTTTAGACTTTTTAAGAGAAATCCGGACATATTTTAAGTAATTCTAAAAAATATCTAGATTATTTTAGTATATATATCTAGAATATTTTTTATAAATATCTAGATAAAAAAATTCTAGGAAATTAATTATAACTCGTTAGATCGAATTGGCTTTAGTTATTCGTTTAAAAAGTAGAAGGTGAGATTTTAATTTAGCCAAACCATCTAAAAGAGTTGTAATTCAAGAGTTGTGGATTAGGAGATTGCATCAATTGGTAGTGGAACATAATTTTGGCACATATGGAGTAAAAAAGGAGAAATTGAGTAGCAATGGCGAAAGAAAATGCGGATCTTAAAAAAGAAAAGAAAAAAAAAGAGGAATCTATCTCTCAAATATCAAAAGTAATCATTGAACTCTCTAAAAATATAATAATACAATTGATAGACATGATAATGATATCGTTGAGTTGAAAGAGATTGTAAAAGGACTTAAAAGTCCGAGTGATTGATGAAACGAGTTAATAATCACACTATTGACATTAATGTTGAAGGAGCTCCTAATGTAAAAAAGGGTGGTTTTAGGCATCTTGACTATAGATATCCTATTGGAAATATTAATAGGTAATTAATGTATGGTGGATATGGGTGAAATAATTGAGGGTATCAATATAATACTAGGGTGACTCAAGTAAAATTTCTAAAATTTAATGGGGAAGACTTTGAGTGGTGGATTTTTAGGTGTGAGAGGTTCTTTATGGTGGATAAAATACTAAAAAAAGCCAAGGTCAGCTTAGTTGATATTCATTTAGAGGAGGAAGCTTTAAAATGGCATAAAGTGTTTGTGAGGATGCATGAGTTAAACACCTTGATAAAATACGAAGAATACATTAGGGCTATGAGTATACGTTTTGGAGAAGTGATCTCCAATAATCCAATGATTAAATTGACAAGATTGAAATAGACATATGATGTTCAATTATTTCTCAAAAAAATCATTTCTATGGTAAATAAGTTAGTTTTACCTAAAGATTACATAGTTAGTTACTTCGATGGTAGTCTTAAATCTTAATTGTAGGTTCCTGTAAAAATTATGAGACATAAGACCCTAAAAGAGGTTGTTGCATTAGTCAAACTACAAAAGACCAATCCTAACATTCAAACTCAATCTAGTAGATTCTCTTCTAAAATTCTTTCCTTCAACAAACAAAAAACCAATAACTATTTTACCTTTTCTAATCAACAAATCCTATAAATTTTTACAAACCTATTAACTATTACGGACATAACTCTTCAATGAATTCTAACAACTCTTCCTTTCAAAACCAAAAAGGCATCTATTGCCTTTTACCAAATGAGTTCCAAAAGGCAATTCTATCTTTAAAACTCGAAGACTTCCTAACAACAAAGAACTTAATGAGAAGAGGTTGAGAGAGAAATGTTATTTTTGTGATGAAAGGCATACTTTTAGTCATAGATGCAAAGAAAGGCAGCTATTTATGCTAGAAGTGAAAGAGGAGGAAAATAATGAAGAGTGCATTGGAATAGAAGTAGGTGATGGTATTTAATCTTGGAACTATTAACAATGTAGGAGTTATTACTAGAGAATTGTATCACATCTCCATTTGTGCGAGTGTTTAGGGAGAGCATTGCCAAACCATGAGAATTAAGAAAGAATTGCAAGGAAAGAGAATAAGTATACTAGTAGATATTGGAAACACTTATAATTTTGTGGACTTGAGTTTTGCTAAAAAAATAATTATGAGTTGGTCGGAATCAATCTTATTAATGTCAAGGTGGCCAATAAAAGAGAGATTTGTTGTGAGTATATGTGTAACAAATTTAGATAGAGAATGTAAGGGAAATGGTTTGAGGCTACTTGTTTTTGTAATGCAATTAGGCATTATAAGATGATTTTGGGTATTGCATGGTTATATGCACCGGGGGACATTACTTAAAATTTTAAAGACATATGGATGAGATTTTTCTAGGAAGGAAGTTTGTTTCTATTAAAGGGTACTTGTGTGAGCTTGATTAAAACTAAAGAAGAAAAAGAAGTTGATCGGATTCTATGCGGACAATAACATCTAAGTTGGTTACATTTGAATCAAATAATAGATATGGAGTAATTAGGAACAAAAACGTGTGGAGTAGAAATGAGGGATGCCATTCTAACTAACATGGAAGATTTTGGACAAATTTAGAGATTTTTTTTTAAATAACCAAAAGAGCTACCTCCTCACAAGACTCGTGATCATAAAATTAATTTGAGGGAAGGATCGGATCCCGTACCTTATAGGTATCTTTCTATTAAAAAAGATGAGATAGAGAGACAAGTTCGGAAGATTTTAGAAGCTGGGATCATCTAGCTTAGCATAAGTTTTTTTTTTTTTTCGTTCTTTAGTTATGTAGATTAAGAAAAAAAGATGGCATTTGGAGGATGTGCATGTATTATAAGAGACTTAATCAAATTACTATCAAGGATCAATTTCCTATTCTATTATTGAAAAATGTTTAAATAAGTTATATGGTTCTATTGTTTTTTTTTTTTAAATTGGATTTGCATACTCGGTTATCATCAAATCATAATGAACTTTCAAGACATTTCAAAAAACGCATTTTGTACAAATAATGGCCACTATGAGTATTTGGTAATGCCTTTTGACTTAACAAATTCTCCTATACTTTTCAATCCTTAATAAATGACATTTTTAGGCCTTTTCTTAGAAAATTTATCTTGGTTTTTTTTTTTTAATGATATATTGGTTTTTAGCAAAACTTTGGATGAACATGTATAACATTTAGAAACTGTTTTAACATTACTTAGATAGAATACCCTATTTGCTAAGAAATCTAAATGCACATTTGACACCCTAAAGTTAGAGTATTTAGGACACTACATATCGGAGAAGAGGATCCAAACTGATGCTAAAAAATATAAACTATGCAATAGTGGCTTATTCCAAAAACCTTGAAATGGTTGAGGAGTTTTATAGGGTTGGTTGGATATTTATAGACGATTTTTGAAGGACTATGGTAAGATTGCTAAAACATTTACATATTTGTTGAAAAAAGATGGGTTTATGTGGAATATGGTAATTGAGGCAACATTCAAGGAGTTATAGTATGCAATGACCATAACTCCTGTCTTGGCATTACCTAACTTGAAAGAAGAATTTGTCATTAAGATAGATGCTTCTAACTGTGGAATTAGGGTAATGCTTATACGAAGGGACATACGAGTGGCGTATATTAATAAGTCACTCTCTCTCAAACATCAATCTTTATCTCGTGTATAAAAAGGAGCTTTTTTCCATGTTGTTTGCTATAAAAAAAGGGACACAATATCCGGCCGATAAACATTTTGTGATTCGTACGGATCGTCAAAGCCTAAAACATTTGTTAGATCATCAACTTCATATAGTTGGATAGATGATTTGGTTGGTCAAATTAATGGGATACAATTATGAAATTATGTAAAAAAAGGCAAGAAGATCAAGGTGGTTGATGCATTGTCTAGAATTGAGATGTACTGCCTTGGTGTTATGATTAATTTTAACAAAACTATTACTAAAGATTCGGTTTTCATAGGAAGCCAATTCCATATTAAAATTAATAATTACATAATTATAGCAACTTGAAGGTACATATTTAGAATTTACTTGGCATAATCGGTAATTAAGAAGGAAGGGTAAACTAATGGTTGGAGGAGATTTAAAATTGAGGAATGCATTGATTTCATTGTTTCATAGTTACGTAGTGGGTGGACATTCCGAGGTGGAAGTTACTTTTAGAAGAGTGGTTGTATGATAGCACCATAAGAGATTATCTAAGGATGTTAAAGAGTTTATGAGAACTTATAGTATCTACCGAGTCTATGTAAATATGAAAACGTTACCGATCTATGATTACGTAATCCTTTGTCATTACCACAAGCTATGTTTACATGTATCACTATGGATTTTGTTGAAAGCTTAACTCTTTCACAAGGTAAATTTACCATTTTTGTTGTGGTTGATAGCCTAACTAAATATGCTTACTTCATGTCCTTATTTCATCCCTATTCTGCTAGTTCTATGGCCAAATTGTTTGTAAAAAATGTTCATAAACTTTATAGATTACCTTAGAATATTGTCTCTAATAGAGATCATGCTCGTTTGAGCAAATTTTGAAAGGAACATTTTGCTTATCAAGGGGTCTCTTTGAAGTTTTTGACTTCCTACCATTCTCAAACAAATGGGCAACGAAGTAGTCAATAGGTGTTTATAGATTTATTTGTGTTGCATGACATCATTTATTCCTATAAATTAAGGTAAGTGGTTATGTGTGGTAGAATACTAGTATAATACATCTTTTCATTCTACCATAAAGACTTTTCCATTTGAAGTCTTATACGATCATCTCCCTCATATACACTTACCTTACTTACTAAACGATTATAAACTAGAGTCTATGAACCAATTTTTATAGGAGAAAGAAGACACGATTGATGTTTTAACATATCATTTACGGAGAGTTCAGCAACACATGAAACACCAAGCTGATAAAAAAGATATGATAGGGTCTTTAATATAGGTGATTGAGTGTATTTAAAGCTCCAAGTTTATAGATAATAATCAATGAGCATTCATAAGAATCGAAGTTTTCTCCTCGATATTTTGGTCCTTTCAAAATTATTGACAAAATTGGAGATTCAACATGCAAGCTTAAGTTTCCTTCTTACTCTTTAATTCATTTCACTTTCCATGTGCCTCAACTTAAGACTCGTTTATGGGCATATATATGTTCAATGGAAGCTACCTATATCGGTGGATAAACCAGCTACTCGGTAGCTATTTTAGCTAGGAATATGGTTAAATGTGGTAACCAAGTTGCTACCAAGCTCTTGGTGTAATGGTTTAATGACGCTCCTCTTGATGCTATTTAGGAGTTTGCTTTTGACTTAGAAGGGTGTTTTTTGAACTTTGACCTTAAGGATAAGGTCTCTTAAGCTAGGGATACCGATGCATTTATAAGAGAGAGAGGGTATGGTATTATCTCTTGTAAAGGTGAAGACCGGTTTTATCTCTCATGAAGGTGAAGAATACGAGAGGTTATGATGGGATGAGGTGCAAGTTTAATTATGGAGCGAGAATAGTACATGCGGAAGGACACTTGGAATAAGTGTATAAGTTAAATAGACATGTTTTAGTTGTGGTTCATGGTAGTTTAGTAATATGACAGGTTATTATCGGTTAGTTAACACGTTGTTAGGACTACTAATTATTATAATGGCTAGTATATTAATTAGGACATAAAGAGAAGTGAAATTAAACTTCTTTTGGAAAAAGTATTCATTGTTGTAATTCTCTTTGGATTTTCTCTCTTCTATTCTTCTTCCGTTCTTTTTCTTGTTTTCAATTCTATGTTTATCTTTGTTTTCTTGTAAAACCTACATTAACGATTTTACGAGTTACTTTAGTTTTGAAAATAAAGCTTTAGATTCATTTCATTTCAATAGAATTATATCAATTCTTCTTAGGTTTTTCATTGTGGATTGGAAGATTGCATCACAAGTTATAGCTAGAAAGTATATACACTATAAGAAAATTAACAATTAGCGATGGATTTTAATTCGTCTCTAATTAGAGACAACTTAATGATGGATTTACGACGGCCTCTAAGAAGTTGGTTTTGCGACGGATTAACGACGAAAAAATGATGGATAATCAACAATGGAAAAAATTCCATCACAAAAAAATGCAAGAAAAAAGGTGCCATAATCAGCAACGGATTAACGACTACAAATGACAAAATTAGCGATGGAATTAGTGACGAAAAAAATTCCATTGCTAATTTTAAGAATTTTGAGGTAAATCATAAAGAAGTTATCAATGGATTTCATAGTCCGTCATTAATATTAGCGAAGTAGCAACGGAATTGATTTTCGTCACTATTTTGGCTGAATTTTGGGGGAATTTTTTCGCCAAAACGCCAAACATGTAGCGACGAAAATCAATTTCGTCGCCACATTTGGTGGTCCATCGCTACCTCTAGATGAAATTGGGGAGAAAATTCTCCCTAAAACACACACAAGAGGGGAAATTTCCCCGCAGTAAGGTCCATCGCTACTCCATTAACAATTAATGATGGACATTTAGTCCGTCACTAATTGTTTGAGAAAATTTGGGGAAATTTTTCCCACAAAAACACTTTTGGGGGGAAATTTCACCCAAGTAATGACGGACGCACTAATCCATTACTAATTAGCGACGCAGTCGCTCCCGTCGCTACTTCCCTTATATATACCCTACCCTTTCTTCTTCTTCTCTATTTGGGTTCGCTCACCTCCACCACACTTTTCACCGCCGCCCATAAAAAATGACCACCCACGCCGCCTCCAAATCTCTTCCAAAATTTTTCAACAAAATAAGGGGTATCTTTCTCCTTCAAAATTGGACCGGATCCGTGCTCTCTGTTTTTGATCTTTCGAGTAAAACTTTCTCTCTCTAATCGTTATGTTTTTTTAAAAAAAATTTAATAAATGTTATAAATGTGTAAATAAATTTTGTTATTTGTTAATTGATTATTTATTTGAATGTTTTTAATTATATTGTTTTGTTAATTTTTTGTTATGTTAATTTTTTATCGTGTTAAGTTGTATGTAGTAGTGTAAATTTCTTAATTGTTATTTTATTTTTATAACTCGTTAGATTAATTTTGTTAAATTTTATTTGATGGTTATATTAATTATTAGTTTAATTTGTATATTAACGTAAATCTAAAAAAAATTGGTTAGTTGTCTGTTTTATCTTAAGTTTGAAATTGTATAATTTTTAACGTAGTTTAGTTAAATTTTGTTGATTATTTTTTAACACTTTTTGGATTTGTTGGTCGTTTCAATTAATTACTAGCTTAATTAGTTTAACTTAATTTAATGTAATTAATTTGATTTATAGTCATTTTGAATATAAATTTTATAAGTAATTTTATTTTTTTAATTATTAAAATTGAAAGAAGATAACAAGCATAATTATTTGATCATTTAAAAAAAGAATTAAATAAAAATGTAATTGAAAAATTAAAAAAACGTTAAAATTTATAAAATATTGTATTAATTAATAGAATTAAATAAATATTTTATTTAGGGTTAAATTAAATTAAATTTAGTTGAATATTTTCATAAATTAATTAGATGATAATGTAATTGAATGTTTTTAGGTTAAAAAAATTTAAAATTTCATGTATTTCAAGTGAAAATAATAATATAATTATCTTAAATTACCTAAGGTAGTTTAAATTAGGTTAAATGTTTGGTTTAGGTTAGGTTTACGTTATAATTGGACCTAAGGTAGAAAATATAAAAAAATTACATAATAAATAATTAAATATTAGAAAATTAAGTACTTATGAAAAAAAATGTAATCATTTTTTAAATATGAAGTTAAATTCTTAGATAAAATTCATAACTAATTAGAGACAAGTGTACAACTGATATATGTGCTTAATATTTATTTAAAATTCTTAGAAATGATGACAAGTAATTATTTACAATGGTTGTGTCATTTTTGTAGTAATTATAAAAATGAGATCCGATTGACAATGAATGAATTTTAGGTCAATTAACATATTGTTAAATGATGATTTTGTCGGAGATGCGGAATAAATTTTAGCTTTTGTTGTTCAACATCTTGAATGTATGGACGGAACCAAAATTAGATGTCCTTGTAATTTCAATAAGTGTCAAAGCTGAAATTATAAAGAGGTTGACACGGTCAAATGTCATTTGTGCCATAAAGGTTTTGTCTTTGGGATATTATGATTGGGTGCATTATTGTGAATTTGAAACCTATAAGACATTTGAATTCGAGGAGTCAACATGTTTTTGGAAATTATAATGTAGGCAAAGGTGGTTATAGTGAACCCCAAAATCCATATCAAACTATGGTAATGGATGCGATCGATCCATCCTTTGATCTATCCAATACGGAGGAGGTTCCTAATCCTAGAGCCTAACACTTTTGTGATATGTTGAATGGATCACGTAGAGAGATTTGGCTCGATTATGATGAGCATTCACAATTGTCGCGAGTTGCTCGAATGTTGAACCTAAAAGCCGACTATCATTTTCTAGAGAAGTGTTTCGACCAGCTTATGTGAGCCGATGAAGGAATTGATATCGGTCGATAACTATATAATAGATAATTTTTATGAAACAAAGAAGATGGTAAAGGGGATGGGTTTACCGATGGAAAAAATTCATTATTTTCATAATGGGTGCATGATTTATTAGAAGAAAGATAATGAATTAGATAAATAAAGATTTTGTCAACATCCTTGATATCGAAGTGCTCGTCGAGGGTCAAAAAGAGGAAAACTTGTTCCAATTAAGAAAATATACTACTTTCCTCTAACCCCACGTCCGTAGCAATTGTATGCATCAAATGAGACAATTGAGCATATAACATGGCATGCTGAACATAGGAGAGATGATGATGGAGTATTATATCATCTTACCGATTCTATTGTATGGAAAAGTTTTAATTAGATTAATCTTCCTTTTGCGAGTTGAAAGAAAAAATGTCCGATTAGGAGTGTGCATTAATAGGTTTCAACCATTTGGTCAATCTGGTATGCAATATACCTCATAGTCAATAATTATGACTCCATATAATTTTTCACCATGGATGTGTATGAAAGAGGAATATATGTTTCTAACGAGTGATTATTTCGGATCTAATAAATTCTAAACATAGGTTGGATGTTTACTTGCGGCCTTTCATATCCGAGCTTAACTAGTTATGGGAGGTGGGTGTGGTGACCTATGATGTGTATCACAAATAATTTTTTTATTGAGAGCTACGGTGATGTGGATTATTAGTGACTTTCTTGCATACTCGGAACCGTTTGGCTGGAGTATTATAGGAAAACAAGCTTGTCCTTACTATATGAAAAATTCAAATGCTTTCTCCCTTCCTAATGGAAAGAAACCCTCCCGGTTTGACAACTATCGAATGTTTCTTCCTCATGATCATCCATATAGAAGAAACAAGAAAGCATTCACCGCCAAAAAAGTTATTAAATATAGTCCTTCTCTAATCCGATCCGGAACGGAGATGTTACATATGGTGGAATAGTGAGGGTTGTTGAAGGTGACGGAAGATGATGCAGATGATCATAATAGTAGAATCTCTCGGATGTCTAGATGGATGAAGTAGAGTATTTTTTGGGATTTGCCTTACTATATATAAATCTGATTTAACATAATTTAGATGTCATGCATATTGAGAAAAATATGTTTGATAATGTTTTTAACACAATCATGAATGTGTCGAGTAAAACTAAAGATAATGCCAACTCTAGAGAAGATTTGAAACTTTTATGTAAAAAGGCTAGAATTAGCAAATGATGATGCGTCTAGAAAGTATCTTAAAGCCGCACTTACTCCATCCGAACAACAAAAAAGAAAATTGCTTGAATAGATAAAACAACTCGGATTCCTTGATGGATATGTGTCCAATCTAACTAGATGTGTTGATATGCAACATGATGAACTTTATGGGATGAAAAGTCATAACCGTCACGTCTTCATACAAAGGTTACTTCCAATTGCATTTTAGGAGTTTTTGCCGAGAAATATTTAGCAAGCATTTACGGAATTGAGTTTGTTTTTCAAGCAATTGACTTCTACGGTTATGTAGCAAGAGGATATGTTATGAGTATAATGATAAGATACTCATCATTTTATGCAAACTAGAATGTATATTTTCACCTAGCTCTTTTTGCTCCATGGAACATCTTCCAATCCATCTACCATATGAGGCTTCTATTGGGGGCTCGTGTAATATCAATGGATGTATCTATTTGAAAGGTATTAATATTCAAATTAAAATTAAAATTAAATAAATTTTTACCTTTCGAAAATCATATTTGCAAGTATCTATGAAAGTTAAAAAATAATGTTAAGAATAAAGCTAAAGTGGAAGAATGAATATGTAATGCATATTTGATTGAAGAAGCTTCTCTATTTTGCTTGTATTATTTCAAGCCTCATGTGCATACTAGGTATCGAAAAGTGCCACATAATTTTGACTACAATGACGGAGAAGAAAATGACCACATTGAAGGGATGTTATCCATATTCAAAAAACCGAGTCAATCAATTGGTCGATACATAATACAAAAATTGACACAACTCAAACACAAAACAACCCATTAATATTTATTGTTGAATTATGAAGAAGTCAAACCTTACATTGAGTGAGTTTATCAAAATTTAAATTTTATATCATATCTATTTATTATATTTAATAATATTAGGAACATAATAGAGACTAGCTCACGTTTATGTATCAATTCTCTTTTCCTTAGTGGATTTCTTGCCAAAATTCAACTAAACAATCCATACATGTTTCAAAATGAGGTCGATGTCTGTAATTGAAAATGAGCTTGAGTCTCGGTTTAATCAATATGTAAGAATTAACATTTTATATGTTTAGTTTGTTAATAGCATTAATTGAAAAATAACTAAACTTAGAGGGAGTTTATGTTTAATTTACGGACACAAAATGCACAAGCAATTTTCATAAAAGACCGAGTTCTTGAAAGATCTTACACAAGGCCTATTACCAACTTGTAAGATTGTACAATGGTTATTTTGTTAATGGGTATAAGTTTCGTACACTTGAGGGATCTTCGAAAATTGAATCTTTCAATAGTGGTGTATGCATTAAAGGAAGTAATTATAGTTCAACCGAGAGTGACATTACGGGATGTTGATGAAAATTCTTAAAGTAGAGTATCCCGCATTACAATCAAGAGAGCGAGTATTGTTCAAATTTGATTGGTTCGATCCCACACCATAAGGAATAAGGGTTTATCCATAGTAAAAACTTATAGATGTTAACCGTAAAAGAATATTGAACAATTATGAATCATTTGTCTTAGCATCATATTCGGCTCAAATGTATTACATGAAGTACCCTAGCTTAAGGTACGAGAATTGAGATTGGTAGGTCGTGTGTACGATCAAAGCTAGGTTTGTGTTTGACTTTTCCGATTCATCAACTACCATCTAACAAAATGCTAAACCATTTCAACAAGATGATCCGAAAATCCAACACGAATTGATAAAGGAAGTCAAGGATGTCACTTTGTTGAATGATCCAAATGGATCATTTGTAGATATAGAAGTAGGTATGATTAACGAAGAAATGATTGTGACAATGTGTCGGATGATGGAGATGATAACTTAAATAATAATTACGATAGTTCTAATTAAATTTATATTTCATTTGTTGTATTAATAAGAAATTATGTAATTTTTGTCTCTTTATTAATTTGTTACATACGAGTTAATAATATTGGTGTTTCTATCTTCACTAAAATTTTATTGTGTATTTTGATTGTTTTATATCCATAACAAATGATGTATTTTATTTTATTTAATCATTAATTGACTCGATAATATATTTGTTATATTTTGTTTATTTGTTTAATGTTAGATCATACAGACAATGACTCATGGTAATTGTGGTTTGCGTCGTCTCCCTATAGTTACTATCGGATCATGTTCCGATAATCATGGATGAGCATCACCATCCGAGGGTAGTCCGTTAGGATCCCCTTCCAGTATTGGTCATGGTTCTCCGACGACAAGCCTTTTCCATGGATCCCACGGCTCCGGTAGTCATGGAGCCAACACGTCTACATCGGCACCTAAGGTTCCATCCGACCTCCGAGAGTGACCCATCCGCTTATGTGTTTGACACTCTAGAGAGTTCTCATAGCTCCTTTAGTCGGAAATGTATTATTTACGTCGATTACGGATAATATGTATTTATTTTTTATTTTAATATATAATTTTAATAATTGTTGTATGTAAAATATTTCTATCATCATTTTGTTGTTTGTTTGATAGCTTGACTCCGTATACTAAAGATTATGCTATGAGGATTAGTGAGATTTTTAAGGAACGGGTAGACAAGAGTGGATCGTCCTACAAGGATATCACCAACGTCCCTAAAGAATTCTACTTTAGTGAATTTCGAGTAAAGTATTATCAATTTTCTTTATAATTAAAAAAAATTTCTCATCAAATAAATTATACAAATTTTTTTGTTTGTGCAAAATTTTTTTGAATGGGACGTAAACATCGATGGACTTGTTAAAGATGGGTAGGAGGGTATTGCCGGGAAATGTTATGTCGACTTCGTATACAAGATCGGTTTGAAGAGCAACCAATCTGTATATATAAGTGAGGAGGCATGGGATGCATGACAAGTAGATTTCATGAAACTTGATCGCATGGCTTTTTTAGAGCAAGCATTAGGGAACCGATTGTCGAGACCGATGGTTTTGGTTCGAGTCCTTCCGGACATACAAGGGCTCAATATCTTCGGGAGAGCACACTCATCGCTTGGTAAATTGCACACTCTTTATTATTATTTACTTATTTCAGAACATTTTAATTTACTTTTCATATTGTTTGTAATGATTTTTTTTAGGTAGCAAAATTGGGTCGTCGACCAATAAGTTTTGAGTTGTTCCAAATGACTCACAAGCGTAGTGATGGTTCATTTGTCGATATGCGATCCCGATTGACAAAGGTCGGTATTTTTCAATTTTAAATTTTAAATATGAAAATATAATCTATAATTTATTTTAATCCTGTAATGATAATATTATTATTTTGATTACGCAGGACCTTGTGGAGTAGCTTATCAATAAGGAAGTTGCGGCTCGGAGGAGGCCGGAATCTTAGAGTCGAAGTAGACCGTAATGCCATATACCTATAGGTTGTTAGGGAGAAGAAAAAAGATTTTATAGTATGAGCACACGATCGGTTCTTTGGAGGGACTACGAGGTTATGAAGGAAGCGATGGGGGGATGCGAGTGCTAATACACGAGCTTAAAAGCCGGATCTTAGAGAAAAATTAGACTATTCATAATATGAAATCTTGATATGATTTGATGGCATCCTTATCGATGAGGTCGGCACAAACATCCGGGCTGCCTATAGATCCGTTGATCATTCGGCAATCTACCATTCCTTCCACTCATCCTCCAGTTCGGCCTCTAGTCAATCCTCCAGTTGAGCCCTCCACACGGTATGAGGATAAGGATATAGGATTAGATGAACAAGATGAGTGATATAATATTCGGTTATTTTTTTGTTTTGTTGCTTTTTTAGAAATGTATTCTTAAATGATATTGTTAATATTATTTTATTTTTCATATATACATGATTACTTATAATTATTAATATTAAATACTAAATGTCATATTAATAATTTAAAAAACAATTAAAAAATGTAAAAAAAGTGATGGAATTGGGAAAAATTCATTTTCCAAATTTGCGACAGAATAACGACGGTGACAAATTCATTTTTGAAATTAGTTACGGAATAACGACGGATTAGTTAAAATTAGCAAAAAATAGCGATGGACTAGCGATAAATTGAATTTCAAATTAGCGACGGAATCAAGAACTGATCGGCGACAACTTTATTTTTAAAATTAGCGACGAAATAACAATGGACTAGTGAGAAATTTATTTTTAAAACTAGCGACGAAATAGGGATAGATTAGCTACGAACGAGATGACAAATCCCATGAGAAGATTAGCGACGGTTTTTTTTTCGTTTAGCAATGGATTTTTTGTTGCTAAAATTTATGACGAATTGGATATTCCGTCACAAAAATTAGTGACAAGAGAATTAGCGAGTCCGTAGCTATTCCGTCACTAAACATGAATAGCGATGGAATAAGGGCAATTAATGATGGAATGTTCCATCGCTAATTGCCCCTTTTTTTTTTTTTTTTTTTTTTTTTTTTTTTTTTGACATTGCTAAGAATTAAACAAGTAATGTTGACTTCAGGTATTCGTCATCTCTTTCTTTCAAAATTGGTGTTTCTTGGTTTTAATCTCTTGTAATTGAATATTGTTTGGTAAAAATATCATAAAAACCAATTGAGAATGCTATACGTCCGATGACTTACAACATTTGCTACGTAAATCGATTTAATATAATTTCCATTAATGGGTCTTTTTTTTCTAACAAATTATATGTTGGGTACATTGAAATTCGAATCCATTATAGCCATATCACATGGACTGTGTAATGTGTCTTACAAAATCCTCACTAATATTTTGATAAATAGGATTAAACTAATCTTTTCACACTTAATTTCTCTAACACAAGTTAGTTTTGAACTTGGGAGGAATATCGATGACAACATTATAGCTTAGTAGATTATTCACATGATGAGACGTAAGAAGAAGAGAAAGGGGTTTACAGCTATTAAGATGGACTTGGAGAAGGCTTATGATAGATTGAGATAGGATTTTATACTAGAGACTTTTTGGGATGTTGAATTTTTGGATGTAATATTATCTCTTATTATGAAGTACCTATCTACCTCTTCTCTACAAATTCCTTGGAATGAGGTGACTTTTGAGGTTTTTTATCCATCAAGGGGTATCGATCAAAGAGATCGACTGTCTGAATATATTTTTGTTTTGTGTATGGAGAAGTTGAGCTAGATGATTAATCAATCTGTTTTGCTTGGAGATTAGAAGCCAGTTACTCTCAACCTAGTTGGTTCTGCTATTTCTCATCTTTTCTTTGCCGATGATCTTATATATATAATTTTTGCTGAAACCAATACTTCTCAAATCAGAATAATTAAGCAAGTTCTTGAGAATTTTTATGAGATCTCAGGCTATTTTTTTTATTCTCCAAACAATTCGGAATATCACCTCAATATCAGGTTTTGGTCTACTAACAAGTTTGGTAAATACTTGAGGGTTCCAATGATACATGGCAATATTATTAAATAGACTTACAGATATATTATTGAAAAGTCCAGAGAAAAATTTCAAGATGGCAAGCTCAGCAACTTTCCCCAGCAAGAACAATCACTCTAACTAAATCAGTATTATCAACAATTCTTGTTTATGCTATGCAATCCACTCATCTTTCTATTGCCATTTTTTATGCACCAGGGAAGCAGTGCATGGATTTTGTATGGTGTTCAAGAGAGAAATGAAGGAAAACTCATATAGTAGGCTGGAACTTAGTTTGTCAACCCAAGCATAGAGGTGGCCTTGGATTACAAAATGTCAAAATCACTAATGAGGTTTTCCTGATGGAGTCTGCTGACTAACAGTAATGCTTTTTAGGTTCAGGTGCTTTATAGTAAATATTAGCAAGATTTCAGTTCTTTACCAAACTTCCTTAACTCTCAATACAGGTTTATGGTTTAGAAAGAGATCACTTCAGTTTGGCATTCTTTAATTAAAGGGATGAGGTGGTCTATTCCAGATGGAAGTAGAATCCAATTATGATTGAATAGTTGAGTTATAGTTACTAATACCCTTATCAATCTTATTTCTGATAATCTTCCCTCTTCTTATCATAATACAAAAGTCGAAGGATTATATGACAGCATCTGGTCAATAGTGGTGAGAAAAATTCTCCTTCTTTTCACCTCAAACTATCTGCCTAAAGATTACTAGTATCCAACTTCCTAATGCATACTTAGGTGCTGATTGTGTATCTTGGAATGCAACCAACAATGGAAAATTTTATGTTAGTTCAACTTATGAAATGCTTAGCACATATTGCTGGCATCCTCTTAATTCTTTATGGCAGGTTATTTGGCATTAGGGTGGACCTGAATGCATTCAGGCATTTCTTTGATTGATTGAACATGGTAGAATACTCACTAATGAATAAAGAATGATTTGGCATCTAATTGAGGATGATAATTACGGGATTCGTGCTAATGCGAAAGAATCAATTTTACATGTATTGAGAGACTATCCGCAGGCGAAGATGAAATGGTTGGGGTGCAATGTGTGTGATCTTATTTCCATTTTTTTTTTAGCTAAACTCAGTGATTGGTTGCTTCAGGACTTGATTTGTACCAGAGTGGTGGCAGGAGGAATTCCATGGAATATTTGGTTTGGGGTGGTCTGTTGGAGACTTTGCTTATAGCGTAATGAAGTTATTTTTAACCCAGAAGCTTTCTTTTTAAATAATTCACCTTTTTGCTTACGCTCATATGCAACAAAAATAGTGTCTTGCAAATCAGTCTTAACTTCACTCAGTTCTACCAAGAAAAAACCACTTATTCGGCGGAAGTTTCCTTTGATAAGATCTGTGAAACTTAAAACAAATGGTTTGGTTGTTGCTACCAAAGTTTGCCTTCAACATCGGGATTGATTCAAGACTGTTTAGGTAATTGGTTGTATGGCTTTGCTTATTATATTGATATGTGTTCTGTGTTGAAAGCAGAATTGTGTGGAATTTTGATTGGCTTAGAGCTAGCTTGAAATAATAGATTCAGAAAGATCGAATTTGAAGTTGATTCTAAACTGATAATTGATTTTCTAATCAATAAACATCATTGGACATCATTTTATAGTCAGCTAACCTCTCCATCCGTCAGCTATTGTAGCGTCTTTGGAAAATTCAACTTCGCCACATTTATCATGATAGAAAAAGATGCATAGATTGATTAGTTAATTATACTCATTCCCTACATTTTAAAAATCCATTATTTTTTAAAAACTCTTGTAGTTGTTTAAGACTTGTTCGTATTAGAGGATAATTATGGAATTTCGTATTCCAGGATGATATAATTGTATTCCTCAAGGCCTTGCCCTCATTCCGTTAAAAAAAAAAAAAATTAAAAAATTAAAAAATTCAACATTGTTAATTTTAAGCTCTTGCAATTGAATATTGTTTGGTAAAAAATATCACAAGAATCCGTTGACAATACCATATGTCAGGCGACCTACAAGATATTCTGCATAAATAGCTCTAATATAATTTCCATTAATAGGTCTTTCATCTAACAAATTATATGTTTGGTACATTGAAATTCGAATCCGTTACAGCCATATCACATGGATTACACAGTAAGTTCTTTATTGAGGCCAGGGTTCAGTATGTATTTCTTGACGTTAATCTTAAAGCCAAAAATAAAACTGAAAATTACTTAATTTTGTAGCAATGGAGCATATAGCAGCTGGTTCCAAGTATCAGGAACACCAGCAAGACACCAGTGACTGCAGTCATTTAATGCGCTGCCTTTTCCAGCATAGCTAGATGGGTGGCCATCTTTTCTCAGCTGCGTTAGTAACGTAATATCCAGCAGATAGGCAGGCCTTGCCATTTTACTAATCACACTTCTCACAACAGCTTCTCCTGGATGACTAGGTCCTGGATACTTTGGTCCTTCAATTGGTTTAGTTTGTCCAATGCATGTCCTCGCACTTGGATTCGGATCCTTCCATTCCTTAGGACTTGAAAAAAGAATTTTAAATCAAGATTAGCAAACATTGCCAGGAAATTGGATCTGTTCAGTTGTCGAATTGAAGTAAAGAAATATTACTCTATATGAACGGCAGCAACTCCTTGGAAGAATACTTTAGTCTTCGAAGGATCAATATTACGGTCAATCCAAGTAGCCCATGTCGTTAATGCAATTCTCAAGGCTTCCAAACGATCCATCTCTTTAACTATCTTGTCACCTACTTGAAAATAGTCCCACCTGCAACATGAACATTCCTGTATTAGCTGATCACTACCTGATAATTTCTGGTACGCTTAATTGGTCACTCATTCATTTTCATGTAGAAATGTTCATCATACGTTTGAGAGCGTCCAGTGTGAAACCACCAATGATAGGAGTTGAAGATCAATATGTCCATTCCCAGCCACTGGTTGCCAGTAGTGATGGAATCCAGCTTCAGAACCTTACCGATTTTTTCATAGGCCACTTCTATGAGGAACCCATTTTTCAACCACAAAACCGAGAGCCCATATTCCTACAAGACCAAAAGAATAAATGAGGTTTTATTTTTTAAAGAGAGGGATTGATGTGCAAAAGAAAAGCAAAGAAAATAAAACTCAAATGTATACCTGCATTGTAAATGTTGAGAGCAGTCCTTTCCTGTCTATGGTGTAACTAGAATTTGGAACTGATGCATGAAGCAGGCACGTTAGGGACACCCACATATTGTTACTTAGAGAGTCACCAACAAGCATGATCTTCTTGCCTCTATATCTCTCCAAGAAATCCAGCCCATTGAATCTATTGTGTATATATCATGATTTTGTTATCCAAACAAAATTAGTCACTAATCAACCATATATATGATGATATTTCTTTAGCAATCGAGGGGTTTTACAGTAAAGGGATAGTAAAAAATAAATTAAATGAAGCAATTTACTCCTCAAATCAACAAATTCATTATCACTTTTTTTCTTCTTCTATGAACTCTATGTTTATTTATTTATTTATTTTTACAATCAATCCATTTTTTAGTTTGTTTGAAATTTATTACCGAGCTATCTATCTGCTCTTATTTACGTAACAGTCTCATGATTTTCTGTACAAAATCTAGTGTGGTAGCCTGGTAGGAATGAAACATACAAATTTTGGGCCTGGCCCCCATAGATTGGGGGTAGTATGCTACCATTTTCTTAAGCCATACTTGCTAGTCCAGCCCAATCAAGAAACCCATAAATCTTATTTCATCTTCTACCTCCGTTTCCCACACAAGTTTGCAGCCATGGCAGCGCCAGTAGGACCTCTACTGTGTGCATATATGTCTATATATATTGAAAAGATAACTCACTTCATAGGCCCGTTACCAATTAAATGAAAGAAATAAAATAAAAACAATAATGACAAGAAAGAGGGGAAGAGAAAAAGAAAGCACCTTGGAATGTTACAACCAGTAGGCTGCCATCTGTATTTGAGGTAATCTCCATCAGGTCTGCCATTTTTCTGACAATCAAATCCTTGTCCAATGAAAGGACAACTTGTTGAATCGTAAAGTGGGTATGTTTTGTCGTAAACCCAGCTTCCTTGGAAATAATCGCAAATGTTCTTGGAGCTCTTTCTTTGTTCATAATAACCTTTGTCATCATAACCAAGCACTTGGTTTGGTAATACCAGACACAGATAACCTAAGATGCCAAGCCAAAAGGCCATCGGAGTTTTGTACAAAAGCATAAAAAATAAAAGCTAAAAACAGAAAGCAAAAAGAATGAAGAAAAACTGAGGGAAGGTTCAAGTGTTTCAGGTACTTTAGAGGTAATAAAATCTCCTACATTTATTACTAGAAGCAAGAAGGGAATTATGAAAAATTGAGGGAAGGTGGTTCAATTGTTTCAGGTATTTTAGAGGAAATAAAATCTTCTGTCTTTATTGCTAGGATTATTTCTCTGTTTTGTGCAATAACAAATTAACAACATTAGACTTGACTACACTTATATGACGTGGCAAGTTCTTAGGGAATAGGATTCCAACTTTTTTTTTAATCTAATCACATCCATCTGTCATTAAAAATCTTTAAAATATTCCATCTGTTTTCTCCGTCAATTTTTTTATCATAAATTTTTTTTATTATTAAAAACCCTTTAAGGTTCAAAACAACAAATGAACATCATGTGACTTTAAATGTTTATTTATTTATTTTGCATTTCAAGAAAAGGTATTATGATTAAAAAATTGATCCATAATCTGAGAAATTGATCAAAATAATAAATTGAATATTATAAATTTTTTTAAAAAATGTAATTAAAAATATAAAAATATATGAAAAACTCAGAATATTTTTTTTTATCAATTATTATTATTATTATTATTTTATTTTTCTCAATTGGACTTTTTGGTTATATATAAGAGATTTTTTATGCATTATTCACAAATTTTGATCAAAGAGTTTGTAAACTAGTGATAATGATTTCTTGTAAAAAATTATAGATTTAAATTCTAATAAACTAAGCTTTTGGTGTGTGTTAGGCGCATGAGTTATATAAAATAAAATAAATAAATAAGTTTTCAAATTTTGCAAAAATTATACAACAATAAATTAATTGATTGTACGATAAATGTGCATTGGACTATATACTTGTATTATATACACCAGTCCAACTATATATGGTAAAATAAACAAATAAAAAAAAATAAGAGAAAAACTTAGAAACACAACTATTCCTGAATCTGGAGAAAACTTAAGAAAGAACAAGAAGCATCGAGCGAGATGATCAATGATCAAGAATTCTTATAAACGAATTCAATAAAATATGGGAAGTAATATATCACGATATATCATAATGCTTTCTCTCAATCTTTCTCTTACATCAAACTCGTATTCCATAATTTTGTTTTGAGACCAACTGAAAATCGATACTACTATTGACCTATTCTACTGTGTCTTCTATTGTTTTGTAGTCACAAAATCAATGGAGTTGGTCTTTATTTTTTCACTATCGACCGAAGCTCCATATTGTTTGTCCCCACTCGAGAGACAAGAATCGCATACAAAAGCTCGTTCCAAGTATCTGGAACCCCAGCAAGACACCAATGACTACAATCATTTCCCTTTTCCCCATCAATTCCATAAATGGACGGATGCCCATCCTTTCGCAGCTGTGATAATGTTGTCACATCAAGAAGTGTAACAGGGACTTCCATGTTACTCAAAACTTCCTCTACCACAGCCGCTGGTGGTGGTGACCCTCCGGGATATGTCTTACCAATTAATGGCTGGGTTTGTCCATTGCAGTTTGACTTGGTTTCGTTCCATTCATTGCCACTGAACGCACAGCCAGAATTAATCCAAATAATAATAAAAATAATGGATTGGAGTTTTTTAAAGAAAAAGCTTGCATGCATGTACATGGTCATTCTTCATCAGAGCAGCTGGTGGTGGTGAAAAGAAAGAGAAGTGCGTAGTGCTTACTCGTAGTGGGTGGGAGAGATGCCTTGAAAGAATACTTTGGTGATGTTAGGATTAATGTTAGCGTCAACCCACTTGGACCATGTAGTGAGTCCCTTTTTGTAAGCAACCAAACGATCCATGTCTTTTTGTATTGTCTTTCCATCTTGAATGAAGTCCCATCTGAAACTCCAACCAAAAGCCTTCTCAATCGTATAATATTTAATTATTAGCACAAATAATAATTAATAGATATTGAACTTGATGTATTAATTTAAACATAATTAATTTGTATCGCATGACAATATTTGTATGTGCTCAAGAACAAGTTGAATGTGTACGAACAATTATAAGAATATATTTGATATTTAAATTGGGACAACTAAATGCAGTCATGAGACTTATATATATATATATATATATATATAGAATTATTATCTTACGCCTTAAGACTTCCTTTATGAGTCCACCAGTGCCAAGTGTTGAAGATAAGCATGTCATATCCTTTCCAGTGCTTCCCATTTTCAATGGAATCAAGCTTTAGAACCTTCCCTATCTTTTCTGTGACTAGATCAACTAAAAATGGATTACGAGAGAGCTTCACAGAAACGTCATCATCCTGCAAATTAATTACCATATGAATAAATATATACTTGCTCATATACATTCAAATCGGAACTCAAGATAATACGCACCACAAACATGCATATGATAATTAATAAGTAATTATATGAAATTGCTTATATTAATAATTAATTAATTTTTTTTAATACGTATAAACTTTTATATTTTTTTCTTGGTAGATTTACACATTTTATTTTAAATTTTCTAATAATCTCTCCTTAAATTCGGACATTGCAAATCGTGTTAAAATCATTTCTTATCACAAAACAATTAATTTCACAAGTTTTCACTTCTTCTTTTTTTTTTTTTTTGCATTGAAATTTAACATAATTTTTAGCTATTCTGGTATATGAATAACTATTTTAGAACTTCCTGTTACATAATATTCCTGTTCGTCTCAAGGACTTTATGGCTAGTATTGAGAATAATGAATATATGTGAAAGATATGTAACTAGTGTGCATTAGACACTTACCCGTACTGAATATGTAGAGAGGCCTCCCTTTTTCCCAACGGTGAAGTTTGATTGAGGAGCAGAAATGTGCAGCATGCATGTGAGTGACTGCCATTGATTCAAGCTTAGAGAATCCCCTACAAACAATATCTTCTTACCCTTGAATCTTGTCAAGAAATCCTTGCCATCGAATCTACACCACAAGAAAGAAATCTTCATGAGGTCTTACATCCTGATCATGTAACAACTTAGATAATACATATAATTATAAACATAAACTAATTTAGACTTTTAGTCCATCTCAAAATTTTAGACTTTTAATCCATCACCATCTGGCAACCAGTACGTAAACATTGATATGGGGAAGAATGCATCCAAGAGAAACCCATGTAAATTTCCTACAAAGAAATTAGCTTCCCTTCCAATTTAGGGGTAACAACCATTTAAAGAAATTCCCTTTCGCATCCATGTCTGTTTCCTACCACAACCAATCATATGAAAACAATGCACTCCAACAAATGGGGGCATAGGTAACAAACCAAAATCGTCAGCAAAAGATGTGTTCTTCGTCACAAAATCTCATAGCTGACGACAGTTTGTCACCTATATATTCGTTATATATACCACCGCGCAAATCAAATCAGTAGACAAAGTTAGACCATTTCTAAATAGTGTAAAACTAACTAGCTAGCAAGGAGATGACAAATCGAATACCTTGGCAGTTCACAGGCGCTAGGCTTCCACTTATACTTGAGATATAATTTATCTGGCCGTCCATTTCTCTGGCAATCAAATTCCTTCTCTATGAAAGGGCAGGCGGATGTGCTATATAATGGATACGTATCATCTTGAACCCAACTACCCTGGAAAAAATCACAGCCAGAACCACCGAAGTTATCATATAAAAGTGTGGCATTGGATTGTTGAAGACATGAAACTAAGAGGACTAGGCCAAGAGCATAAGCTAATAAGGACCAAAAACTACGAAACCCATCTCCCATATTGATTCACTGCCTAAGGGCAACTGGGCAAGGACTTTGACAAGTTTTTTTTTTTTCTGATAGGAATGATTTGCTGAGGATACATATATACACACACACTAATGGTGTGTGTGTAAAACAAAGAATAGTTTTTTCTTTTTAATTTATTTTCTTCTATAATAATAATAATAAAAATCTTCTTTTTATTTATTTTGGAAATTTTCTAGTCTGTGTGGCTGGGCGTGAGGACCTCTTTAATGACGTGAAGTCTAATTTCTCAATCATTTCTTTCTTTGTGCAACAACTACTGGGTTAGGCATTATATATCCTTGTAAGGAAAGCTTCCTTTTACAGCTAATTTTCTTTTTAAATTAAAATCTCCACAGACAAGTACAATGAAGGAAATGATATAAATAATAATAATAATAATAATAACAGTAAGCAATAACAAATGCTGGAAATCAAACTACCAATTAATCTCAGATTATGATTCTAGTTGTAATTTTCCCTTTCATATTTATTGCTATTACTATAGCAGCTCTTAGAGATTTTTGTAATGATTTCAATTCTAACTTTTGAGCAGTCATACCAAACCGATAATGACTATTGACAGTAACGAATTTTTTATTTTTCCGTTTATAAGTCAACAGATTAATGTTTCGACATCTAGTTATTTTTTCTAATCATGGCTGGATTTTGAGACATCCGGTCATATCATGTTTAAGATTACTTGGGGATATTTTGTAATGAAGAAGAATTTAATTGATAAAAATGATAAAACTGGAGAGATATTTGGATAGATTTTATGTATCAATACAATTACATGTATTAGGAAAGTTATTAAGAAAAAGAGTTAATTATATTTTTGGTGTATAAATTTATCAATTTTTTTTTTAAAAAAATTTTAAGTGTGTCAATTCTAATCTTTACTATTTAAGAATATCAAGTTGCATTTTTTTTTCCTATTTGAGTTGTTGTGTTAACTTTCGTTCAATTTATTCTATTTAAAATTTAATTGAGTATGTTTTTATTTTATGTTTGAAATTGTTTTGAATTAATTAGGTTTGGTTATTGATAAATTATGATAAAATTTTATCCATCCGAAATTGAATTTATTTTACGATAATTTTTAAGTGTGCTTGAGATACGTATATCTTATCGAACTCGAGGGGTTAGAGACCTCCGAGAATTAAGAAGAAATAAGGTGGTATTAATGTTCGTTGTGATGGAGACAAGGATTGAGTTTTAATTTAAATGGATTATTCGAGATAGGTGTCGGTCTTGGTTTATTTTTGTGTAGATAGAGTCTTTGATAATTGGAAAATGTCCAAATTATAGGGGTGACTTTGTTGAAATTTTGTTTGATTTTAGGAAAAATAGTAATTAAGTAATTGTGTGTTGGCTCGGATATGCAAAAGGAAAAATAAGGTCGGATCGATCATGGATAGACTTTTTGTTGAGATTTGAGAAGAATCAAATCAAATCCATATAACGTTATTGCTTACACATGTCTTAGAGCTGCGAGAACACAAAGAAAAAGAGAAAAGTTTAGGTTGTAGGCTATCGAGGAGATGGTTATAATAGGGAGAGGCTGCAAGTGGTGGAGATTGTGGGATGTAAAGGAGGCTAGAATTATTGACTTACGTAAGAGGAAGTTGTGGGCCGCAAATTACGGTAGTAAGGGTGCGGGGCAAGTTTTAGGGTGGCTATGTAGCAGTGGTGGAAAGGCTTGTCCAGGAGGTAATTCAAGAACTTACACGAATGAGAACTCGTCCCTTCATCTTTATTTTTTTCTTTTGTATTTTCTTTTGTATTTTTATTCCTTTTGTAATTTTTTTTTAATTTTATACGGAATTCTAAATAAATAAATTTTTTTTTTGTGTTTTGTTTTGATTTTATGTAAAGCAAACATGAACCTAAATAATTAAAAAAAAAAAAACTAAAGAAACTAAAATAAAATAAAAATTTGTAAAATTTTGAAGTATGATAGTTGCTCCCTCTTTGCAATGCTTACGGTGTAAACATTAACCGAAATTTGAGCTTCGCATTTGAGTTTGCTTAATGAGCTTGCAAAGAAGGAAATAGAAAAAAATTTAAATCAAATGGTAAATGGCATTTTCCTTGGAAAAGTAAATGTGAAATACTTGAAAAATTAAATATGCGAGTATACGACCAACTTAGAGGTCATGTCGTCCCGAAAATTAAATATGCGAGTACACAAAAATTAAATATACAATACATGACCAATTAAAGGGCGACTTGCCCTAAAAATTAAATATGCATTACATAACCAAATTAGAGGGAAACCTACCTTGAAAATTAAATATGCAATGATTGCTAAAAAACTCGTTTAAAATGATGAATGGGGTTGGCAAACCCGCCAAAAATGAGAAGATCATTAGACAACTCTACTTGAATGGTACACCGAAATTTGGCAACCTTGCCTAGAAAGATTGGTAGGTATCCCTATCTAAGCGATTGATCAAGTAGGCAATCCTACCCGAAAATGAAATGATCGTTAGACAATCTTACCTAGAATGATAAACTAAATTAGGCAACCTTGCTCGAAAAATGAGAAGATCAATTAAGCAACCCTACCTAAACGATGAACTAAATAGGCGACCATGTCCGAAAATGAGAAGATCGTTAGGTAATGCTACCTAAACGATGTATAAATTAGCAACCCTACCTAGAAAAGAGCATTAGGTAACCCTACCTAAGTGATAAACCGAATTTAGTAACCTTGTCCGAAAAATAAGCGTTTGGTAACCTTATCTAAACGATTGACTAAATAGGCAACTCTACTTAAAAATCAAATGATTGTTAGGCAACCTTGCATAGAGTGATAAACTAAATTAGGCAACCTTACCCGAAAAATGAAGACAACCTTGTATAAATGATGGACTAAATAGGTAACCTCCTAGGATAATGAGAAGATCATTAGGCAATCATACCCGAATGATGAACCAACTAGGCAACCTTACCCGAAAATGAGATAATCGTTAGATAAACCTACATAAACTATGAATTAAATTAGGCAACCTTACCTAAAAAAAGAGAATGATTGTTATGTCTTTTTATTTGAGTCGATGTCCTTGAAATGTATCAATAAGGTTGATAACAATGATTAGTTCCTTACTTGAGAGAAACATAGGTCGCCCTACCTTGTTAGCACTCAACTCTCCCCTTGGTACCTTAATCTAAACTTGTGTAATAGATCTTATCTTATAGTATTGTCAAAATTTTCTTACCCCTCGAGCCTAGATCACTATTCATTATGAACATGAGTCTTTTTTACTTTCTCAAACCAACCGAAATAGATGGTCTTTTCGAACATCGAAGGTGATAACCCACCACCTATTATGATCCACCTTTATGAGACAATGCCCAACAAATCCGATTGCTTGCTAAGCTCTAACCGAGTTGAAATCCTCTCTTAAGACTCGCTCTTTGCCCCTTAACTTGATGGTCTTGACTACTTTGATTTATGCTTAAAAGTTGTTCCTCTAGTTAGCATGATGCTATTGTTTGACCAATTTGTTGAAGTCAATTTTAGTTGCTAGGCCTTTGGTCTTGCCCCATATTTATTCAATTTTATGGATTACAATTCAAGAATGGGTCACTAGATGCTCCCAAGTACTGGTCGAGATCAAATATATACCATTCTCTTGGCACAATCACTCGTTTATGTTTAGGTGTTCGTCTTTTAATGTTTGCATCACAATTTACAAATTAGTCTTGAAATTTTTATCATCTTTTGAGAAAGATGATTGAATAGACACTTGGTTTTCATGGAATAAGCCATATACTTGAATGACTCTCTCAAAACAATTCGGATTATTTGAATGAAATGTAGAGATATTCGATAAAAGTATTTTCATTCATGAAGATGTTCAAGTTGAGTGATCAAGAAGTCAAAACATGACATTCAAATGCTATCATATAATTTCCTTAAGAAGGTTAGGCTAAGCAATCAAAAAGGTGTTTATATTATGAAAAATTTGTATAAAAGTTGGCATTTTATGCGTTTAAGGGTAATTGGTTCATGATAAGTCCATTTTAGGTAAATGAAAGAGGTTTGAGTAGAAAGTATTTTGAAAAATTGGTTTTGAAGGATAATATTTCTTGAGAATATCTTGATTCTATTTATTTTATCCCAATTTAGTTGATGAAGACTTAAGATTCGATGTCATAAAGGATGATAAATAGCACACCGATTGATTGTATTTTCTTGTTTTTCTTCATCTTTTTTTTTTTTTAGAATCTAACAACCTAAACAAAATGTATTTGATTAGAAAGAACTTCTAAAAGCATGTAACATAGGCTATGGCTCGATGAAGACTAATGATTCTATTTATTTTACCCCAATTTAGTTGATGAAGACTCATGATTTGATGTCATAAAGGATGACAAATAGCACATCAATTGATTGTATTTTCTTGTTTTTCTCCATCTTTTTTTTTAGATTCCAACAACCTAAGCAAACCGTATTTGATCGGAAAGAACTTGTAAAAGCATGTAACGTAGGCTATGGCTTGGGCTTATGAAAAAAAAGATATAGAGGCTCAAAAGTGTTTTAAGGATTTCATGATATAGGATCACTTTGTTGTCCATAAAAATCTCTTTGGGAAATGCCACTTGGACTTTGTCACTTTAGTTGTTAGTTAGGTTGTTATATCATGTTGATATCCATGAATGTTTTTTAAGGCTTGCCACAAGGACTTTGTCATTTTGACCATTGACTTTGTTTTATAGCCTCAAGCCTTAACTCTCTTTGTTTGTTTGTTTGAATTCTAACTCCCATCTTGACTTGTAATTTTTACATTAGGAAAATCTTTTTCTTTGGTTTTCCTTTTTTTATCTCTATCTTTTTTTTCATATTCTTTTTTCTTTAAGGATCATTGATGGGATTCTTTTGATAAAATTTTTTGAGATTTTCATCGACCATTCATGGACTGTACATTTTTCCATCAATGTGAGAGGTGATCCTAATCCGGGTTATCGTGAAAGAAATCATCAAGCTCAAAGTGGGATAAAAAGGGATAAAATAATAATTTATGAGATATATGAAAGATGACCTTTCCTCATCTCATTGATTGATTTGCCTCTCGCCATTAACCATTAATATCTTTTGAACGATGATGATTAATTTAGAGCACCTTGAAAATAAGAAATGATAATTGTTATTTGAGATAATGAATTGAAGATATACCATTCATCATTATTTAAGGCACCAATCATTGAGTCTTTCTTTTGGGCTTCATAATGTTTTTTTAAGCAAAACTTTTTCTTTAAGGATTCGGTTTGGGAAAGGATAAATAATTTTTTTTTTGGTTTCTCTTTTTTTTTAATAAAAAATGGAGGAATTAGGGGAAAAAATGACGTATCTTTGATTTCCATAGTGAAGGATTGTCTCTAGCATCTATCCATCATGCTTTGAAATTTGATCAATCTTTGTAATGCGAGTTTTTTTTAATGAATGCTGCTATTATATTTTCAAGTGAGAAAATTGTGACGTCAAATAGTACTTTGAAATGAACATCTTTTGATTTTAGATAAGACAATATGAAATTACGAGTAGAAAACAAAAATGTTCTTTCATTTAAGGATACAACTCAATTTATGCATAACTAAAAATATTTTAAGAATAGTATTTAGAATTCAAAAACTCGAAAGATGACATTTGTAAATCATGAGCATACATCCTCACTATATCTTTCAAGCTCACCCAGTCTCTTCATCTCTTATATTAGAAACTCGTATGATTTGGAAGTGGGTTCATGTTTTCGTTAGGATTATGTAGACCACTCATCAAGCCGATCCAATCGTACTTGATTAAGTCCAACTCGCTTCTTCTTAAAAATAGCACAATCATTAATCTTATACCCATTAGCATAAGAATGATATTCATATCTCTTATCTTACTTATACCATAGAGGGTAAGGAGGGCGCATTGGGTTAGTATAGATTAAAGTGACTTGCCCAATGTTTATCAAGTGTTCAAACATTTCACCTAGTGAGAAAGGAAAAGTTGGTAGTTGTTCGAGCTCTTTTTTGTGATCTTAGTTGTTTTGGTGGTAATAGTTGTGTGGTATTTATGAGTTGTTAAAAGTTGATGGATTTTGAAAATGCATAGTAGCTTGAGGGAGTTGATTTGCTCAATAGGGTTAGTAAGACACATAATATGGATTTAGTTGATTTGGAAAGCGTGTTTGGTTCGTAAAGTTCATTGGACTCGGGGTGTATTATGTAAATAAAGGTCTCTAGGGGTTACTAGGATCACCATGATTTCTATGTTTTTCTCGATTACTCCTTCGATTCTTGGATTGATAAGATTCGGCCTCAACTTGGTGTATCTCAATATCTGCCGTCTTAGTAACACTACTCTTTTTCTTTTCAAGACCATTAGGAATCTTTCTAGCTTTGATATCTTATTCTATCCTCTCGACTATGATAACCATATAAGTAAAATTAAAGGAAGAGTTTTCAATCAAATACTCAAAATACGTTATCTTAAAATTATTTGAGAAAACGAGTGATCAACTCCTATTCGGTAGTGCTAGTTAAATGCGGGTTGCCATCTCACGTCACTTATTAGTATATTCTTTGATGGTTTCTTTTATGCCTTTTTTCATGTTTTATAGATCGGATCTGTTTGAGGCTACCTCCATATTAAATTTGTATTGCTTGATGAATGCATCAACCAAATCCTTTTATTTTTTGATTTTGACTCCTTCTAGATTGATATACTAACTTAAGGTAAATCCTTCTAGGCTTTTATGGAAGAAGTGTATTAGTATCTTTTCATTGTATATAACTTCAGCCATCTTATTGCAATAGACCCTTAGATGGGTCATGGGACACTAATACCGATGTACTTAGTGAATTCCGATATCTTTAACTTTTTTGAAATCACCATGTCAGCTACTAAGCATATCTTAATGACTCTTACAGTGGTTATAAACATCGACCCATTCAATAGTCCTCGGTTATTCTTCAATAGCCATTAGCTTATTCGGACTTGGACCTTCGACTGCCTTATAACCATAAGTCTTTTCTCATATAGGATCCATCGCCGATGTAGGTGGCATTTGTGGGACTTGTGGGTCCATTGGATATGCGTCAACAAGATATGAGGTTTTAATATGGAAATTCAATTGATTGGTTATTGGTATGTTGGATGGCCCAAGTTAATTAGGTAATAGAATTGTATATGGTGTCTTAGGTTGTATCTCGCTCTCGATTTGAGCTACTTCGCCTACTTAGTAGCACCTATTCGAATAGGGCTTTTAGTAGAGCCATGTCCTCTCTCAAAGAATTAAAATCTTATTGATGAATTTGGTCTTGTCGTACTCTTTCTTCGATCTCCATTTGGTAAGTCTTGAGTCCGGTGTTATGGATGCACGAGAGGGATTGAGCTTTGACGGAGCGACCTATATTTCAAAATCTTAAAAAACTCAAGGAACATATGTACAATGAATATACAATATACATACATGATTTGAACCGAGTTAGATACTTTTATTTGTTTGATAGCCTCTAAGAGTCAAGGATTAGAATAAATATCATTTGAAAATGATTCGTGCCTTAATCAAGTCAACCTTAGTGGATAGGATCTAGTTTTTTTTTTTTATGGTTTTGAAAAAGCTCACGTAGTCTTGAAGTCTTTTCAAGTTTTTAGACTCGTCTAAATTACCAATAAGGCAATTCGGCCTTTAACCATATGCATCGAAGGTAGGGGAAGGTTACTCCATCATTTCTTATGCATATGGTGAATTTCAATTCAAAGAAGAGTTTAGAAGAGCATCAATAGATTTTCATCATACTTAACTCCAAATCTCTCTATTTAAAAGCTAGTAGGGTTTCAAGTCGAGTCTAGAGCTTTTGCAGTTTTCCTTGTGGTACACAATTCAAGATAAGCATCTAACCTAGTTCAAAATAAATTAAATATGTACACAAATTAAAAAAAATTAAATTACAAAAACTTAAATACATAAAATAATACAAGAAAATAAATGACTTAAAAAATAAACACATATAAAATAAATAGCACAAGTAAATAAAGGAAATAAATTTACAAGGATTAAACTTATGGTCTAACTCTAAATCCTTAGTGGAGTTACCGATCCGTTGATACTCAACATCGGATGAGACTCTCGAGAAAAAAATATCTTTAAAGATTTATTTATTTACTGAATTATATAAAAGTTTGGAGTCATCACTTACTATTGAAGGAACTAAGAACATTAAATAGGCACTCGATTCAAGATTCTATAGTAAGGAATTGATTATTCTTTTGGAAAGATATTTAATCACCCAAAAGTGTCTTTTCCGAAGAAAGGTACCATGTTTAGTTTAGTCCTAACACGATAAAAAAATTGAGTTTAGCGACGGAATATTTCGTCGCTCAACGCTACAATTTCGTCGCTAATTGTGAATAGCGACATACCATAGCTGGTTGCTAAATTTTAGCGACGAAATACTCAATTCGTCACTAAATTTAGTGATAAATAATCCATCGCTAAACCCAAAAAAATCCATCGCTAATCTTGTCATAGGATGGCTCTTTTTTTCATAGCTAATTTGGAAAATAAATCCATCACTAATCCATCGCTAATTTTAAAAATAAATCCGTTGCTAATTTCCATCGCTATTCTAAAAAATGAAATTGTCACCAATCCGTCGCTATTTTGAAAAACAACTTGTTCACAATTCTTTCTCTTTTGTTGACATTTTTAGAAATTATATTATATTATTAATATGATATTTAATAATTAAAATTAATAATAAAAAATCATAAGTAATCATGTATATATGAAAAATAAAATAATATTAACAAAATCATTATAGAATAGATTTCATAAAAAAACAACAAAACAAACAAAATGATCGAATATTATATCACTCATCCTACTCGTCTAATCCCATATCCTCATCCTCATACCGTGTTGAGTGCTCAACTGGAAGATCGACTAGTGGCTGAACTAGAGGCCGAGTGGAAAGACCAAGACATACTAAATGATCAAAGGATCTATAGACAACCTAGATGTTCATGCCACTCGCATTAGTAAGGATGCCATCAAATTGTATTGAGACTTCATGCTACAAATAGTCTCCTTTTGCTCTAAAATCTAGCTTTTTAGCTTGATCACCTCTTCCTTCGTAGCCTCGTAGTCCATCGAAGCTATTTGCTAGCCGGATTGATCATGTATTGTGACATCGCGAGGAGGAGCTTCTACCACTCGACCGAGACATATAATGGATCGACCGTGTGCCAATCTCATAAAATCTTTTCTTTTTCTCCCCGACAGACTTACGGGTATATGGCATTCCGTTCTACTTCGGCTCTAAGATTCCCGCCTCCCTTTGAGCATCAACTTCCCATTGATTAGTTGCTCCACATGGTCTTGCGTTATGAAAATAATAATATCATTGTTACGAGTATTAAAATAAATTTGAGAATAAATGTTCACATTTAATATTTGAAATTGAAAAATACTAACCTATTTCCGTTGGGAGCGCATATCAACGAATGAACTATCATATTTCTTGTGAGTCCTCCGGAACAACCGAAAACTCATTGATTGATGTCCTAATTCTATTGCCTAAAAAAAAACCATTATAGAGAATATGACAAGTCCCAAATTAAAATGTTCCGAAATAAGAAAATAATAATAAATAAGTGTAATTTATCAAGCGAGGTGCATTCTCTCGTGAAGATATTGAGCCCCCGTGTGTCCGGAAGGACCCGAACTAGGACCATCGATCTCCGACAATCGGTTCCATAATGCTTGCTCTTAACGAGCAACATGATCGAGTTTCTCGAAATCAACTTGCCACACATCCCATGCCTTCGACTCATATATTGAGGTCACTCATCCATCAAACTAATCTTGTATACGAAGTTAGCATAGCGTTTCCTAGCGACACGCTCCCATGCCCCTCTAACAAGTGCATCGATGTCCACATCCCATTAAAAAAATATCTCGCATAAGAAAAAAAAATTATATAACCTATTTGATGAGAAATTTTTTTGTGTAATTATAAAGAAAATTATAAATATGTTACCTTAAATTCACTAAAGTAGAAGTCTTTACCGACGTCGGGACATCCTTCCATGACGATCCTTTGTTGTACACTCGTTCCTTAAAAATCTCATAGATCTTCATAGAATAATCTCCGTTATCCGAAGTCAATCTATCAAGCAAACAACAAAATGATGAAACAAATATTTTAAATACGGTAATTATTGAAATTACATATTGAAAAAAAATAAATACATACGAATCCGTAATTAACAAAAATAATATGCTCGCTGATCGGATAAGTTGTGAGAACTCTCCGGAGTGTTAGACATGTGTGCGGAGGGGCCACTCTCGAAGGTCGACGATGGAACCTCGAGTGCCGATATAAGAACACCTATGGATGTAGGTGTGCTATCTCCATGACTACGGGAGCTCGTTGGATCCGTAAAAAATCCTATCGTTGGAGACCTACGACCGATATTGGTAGGGGATCATAACGGATCGTTCTCCGACGAGTGATACTCGTCCATGATTATTGAAATGTGATTCGATAGTGCCTTCGGAAGGACGACGCAAATCATGATTACCATGAGTCATTGCTATATGATCTAACATTAAACAAAAAAACAAAATACAACAAATATATTGTTAGAGTCTATTCATGGGTAAATAAATCAAAATACATCATTTGTTATGGATATAAAACAATCAAAATATATAACGAATATTTAGTGAAGGTAGAAAAACCAAAATTAATAAATTAATAAAGAGAAAAAATTAAATAATTTTTTATTAATACAACAAATGAAATATAAATTTAATTCAAACCATTGTAATAATTTTTTAAGTTATCATCCGAAACATTGTCACGGTCATTTTCTTCATCGACCACACCTACTTTTATATCTATAAATGATCCATTTGGATCATTCAACAAGTGACGTCCTCGATTTCGTCTTTCAATTCATGTCAAATTTTTGGATCATCCTGCTGAAATGGTTCAACATTTTGTTCTACGGTAGTCGATGATTCAAGAAAGTCAAACATAGACCTAGCTTTGATCTTACACATAGCTCACCAATCTCGATTGTCGCATCTTAAGCTAGGGTACTCCAAATAATACACTTGAGTCGACTGTGATGCTAGGACAAATGGTTCATAATTGTTTAAGGTTCTTTTACGGTTAACATTCACAAGTTTGTAGTGTGGATGAACCCTTGTCCCTTGTGGTGTGGGATTGAACCAATCACATTTGAACAATACTATTCTCTTGATTGGTAATGCGGGATACTCTACTTCAATAATTTTTGTTAGCATCCCATGATAGTCACTCTCAGTCGAGTTATAATTGCTTCCTCTAATGAATACACCACTATTGAAAGATCAAATTTTTGAAGATCCCTCAAGTGTGCAGTAACCTATAACCATTAACAAAATAATTGTTGTACAATCCGACAGCTTAGCAATGGGCCTTGTACGAGATCTTTCAAGAGCTAGTCTTTCATGTAAATTGCTTATGCATTTTGTGTTTGTAAGTTAAACATAAAATTATCTCTAAGTTTAGTTATCTTTCTATTAATGCTATCAACAAACTAAACATATAAAATGATCATACTTACATACCGATTAAACCAAGAGGCAAACTCATTTTCAATTAGAGCATCGACTTCATTCTCATACATAAACAGATTGTTCTATTACATTTCGATAAGAAATCCACTTAAGACAAGAGAATTATTAAGAAACGTGAGTTATTCTCTACTATCTTCCTAATATTAATTATTAAATATAATAAATAGGTTAAACTCACTCAATGTAAGGTTTGACTTCTTCACAATTCAACAATATATATTGGTGGGTCGCTTTGTGTTTTAGTTGTGTCAATTTTCTTATTTTGTATCGACCAATTGATCGACTTGGTTGTTTGAATATGGATAACATCCTTTCAATGGGGTTTTCTTTTTCATTGTAAAATTCAAAATTACGAGGCACTTTTCAATGCCTTGTATGCACATTAGGCTCAAAATAATATGAGTAAAATATAAGGCTTTTTCGATAAAATATGCATTGCATATTGATCTTTCCACTTTAGCTTTATTCTTAGCATTATTTTTTAGCTTTCACGGATAGCTATAAATATGAATAATTTTAAAATTTGAAAGTAAGAAATTTATTTAATTTTACTTTTGAATTAAATATCAATACCTTTTAAATAGATACATCCATCGATATTGCACATGTCCCACAATAGATGCCTCATATGGAAGAGGAATTGGAAGATGTTCCATGGAGTGAAAAAAGTCGGGTGGAAATATAAGTTCTAGTTTGCATAAAATTATGGGTATCTCATCATTAAGTCGTAACATATCCCGTTGCTTTATAACTATAGAAGTCAATTGCTTGAAAAATAAACTCAACTCTATAAGTGATTGCCAAATATTTTTTGATAAAAACTCCCGAAAGGCAATTAGAAGTAAGCGTTGCATGAAGACGTGACGATCGTGACTTTTCATCTCATAAAGTTTGTCATGCTGCATATCAACACATCTAGCTAGATTGGATACATATCCATCGGAGAACCCGAGTTGTTTTATCCATTCAAGCAATCTTCTTTTTTGTTGTTTCGATAGAGTAAATGCAGCTTTAGGATACTTTCTAGACGCATCATCCTTTGTTAATTTTGGCCTTTTACAAAAGAGTTTTAAGTCTTTCCTAGAGTTGGCATTATCTTTAGTTTTTCTTGACACATTCATGATTGTGTTAAAAAAATTATCAAACACATTTTTCTCAATATACATGACATCTAAATTATGCCGAATGAGATTTGTACTTCGATAAGGCAAATCCTAAAAAATACTTCGCTTCCTCCATCTAGACATCCGAGAGATTCTACTATTATGATCATCCGCACCATCTTTTATCACCTTTCATAACCCCCACTCGCTTGACCGGATGTAACATCTCCGTTCTAGATCGAATTAGAGGAGGACCCGATTTAAAAACTTTATTGGTAGTGAATGCTTTCTTGTTTCTTCTATATGGATGATTATGAGGAAGAAAATTTCTATGGTTGTCCAACCAGGAGGTCTTCTTCCATTTGGAAGGGAGAAAGCATCCGAATATTTCATACGAGTAAGAAAAAGCTTGTTTTCCAATAGTACTCTAACCGGATAGCATTGAATATATAGGAAAGTCACCGATAGTCCACATAACTATATCTCTTAATAAAAAATTCGCTTACGGTACACATCATAGGTCACTACACCCACCTCCCATAATTGGATAAGCTCGGATATGAAAGGTCGTAAGTAAACATCCAACTTATATTTTGGATTTGTTGGATCCGAAACAATCACCGTTAGGAACATATATTTCTCCTTTATACACATCTATGGTGAAAAATTATATGGAGTCACAATGATCGACTACGAGGCATATTGCGCATTGGATTGACCAAATGGTTGAAACCCATTAGTACACACTCTTAAGCGGACGTTCCTTATTTTAGCTATAAAAGAAAGATTAATCCGATTGAAACTTTGCCATGTAATTGAATTAGAAGGATGATGCATTACTTCTACATCATCTTCCTTATGTTTAGCATGCCATGTCATGTGCTCAACTCGTTGCATTCGATGCATACAATCATTACGGACGTGGGGTTAAAGGAAAGTAGTATATTTTCTTATTTGGAATAATTTTTCCTTTTCCCGATCCTCGACGAGAACTTCAATATTGAGAATGTTGACAAAATCTACATTTATCTAATTCATTATCTTCCTTCCAATAAATCATGCACTCGTTATAACAACAATGAATTTTTTCCACCAATAAACCCATCCCTATAACCAGCTTCTTTGTTTCATAAAAATTATTTGTCATATAGTTATCAACCGGCATCAACTCCTTAATCATCTCACATAACTTATTGAAACACTTTTGTGGAAAATGATATTCGGCTTTTAGGTTAAGCATTCGAGCACTGCCGACAATTGCGAATGTTCATAACAACTAGAACAAATCTCTTTACATGATACATTCAACATATAATAAAAGTGTTGGTCGCTAGGATTAGAAACCTCCTCCGTGTTAGATGGATCAAAGAATGGACCGATCGCATCCATTACCATACTTTGATATGGGTTTTGGATCTCACTAGAACTACCTTTGCCTATTTAATAATTTCCTAAAACATACCGACTCCTAGAATTTTTAGATGTCATATAAGCTTCAAATTCACCATGATGCACCCAATTATAATATCATGGCACAAAACCTTTATGTCATAAATGATATTTGATCGTGTCAATCTCTTCATAATTTTGATTTCGACACTTATTGAAAGTACAAGGACATTTAATTTTGGTTCCGTCCATATATTTAGGGTGCTCAATAGCAAAAGCTAAAAATTATTCTACTCCTCTGAAAATTTCATCATTTAACAATATGTTAACTTATCTAAAATTCATCAATTCTCGATCGTGTCTCATTTTTTAAATTATCGCAAAAATAACAGAACCATTGCAAACAATTACTTGGCATCATTCCGAATTATTTTAAACAAATATTAAACACATATATTAGTTGTATAATTATCTCTAATTAGTTATGAATTTTGTTGAAGAATTTTACTTCCTATTTAAATAATTATTTAAAGAATGATTACTTTTTTTTAATAAATACTTAATTTGTTAATATTCAATTATTTTTTGTGTAATGTTTTTTAATATTTTGTACCTTAGGTTTAATATATAATAACGTTAACATAACCTAAACAAAACAATTAACCTAATTTAAACTACCTTAGGTAATTTAAGGTAATTACATTATCATTTTCACTTAAAATACATGAAATTTTATACTTTTTGAACCAAAATACGTTAAATTACATTATCACCTAAATAATTTATGAAAATATTCAACTAAAATATTTATTTAATTCTACTAATTAATAAAATATTTATAAATTTTTAACATTTTTAAAGTAATTTAAGGTAATTAAATTATCATTTTCACTTAAAATACATGAAATTCTATACTTTTTGAATCAAAAAACGTTAAATTACATTATCAACTAAATAATTTATGAAAACATGCAACTAAAATATTTATTTAATTCTATTAATTAATAAAATATTTATCATTTTTTAACATTTTTAAATTAATTTAAAGTAATTACATTATCATTTTCACTTAAAATACATGAAATTTTATATTTTTTAAACCTAAAAACATTAAATTACATTATCACCTAAATAATTTTTTAAAATATTCAACTAAAATATTTATTTAATTCTATTAATTAATGAAACATTTATAAAATTTTAACATTTATTTTAATTTTTTAATTATATTTTTATTCAATTGTTTTCCGAACCGATCAAATCATTATACATGTTATCTTATTTCAATTTTAATAATTGAACTAATAAAATTACTTATAAAATTTACATTCGAAATGACTAAACTATGTAAAAAATTATATAATTTCAACCAAATTTAACTAAACTACATAAAAAATAATACAATTTCAAAATTAAGTTTAAACAAACAACTAACCAAATTAACCTATAACACTCGAAAACAAATAAATATATAATTAATTCAATTAACTATACTAACAATTTAAAATTAAATAATTAAATTTTAATCTAACAACTCAAAATTAACAAAATTTAAATTTTTAAGCTTTACGTTAACATACAAATTAACCTAATAATTAAAATAACAACAAAATAAAACTTAGTAAAACAAATCTAATAGTTATAAAAATAAATAACAAGTAACAAATTTAAACTAATAAATGAAAAAATTTAACTAAAAATATATAACATTTATCTAACTTAAAAAAATATAAAAGTTAGAAAGAAAAAGTTTTACCCGATAGATCAAGGATATAAAACACATATCTAATCCGATTTTGAGGGAGAAAAGATACCCCTTACTTTGTTAAATGCTTTTAAAAAAGATTTAGTGGCGTGGGGCGATATGGGTGGTTCTTTTTTTGGTCGACGTCGGAAGGGGAGGTGTGGTGGAGGTGAGGGAAACAAATGTAGAAGAAGTAAAGGGTGGTATATAAAGGTAAAACAGACGATAGACCCGAATCGTCGCTATTTTGCCACTATTTTGGGAGGAAATTTCCTCAAAATAGTGATAGACTAGCCGATCCATCACTAACATTCGGAGGGGGAATTTCCCCTCGAGAGCTCGCCCATCGCTAATCATCCCAAATAATGATGATTTTAGTGACGGACTAAATTTTATCGCTAATTTTTTTATTTAGCAATCGAAGTTCCATCGCTAATACGCCATTGATTTTGATGCTTTCTTTTTCGTGCCTTATTTAGCGATGGATGTTTAACCATCGCTAAGTATCCATCAATAAGCCATCGTAAAAAATATTATTTTATAATCCGTCGCTAATCTGTCACTAAATAGTGATGAAATACAATTCATCACTCATTCATATTTTTCTCGGTAGTGTAAATTTATCTACTAAAGTATTTTATTTTTGCCAAATCATTTTTCGATTTTGAAAGTCCAATTTTTCAAGTCCTTTAATTCAATCCAAATTAAGCTTTTTATTTTTGAGCATGACATCATATTGAAACGATCATTGGACCTCTTCATCGAGAGATACGTCCATTAAAATATCGAATCCACTTTTGAGTCTCGACACAATCTGGGCATCGAAGAACATCTTCTTTGTTAAAAATGATTAGCTAACAAGTAGTCCCTATCGGATGGAAGACTTTGTTAAAAATTTTATGATTTTTTTTATTTTTTTCTTTCATCATTTTTTTATTTTTTTTATTTGATGGAAGATCGTCATTAGTCCCTAAAGAATCGGGAGACTTGACAATCCTCCCTCTATTACTTACTAAGCCTAATTTGTAGACAAATAAATTAAAGCTACACTAATTAAATAAATGAAAAAAATTTCAAATACCGAAATCTAAATTAATAACAAGCATGAATAAAATAAATTCAAGATTAAAATTATATAAATTAAAATAATTGCGTATAATTAAAATATTAAATTTTAAGTTAATATAAACTAACAAACATGCATAAAACTAATTCAAAATTAAAATTACATTAATTAAAATAATTAAAGACAATTCAACATCTAAATTAAATATGAAACAACAACATACATAAAAATAAAGACATATTTTTTTTACTCTTCCTTTTTCTCTTTTATTTATTTATTATTTTTTTTGAAGGGTTCGGGTTGATTGTCCAATCCAACCCAAAATTTTTATTTTGGGAGCTGGACTAGGCCGAGATTACCTAATCCAGCCACACACACGGGTTGGGCTTAGGCCAACGTACGTACACTTCTTAATTCCCATTTTGACCAAAAATTGGATCAAAGACCCCTTTTCTTATTGTTTCCTTTTTCTCCCCCGTTTTCTCTCTTCCTTTTTTTTCTTCTTCCTTCTTCTTCCTCGAATCCGACCTCCATAGACGAACCATAACTAGTTCCTCCGCCTATTTCTTCCTCTCCCCTTTCTTTTTCTTCCTTTCTTTTTCTCCTCCTTTTTCGAATCCCTCCCTCGTTCTCTTCTCTTTCTTTCTTCTTTTGCTTCCCCTTGAAACTCCCATGGATGAACTAGAATGGTTTCGTCCATACTCCTCCTTTTTCTTTCCTTCTTTCCTCTTCCATTTATTATCTTCCTTCTCCAATCAAAAACCCCCAAATCAATTTCTCAAAATTATTTCCAATTTTGGCCGAACCCTAACTTTTTAATTTTTCAAAATTGCCTTTCAATTGGTCCAATTGACTTGATTTCAAAATTACCTTTCTAATTTCTCTTGAAATCAAGTAAATTCAAATCCTTTAGGACTCAATTTTTGATAAACCCGCAATTCAATTTTTTTTTGAAAAAAATCGGAGACCCTAATTTTAATGGAAATCAATTCATCTTTGAATTGGGGTTTAAACCCTAAATTGAAACTTTAATTGACTTTAATTAAGTTTAATTCGTGTTTTCTAACCCCATTTCAAACCAATTTAAAAAACCCCCAAATGACAAGTCAAAAATCAAAATTCAAAGCAAAATTAGATTGATTAACTAAGAGAATGAATGTGAGCATGAGTGTGGATTGATGCTTCAAAATGTAAATTCTCTTTCTCTCTTTTTTTATATTATTTTTTGGTTGTTATTATCGACCTTTGTTTTGAGTTTTTCTTTCATTTTTTTGAACTCCTAATCTCTCCGACTCTAACCACTTACTCGTTCGTATTTTACTCGCTATTTATATCTATACTCGGTGTTGGTTCTCCACCATGATGGTGTGAGATTTTTTTTCTTTGCAAGATAATGGTGTGAGAATTGATGGAACCGTGGTCGTAGAGTCGTGTAGGAGGTGCCTGCAGGAGTTGTAGTAGTAGGGGTGGCAATTACAGGACAAGGTAAGATTGAACATGGTGAGTTTGTGGGCTATAGAAATTATTGACCTAGAGAGGAGGTTATCGGCTATCGAGGAGATGGTTGCAGTAGGGAGAGGTTGCAAGTGGTGAAGATTGTGGGTTATAAAGGAGGATGGAATTGTTAACTTGCATGAGAGGAAGTTGTGGGCTGCAAATTACGAGTAGTAAGGGTGCTAGGTAGGTTCTAGAGTGGTCGTGTAGTGGGGGTGGAAAAGCTTGTGTAGAAGGTAATTCAAGAACTTGCAAGGATGAGGGTTCGCTGGAATTGTCCAGTGGGTTTGGCAAGTAATTGTTGGAAAATTATATAAGAGATGAAAACGAACCGTCCCTCCATCTTTTTTTCTTTTTTTTTCTCTTGTATTTTTTTTTTGTATTTTTATTCCTTTGTAATTATACTAAATTCTAAGTAAATGAAAGAAAATATTTTTTTATTTTTTTTGTTTTAATTTTATGTAAAGCAAACATGAACCTATATAATAAAAAGAAATACTAAAGAAACTAAAATAAAAGAAAAATTTGTAAAAATTTAGGGTATAACACTGCCAATCATGTCTCGCAATAGATATTTTGCATGAAATAGAAAATTAAGTGTTGAAGAAAGTACGAAATACGATTTAGTAGAGTGTAATAACAAGTATATCTTGAGTTTGTGGTTAGAAGAAACAAAGTATATTTTGGGATCTTTCTTATTGGAGTTTCAATCTAATTTAGCACAATTCGGATGTGATTCACATTGAAAAAAATATCTTCGATAATGTGTTTAATATAGTTATAAGTGTGGAGAAAAAACCAAAGACAATGTAAAATCTAGAAAAGACTTAAAACTTTATTATCGACGACCAAAATTAGAAAGAGATGAAGACTCTAGAAAATACCCTAAAACGTGTTACACCTCAAATGAAAAATAAAAAATACAAATGATTGAATGGATTAAACAATTTAGGTTTCTCGACGGATATGTATCGAACTTGGCTAGGTGCGATATATGAACAACCTTAGATTGCATGGCATGAAAAGTCATAACTATCATATGTTTATGAAGAGATTAATATCAATCGCATTTTGTGACCTATTACTTGAAATATTTGGCAAACACTAACCGAGTTGAGCTTATTCTTTAAGGAATTAACTTCTACTATCATTAAGGTTTAAGTTATGAATCGTATTGAGATAGAGGTACCTTTAATTTTGTGCAAACTTTTAGTGCATATTTCCATAAAAAATTTTCAACTCATTGGAACATCTTTTAGTGCACTTGGCATATAAAGCAAAAATTGCAATATTAGTACAATATCGATGGATGTATCCATTTGAAAGGTAAATATATTAATTTTAAATCCTTGATTAATTTTTCTAAAATAACATAGGTACATAATGTAGGTATCTTCGAAAACTAAAAAAAAAAAGAGTTAAAGGGTCAATATACATCGTATATTTGGTTAAAGAAGTGTTAAGATTCTATTCATATTACTTCGAGCCTCATATGCATACCAAGCATCGAAAAGTGCCACGTAACTTTAAGTATGCTCGGGAATCAAGTGATGACATTGAAGGAATGCTTGCTATATTCAAATCGAAAGGTTGATCTCTTGATTGAGGAAAATCATATATGTTGAAAGATGAAGAAAAGCTTACATCTCATACCTATATTTTATTGAATTATGATGAAGTGATACCTTACACCGAGTAAGTGCTAAAATTTGTAATATTTTCAATACTGAACTTTATTAATTATCAATTATATATAATAAAGACATTAAAAATATTATAATTATTTTTCCTTTAACACCTATATCATGAGCCAACTTCATCAAAGTAATCCCGACATATTGAAGCACGAGGTTGATGCTTGGCTTGAAAATGATTTTGTATCATGGATTCATCAATATGGGAGTATGATAAATTTTAAATTTATTTTATAATAAAGATGTAATGATGAAATTTCATACTAATAGTAAGTATTAGATTCAAACTTTACAATCAAGTAATTTATCGATACTCGACGTCGGACGGGACTCCCAAAAAAAAATCTAAAAAAATCTTTTAATCTCTTTAGTTTAAGATTTATTTTTATTTACAAAATTATTTTACAGAGTTTGGAGTCGCCATCTAGTATTAAAGGAACTAGGAACCTAAAATGGGCACTAGTTCAGAAATTCTATGGTAAAGAGTTGGTTAAGCTTATGAGAAGATATTTAATCACCCAAAAGCACCCTTTTTTGATAAAGGTACCATGTCTAGTCTAGTCTAGTCCTAAATTCATCTCCTAAAGTTTTTATTTTTACCAAATTATTTTTCAATTTAAAACTCTAATTTTTCAAGTCCTTTATTTCAAGCCAAATTAAGTTTTTTATTTTTGAGCGTGACATCGTATTGAAACGATCGTCGGACCCCTTCGTCGGGAGACAAGTTGGTTTAAACATCGGATCCACTCGTTTAAGTCTCAACACATCCGGTGTGTCGAAGAACACTTGTTTATTAAAATGATTTTTTTTTACTAACAACGAGTCTCTATTAGATGGGAGACTTTGTTAAAGTTTTTATTTACTTATTTTTTTTATTTTTTATTTGTTTATTTTTTTAATCTGTTGTTCTTTTTTATTTATTATTTTTTTGTATTTAGTGGAAGACTCGTCATCGGTCCCTAAAGAATTAGGAGACTTGACAGTCCACCACCATTACTTACTAAACCTAATTATTAAACAAACAAGTTAGAAGTTACACTAATTAAATAAATGAAAGGAAATTCAAATACCGAAATTTAAATTAATAACATGCATAAAATAAATTCAAAATTAAAATTACATTAGTTAAAATAATTACAATAATTAAAATATTAAATTCTAAATTAACATAAACTAACAAACATGCATAAAATAAAATCAAGATTAAATTTACATTAAAAATAATTAAAGACCATTTAACATCTAAATAAGAAAATGGAATAACATGCATAAAAATAAAATTTAAAATTTATTATATATATTTTTGTTTTTTTTTTTTTCGAATTCGAGTCAGGTCGGAATCAATCCACCCCAAAGAAAGGAAAAAAATTTGATTCGGTTGACCGATTCAATTTAGCCTAGCCACAATTGGGTTAGGCGAACCCTTAAAAAAAAGCCAACCCATAAACACTTCCTTTTTTTTCTTCCTAAATTTCGGATCAAAGACCCCCCTTTCCTTTTTTTTTTCCTCCTCTCTTCATCCCGTCTCTCCCTCTTTCTTTTTCTTTCTTGCTTTATTCTTCTTCTTCCTCACTCTCCTCGCCTACTCTCCATGGACGAACCAAACTCGGTTCGTCCCTCCTTCTCTTCCTTTTCCTCTTTCGTTTCTTTCCCTTCTCCGTTTTTTCTTTTCTTCCCTTTCTCTTTTCTCTCTCTTTCCCATCTTTCCCCTTTGTCTCTTTTTCTCCTATGGCCGAGATCGCCATGGATGAACCATTAAAGGTTCATCTATGGCCGGCCACCTAATTTTCTCCCATTCCTTCCTTCCTATTTCCCTTCCTTTCCTCTAGATTGAAAAACCCCCAATCAATTTTCAAAAATCCCTAATTTTTTTTTGGTCGAAACCCTAGGTTTTCAATTTTTTTTTTTTTTCAATTGAGCATAATTGGCTTGATTTCCTTTGAAATCAAGTTAATACACACCTTTATAGACCCAATTTCTTGAAAACCCCCTAATTTAATTTTGTTCAAAAATACTCAAGAACCCTAGGTTTAAATTGAAGCTAGCTCAGCTTCAATTTGGGTTTTAAACCCCAAATTGAGACTCTAATTGACCTCAATTAGACTTAATTAGTGTTTTCCAACCTCAATTTCAAACCAAATTCAAAAAACCCCAAATTCAACTAAGAATTTAAATTCACAAGAAAAACAAAAATTAGGAAATTAAAAAGGGATTACCGGGAGCCGATTTGGGTTTAATTGAAGTGAGATGTAGCTTAGGTTCCGGGTAAATTCGATCTCTCTTTTTATTTTTGGATATTTTTCCCTCTTTCTTCGTCTGTCCAATTTTATTTTCTCTTTTTTTTTTTTTTTGGACTTACCGCCTCCCCTTTTTTTCACTCGTGTTTGCTTATGCATATATATACATGTGCTTGGTTCTTCACCACGATGGTGTGAGATTTTTTTTGTAGGATTGTCAAGTGGCGTGAGGTTGGATGGGACCGTGATTGTGGGCCGTGGCAGTGGTGAGACTCGCTGGGGATTGTGTGATGATAGAGTTGCTAGAATTTGCAGTAGTAGGGTGGCCGGCGAGTAGAAGGTGGTGTCGAGATTGTTGACCATGAAGGGGAGATTAGCAACTGCAAGTCGAGGGAATTAATTACCGATGAAACCGGAATTCAAGGCTGAAATCGGGAGCCAAATTGGTTCCCAATGAAATAGGATTGCGATGAATCGGAATCCAAAACCGGTTCAAGAAGAAGTAGGATGACTAAGAGCCTAGAAACTAGTTCTCAGGCGAGTGGGCGACTAGCCGCCCATTCCTCTATAAACTTTGTAATTTTTTCTTCTTTTGATTTTTTTTGTAATTTTTGCATTTTGGTTCCCGTAAATTATTATTAGGTCAACTTGGTCCCTATGCAATATAATTTGATCCTTGAACTTTGAATGATTCAATTGTATCCCCAATGATTGTAATTATTTTGAATTTAATAAAATTGCATCCCCGAATATTAAATTTACATTATTTTTGTATTTTTTCTTTTTGAAAATTATTAAGTAAAATGAAATAAATAAAAATAACAACACCGATTAAGATAAGAAAATGAAAAAACTTAAAATGAAATAAAAGAAAACAAATAACCAATTAAAAATAAAAATGCCCGAAATTTTGGTTATGACAATTACCCTTCTTTGCAATGCTTACGATTCAAATGTTAACTCGAAATGTAAATTTTAGGTTGAGTTTGTTTAGTGACCTTGAAAAGAAGAAAATATGAGAAAAATAAATTAAAATCTACTAAAATGACTTAGTTGAGGATGGAATGTCATGCAAGAATGCAATGACTTATGAAAAAAGAGTGCAATGACCTTGTTGTTAAGGACAACCTACCCCGAAAATTAAACGTGCGATACATGACTTTATTATCAAACGACGACCTACTCGAAAATTAAATGTGCAATGCAGGAGAATTAACCATGCAAGTACTGCGAAAACTTAAATATGCAATACACGATCAATTTGGAGGGCGGCCAGCTCTAAAAAATTAAATACGCAAGACACAACCAACTTGTAGGGTGGCCAATATTGAAAAATTAAATATGTAGTACATAGCCAAGTTGGAGGGCGGCTAACCCCGAAAAATTGAATATGCATTACATGGTCAACTTGGAGGGCGACCAACCCCGAAAAATTAAATATGCGAGACGCGACCAACTTCGAGGGCGGCCAACCATGAAAATTAAAGATGCATTACGGGGTCAACTTGGAGGGTGACCAACCTTGAAAAATTAAATATGCAAGTACGTAGCTAACCCGGAGGGCGACCAACCCCGAAAATTAAATATGCATTACAGTGGTTAACTTGGAGGGCGACCAACCCCGAAAAATTAAATATACAAGACGTGACCAACTTAGAGGGCGATTAACCCTAAAAATTAAATATGCATTAGAGGATTAACTTGGAAGGCGACCAACTCGAAAAATTAAAAATATGCATTACATAGTCAACTTGGAGGGTGGCCAACCCCGAAAAATTAAATATGCATTAATTGCTAGGCAATTTTACCCGGAATGATGATTTGAGTTGATTGACCTTACCTAAAGTGGAACCGGTCATTTGATGTTGGGTTCCGTGCTTGGAGGGTGGTCCGTTATAAGGTGACCATGCCCGAGAGGATTTGAGAGAAATTTTGAATTGTCGTGTCCTTGGTAGTTCGTTACTTAGGACTTGTCACAGCCTTTTCTTCTTTTTCTTAGAGTTGCGAGTGTACTCGAAACAAAACTTAACATGATGATTAGTCGAGGTACCTATAAAAGGCATAGGTCGCTTCGACTCAAATCTCCCTTTCAACTTTTCTTTGTCGCCTATTCGGGTTTCGAAGCTTGTTAGTTGTCCATCATCCGAGCCTTATGACCTTGCCCCTTGATTGATTCTTGTCTTTCTTATGAACTTAGCCTCATCCACTCGTTTAGTTACTTATAGGACTAATTGATCATTTCTATTTTATCGATGATCGTGGCCATTCCCAAGTATAATCGATCGTTGAATGATTGCTCACATTTGATAATGTTGTATCGAGTTCATTTCTTTGCTTTGGTGTCTTTCTTGATAACTTGAGATACCATATGCCTCTCAAAGTGTTTAACAATTTTGCATTTTATGAATTTCTTCTTTCATGGAGAAAGCTATGTAGATTTCATTCGGGGATTTTGATTTTGAGGTTCGAACAAAAACCCACCGACTCTCGTAGACTTGTCATGCAAACGTTACGAGTATGGCTAGTGTGACTTTTGCATTTATGTCCGGATGTGACATTTGAGCAATGATCAAATTATGGGTTTGATGGTAGAAAATATTGCTTGACCTCAAGTATTATCCTTTGGCACCAATCATGATTTTGAAAGGCTTATGTCTCGATTTTGGCTATCCGTTATCAATAAAATTCAATTATTAGGTGCTCGAGAATCCGATACTTGTCCGATTGGTAAATCATTCTCAAGTTAGAAGGGACTTTTGCTGGTACGTAATGCGAGCTAAGGCATGGTTTCCTGAAGAATGGTCAAAACATGCTCAAACGGTGTTTCAAGGTTCCGTTGACTTCGGATCACCTTTTTTTCTTTTTTCTTTTTACTAAGGTGCGATTAGAGGCATGTTCGATTGTGATTATATCCTCCTAACTTATGCTTTTTTTATTTAGGGATTGGTATTTGTAAGTTAAGTCACTCTTTTCTTTAACGTGGTATGAATCGTGTAGTGATTTGGTTCTCTCTCTTTTTCTCGTGTTAGTACATTTTAAAAAGATCATGATTTCATTTCTTTCACGTTCCAAATTTTGGTAGTTACTTCCTCTTTTTCTCTACTTCTTTTTTTTAGGGTTTTTTTTAGCATTGAGTTTTTATGAAGACAAGTAATTTGGGTGACATGCCTCTTAAGTTCTTGTTTTGAACAATCAATTTGCCCCTAGTGTGGGGGGTGATCCTAGCTTGGGTTTCATGAAAAGAATAAAAAGCTCAAAATTGGTCTTCCAAATGATAAATTTTACATTTGAGTATGATAAAATTCCAACAAAGGCCTTTCCTCATTCAATCGACAATAGTATCTAACTCCGAAAAGTTGCATTTTCATTAGCCCCTTTTTATTAGAATAATATTTAGATAGAACCCGTAAATTAAAACACGTGCTATATCATTGTCATGGGTGGTGCCATAGGAGCAATTCAAGACGGGGCCAAATGAAAAAGATTTAGGTTCAATTGTGCTTTGGTTTCATGTTTGTCTATTTCTCCTTTTTAACACATAACCTTTGCATGATGAGTCTCGAGTGCCGACAAGATGTATTCGTTCTTTTTCATCGGGCTTGTCATTTCATTCGTTTGTTATTGTAGACAAAAGTAATGTCGAGCGATTATCCCCGAACTAAAATCTTGGTTGCTTAGTCTAGTCGAAATAATTTTCGTCACATGCAAAATCGTCCAACCAACTTCAAAAAGCATATAGAAACCATGTTCCCTTCGGGTTCATTGGGACCCTTTTTTTTTAGATTTGATTTAGCTTGCTATCTATTAAATAGAATACTCGTTAAAACATCTTAATTAACTTATATGTCATTCATAAACAGGTATTAATAGAGATCATGAGTTGATAGGCGAGGGTTTTTTTTTAGATTGAATAAATAGGGAGATAAAAGAAAATAAAAATGCAAAGCACATGTTTAGCCTAATTTCATTCTTTATTTCAAGAAGAAGAAAATGACACTTCTCAAGCATAGTATTTCTTTACTACATCGAGTTTATAGGTTTGACTATATCATCTCTATCCATACTAGTCAAAAGAACTCGCACCTTCCAAGAATACCTTCCTTACTACATAAGGGCCTTAATATTTGGGTGACCACTTACTTCTATTCTCCCTGGGTATCAATAGAATTTTTCGAAGCACCGGATCTCCCTCACGTAATTCTCTTGATCGAACATTTTTGTTGTATGCATTGGCCACTCTCTTCCGATACATCCATGCATGACAAATAGCCACCAACCTCCTTTTACCGATCATGTTCAACTATTCGTATCTAATTCGAGCCCATTCTACTTCTTCCAACTATGTTTTCATGAGTACCATGAGAGAAAAGATTTCTACTTTCAAAGGCATCACCGCCTCTATCCCATAAACCAAAGAATATGGGCCGGCCTCCGTAGACGTTCTTACGAGTGGTATGATATGCATGTAGAGTATATTAGAGCATTTTATGCCGGTCTCTATATGTAACCACCATTTTTTGTATGATCTTCTTAATATTCTTGTTTGTAGCTTTGACCGCCCCATTCATCTTAGGCCGATATGGTGTCGAGTTTAGGTGGTTAATTTTTCACCGTTTGCATAATTTTGCTATCATCTTTCTATTGAAATTCCGAGCATTGTCGGTAACTATAGTGTCCGACAAATCGTATTGACAAACTAAGTTTCTCTATAAATCGCTGGACCACTTTTTGAGTTACATGAGCATAAGAAGCGACTTCGACCCATTTAGTCAATTGCCACCAAGATGAAACGATGATTATTTCTTGCTTTTGGATTAAGAAGGCCAATGACATCCAATCCCCATATGACAAAAGGCTAAGGAGATACCATATTGTTTAGTGGCGCAGGAGGAGCATTGATATGATGTTCGTAGACTTTACATTTATGACATTTGTGGACATACTCTAAACAATCCCTTTCCATCGTTAACTAGAAATAACCACTTCGTTGCATTTAGCAAGTCATAGTGTGGCCATTTGTATGGGCTGCACAAATTCCTTCATGGACCTCCTTAATCATTTTCTTAGCCTTTGCAGTATTTAAACATCGAAGAAGTATTCCGTCAAAACTTCATTTTTATAAAACCTCACCATCTAGGTAAAAAATCCATCTATATTCTTCTCAAAGCCTTATAATCTATCTTGGAAATGCTTCGAGGGATACTCTCGATTTTTTATGAACATCCGGATGTCATGGTACCATGGCTTGCCATCTCGTTTCTTCTTTAATAAGCACAACAAGTAGATTGGTAAATTCCCGATTTCAATGCAAATAGGTCGTATCCCGACCCCCGCATCAAGTCGAGTCATTGAAGCTAGTGTTGCTAATGCATCGACAAACTGATTTTTATCTCTCCCAAGATGAGCAAACTCAATTTCATCAAACTCTCCAGCTAGTTTGGTCGGATAAACTCGATAAGGTTTCGACTTCTCATATGTGGTTTGCCATTCTCCTTTGAATTGGTAATTTATTAGCATTGAATCGCCGCATACTTCAAGATTTATGATCCCTCTTTCCTAGTTGTCTCTAAACCATGTATGCAAGCTTCATACTCGGCTATGTTACTCGGTATAGTTGAATCGAAGTGGGATGGCTATTGTATATCGCTTACTATCTAGAGAGACTAGTATCGCTCCTATACCATTTCCCGATACATTCACTACCCCATTGAAGTACATAGTCTATTTTTCAACATCAAACTCCACTCGCTTCAATTTCGGATGCCATGATGCTCTCGTCGGGAAAATTAAAGTTCAATGGTTCATAATCATTGATTGTATTATCCATCAAATGATCCGCGATTGCGCTCCCTTTCACCGATTTTCTAGTCATGTATATGCTATCATATTCTGCTAATAAAATTTACCATCTTGCAATTCTATTTGAAAAATATGGATTCCCAAAGATATACTTGAGGGGATCCGTTTTCGATATCGACCATGTCGTATAGTACAACATATACTGTCTAAGCCATCGAGTGCTCCATAGTAGGCCGCAATACAACTTTTCTAAGGGATCGTATCGAGACTCATAATTAGTGAATTTCTTACTCAAAAAGTAAATGGCTTGCTCCTTTCTTCCAGATATTATCATGTTGACTCGGAACACAACCCATTGCTGACTCGGTGACCATCGGATACGGAATCAAAGGTCGACCGGGCACATATGGGAGAAGAAGTGGAGGATTTTATGGATACTATTTGATCTTATCAAAGGCCGATCGGCATGCATCATCCCAACTTCCCGGATTGTTCTTTCTCAAAAGCCAAAAATGGGTTCATATGTAACCGTGAGTTATGAGATGAATCGGGCTATGTAGTTTAAACAACCTAGGAAACCTCGGACTTCCCTTTCACTATTGGGTGCTAGCCTTGCTTGGATGGCTTTAGCTTTGTCGGGATCCACCTCTATCCCTTTATTGCTTATTATAAATCCCGGTAGTTTTCTTGATTTGACCCCAAATGTGCACTTGGCTAGATTCAACTTCAACTGGTATTTTTTCGATCACTCAACATGACTTTCTCAACGTCCGTACATGATCCCCTTTAGGCTTTGTCTTAGCAATCATGTCGTCCACGTACACCTTTATTTCTTTATGTATCATGTCTTGAAAGAGGGTAACCATAGCCCGTTGATAAGTCACTCCGGCATTTTTCGGACCAAATGGCATGACTTTGTAACAAAAGGTTCCCAGTGGGGTGATAAAAGCAGTTTTCTCCATGTCCTATTCTCGCCATCTTGATCCGGTTGTATCCCAAGAAGCCATCCATAAAGGAGTAAGTGGAGTTCTTTGCGGTATTGTCTATAAGAATGTCAATATGTAGCAAGGAGAAATCATCTTTGGGACTAGCCTTGTTTAAGTTTCAAAAATCAACACACATCCCGATCTTCCTATTTTTCTTACCGACTATCACAATGTTTGACACCCAAGTTGGATACTTGATCACTCGGAGGAATCCAACTTCAAATTGCTTGATGACATCTTCTTTGACCTTCATAAGAACATCCTACCTCATTCTCCTTAACTTTTGTTTTATCGATTTATGATTAGAGAATATAGGGATTTTGTGTACCACTATACCGAAGCATCTAAGCCGGGCATATCCTCATATGACCGAGCAATCACATTTGTGTACTCCCGTAGTAAGGCAATTAAACCTTCTCTTTTTTTTTCCGATATCATGGTTCCAATCCGTAGTTCTTTTTTATTTTCTTCGATGCCTACATTTATGTTTTCTAGCTCCTCTTGATGAGGTTTTATGGCCCGTTTAGATAACTCAACAAGCTTAGTAAATTCATCCACCTCTTTGTCCTCAAATTCTTCTTCATCCATGGTAATCAAATTATCCTCAAATTTAGGCCAAACATGTTCGATGCAATTATTTTAAAATTTTAGAATATGCTCATTTTCTATATCCCTAAAAGTTGGAAAATTTGAAAATAAAAGGAATGGAAAAGAAAAAGGCATAGTGTTTAAGAAAGTTCATGATCTCATATTAATATCATAGATAAATGCTCCATACAAGTCTTTCTTGGTATCTTGAGCTAGATAACCAAGAGATTAAGATGTACAAAATGAAAAAAGCGATAGAATTACTCAATAGTATAGGTAGGCAGAATCTCCTTTTCCTTCCAATTGTTGAGCCCCTCACCCGATGCTCCTTCCTTGATTAGCAAGTCAATAGGCAACATTCCCTATAGAGTGTTGATGATCAATTGCGACAAGCATCACGGACCGAGGAACAACCACTATCAATTCGAGATTACCGACTTCTTCATTCCATGACTCCCTCTATGTGATTGATGGACGGATCCGCCACTCGTCGCCCCTAAGTTCATTACTTCATAATTCGATTGATGACACAAGCAAGGTTGGGGAAAGTAGCTCGAATGTGAGGAATCACAATCCTTCATTCATTAGGCTCTCGACCTTCGATTCTAGCCAATCAATTTTTTTTTCTTTTGCTCCATAACCCATAGATAATCCTTCCTAGTGGGTTTAAACCCTAGACCAAAATGGTAATCCGAATTGGCTTGCGTCAAAACATTCACAGACTCCTAACATTTTAGCATTGAGATCACGGTTCTATGGGAATTCGTATTTCATTAAGTATTTTATCGCCATCATTGTAGCCACGTACATTTTTGACCTTTTCGGAAAAGTATTTTTCGACACCAATTCCGTATTCATGATTTCAAATGCATACGGATTACCATCTCAACTTCCTTCACTTTCAATATAAGGCATCGACACATTTTTTAGCAGAGGTAGTGCTTCTTCCGCCATCACGGTGACTAGTTTACCTTTAGCCATATATTTCAATCTTTGGTGCGAGTGATGAAGTCACGGCCTCGGTTGAGTGAATCTAGTGGTCTTCTCGAAGCATGCTATAGGATGGCTAAATATTGATGACTTGTATAGTAACTAGGAACCGGTTGGGCTCAATATTTAAGTTGATATCGATGTCTCCTATTATCTATCTTAGAGATCCATCGTAAGCTCTAACCATCATGCTTGCTAGGATGCATGTGAGATACATCCATCGGTAATCAATCCAAAACCAACTTGGGTAAAACATTTAAAGCGGACCCATTATCGATTAGAACTTTGGCAATCACATGTTCTTTACATTTGATCGTGATGTGTAAAGGCTTTTTATGACTTATGCATTCGGGACCTAGTTCATCCTCGGAGAAAGACGGATAGTTGGTAGCCTAAATTCTACCTACCAAATTTTCCATGGCATCGGCGAGTGACCTCTCGAGGGACATATGCTTCATTTAAAACTTTTTACAATACTTTTCGATGCGATTCTAAACTCATGATTAATGACAAGAAGGAGATCTTAGCAGGTGTTTTCCTTAGTTGGTCCACCATGCTATAGTCATTATTTTTCATCACCTTGAGAAATTCAATTTCCTTTTCATCATCTACAAGCTTGTTTAATTCTTCAACCTTCGTGAGGTCTACTACTTTCTTGCCTTTTTCCTTTTTGGATGCTTCTAACTCTTCGGTGTATAACAACGTCCACTCCGAGTAAGGCCTTTACATCACTACACATTGACATGTTCATGATCGGATAGTTATGATTGACTATATTGTAAGGTGGGGCTAAACGGATCTTTAGCACTATCGAATCATCCTCGGAGGCTCATTGCTCATTGGTTGGTAGCAAGCATAAATCATCATGATTGGTTCCCCGAGGTGAAACCATGCCTATAAATTGCTCCCTCTCGTGCCTCCTCTACTCGTAGAGTCCCTAGAATCATCATAGTTTCTATCTCCTTATGAAACTCCTCGCATTTTATCAATATCATGCCCCTTCACTCGATGATACCAACAATACTAGTCCCTATCATCTTCGACTTGACGAGTTAATTAGTTTTCTAAGGCAACCAATTTTGGATAGCATTGTGTATAACTTATCTATAGATACCTTCACCTTCTTCTCCTTTTGATTGAACTCCTTCCCTTCGAGATTTATCATACTAACATTACTCCCTCCCCAGCATGACTTGGAAGTGGATTAGTAGTGATATTCGGAGAGCTTGAATTATTAAAACTTATCGATTTATGCTTGATAAGCTCTCTCACTTTTCTCTTAAAAGCCAAGCAATCCTCGATAGAGTGTCCGAGTGATACCATTATGGTATTCGTACCGTTCATTACTTTTATACCATGAGGAAAATAGAGGTCGCACAGGCTCTGCAAGAATAGGGACTATTTGCCCTATATTGACCAATCGTTGAAATAACCCTTTTAGAGAGAATGAAAGAGGTGGTAAGGGTTCATAGTCTTCTCTATTGTAGTTGTAATTATGGTCGGGTTGATTATATGGTATTTGGTGAAAATTCGGAGGACCACGAGATGGTCTCACTCGAACATGAAAATTGATTGTTTTGGTAAGTAGGTATAATGGGATGATATTGGGATGGTGAATTTAGTCGGTAAGGTGGATAGTTTTGATTTGGTATTGGTGGTCTTATTTGAGTGGAGGGAAAGGTGGCAGCTATGGCATATGTTGGATATTGCGGTTAGGGGTAAGACGATGGTTGTATTTGGTAATGGTTTTAATTAGTATATTGTCTTGAGTTTTTCTAATGGCTTGGGGGTCCGTAAGTTGCTACTTGATTGACTTCTCCTTCCCTTCTCTTGGTTTTCATGCTCATCTTCTTTCTCGCTCCCCGGAGGTCTTTCCGACCTTTATGGCTAGCTCTACTCTTTTTGTAATGACCACTATATCGGTGAAGTTTGTTGAAACGTTGCCAATCAAATACTCAAAATAGGATGCTTTGAAAGTATTCAAGAATATGGAGATTAATTTAGGTTCGGGTAGTGGTGGGTGAATCCGAGCTGTCGCTTCGCACCACCTTTGTGCATACTCCTTGACTCGTCTCTTTAGCCCTCTTTTTCATACCTTATAAGTCCGACCGGTTTGGAGCTAACTCCATGTTAAACTTGTATTGCTTAAGGAAAACATATGTCGGATCTTTCCACCTTCTAATCTTAGATCCTTCTAGCCTCATATACTAGCTCGGTGTTGACCCATCTAAACTCTCATGGAAGAAGTGTATTAGTAGTTTTTCATCATGTACAACCTTTGCCATTTTGCTACGGTAAACCCTCGAGTGGGTCATAGGACATTGAGTTCCGAGTGTACTTGGTAAAATCCGAGACCTTGAATTTCTTCGGAATTACCACATTAGGTATTAGGCACATTTTTGAAGCCTTGAATGGGTCATAGATGTCTCCTCCCTCAACAGCTCTTAGACATTCTTCCAGAGCCATTAGCTTGTCTATACTTGAACCTTCAACTATCTTATAATCATAAGCTTCCTCCCTTATAGGATCCATTGTAGGCGGGGGTGGCCTTTGTGGCACTCGTGGGTCCATCAAGTATGCTCCAAGTAGCATGCGAAGTTTTAGCATATAAAGCATCTTGGTTGGTTGCATGTGTGTTAGATGGCCCGGCTTGACCGAGTAATGGAATTACGGGTGATATCTCGGGTTGTGTCCGTTCTCGATTCAAGATACCTCTTCTACTTACTCGCCTCTTAAAATAAGATCCTCAATTGTGTCATTTCCTCCTTCAAGAATTCAACATCTTCGCTGATGTAACCGGTCTTGTCTTGCCCTTTCTTCATTCTTCATTTGGCGAGCCCCGAATCTAGTGTTGTGGATGCGTGGAGGGACCGAGCTTTGGTGGAGTGGCCTATGTTTCACGATCCCGAAAAAAATTAGAAGAAAACATGTACGATGAATATATAGTATATACATGCATGATTTGAACTAAGTTAGATACCTTTTTATGTTTGTTGCACATTAAATCATGACAAAGTTTATATTAAAGACGGACCGGATCAAAGCTCGGTACTCGCTAAGGGCAATAGAGACCCCACGAGATACTTTGGGCAACTTGAGAGATATATCTTCCCCTTATTTCGATTGTAGCATGAACACTCGATTGATCTCGTGATATGATGACACGTGTGAAAGGCCATACTCAAGAAAACCTAAATATGGACTTCTAGTGGATTCTTAATTACGACATAAATATATTTTTCATTACAAAATAAAAGGTCGCAAAAGTAATCTTATTACATAGGATATTTTCAATACATTGAAATTCAAACTTCTAGCACGTTCTAAACGTAACTTAGAGCCATTTTCCAAAAAGGAAATTATAAACATGAAAATCCCTATTACAAAACCTATTCTAGATTCGACCACGGCCTTAAACCCTCGTAGGAGATCATGCCATTTAGAAGCCTTCGAAGTTGCTCAAAAAAGAGTTGAACTTTCTCATCTCTCGGATGTATGCCATCGACTAAATCCTCTATGGTGTGTAGGATGTGCGGGGCATAATTCTTGGCATTCTAGGCTTGCAGGTGGTATTCCATGATCCTACTTCCCCACTCAGCCTACTTCCCTCCTCTGGACATTTCTTTCCATCTCAGGACCCACTTTCTCATCATGAAGATTAGTCAACTCATCCATCGGAGAAACTATGAGTTTGGTTGCATTCTCATGTTTTTCCTTAAATAATCGATGATCCTTCTTTATCTATCTTACTAACCCCTTTGATTGTTGAAGTCGATCATGAAGCTCTTTGTTTTCTTTCTCTAAAACACTCATTGCATGGTCTTCCGGGCCAAGAGTTTCTTTCAACTTTCTTTTCTTTTGGGTCGATACGGTCACTTCAGCATTCAAGACTTCATTAAATACTTCATTTTGGGCATTCACCTCTTGACGAATGTCCTCCATCATCTCACTCCTTAGTCGAGAGAGACCCTCGAATGGTGGCACATGATATCCTTTTCCCTTAGTGATTTGCCATTTAGGATACCCTCGCATGGTTCTTCCGTCTACTTTTTTTTTAGGAGTGACTATCCCTCTATTTCTCCATGCAGCCTTTGTTTTTTCCAAAAGTTACCCCGAGACATTCAAATCTTTATAGCACTCAGCCAAATCCATGGTTCTCTGTATAAATTACTCAAAACCTAACTGTCTCGAAACATATTTGGGCAATAGTTGATACAACAACGTGATCCAATTAGCGATGCCCAAGGATAGTCAACACAATAAGCCAAGTAAGACCGAGAAAAAACATATTGTGCCCTCCAGGTGAAATTCTAAGTTCTCTAAGCTCAAGAACATACTCGTCCATACTATTTTTCCCAACTCACCGATGTGGTGTCCGGCAAAGTTCTCTAGTTTGGAATGTTTGGAATGTAAGTGTCATGACATGCGAAAGATTCCCGAGGCCTTTTCGCTCACTATGTGGCTAATCGTTTAAACAAACGAGTAGTGGGACGCGAGCATCTCAAATGTCTTTCCCCTTTCCTTCGATAAAAATTCAAGGATGAGAGTGCTTCTATTAGGATTGCGAGTGGTAGGGTTGATTTTGAGGGATATTACACTCTTGAACACATTTATCGCTTTTGAAATCGATCATATCTTCGAGTGACGATAATAGTACCAACCCGTATATGCTCAATGCCGGTATTTTCAGTTTGAGGATATTGTCCTTGTCATGTAGATGTTTTATGAATTTTGTTTGGAGGAGATTCCAAAACCATCAATGCATCCGACCTCTCTAGGTCCTTTACTTATCGGTAATGGTTGAGTCTATTCCGATCAACCATGTGAAGTGTGCTTAGAGCTTGCTCAAGAGGGATGTAAAAATAGATCGCTTTGATTCAAGAAATGCTAGAAAAACCTCATATTCTTCTAGTGTGGGTGACATATCCACACTCCCAAAAGTGAAGCGACGGTGTTTCGGATCCCAATGCCCTACCATGGCTTGGAAGCACGAGATCCGAACTTTAATCTTAAGTAGTTGAGCTATATCGCCATACATCTTCCGAAAGTCAAACTTATTAGTAGAAGTAAGTATTTTCTAGCAACTAAGTAGTAGTCCCATATTGGTTAGCTTATCGGTGAGTTTTGCTCTCTTAGGCGGTTTCGACATAAAGCTCGAGGGCGGACAATCTCCCTCATCAATTTAGGCCCGCTCTTATCCGACCCTAAAATCCTCAATGTCATTTCGATTTCTTCGTCATGATTTAATGTGAAGGACTACTCGCAAGAACCAAGGGTTAGTATTTACATCATTTGAAAATGATTCGTGTCTTAATCGAGTCAAACCTAGTGGATAGGATCTAGCTCGTTTATGGCTTAGCGAAGGCTCGGTCTAATCCTAAGTCTTTTCAAGCTCTCGAACTATCTAAATTACCGAGTGGGGTAATCTAGCCTCGACCTTATGTGTTAGGAGGAAGGGGAAGGTTATTCCACCATTTCCTATGCATAGGGCGAGTTCCAGTCCAAACAAGAGTTCGGAAGAACATCGGTAGACTTTTATCATACTTGCCTCCGAATCTCTCTATCTAAATCATAATGGGGTTCGGCTCGAGTCCGAGCTTTTGTAGGTTTCCTTCATGGTGTGCATGCAAACGAGTTCAAAAAAGCATATAACCCGAGTTCAAATAAATTAAATATGTACAAAAATTAAAAGGAAATGAATTACAAAAATTTAAAGATAATAAAATAATACAAGAAAATAAATGGCTTGAAAAATAAAAGACACGTAAAAAATAAATGGCAAAAGTAAACAAAGAAAATAAATTTGCAAGGACTAAACTTATGACTTGACATTATCTCCCCGAATGGAGTCGCCATTCCGTCACTACCCGACTTCGGACCGGACTCCCAAAACAAAAAATCTTTAAAAAACCTTTTAATCTCTTTAGTTTAAGATTTATTTTTATTTACGAATTATTTTACGAGTTTGAAGTTGTCACCTAGTATTGAAGGAACTACGAACCTAAAATGGGCACTCGGTTTAGAGATTCTATGGTAAGGAGTTGGTTACGCTTACGGAAAGATATTTAATCACCAAAAAACGTCCTTTTCGAGAAAGGTACCATGTCTAGTCTAGTCCTAAATTTATCTCCTAAAATTTTTTATTTTTGCCAAATTATTTTTCAATTTAAAACTCTAATTTTTTCAAGTCCTTTATTTCAAGCCAAATTAAGTTTTTTATTTTTGAGCGTGGCATTGTATTGAAACGATCGTCGGACCCCTTTCGTCGGGAGACACGTTGATTGAAACTTCGGATCCACTCGTTTGAGTCTCGACATAAACGGTGTGTTTGAGAACACTTGTTTATTAAAATGATTTCTTTTTTTACTAACAACGAGCTCTATTAGATAGGAGACTTTGTTAAAATTTTTATTTACTTATTTTTTATTTTTTTATCTTTCTTTCTTTTTTATTTTTTATTTATTATTTTTTGTATTTAGTGGAAGACTCGTCATCGGTCCCTAAAGAATTAGGAGACTTAACGAGTCCACCACCTATTACTTACTAAACCTAATTATTAAACAAAAAAGTTAGAAGTTACATTATTAAATAAATGAAAGGAAATTCAAATACCGAAATTTAAATTAATAACATGCATAAAATAAATTCAAAATTAAAATTACATTAACTAAAATAATTACAACAATTAACATATTAAATTCTAAATTAACATAAACTAACAAACATGCATAAAATAAACTTAAGATTAAATTTACATTAAAAATAATTAAAGACCATTTAACATCTAAATAATAAAAAAAAGGAATAACATGCAAAAATAAAATTTAAAATTTATATATATATATATATATATATATATATATATATATATATATATATATATATATATATATATATATATACACCAATAAGACCCAAGGATCTAACGAAATGGTGCGGGGTATGAAATGGAAGATGTATGAAATGCGGATTGATAAATGGGCGGCGAGCCGAGCACGAGAGATGCGAGATGAACAAAACAAAGAAATAAATGAACTTTAAATTAAAATGAAAATAAAATTAAACATAGATGGGCGGCAGAGCCGACCACCGAATATGATAAACGAAAGGTATGTGGCGTTGTTTTACCACGGTTCGGCTACGATAGTACCGGATATCGTTATTGAGCCGAGTCGTGGTATTCCAGTCGATATACCTCAAGAGAGAGAGAGAGAGATAAACATAAAAGAAAGAAACTTTTATTTATTTACAAAGGAAACTAACTTACGGGAGAGGTTTTCGGAATCTCGAAGGAGGAAAAGATAAATCTTTCTTAGAGAATGTCCGAAAACTAGAGAGGATAATTCCGAAATGTCAAAAATTTCTTTTATTTATTATTATTTTTTTTTACAACTGAAATGAGCTCTCTTTATATAGAGAAAGCTGTCATGAACGAGTACATGTGAACGAGTTCCTATGAATAGTAAAAATGTACGAGTAAAAGTAAATAGTAACTTGCTACGGTGTCTTCACGTATTGATGAACGAGTAAGACGTCGAAAGCAATTTTTTCTTCTTGTGTCACGTGGGATGAACGAGTGTCGGTCTTGTGAATTTTTGTCTCCGGAGAGAACTGTTTTTGTCGGTAGATAAGAAGATGCCTAGAATGTGCGAGGTTTTGTCAAAGTTCACGGGTAGTGAACTTGGGAGAAGATGTCATAGGATTCGTCATCGTCATCATTTCCCAAATGTATCATGGGTTCGACTCGGAATCCGAATGCGTTGCATGTGAAGAATTGGATCGGTTTTGGACCATCTCGGACATGATGGCGAAGTATTCTTCTTTCGATTTCTTCTGTTGCGAGTCCGGCATTCACAATGATTTTTGTGCAAGGAAATTGGTTGTTGAAGATGATGGCTTGAGAAATCCTTGTTTTGTAAGCCATTCTTCAATACTCGTGTTTGGAAATGGATGATGGAATCGGAAGGAATCCCACCATTTGACTTTGAACCTTCGAACGATGATTAAAGCTCGTCTGTGATTTTGTGTTTCATAATACCGGGAACAAACCCGAGGAAGGAAGAATTTTGTGCGAGAAAAGGAAAAGAGGAGTAAATCTTTTTCTTTTTCGAGGGTTGGTAATGGGTTTTGAAGAGAGTGTAACTCTCGGTGATTCTTTGGAGTAAGTATGTCGGGAGTAGGACCAAAGTAGTTCCACCATTGGGTGAACCACATAGGAATGTTTGTAAAGACGAATTTTGTATCAAAATAGAATAGCCAAGAATGGCTTCCTTTCTTCGTTTTGGAGAAGCATAGTATTGAACCATGCACTGTCGATAATCCCGGTAGGAGAAAGATCGACGAGTGGTTAACACTCGGGTTTGAAGGCTGTCTAGGAAAACCATTTGTAGGGAAAGGTCTTGGCCCCGGTCGAAGGGTGAATAATTTTAAGGATTACTGCATGTGGAGTAGGCGAGTTTCGGTTTTGTCGAGAGGTGAGGAAATGTTTGAAGGTGGCTGATTTTGTTTTTTCTAGGATGGCCATATAGTAGGCTTGGGTTTTGGATAAATCCCATGGGGTGTAGTGCCATCCAGGAGGAAAGAATTTACGAACAATTTTGTAAGGTCTCGTCAAAGAAATAACCATCTTCGACGAGTAAATATTTTTTGAAATTCTCGTTTGAGAAAATACTCGGATGTGGATTTTTTGAAAACGAGGTTTTGCGAAACAATCACTCGAGTGTTTTGTGAAGAAGGGTTTTGAGAAATAAGTTTTGAAGATTCATTTGATTTTGGAGAAAGGGGTTTTTTAGAAGAGGAAGATCCTTTCTCTAGTTTTGAAATGGGCTCAAGATGCATACACGAGATCTTTTGCGGGGCCGAAGTAGTTACGATTTGTTTTGTTAAATTCTGGACCCGATCATCGATAGATTGGGTTGAGATAGGAGTTTACGGGTTTTGTTTTTCGACGACATACGCCCAAGAGATGGGTTTTGCTTGAAGATAAAGGTTTTGGGCTTTACGGTATAAGGGGTTTTTCCCTTTATCTTTCTTGGCCATCAAGACTGTTTTGCGGACATTCTTAAGTCAAGATCGTTAATAGAAATTTTGATAAAATGGATTTTACAAAGTTCGAATAAAAGATTTTGGAAATGGTTTAGGAAAATATTTTGGATGCATATGAAAATGCAGAATGCAATTGCGGGGTTTATGAATTAACTAGCCATCTATAATGCTCGGGATCGGTGGCAATAATGGTCGCAAACTCACAATATTGGGGTAGGATTTTGTTTTTGATTATGCCTCTTTGGAGTTCATCCTCAAGGTAACTTTCTATGGAGTCAACTCTGTTTGAAAGGGCATATTCAATATTCTTTGAGTGCTTCATTGATAAGATCGTCTTTGAAATCATCAATAGCATCTAAGGCATATGCTTCTAAGGTCTCGAGAGATCTATCTAGGGCTCTAACCGTTAAATAATCTTCGTTTGATCGGTATTGAGACCCACTATATCCATAATGTCTTCTAGGATATCTTCTTCAAAAATAGGCGAGTTGGTTGAACTCAATAGCTTCTTCTTGGACATAATTTTCATTTTGTTCATAAAATCTACCCATCCGTAAAGGACAAGTTGGAGAAGATCCTATGAGTTTTGTAGAAGGGATATGCGAAACTAAAGGAGTACATAGAACCATGGAATTTATTTCAGAAATAGAACATGTTTTAATAATATTCAAATTCACGATTACGGGTTTCTCGATGAACGGGAAAACAAGTTTGGTATTTTTGGTTTTGAAAAGTATGCAATCATGCTCCACGGAATAAGGAGTAACAAGATTTATGAAAGGTGTTCCTAAGATCACCATATGATGCATATTCTCAACAAGCGAGAAAATGATTTTTGATTGCAATACGACCACCGACCACGAGAGGCTTCGTCTTACCATGTATGGTCATTTTGGAATTGTTTGCTGCGAGATAGACGTTCATGTGTATGCATATGAAAACGTTTTGGAACAATGCTTTGCTTAATACAATTTAGATCGACACCGGTATCAAACAAGGCAATTGCATCAATTTTGTAATTATCATGGAACACAAGAGTAATCTTAATCAAATATTTCCTAGAAGTAACTTCACGAAGTACAAATAGGAAATCTTCGGAACGTGTTCCGGGTTTTCAAGGTTTGGTAACTCTTAGTTATTATCATGGTTTTCGAGTCGAGTCCGGCTCTTCATCCGCTCGTCCGTCCAACGGGGTTTTCAAGAGACTGGAGTCTCCGGTTTGTTTATCTTTGAGCGCTTTAAGCTCGTTTTGATGACCTTAATCTCGGATCGAAGGTCCTGAATTGTGGTCATATGTTTCTTGGTCTTTTTCTTCCTATCTAGGATAGCGGTAAGGTCATACGTGCTAGTACTAGTTGAAGGCAAGATAGAAGGTTTTGGTTTGTCATGAGGGTTTTCTTCTACGGACTTTAAGAGTCCGTCTAGATATTTCTTTTGTAATTGAGGATCATCAATCCTCTTGACTATGTCTAAAATGAGGTCTTGGTCTTTGGTTAAGACATTGGCATGTTTGGTTTTTTTATCCGGTTCACTATCGAAGCCGGGTTTTGAACTTGGAGGACGTGACAAGTTCATCTACTCGAAAAGTCTCTTCACTACCGAGTAGTCGAAGGGTCGGAGGAATCGACTAACAAAGCGAGAGATTTTGTTATAAACATCTTCATCTAAATGAAGCTCTTGTAATCTAGTATTCATACGACGATATCTTACCGTATGGCCTTTTTGTCTACATTTGAAACAAGTAACATCCTTTAGCTCGGTTCTAGATCGGGATCTAAGCTGGGTTTTCCTAAAGGGTTTTTTGGGGTTTTTGTTGGATGGTTTCTTATAGAAAGGTTCTATATCTTTGGGTTGATCCCTATGATAATGTTTTCTATAAGGTTTTTTGTAAGATTTATGGGTTTTGTCTTGGCAATTACCTTGGCAACTTCGAAGGTTTTGAAGTGGAAATGTCAAATTGTTTGTAGAAACTTCCTAATTCCTGTCTAGTCTTTTTCATTTCCCACTTAAGATGTTTCGGAGCTTTAAGTCTTGACATATCTTAAGACCTTCTTTTTGGGTTAAACTTATCAGTTCACCATAAGTCAATTGGTCATAAGGAATTTGGTCACCAAAAGCATCCTTAATTCGGGTTTTAACCTTTTCTCCTAAGAGGGTTGGTAAACCCGCAAGGAATTTCTCCTTTCAAAAAGGTTGGTTTGAATCTTCCCTAAGCATAACTCTGGTTAGGAAAGTGGTTTTGTAATGCTGGAAGTCACTAAGTTTCTTACACCTAAGGTTACTAAGAAGCTCGGCGTTTTTGTCTTTAAGATGAGAAGGGTCACCTATGAAATGAAGAGAAATGGTTAAGATAAGGGTGGACACGAGCATCTTGGATGGATTCTCCTAAGTCATCTAGGATAGGGAGACCTTCTTGATCCGTTTGTATGGCATTTAAAATTTCCATATCTTTGTTGGGCGGTGAGATGATAGTCCCACCATCCTTTGAGTTGACCGGAAAATCCGACAATAAGCAATTCGGCTATCGCTCGGTCGGGAGTACCGAGTTTGGGTTTTGTAGGCGTTAGTAGCCATGGTCATTTGTTGGAGTAGACTAAGGATATTATACTCCGACGGGCCATCTATAGTCCATTCATAAATGGAAGAGGCATTGAACCTAGGTTGGGCTAACTTGTTTGGCATTTCACCTATGTCGAGGGCAACAATCATAGGTAATGAGTTTTTCCAATGAAACTTATTAATTTCGGGGACGATTCTATCTCCGATTTTTGATCTAGAACATTTACGCTATTGGATAAAGGAGTATCGGGAGCTACATGCTTAGAGGTTCCCTCGGAAGATATTCTTATCTTGCTAAGTTGGTCTCTAATGGCTTTGACAAACTCGGGTTTGTTAGATTGTATCCGGTTTTGACTCGATCTAGAAACCCGAAAGGGTTTGAAGACCGGGTTTTTCAGCTTCGGTCTTTAGCTTCTACGGGAGCTAAGGAGACTACGAGGTTTTGGGATAGGAGGAACAACTGTCTGCTTGGATATGGGATTCGATCCTAAGAAGTCGTTTTCCTATGGTTTGGAGATTGGTATTGGTAAAATTGTTCGTTGAACAATGTTTTTTATGTTGAGTCGAGTCATCATCTTTAGGGATTTTGTATGGACATGCTTCTATTTTGGTTTCTCCATAGGAGAATATCAATTTCCTAGGTGGCGGATGGTCGGATCGAATCATCCGTCCTTCCACTTCCTATGTAGGGGTTTTGTTCCTAACGATTCTTGGTTTCACGGATCTAAAAGGATAGGAAATATCATTTACGAAGCATAAATTTCAAACCAATCAAAGAATAATATATGAACTTTATGAGCATTCACAAATTCAAAAAATTCATTTTGAATATCTTTTACGGTAGCCGGAAAGTTTTTGAAGAACCACATTCGTTTTTCAAAATTATGTTTTGCATAGAAGTCATCATGCGAGATATTGTTTGTCTACTTGTAAAACTATCATCGGACAAAGCATTACATTCATGTGCAATATTATCGGTGATAGCGGATGCGGTAGGAGATGCGGGAGGAGAATCCTCTTGGTTTGAATATCCGGGTTTTGGAACATGGGTACCATAATCAACGTTTTGTAAAGCTCGGGTTAGGGACATCCGAGGTTGAAAACCTACGTGGTTGTCTAAGGGATGGCGGACTCTAATCCAAGTACGTATCTCTCTTAACATTTGGTAAATTTATGACTCGAAGGAATCTCGGAAAATCTTCCTAGGTCATAAGTCATGGAACTAGAGGCAATATCGGAAAATCTACTGCTGGTAAATTTTCTATCAAACGAGAGTCTAACACTCCCATCCATGTGTTGTTCTATGGATCCGATTTGTGTGTTTGGTTTTGGGACCTCGAGAGCTGGTAGAGATCCGGGTTTTGTAATTCCTTCCAAGATCCATTCGTCCGGAAGCACTATATCTTTCCACCTAATGGGTCCGGGAATAACGAGTGTTGGATTTGGTTAGATTCGTTTGCGGAAGAAGGGTTTCACCTTTGGTCGACTTGTCTTTTGTGTTTAGATGCAAATGCGAAATTCATGGCTTTATAATGAATTTTTGTGATTAATGCAAGCTGGAATAGATCCATCCATCATATGATAATTATGAGTTTTAACTTGCAACATCAATGATTCAATGATGTTTTTGTCATTCAAGGAAACGAGTAAAATTTGGATAACAATCAAAAGAAATAGGTCCATCTGCATAAACTAGACTCAATTGAACTTAACAAAGAGTCTTGAAAGTTTGTAAACCTATTGTCTCTAAGGATCTGCTAGGATTGAGGTGTTCAATCCCTCTTTTGTAAGTGGTTTAATCCCCACTTGAACTAAACCAATATGAATGTATTTAAAACCTTTGTCTTTATGTTTTTGAAGAGTTTTGGAAGAAAGAAGATGAATTGTTTCAAATGGTTTTGAGAGCTGAATATCACGCTCTTCGGTTTTGATTGTGAAATCGGTTTTGAAAAGTCCATATTTGCTGGTTTTGTAAATCTCATCTTTGTGAATCTTGGGTATTGTCCAATCATCAATTTGTTTTTCAAAATCTTTTATGACATATTCTACACTATTGATTATCTTCTTAGACTCGGAAGAATCGAACGAGAAGATGCGAAAAGGAAGTAGATCTACGGAACATAGAATCCATACCTAGACTATGGTTCGGAGGTTTTAGGTACGCGAGGTTATGAAGGCAACTAACTCCTCGATTTATCGCCCTATCCGTCGGGACTTACCACAGTATGCCAACTCGGTTGTCTATACCCTAGACTCGTAACACGAAGCTAAACATGAAATCTATAGACCATAAACATACAAACCCACCAACAACTTTGGCTTTGATACCAATATATATATATATATATATATATTTGAATTCGGTATAGGTTGGAATCAATCTAGCCTAAGGAAAGGAAAAAAAATTGATTCGACTGGATCGATTTAGTCCAGACTTAGCCATAATTGGGTTGGGCTTTGCCAACCCCACCCTTAAAATAAAATTTGATTCTGCTGGACTAATTCGAGTCCAGCTCAGCTACAGGTTGGGTTAGGCTAGCCTAACCCAACCTTTAAAAAAGCTAACCCACAAACACTTCTTCTTTTTTCTTCCTAAATTTCGGATCAAATACCCCCTTTTCCTTTTTTTTTCCTCCTCTATTCATCCCGTCTCTCCTTCTTTCTTTTTCTTTCTTGCTTTCTTCTTCTTCTTCCTCACTCTCCTCGCCTACCTTTATGGGACGAACCAAGGTTCATCCCTCCTTCTCTTCCTTTCCTCTTTCTTTTCTTTCCCTTCTCCCATTCTTCTTTTCTTCCCTTTCTCTTTCTCTCTCTTTCCCGTCTTTCCCCTTTGTCTCTTTTTCTCCTATGGTTGAGATTGCCATGGACGAACCATTGGTCGACCACCTAATTTTCTCCCTTCCTTCCTTCCTATTTCCCTTCCTTTCCTCTAGATTGAAAAACCCCCAATCAATTTTCAAAAATCCCCAAATTTGTTTTTGGCCAAAACCCTAGGTTTTCAATTTCTTAAAATTTTTTTCAATTGAGCATAATTGGCTTGATTTCCTTTGAAATCAAGTTAATTCACACCTTCATAGACCTAATTTCTTGAAAACCTCCAATTTAATTTTGTTCAAAAATACTCGGGAACCCTAGGTTTAAATTGAAGCTAGTTCAGCCTTTAATTTGGGTTCTAAAACCCAAATTGAGACTCTAATTGACCTCAATTAGACTTAATTAGTGTTTTCCAACCTCAATTTCAACCCAAATTCAAAAAACCCCAAATTCAACTCGGAATTTAAATTCACGACAAAAAAAATTAGGAAATTAAAAAGGGATTACCAAGAGCCGATTTGGGTCTAATTGAAGTGAGATGCGAGCTCGGGTTCTAGGTAAATTCGATCTCTCTTTTTTATTTTTGGATCTTTTTTCTCTCTTTATTACTCGCTATCTAATTTTATCTTCTCTTCTTTTTTTTAATTTTTCAGATTTATCGCCTCCCTTTTTTCTCTCGTGTTTGCTTGTGTAGATATATACATGTGCTTGGTTCTCCACCATGATGGTGTGAGATTTTTTTACGGGATTGTCAAAGTGGCGTGAGGGCGGATGGGACCGTGATTGTGGGTTGTGGGCGGTGGTGAGACTGCCGGGGATTGTGTGATGATGGAGCCGCTAGAATTTGCGAGCAGTAGGGTGGCCGGCAGGTAGAGGTGCCGAGATTATTAACCATGGAGAGGAGATTGGCGATATCGTAAGTTAAGGGAATTAATTCGTTGTTGGAACCGGAATTCAAGGCTGAAGCCGGGAGCCAAATTGGTTCCCAATGAAACGAGATTGTAGTAACTAGAACCCGAACTGGTTCAAGAAGAAGTAGGATGACTAAAAGCCCGGAACTAGGGTGGGCGACCGGCTACCTATTCCTCTCGCAAACTTTCTAATTTTTTCTTCTTTTGATTGTTTTGTAATTTTTGCATTTTGGTTCCTGTAAATTATTATTAGGTCAACTTAGTCCCTATGTAATGTAATCGATCCTTGAACTTTCAATGATTCAATTGTATTCCCAATGACTATAATTATTTTGAATTTAATGCAATTGCATCCTTGAATATTAAATTTACATTATTTTTTATTTTTTTTATTTTTGTAAATTGTTAAGTAAAATGAAATAAATAAAAATAACAACACCGATTAAGATAAGAAAATGAAAAGACTTAAAGTGAAATAAAAGAAAATGAATAACCAATTAAAAATAAAAAAGCTTGAAATTTTGGTTATGACATAATTCACAATCCGACTCGATCACTAACCATTACATGAAAGATCTTGCAAAAGGCCCATTGCAAATAGCAAGTTACATAGGGGATACACTATGAATGAGTACAAGTTTCACACCAAAATTCATGATTCATATAAAGCAATAATGTATAGTAGAGAGTGTATAAAAGGAGTTAATTATAGTGTTGAGCAAAATGACTACTATGGTAGGTTGATTAATATATTGAAACTTGAGTATCCTTCATTACCAATCAAGAGAACCATATTTTTCAAATACGATTGATATGATACTTCATTAGCATTGGTATAAGGGCTCATGATCGAGTACGAACTAGTAGGGGGACATTGTCAATGGATGTCGAATAGATCTAATCCCTTTATCCTAACAACATAAGTGCATTAGGTCCATTATGTAGCATATCCTATATCGAAGTACATCAAGTGTTATTGCTTGGTTGTATATAAGGTAAAACCCAAAGCAACGAGTGGATGTGTAAGAATCGTCTATTACATTCCAAAAAAATACAAAACTATTTTAAAAAATGATAAGAAACCCAATACAATGTCATCCAAGTTGATGACGATGAAGGTCAATTGTCAACTAATCCAAATGGATAGTTAATAGATTTAGAAGGGGATGAAATTAATGAAGAGAATGATGTTAAATTTGAAATAGATGATGAAGAAGACTTAGATAATAAAAACTATCACAATGATGACAGGTGATAGTGATTAATGGTAAGGTTTGATTATCCTCATAGTTTAATTAAAATTATTAAGGTAATATATATATATATATATATATATATATATATATATATATATATATATATATATATATATATATATGTTTTATGTGTATATGTTTATTGATCATAAAATAAATGTATTTTAAATTATTTATGGTAATATAGATGTTTTATAGTTGTTATATTTTCTTAACTAATTAATGTGATATTGTGTAAGTTATGCCTCATGGTAGGGGATGTTTACGTATGCGATGGTCCATATCATATGGTGATGGTCGTAGTTTAAACATTGACAATGACATTAACCGTAGATGTGGGCATCGTCTTATTTCCATTCTAAGTCCGATGGCCCCTCCGTTGACAAATCTCCATACCACCCTCTTGCAGCCCTCGTGTCAAACCCATCATTGTTTGACATGTCTCAACCCGAGACCTATTTTTATGGATCTCCACATCCCAACACTTTTGAGCCTTCGTAGTCATTAGGGCCCTTACCCCAATAGGACAACTGTAAGGTTCTTATAATGGCTCATTGGCATATGTCTCTTTTAATTTATCTTCCGTACCTATCGATTCTACGTACTATCCTTACATTTTGATTACTCTCATTGTTGATAAGATGTAATATGCACATTTTTAAAATATTTTTTTTTGGTGTCTTATTATATTTATGCATTCATTTAATCATTAACTATCTTGTTTGATAGCTTATATCCATCCGATATGTGCTCTCATCGAATTCATAAGATATTCCATGAACACGTTGACCTATCTAGAATAACGTGAAAGTCAATTATTGAGCAAACTAAAGAGTTCTATTGGAAGGAGTTTAAGGTAGTTTGTAACTTAATTTGTTATATGATAGTATATTTCAATTAAAAACATTAATGTTCATTTAAATATACTAATGAACATTTTAATGTTCTTACGGATGTCCTTTATGAGGGACCAAAAGTTTGATCAAAGCATTAGAAAAGCATGGCGATTCTCGCACGAAAGTGATATTTTGATTTCTTTTATCAAGTGAAGAAACATTTTAAACCAACATATATCTCATAAGAAATATGAGATGCATTATAGAAGGAATGAGTAAAACCCGAGTCTCTTACCCAATTTGAGTAGGCGATCTAGAATCGGATGAGTTAGATAGAGCTAGCCCTTCTAGACATACGGAGGGTTTGATCACACATAGAAAACACACAATAGACATGGTAAATCTTATTCTTATTATTATTATTATTATATAATTCATTATTTATAATTATTGCAACGTCAATATACATTTAAGTATATTTGTTTCAATGTTAGGAGATGGGTCATGAATTAGTTATTCACGAGATGTTCTTGAAGACTCATAAAAAGAAGGTTGATGATAAGTACGTATTCATTGATCAAGTGAAGAAAAACTCGGGATAAGTAATTTATAAGCTTATTGCATATTTATGCGATTTTAACATAACTTCTTAAGATTATATTTAATATTTAAATTTGTGTAATTAGGACATTGTTGATAAATATTTATGGAGGAGGTTCCTAGGCTGGGGGATGGTGGGTACTTCATCCCCGACATCAACATGAATAAGATATATTTAAGAAAGCTATTGAAGGAGGAGACAGTAAGAGGAAGAGAATATACAAACTTAGGTCATAGGCCTCTTATTATTACTTTAATGTCATTTCATCTTCTAGTTTGACCACATCACGGGTCCATATCGATGAGTCGCTTCAAAAGGAAATGGAGGTTAAAAATGCTAGACATGAAGAAGAGATCAATGACTTTAAGGGTATTGTTACATCCCTTTAAGAAAGTCAAAAGCGATTGAAGAAGCATAATTAGGAGCAATATATGATGATATAGTAGTACAACAAATGTTACTAAATATGCAAAAAGATAATTCACCAACCAATCCTTCGATCGGCCATCATGCTTCGGATGAAATTATTAATATGTCATGGCATGTATCCCTTTCATCATAATATAAATTTTACATTAGAAAATTATCGTTAATTAATTAGAAAAAATGGTTTTTGATGACGGTATTTTATCATCACAAAATCGTCACTAATTATAATAGAGATGGTTTTTTACATTTAACGATGGTTTAAACCATCGCTAAATGGTTTTTTTTTTAATGTGGGTCAATAAGATATTCAAAAGATATTTCACAATGGTCAAGTAATGATTAAGGGAGAGAATATAATAGCTTTGTGGGTGAACTCTCCCTTATAGTCTTAAGATGTAACTTGGTGTCTTATAGAAAACAAATATAGATGCGGATATATTTCAATCCAAAACTTAAAAATTATGATAACTTTGTTTATGAGTTTAATGAAATGGTCACTTAGAAAAGTTAAATAAAATCAATCCTTTTACCCACTAATCCACCCCTTAGTCTTAAGAGTATACTATGAACTCGAGTCACACTATTATAGATCATTGCAAAAGAGTTAATAAACAGATTCAAAAGTTATTTCATAATGGTCAAGTAATGAATAAGGGAGAGAAGAAAATGGTGTTGTGGGATACTCTCTCTTATAGTCTTGAGATGCAACTTGGTGACTTATGAGAAGCAAATGTTAATACAAAAGTATTTCAATCCAAACATAAAAATTATGATAGCTTTATGTATAAGTTCATTGAAATGGTCACGTCAAAAAGCCCAACAAAATCAATGCTTTTACCCACCAATCCAACCCTTAGTACCCACACGTCGCGATGGCGGTGGCGGTGGTAATGGCTGTACCATAATCATGCTTCTTACCCCGAACCATGGTCACCACTTTTGCATCACTAGTAGCAATGCCCCTACCCCGTACTTGCTCCCCTATGGTACAATTGTGTGTTAGAACCAAGCCCGATCAAGGATGTCACATCAATGGTTTTTTATACTTCTAGTGGCACTTCTAGGTTTGATGTTGATCGAACCATCTATATCATTAATGACGGGTAAGTAATATTCTCATCATTGCAAATAGAATTATCTTTATTTTACTTATGGTAATTAGTTTTATATTTTGATCTATTATTTGAATCATTTATTCACTTATTGATTTTTATTTGCTATGTTTAATATTTTATATCCATCTAGTAAGTGCTCTCACTAGATCACCATAATTTTTAAAAAGCAATTGGACCTTGTCGACTTCATATGGAAGTCAATCTCATAAAAGATAAAAGAATTCTACTATAATGAGTTTAAACTAATATGTAATTATTTATTTATATTAAATTTAAATTATTAACATGAAACGTACTAATATTAATTTTTTCTTCCTTTTATAAGTATTTTTTTATGGGAGAAAGTCATCACCTCGATGGTTAAGATGGTATGGGAGTGGCTAGCATGTATGCGGTATGTCGACAAGTCGACTAGTTGTAAGAAAAAGACTAAAAAATCCCCATTTATCCTAGAGCTAGTGTGAGATAGATGGTGGTAGGATTAGGCCACACCTAAGTTTTGGGCTCGCTCTAAGTAGGTAGCGCGAAGACTCGCATGAGTAAGACAAATAGTATTGGTGCTAGGCCATCTAAATACATGGAGGGTTCCATATCACGTATTGAGCACACTCGAATGGATGGTAAATCCTATTATACATTGCATTATAAATTAATATTTGAATATATGGTATCTCATATTGTTTATGTCTACTTTTTTCAAGATAAAAAGTTAGATCATAACCTAAATCCTTATGAGTGTTCGTAAGGACTCATAAGTGCTAGGATGGGTTGCTCGTTGATATGCGAGTTCGAGGAAATTAGGGTAAGTTTTTTATTTTTTTTCAATTATACATATGCAAATTTAATCAAAAAAATTATATTTATGATTTAATACTATAATTGTTTTGACTACGTAGGAGCGAGTGGACCAATTATATGAGTCGATCTGCTAGCCAACAATTAGATGGTGATTCATCATCTCCGGATGTTGATATTTCATGAATATATCTCGAGACTATAGGAGGGAGAGAAAGAATAAAGTGTACGATCTCAAATCATAAGTTTCCTAATATTACTCTCATTCGACGCCAACTCATCCTCTACTACATCATGTTTCCATAGTCGTATGCGATAGAATGATGAGCGGTACCAACAAAAGTTGGAGGCTTTAGAGCATGATTGTAATCGATGGATCCATGAGGTAGAGAAAAAACACCAAGTGGTAATACCGGGTTCTTCGAAAATAGATTCGGAGGATGGAGCATTTGTTAGAGAAATCACTCGGAGTCGCATCTCTCCTTCTAACCTTCCCTCTCCCTCTACCCAAAAGTCTACCTTTCCTCCCGATACCCGACCTCTAGAAGATAATGTAGCAAATGATGATGATGATTATTTTTTTTAATTATTCTTTCTAATGTGTTTATACACCATATTATATATATATATATATATATATATATATATATATATATATATATATATATATATACTATTTAATTTTATTTAATAATATTTTATGTTATAATTTTAATTTTAGTCATTGACTACAATTACGAAACATTTAAATGCATAATAATGAAATTAAAAAAATCCTTTATTTAAAAATGAATCAATGATAGTCTAACTATATATATAAAAAAATTAAATTAAACTCTTAGTTATGGAAATTAGCAAAGGAAAAAAATTGTTAAAAATGCCATAGATATCGGTGACGAATTGGCGACCACCATTAGCGACAATTTTGTGATAAATTTTCATCTCTATTTAATGAAAGAAATGAAGCTACTTAGTAATAGTTTGACGAGTAGATTTTACACTAACTATGCGAATGTTTACAATGAAATAGCAATGAAAATACATTAAAATAGTGACAATCAAACCATTGCAAATGGAAAATCTATCGCTATAAAATTTAGCGACTATCATTTTAGTGATGGTTTTTGTCCATCGCTATTCTATCTTTAAACAAATATAGTGTCAAAAATTTTAGGTACATCAAGAGAAATTTTTTTCCTATGCAGCTATTTTTTCCAGTGTTATGTTCACTTTATATTGATGTGGTCATTAACTACACACGTGATACAAAATAACATACCCCACTATCGGACATGTAGCAGCTAAAAGAAAAAAAAGAGTTTATTACATATTTAGTGTGTCATATTCCATTGTTTACCCCTAAAAAATCCCAAAAAAGCTCATTTTATACCGGAAAAATAAAAAAAATGGTATTTTACCTTGTTTACATAATTTTTCTTAATTTTTAAGCATTTTAGAACACTCTGGTAGTTTTCTTAATTTTTGAAAGAGTAGTTGAAAAAGAAAAAGAAAAATAATTTTTCTTTAAAGAAGAAAAGGCAAGAGAAAAAAAAATGGAAGAGAATACTAGAGAAAACTGAGAAATATAAAAAGAAGAAAATTAAAGAGAAAGAAAACTAAAAAGAACATATGAAAATAAGAAATAGGAAAAATAAAAAACAAGAAGGCAAGAACAAAAACACCATAAAAAGTCAAAAGCTAGAAAAGGAACAAAAATTAAAAGGCAAAAAAGAAAGAAGTAAAAAAAATGAGGATTGAAAAAGAAGAAGAAGGAAATTGAAAGATGCGAGGTCAAATTAAGGGGAGAATAACAAGAGAGATTACAAAAGTAGAAAAATAATTTGAAAGAAAAATAGAAGAAAATTAAGAAAAGTTGTAGGGTTACAATAAACATAATCAAAAGAAGAAAGGCTAGAGATATCATAATTAAAAAGCATAATTGAAAAACCAAAATAAAGACCGAGGGCTAGAACAAAAAATATTGATAAAAACAAGGACCAACTTAAAAAAATTTAAAATAAAATGATGTCATTTTAGTTGGAAAGAAATAAAATAAACAAAAATAATGTCGTTTTGATACACTTAAGCATGCCATTATGTAGCTCCTCTTCTTTTCTTCTTCTCTTCTAGCAACTTTTCTAGGATAAAAAAACCTTCACACATTACTCTCTCTCTCTCTCTCTCTCTCTCTCTCTCTCTCTCTCTCTCTCTCTCTCTCATGCTCCTTATTTTGTTCCAAACAAAGTCCCTCACATGTACTTGTCCACCACGTTTTAAAGCTGAAAATGGTCAAACCCACACATCACAAGCCAAAGAAAAAAAAAACCAACAAATCTTACCTATAAAGTCAAATAAACGTAAGCGAAGCATGTTAGGCAAGTCTCTAAATTGATCATGGTTGGAAATAGCTACAAGAGTAATTAAAGGCAATGATTTCAAGAAGGAGAATGGAGGAACAAGATTAATCCAAGCAAAGAAGATCTAGACCCTTTTATGGTGTTTTATAAGAGGAAATGCTCTTTGGAAGGCAAGGAAAAAAGAATAGAGAAACAAAATTAATGAGGAAATAAAGAAAACAAAGAAAGAAAAAAAGAAAGAAGCGAAAAACAGAAGATAAGAAGAAAAAAAAGACAATGAAGAAAGTAGAAAGAGAGAGAAGATAGTAGCAAGAAGGAAAAAAAAAGGAACGTGAGAAGAAGATAAATAGAAGGAAGAAAAAAAAAGCACGAGATGAAAAAAGAGAAAGAAAAAAACAAAGAGAATAAAAAAAGAGAAAAGAAGGAGAACAAGGTAAGAAAAAGAAAAATAGAGGAGAAAATAAAAATAATGGAGGAAAAAAATAAGAAGGGGGAAGGAGAAGAAAAAATGTGGTACTCGAAGAAGAGAGAAAAGGAAAAAAAAAAAAAGAAGAAGAAGAAAATTGAAAGGGAGAGGAATATCAAGGTTGCCAAAACTCATCCAAAATTCTTGCCTTAACAACTCTCATTGTTGCTTCCTTCTTTTAGTTATGTGTAGGTAAGATTGATTTCCTTTCTTACTTCTTTTAATTGTTAATATTATTCAAAGCATTATTGTTATTTTTTTGCTTTTTGATTTTTGGTCACTTAAGTATTAAAATGAAATATTAGAGTAGATCTTTCATCCTTTACTAGGTCATTATTTTGACTTTAAGCTAATGGAATCATTGTTGTAAAAAGGGACGGGTTTAAAAAAAAGAAGGAAAAAGAAGGAAAAAAACATAGATGTATATGGGTGTAAATAAGAGGTAAGAGAATTTTTGCATTCTAACTCTTTTTGTATATTTTAGTTCCTATTGTGTTTGGTCATTTTATCTCAACGCTAAGTTTATTGGCCTTAATTCTAGTATAATAAAGACTCGAATTAGCACATGAGTTTCATTTAGGGATTATTTTGGTTTTTCTGGTATTTTAGGCTAGTTTTTGATATGATTTGCCATGACTTATCATATGATTTTCTCGAGAATCATGAAAAGAATTAAAGATTTAGAGTCACCTCCTAGTTCTAGAGACTACAAGTAAGAAGTTAGTTATATTTATTAGGATGATAAAAATCACTAAAACTATCATGTCAATTGAATATCTTTTCTTTTCTTACTTTGAGATTTTTTTTTTTTGTTATACTTTGTCTATGTTGAATTGCTTTTCTATTCGATTCATGATTTTTTTTTTCCGAACTTTGTTTTGCATAGTGTGCATATAGTTGTTTTGTAGGTTAAGTGCGAGATTGTGTTCATTTTCTTCTACACATATGATATCCATATGTATTTATCTATTCCACACCCAAGCTTCAACTGAGACTAGATAGAAGTATCTTTGGGTATGTATAGTTTTTGACTCGAAAGGATTTCTAAACTCTTCTATTTAGATTGGAACTCGCCCTATGAGGATGAGCTCTTATAAGATTGATATCTTCTATGGTTTAACACACATAAGGTGGGACAAAGTTACCCCACTAGTAACTTGGATAATTTGAGAGTCTTTAAAAAATTATTTTAGGAACGGAAGATCTTGTTTGAGTTATACTTATTGACTTAAAGCCTATTTTTTAAGTATGTCCATCTAAGACAAATAGAGATTTATGAATGCATATCTATAACCATTTTGTTTTATTAAGAAATATCATGACCAAGTCAACAAGTATGAAGCATGAGTTAATGGGTTATAAGTTGAGTTAAAAGCAAGAAAGAAGTTGAGGGTGCTAAATAATCGATTCACAACAAAAAGACTAAATGATTTTTCACTTGTAACAATTGTTATCAAATCAAGTTTTGGTGGCTTTTATGCGAAGAGAAGTTGTTATATTTTAAGATTATGTCAACGGCTTTTTTCTTTATCTTTTGAAATGTTATTAAGATAATTAGATAATGTCTTTAAAACAATTAATGAAAGTGTAACATAATATTAGATATTTAATATACCTATGACACTTATTCTTTTATTCATAATAATTGAAAACATAAAACACAATCTCTTCTCTAAATAATCTTTTATATTATGCTATATTGATGTGGTGTTATTAAAATATGCTTTATTGATGTAGTGTTATATATATATATATATATAACACCACATCAATAAAGCATATTTTTCTTTTCCAAACTCTAATATTAGCATGAATTTTAACATAGCAAGTGTCTCTTCTTCTTTATTGCACTTAACCTATATTCCATCTTAAATAATCTTAAAAATAATCATCTTCCAAATGAAGAATAAAAAAAAAATTTAAGTCTAACTTCAGTTTGTATAATACCTAAAAATAGGGGAAATAGATTAGAGGATGATAGGAAAAAAAAAAAAGAGTGATAATCTTTTAAAATTAATTTAATTTCATCCGAAAAAAATGTGGTAAGAAAAATTAAATTTATAATCTTCTCATTTATAAAATACTTTAAGATTGTAATATGATTATTCATGTAATTTGTCACTATACAACATTTGCGGGACTCCTAGAATTTTTATTTTTTATTTGTTAAAAATCTTATTTATTTAGGGATATGAGTTATTATTAATTTCGGAGCCGTCACCTAGTATTAAAAGAACTAGGAGCCTAAAAGGATCACCGGTGTAAAGATTCTAGGGTAAGGAGTTGTTATGCTTTTAGGAAGATATTAATATCCCAAAATCACCCTTTCCTAAGAAAGTTACCATGTCTAGCTTAGTGCTCAAATTTATCTCCTAAAAACTTTTATTTTTGCCAAAATTAATCCTAGTCAAAATGCTAAGTTTGATTTTCTATTCCAAATAAAGTTTTTTATTTTTGTTTGTTGTATCGGATTGAATCGATCATCGAATCTCTCCATTATGCATCACGTCGGTTCATCATTAAATCCAGTTTAAGTCTCGACATAACCGACATATTTGAGAATGACCTAATTATTAAAATGTGATCAATTTAGACTAATATCAGTCCTTATTGGATATGAGACTTTGTTAATTTTCTTCTAGTGTTTTTTTTAATGTATTTTTCTTTTCTTTTTTCTTTTTTATTTATTCCTTAACAATTCCTTTTTTTGGTCTTTTTCCTAGCATTTCTTTCTTTTTATCTATTTTTTTAGCATCTCTTTTTTCTCTCTCTCTTTTACCTAACTTTTTTTATATTTTCCTCGCATTTTTTTTAAAATTTTTTTCAAGAATTTAAATAAATCAAATCTTAGTAATTAGGTTGTTCTCCGACATATCGGTTATATCCGGACTTTAACTAAATCGATATCGAATTGATGTGACGTCCGATGGAAGGCTTCAACTATCGGCTCAATATGATGCCACAAACAAAAATAAAAAATAATTTGACCTAGAAAACAAAACCTAGTGTTCAAATTGAAAATAATTTGGCACAAATAAAATATCTTAAGAGATGAGTTTTTAGACTAATTTAGACATGATATCTTTCTTAGGAAATGATGCTTTGGGTGATTGATATCGTCCCAAAGGCATAACCAACTCCTTACCCTAAAATCTCTTAACCGAGTGCCCACTTTAGGTTCCTAGTTTCTTTACTATTAGGTTACGACTTTGAAATCAATAAATAACTCATATCCCAAAACAACCAAATTTTCAACAAATAAATATTAAATAAGATTTCGAGAGTCCCTTGGAAGTTGGGTAGCAACATAATAGCAACTCCACTGGGGTTTTAGAGTTAGGCCATAGATTTAGTCTTTTTGAAGTTTATCTCCTTTATTTACTTTTGCTATTTATTTTACAAGTGAGTTATTTTTTTAAGTCATTATTTATTTTATACGAGTTTAATTTTTGTACTTATTTCAAGTCCTTTAATTCATGTTTTTTATTTCATATTTTGTGAATTGAGTTGGATGTATTTGCTTTGAACTATCCACACACCATAAAAGAAGCTTGTAAAAGCTCTAGACTCGAGCTAAAACCATATTAGGATTTAGATAAAGAGATTCGAAGGCAAGTATGATAAAAGCCTATAAATGTTCATCCGAATACTCATTTGGACTAGAACTCACTCTATATATAGGAAATTATGAAATGACATTTCCATACCTCCAAGTGTATAAAGCTAGAGGCTGAATTACCCTATCGGTAACCTAGGCGAGTCTAGAGACTTCGGGATTAGACATGTTTTGCCTAAATCCTAGAAAAACTAGATCTTATCCATTAGGGTGGACCCGCTAAGACATAAACTACTTTTTTGAGGTTGCTCTATTCTAACCTTTATTTTGGCAAGTTATCATCTAAACGAATCATGATAGAGAATGCTATTGAAAAATTTAGGGTCAAATCAAAATGGGTCTAGTTTGAGGAGGGAGGCTATCTCGCCATCTAATTTTGCACTAAAGCTCGTAAAAAAAAAAAAAAAAGATCCGACCATAAGTAACAATTAGACCACTAAAGAGGAGCTTACACTTTCTATACAAGGTATATAAACCTCATAGCCACTCGATTGTCTCATATCTAGGGTGGGAGTTATATATAACAATAACAATAAAAAAAAAGACAAAACAAAAAATAACAAATGGACCTAGTTTGAGTAGAATCCTTATCCGTATATAACAAAAACATTATAAGCATTGTAATTCAAGTGGTTATAGCAGGTGACGACATAATGTAAGCGGTACGTATTGTTTTGTCCTTTAAGGAAAAATGGCTCGAGTTTCATTTTAAATGTGCTAGAAGTCCAAATTTCAAATTTTCTCATGTATGTTGTTACAACATGTGCCCATCACTCAAGGTCCTAAAACAAAAAAGCAAGAAGAAAAGACCAAAAAAGAAGAAGAAAAGAACCGGGGTGGATATGTTTTCGAATCGCCCAACATATCCATAGGGGTTACTCTCCACAAGAACTAAATTTGATCTAGCTCGTCCTCATTGCAAGCTCTATCATGATTTGAAGTTTGCAATGGTAAAAAAAACATATCTAATCCAGTTCATTTTTTTCATATACATATATATATATATATATATATATATATATATATATATATATATATATAGGCCACCTTGTCAAAACCTAACTCTTCTCTTAGATACACTACACTCAACTCGACGATGCTAGATGGAAAATGAATAGAGATCATAGTAAGCACATGTCTACCAATAAAAAATTGACATTATGAAGGAGATGAATGTTCTCTTCTCCATACTACCGAAAAAGCACTGCTGGCATTACCAAATGGTGAGGGCATGTCAAATCAAGGCCAAGCTTAGGTTGGAATTGTCATATGCACATTCGATGCCAAACTTACGACTTGGGCCATCTACTATCCCACCTACTAATCTGGGATAATCATTTTTTTGCTGAAACATCATCCTCCACAAGGTCATTTTCATATACAATGGATCCATATGTTCCGGTGATGCAAGGTAAACCTATTTTAAACATCATTGTTGAAAAATTTCACAAGATTAAGGCAATAAAAGAGCCTAGTTCGGAGAAGCTATTAGCAATTGAAGAATGCCTTAAGGCTATCAAGGGTATCGATATACATGATCCAATATGAGTTATTGAAATGGGCATAATATCAAATGCGACAATTATTAAGAAATTCAAAGTTTCTAAATTCATCAAGTATATAGGCATCCAATGTCTAGTGACTCACCTACGAATATATAGTATCAAAATTGTCGAAGTTATGCATGATGGGAAGCTATTGATAATACACTTCTTCCATAAGAGTCCGAATGGATCCGCTTTGAGTTGGTACATGAGATTAAATAGTGCCAAGAAAAAAAAATAGAGGAATGTAGTTGATGCTTTCATTTAACAAAATAAATTTAACCGAGAGGTTGCTCCAAATCGATTACATCTATAAAGTATGGAAATAGGTGTTGGCACCTAATTTTACCTCAAATAATTTGTTTAAATTTATGAGTTAAAAGAAAATAAAAAAATAAAGAGAAAATAAAAAAGAAAAAGAGAATTATTTGAAAAAAAATGATTTGGGAGTCTAATTAAAAGAAATATGAAGTTTGAAAACCAAATAAAGCCCAATTGAGGATGTAATTGAAAAGTCCAAAACCCCAAATCCTTAATTAAAAAAGATACAATTGAGGGAAATTAAAAAGAAAAAAAAAAAGAGATCCTAATTAATTATAATTAAGGAGTACCATTGAAGTTTAAACAAGCCAAATGACACTAAAATTAACAAATATAGAAAAGTCAAGGACTTAAATATATGTTTACCCAAAACCCTAATTTTTCCTTATAAATACCCATCTTCTCTTCCATTTTAATGGGGCTAGCACTATTAATCAATTTCTTCAAAATTGGTTCCATCATCCTTCCATTTTGGCCAAATGCTCCATACCCGCCATAAAAACTTCACTCACTCTCTCCACCTCCACACTCAAAACAACCCAAAGTCTAGCCACCCACCTCTCCTCCTCCATTTCAGCCGGATAACCTCCCTAAAAAAGCCATCTAAATATGTCAAAATAGCCCCTCTTCAGGACAACCATTGATGTCACCATTACAATCCTATTTTAAATGCTCTTCCACCACTTTTGGCCATTGTTTTTGTTGTAAACTTCCATAATCCAACCAACACCGCTTCGTAACTTCTAACGACCATCAAGCCACTAAAATAGTAACTCCAAGTTGCTAAAATAGTGGCATAATTATCAATAAGACAATGAAAAAATTAGATAGCAATCGTCACTTTTGTCCAGCCCCTCTTTCATAACTTTCCAACCACTCTTCTACCTCAAAACAACCCCTCCAATAGCCTTTATAACCCACCACTATCCCGCAATCAAAAAGCCTCTAAAATAGCTAATAAAAATACCTAAAATAACCTATAAAAACCCGTGACAACCCCAATGCTAGCGAGATTAACCTTTAGAGGAAGATTGTAGGATTTCGCCTTCTTGTAGTCTAAAAAAGAAAAGATACCTACTTGAGATTTGAAGTAGATATATTACTATTTATATATTAAGTAAAAATGAAAAAATTCATTATGTTTTAGGCTATCAAAATTAGGTGCAATGTCGAGTCGAAATTCGGATCATATGATAATCCAAAACACTACCTAGTGTTTTTTCCCATATATGGAGTTATAAAGATTGGATCGTAATGATTCAAAATTAACCAAAAACAAGGCATCCATACCTCTAACATTTTTTAGAGACAAATACCAAAAGATACATCCATCTAATCCAAAATTTATCTAGAATATACAACTCTAAATAGTCCGTGCTCTAAAAATGGCAAAGTCTAAAAAACTACCTAATGTTTTACGCATATTTAGAGCTATATACATTAGATTGCGATGATTAAAAATTACCCAAAAATAAGACATAAATATCTCCAAAATTTATGAATATACAAAGATAAAAAGAAACATCCATCTAATCAAAAATTGGTCTAGAAGATACATTTCTAAATAACCCATGCTTTAGAAGCTTTGGACAATAGCTCCTTGGTATTCTAGCCCAAAAAAGGCAACAACTCTAATAGGACACCCACCAATAATCTTGAAAATAGAAAGCTACTCTCTTTCGTTAGCTAGTTAAGTAATCAATTCTCATTGAAAACAAAGAGAGTAGAAATGACCTTAAATTGAGTGTCCTTGACGGTTTTAGCACCTTTCAACTTATTTTGGGTAACATTAGAAATTTTGTACCCATTTGATATTAGTGATTAAACTACTTTATATTGCAATGTAAAATTTCTATGATTATAATTGTTAAAATAATTGAAGTGTAATTAAATGCATCGTTATGTATCAAACCCAAAAACATCGAAGACCCTGACCATTTTGAGGTAAAATAAGGTTAGTAATCAATGCTCTTTGATGGAGGCTGGGAGGAATGGAACTAGGATTTAATTTCAATGATGGATCTAAGATAAATGCTAGTCTTGGTATTCTCATTTGACTATGATGCTTGAGCTTACGTTGTGATATGGTTGATTTGGTAGACTTGTTTATGACATGTTGAATGCTTAATTTTCCTATCCAATGTATGATTATCTACCTTCTTGTTTATCAAAAATGAAGTCGTTGGTAGTCTCCCTCCCCGTGATCGAAGCTGTATTCATCTTTTAAATTATTTTATTTGCTTTTTTTAATCAGAATTAAAGTTATCAAAGGCTTTCAACTTATATGGTCGAAGTTATCTACGGCTTCCAAATCAATTTATTTATTATTTGTTTGTCCGAATTAAAGCTATTGATAACTTTCCACCTCTATGGTTAAAGCTACTTGTAGTTTTCAAATCAATTTATATGCTTTTATAAAATGAAGCTTTTGGTTGCTTCTCACTTATGTAGATAAAGCTCGCTAATGAATCCGAAACTAATTTTATTTAATTTCTATTTGCTTGAATAAAAAATTCCGGTGGCTTCCTACTTAAGTGGTGAAGTTGCTACCATTTTCAAAATTATTTTACTTGTTGTTTATTTTTCTTAAATGAAGTCATCGATGACTTTTCAATTTTGTGATGAAGCCATCGGTGGCTTCTAAATCGATTATCCGCTCCTTACTCGAGCAAAAATAAAGTTAATAGTGACTTTCCACTTATATGATGAAGTTATGAGAAACTTATTAAATTCATGACTCTAAGTTATCGGTGACTTCCCACTTCGTGAGTGAATTTATCGATGACTCACTACTCATGTTAATAAAAGGCTATCAATCTTTTAAAACTCATCTACTTATCGATATAGGTTGGGTCCGCTAAAGGTTAGCCAAAATTCCAACCTCCATTCACTTTTTCTTTTTGAATATTGGTATCGGTCTCGGATCTATCCAAAACCCCTAAATACTATCCTTTTCCATCTAGATAGTAAATCCACTCAAATAGGCATAGAAGCATAACATAATAAAAAATTAAATTTTTATTTTTACATGTATTCGATGCAGCATACCTCAAGTAGGTTGGGATGGAGATGATATTATATCTTCTCTAAATGTAACTAACCTCTTACTCAAATATCTATCCGGACTAGTACATTTAGGGTTTTTTAGTTCTTTCTAATTAGCTAAGTGGCAACTCTTATCTCTATGCATTCACTACGTAGGCCCCACATCAATAGAATGGTGAATCCATTGGAGACATAGTATGCTAGGGTCAAGCTTTGAATGTCTATGTTCATATATCTTTAGGTGTTTGTTATGCCTTTATGCCTATATGTTCTAAGTGAGAATTGCCATTTAATTGTTTGTTTATTTTTATTCAAAAAATGTGTTTGTATATATTTATACTTGTTTGTGTTATTTTTCCTTATAGCTTTAGCATTTAATTCTTAGCCTTTATTTCATATATTTGAGACTAGGTATGGAATTATGCCTTGTACACATCACTACATAATTATAACTACCATTTCATTTCCCTTAAGATCTAGGGTATTAGTAGTAGTGCCTCGATGGGTTTTGCCTTGGGTAAATTCTTACAAAACCTTAAGCCTTCCTACTAGCTGCCATTGGTGATGGATAATCAATGATTTTCATGATTGCTATTGTAGCCATGGATAATTTTAGTGATTCTACTAAAGATTCATTAGGCTAGAAGGTACCATTTTAAGACTTAGATAGAGCCTACCTATTCATATAGTGGGTAAAATCAAACTTTAGAACCTTCACTTCCCGATTAAATACACTAGGCAAGTCAAACATATTTGAAACCTTCACTAAGATAGCTTAGTCATTATGTTTCAGAATCAGTAACAAAAGAGTTCAAACTTAGTTTGAGCAAGTATTAGCCAAAGCATCGAAACGTTACCGATGTGAATAATCATATCTTTAAACCTACTACAAGTAACCTCATAGGTGAAGAAATCAAAAAGAAAAACTCTTTTATCACCATCCATATATGACTAAAGTCACAAATGTCGTTATTTTATGTTAATATTATTTATGTTGTTGTATTTTTTTATTTTACTTAAAGATGCATAAGTCATCTTGTCAAAGCTGTATTTTCTCTCTAAAAGTTGACAACTCATGTCAAAGGAAAAATAAGCAATGAAGAAATGACTCAACTTGAGCAAAACCATCGAAAGAGTTAAGTACTTTGAAAGCATAAGTGTCTATCCTAGTAGTTTTACTTAAGCAAAGTCCACAAACTTATGCATCTACTAAAGTGCCTCATAGTTAAGAATTGGGTCATTCATCTACGATCCTTAAAGTGTCACTACCATATTGATACCCACTACTCAAGTGGTGATTTCTATGCCATCTTTCTTCGTTCCCCACTAAAAGGTTGTTAAAATTATGAATCTAGCTAGTCACACCACACTTATGGGCATGTATGAGCTAACCCATCCCAAAGTCTCTCTTGCAAACTCAAGCAATTTCTATGGTTGATTTAGCTAATAACAAAAATTTAAAAGGAAAATTGAGCTTAGAGACTAAAATAAAGAAGCTTAGCACCATTGAGGAACGTTCAATGCCATTGAGGGCATAAACATATACGACCCTCTTTTGACGAGTAGAAAAATGATTGATTCCGAATATCATGATTCCTAAAATATTCAAAGTGCCAAAATCCTACAAACACACTAGGAGTCAATATCTAAGAATTCATCTTAGGATTTACTTAAATAAGATTATCAAAGTTGCTCATGTTGAAAAGCTTTTAATTCACTTTTTTCCATACCAATGTTTACCAGATTGGGGAATCTACTTTTAATCCAAATAGTAATTTGAATCATTCTCATCTAACATAAAATTTTTCTCAAAATATTCAAGCAAAACATCCTTCACATCTCAATCATTTGCAAAGACAATCCAATTAACATAACCAAGGATATGTAGGTCACAAAAAGTACAAGGAAATACGAGCATCTCTTCTAGCTAAGTAACTCTTATGAAAACTACTCTACGATAACCTCTATTTCCTAAGTGATATAATCCTAATGAATCTTATAAGCATTAGGATGGCATAATTTTTCATAATATTGAAGATTGTTTAGGCTTTCAAGAAGCAGATTTACTCATTGATTAACCAAGGCTTGATTTCATTTGATGATGCTTTAGGCACTCCAAATATGAACACTAATAATCTTTCCAACCATGTTATCGTTGGTGGAGTGAATATTTTTTCATTGGATGACATTGGTTGTGATAACAAAAAGATAGTTTTGAAATTTATATGTCTTCTTTGTTTGATAAGTGATCTATTATCAATGTTAATAAGAAACCGATCAAGTCTCAAGCTCCTATTCATATCGAATCCTTCTAGAAGTTCCATAAAGAGACTGAATATGATATTAATGATTGTCATAAATTTCATTCAGAGGTATAGGCTATGCTAGTTCTAGGCACCTTAAGAGTAGAAAGAGAAGAAAAGAAATTAGAGAAGTCTTCATACATTACAAATTTAAGCGAGTAAAGACTCGAGTTTGAGCCAACCATCTTATCTTATGGTAGTGAACATTTTAAGGGTAGAGAAAGCCAATGCTAAAGACAAAGCCATATGACCCGGGTTAGAGCTTGATAGTCTATAAATAATGGTGCTTTTCATCGACACACTTAGGGACGTCTTTGATGTCGATCAATTTATCTATGAGACCATTACGTGCAAGGAATTGAATGATAAATCTAATGAAGAAACACCTTTTGTTTTCAAGGCCTAGTAATTTTCTTAACATATTTATCTATCATTTTTTCATATAATGTTAACTTAAGAGATTATGAAAATTTTCTTCTCAAATTGTCACCTTTTCCTTCTTTCTTCTATTATGTTTTATTCTCATTTTCACTCTATCTTTGGAACATCCAATATGACCATATCTTAAGAACAAAAACACATAATGATTGTATTAAGAAAGAAGGTCAATCTAACTCCGCTTATAATATGCATGAAAATGAATGTTAGGAAAACATCCAAAGCTCATCGGAGAAGCATGAATGTGTCTTGATTTTGTGAAGGAAATCTTGCCTTATATATATTTTTTGGATTTCATTTGCAAAAATGTTATGAGTTTCATGGTTTGGGTTATTTTTTAGAAAAAAAATTCTTATTATCTTGGCATGATCTTATTATTGATTTGAAATCAAGAGATTTCTATCTAAAAGTATCATTGTCATTTTATATCATCCTAATCAAAATGAATGAAATGAAAAGCTCATTCAAAATCTTTCAATATTGATTAACTTTCAAAACATGTCATGAAAATGCTAGGGGCGGTTTGCCTTTTTGAAACAAAAAATATTCTTCTCTTATTCTTTGACATATCCTTCAAAAATAGTCTTACCTAAGATAACACATCGATGTTAAAAAAAAAATTGATGTCTTAAATAAAGATTAGTGATACGTATTCAAGTCATCTTCTCACCTTATCCATCACTTCTTCTCTATAAGTCAATCATAGTTTTCAAATAAAAATAAAGCTTATTGACATGAACAAGATTATATTTGAGATGAAAAAAAGTCATTTTTGGTATGCTTTTCCATAAAATAAAAAAAAAAAAAAAAAAACCTTACCCTTTCTATCCAACTTAAAGCCTAAATGATTTCTTTCGATAAGGACCTAAACTAGCATCTCCCCTCACACTAGGAGCAATTTTAAAAATTCAAGAATGATCAAGGATGTTTTCCTAAAAGAAAATAAGAAATGATGATGATTGTTCATAAACTAAAAACTTGTCCAAAAACCCTTGAACAGCTTTTGAAAAAAAAAACAAATAAAAAAAACTGAAAGCACTAAGGCAAAAAGAAAGTGATATCTAGAGTGATCCCTCTCATGACTTGAAGTTAGAAAGGGTTAAAAACCCCAAAACCAAAAAAAAATGACAAGAGTGAACATGAAAAAAGAGCCAAGATTAGAAAATGAGATCAATAGGTGAGATGACAAAGTCAAGTTGGCATACCTAAAGTGATCTCAATGAACAATTAAGTGATCCTAGGTCTTTACACCCTCAAAAGCTAAAGCTTTTAGCCTCTATTACGTGCCTATTTCTAATCAAAGATAGCTTATTTATGTTGATGATGTCTAGCTTCAAATGAGAAGAAAAAAATATTTTGAATAAAGCTTAACTTGTTTGTGATTACAAACCATAATTTATAACATTGAATCATGAATTTTCATCAAGTAAGTAGTAGAAAGAAACAAATGAATCAAGTCTTTCTAGATAAGATCACACATTTAAGCCAAACTTTCTTTAAAAACTCTTTTAGTTTCTAAAATTAATTTGAGAACGTCGTGCTCGGGTCCAAAATTTTGTCAATCACATGTCAAAAGAGATGAATCATTTTAAAAAATTTTATGATCCAAACACATTTTGCTGATTTTAGCTTTAAAATAGATCACCATGAGAATTATATCTCATCATAGCAAGTTGCATTTTGGCTTTTAATCCAATAAGTCAAATATTTGAATGAGATTACTTTTTTATGAATATCTTAATTATTTCTCCTGAATAATTCAAATTGCCTTGATAAATTTTTTAAAAAAAAAGACAATGAATGAAAATGATTTTTTGAAAATTAATCTCAAAGATAAGTTCACATAATTAATCGTAAACATCAAAAAAAGATGAACGACATAAGCAACAACGGTGAAAGGTAGATGACAAATGGATGGTCACTACCAATACTTTAGAAACATGCTAGGATCAAACTCGGTCACAAATCTATGTCGATACTAGAAGACTAAACATTTTAACTCCCTTCTTATCTAGAGAAATAAGGAGATAATTTTAGTTATGGCTAAATATTCATTAGTATGATCATTTGACTTTGATTCTTTTATTCTTGACTCGTCAACATAATGTGATTCATGATTTTTCATCTCTCAAAGAACCTTTGTTTTCTTAAGTATGATCGGTCCCTATAAATGATGTTATCCATGAACTCTTTTCTTTAGTCTTAAGCACGATCCCGTAAATGATGTTATCCATGAAAAGTGATAATATATTGAATTGGCATATGATAACTTGATAAAGATCTTACTTGAACTTGGTCTATAAAAGTCCGCCTCTATAAAATTTGTTACAAGCTTTCTCATGATGAACTATAGATAATTAAGATAAAAGGCCACCTCAACTATTTTTAAGGCCGGATTCTTAATATGTGCTCGGCAAAAGTTTCTATATTTGGGGATAGTACCAAATGAGAGACACAAAAGAACATCGATCTTCCATTCAATTAGAGGAATGAACACCACTCCAATGACATAGGCAATGGTCTATGTAGCCATCCCAAAGAACGTAAGACATAATCGAAGTTTAAACAAGCTCAATGAAAGTAGTTAGCCTAGAACTTTGAACCCATTTAAGTTAGATGACACATAAATAAAGAGAAAAACAAGGGAAAACCTACTTCTTAGAAGTGACGACCTATGCTTCTCTAAAAACTCCATATCAATCGAATCGAGTCATATCAATCTAGGTTAGAGTGGTTAGTTATATCTTATTAAAAAGCATACTCTATCATGTGATTCAAAATTGACAAGGTCTATCACATCGACCTAAATCAAAGTGGTCGATCATATCTTGTTAAAAAGTACGATCTATCCCATCATTCAAAATTGATATGGTCTATCATGTCTATCTAAGTCGAATAGTCGATCATATCTTATCAAAAAGTATGGTTTGTCATGTCATTCAAAATGAACATAGTCTATTATGTCGATCTAAGTTAGTGTGGTCAGTCATATCTAGTTAGAAAGCATAATCTACCACGTCATTCAAAATCAACATGTCTATCACATTAATTTATGTTAGAATGGTCAATCATAGCTTATAAAAAAGCACGGTCTATCGCATCATTCAAAACTAACATGGTCTATCACATTTGTCTAAGTCAAGGTGGTCAATCATGTTTTATCAAAAAGTATGGTTTATCAAGTCATTCAAAATCGGTATGGTCTATCACATCGGTCTAAGTTAGAATGGCAAGTCATATCTTATTAAAAAAATGGTTTGTAGCATTATTCAAACATGACGTGTTCTATCACATCGATCTATGTTAGATGATTAGTCATATCTTATCAAAAAACATGGTCTGTCATATCATTCAAAATTAACATGATCTATCATGTTAGTTTATGTCAAGTGGTCGATCATATCTTGTCAAAAAACATGGTTTATCATATTATTCAAAATCATCATGGTGTATCACATCAATTTAGATCAAAGTAATTAGTCATATCTTTTTAAAAAGTATGGTCTATCCGTCATTCAAAATCAACGTAGTCAATCCCGTCAATCCATGTAAGTGATTACTAATATCTTGTAAAAAATCATGGACGTTGCATCATTCAAAATTGACATGGTCTATCATGTCGATCTAGGTTAGAGTGGTCGATCATATCTTATCAAAAAGCATGGTTTTTCATGTCATTCAAAATCGATGTGGTCTATCACATCAATCTAAGTAAGAGTGGTCAATCATATCTTGTCAAAAAACATGATCAATCATGTCATTCATAATTGATATGGTGTATTATGTCTATTTAAGTCGAGTGGTTAATCATATCTTATAAAAATGGTTTGTCATGTCTTTCTAAACCAAAATGGTTTGTCATATCTAGTAGAGTCATAGTGGTCTATCACATCTTGCCAAATCAGATTGGTCTATCGGTTTAGCGAGTCGAGTGGCTCGTCACGTCCTTCTAAATCAATATGGTTAGTCATGTTCTTTTAAGTCATAGTGTTTTGTCATGTATAAAAAGAAAAAAAATGGTATGTCATGTTCTTTTAAATCTATGTTAGTATGCATCCAATTTAAGCGATGTTAGTATGCATCCATTTTAAGCCATGTCGGTATACAATCCATTTCAAGCCATGTCAATATGCATCATCTTTAAGCTATATCAATATGCCTACAATTTAAACCATATCAGCATGCACCCAATTCAACCCATGTTAGCATGCATTTCAAGCCACGTCGGCATGCATTTAATTTAAGCCATGTCGGAATACATCCAATTTAAGCCATGTCAAAATGCATCTCTTTAAAGCCATGTTAGCATGCATCCATTTCAAGCAATGTCACCATGCATCTCTTCATGCCATGTCGGCATGTATCCATTTCAAGCTACGTCAACATGCATCCATTTTAAGTCATGTCGGCATGCATCTATTTTAACCTATGTCGACATGCATCTTTTTTTCATCTAGTCACATGTTTTTATTTTAATTTCTTTAATTGAATAGTCGACTATCATTCAAATTTAATGATTTTTTCTTTTACTTAATTCTTATTCGTGTTTTGTGAGTTTCATTTTCTTTTTTATGCTTCTTAATTGCATGTCGTGCCACCAATAACTTAGATATTTTCAAAGCAAGTAAGGGTTGAATCTACAAGAAAAAAGGTTAAATTGATCATTTCTTTTAGTGGATGTTCTTATAGTGTAAAATGAGGGTTTTGGGTTTGGAATGCTTGAAAACAAATAAGTAAATTGAAATAATAATATTAAGAGAATCTTAGTTGAACTTTAGTATCTACTTTTAGTTTGGTCGCCGATCATCGATTAAATAATTAATTTATTCTAAATATGAATATTCACCATAAGATAACGACAAGTATGCTACCCTCATTCTTTCCTTACTTAGTCTATAACCAAATATATGATACCCAATTATTTCTAGCTACTAAGCACTAGATAGATTTAATCCAATAACAACATTACTAACAAAAGGACAAGTGAAGCTAAGCCAACTTCCTAAGTGTTAGAGAAGATGTAAACTAGTTTTATGTTTTCTAAAAGATTGAACAAAACCATAAAAAATAGTCATCAATCCCTAGTTACTATCTTAGACAAGTTTAAACAAGTAATTACAAAGACTTGAATACTTAGCTAGCAATAAGTTAATATAATCGAACAACTAGTATGCACTTTAATCAATTTAATCAAACAACTATAAACCAATTATGTAAAAAAACATAAAATACCCAATCAAGATAAGTTTAGAAATAAAACTCATAATCTCATAATGATTTAACCAAAAGCTTCAATTTGATTCAACTAAAAATGGTGTTTAATTGCTAATAATAGGTTATAAAGAGAGAGCTTCTATCAATGGTGGTCGCTAAGAGTTGAAATCCTGAAATAATGCCCTAGCTTTACTATTTATAGCTAAAACTAGGTTACATTACATAGGTGTTAGCCCCACATGGCCACACAAGTTACTAAATAAAGTTACACGATTTTTTGCTTAATATTACATGGTTTGGAGCCTTGAACAATTAGCATTACATGGTTTGCTTACAAAAGGCACACGACTATGTGCCTTTACTCTTCACTCCATGTTAATTTCTTACTTCATGTGTAGACTTTTGCCTTTAAACCGTGTTAAATCTATTATGTTCATATAGACATATTCTACTTGTAAGACACAAGCATATGACATTTCACTACAAATCATGTACAATGTCTACTACCCGTGTGATCTTCTCTTCTTTTAGGCCGCACTAGGTCGTGACACCTACATGGCTATGTGGGATTTCTTTCTTTTGTCGTGTGGAATGCTATTGCCCATGTGGCTTTTGTTACTAAGAAATCCATATGCTTTTATCCTTCATGTCATATGGCCTCGTAGCTTTTTTCTTTGTGATTTAACATAACTATGAGACTCTTTTAAGCTTCTTTAGTGACTTCTTTCTTCCTTGCTTTAGTTTCGAGTTTCTTTGATCTAATACATCATTTTTCCAACAAAATCCAAAACGATTATCTTATTCTTAATTAACCTCATAGAATATAATAAATACTAGAAACTTCAATGTAATAGAGCATAAAAGTCATGTTAATTATGCACTCATCAAATACCTCTACACTTAAACTTTGCTAGTCCTCGAGCAAAACAAACAAAATAAAACCTAACTCACTTTCTTAGGAATCACGATTATATTTAGGATATGCAACAAGCCTTTAAACCCCTAGGTTACCTTTAGTTGATGAGTTGTGTCTCGTGAGAGTTTTCAAACAATAAACCCATAAAATCATTCAAATAAATGTATTGCCGGTATGATTGTTCTTCAAACATTGATACTTAATTAAGAATTCAACAAAATTCAATAGTCAATTCAATCATGTTTAAGATATTATTATCATATTAATGCATGTCTTCAAATTAACTTATGCATCTTCATAACCAAACCTAATTTGAGCATGTAACACCAACTTTATCTTTTACTCATTTTCCACCACTATAAGCAAGGAAATAAATTGAGATTTTTTTTAATCAAAACTTTTTCATTTGATGCATCCTAATTTTATTTCTTTTTTTTTTTCAAGGCCTTAATAGTTTTTTTTCTAAATGGTCACTTACTTTTTTTATATGACTACCGACATTTGTGATGAAGGTAATTGGTTACTTAGCAAGTCATTAACCTAGAGTGTTTTGCATCCTTATAATTTGAATTGTCATTTGATATAAAAGTAAATATTTGTGATAAATACTCTTAGTTACTAACATAATGCTTTTCAGATTTCTTTCTCAAATTCCATAAAAATTAAAAAATCTCATTTATTTAAATTATGCTTAGGTCTAATTTTTAAACGATTTTATTTTCTTTCAAAGTTAGTATTACTACCTAAATTATGTTTACTCATAAAAACACATAAAGCTTCTAGCATGCATACATATCTACAATAATAATATCTTAAACATTTTCATTCATCTCATCAAATTTCATCAAATTCAATATTAAACATCACTCAAGAAGAGCATCATACCAAACTATAACATTTGTTTCATTTTTTTATAAGGGGATAAAACAAACACATAAATTACATAAAATAACACAAAGACAATAAAAAGAAACCTAAATACTAAACACACCCTCACACTTGAATTGGACATTGTCCTTAATGTGAAATATAGATTATCAATTAAAATAGCATGAAAAGATAGAGGGATAAGAGAGCAAATCGAGATGGAGGCCTTCGAATAGAGGCGGTGGAGGTGGTGGAAAATGTGTCAGTGAAGGCATTATAGAGGTGGAAAATTTAGGTATGGACCACATGAAAGTCGATTATGAAATTGATTTTCATAGCCTAAATTTGCTCATTTAATTGATCAAATCTACTATTGGCATTGTTGGTCATAATCTAAACCTACCGATTCAACATGTCAAACCAACTTATTGACATTGAGTTGGAAGTCAACCAACCGTGATTCAAGTTGCTCCATCCTTGCCGATTAGACACTCGAGGCACCCTCTTGTGGAACCTATTTAATGATGGTTGGGGCTTCATCATCATCATCTCCATCACTCGTCACTTGAATCATTTTTTACCTTATCGTTGTCTCTTGGTCGATCGGACGAGGTATCTTTTCCTTTTCTTTTCCAAGTAATCCAATTTTGACTAATTTCTCAAAAGTCATGTGCTTGAGCCTTTTTGCTGGTGCTAATGCTATGGTACAACGATCAAACATCTTTAACTTCTCAATAATGTGGGTGATGAACTCACCCATAATAATATTACTCGTCGGTTAACTTCTTGACTCGTTAATAAACATTCGGCCGTAATATAGGTGAAATCCACTTTTACCTTATTAGTGATGAAGAATAGGATCGCCAACTCCAACTTACTCACTACTCCATTATTTTTTTCCCATCCACATAATGTTCACGCTAATACCAAAATGTCCGGTTAATGATTGTTAAGGTTTTCAATCGTGAGGGATTGTACACCTCCATCAATGAACCTATGATTTTCTTTCAAAAGGGCTTCTCAAACTCGAGCAGGTGGTTGCTTTACACCTTCATGTGGTCAATTAAACATGTTCGTAATTGCCCTCACATCCACATTACACTTCTTATTGGCTATTATAAATGTAAAAAAAATCACAAGCCTATGAATGACGATCTAATAATGTTTTCGATTAAAATGAACTTAAGAACTCTAAGGTTAATTCTTTATAAGAAGATCTATCTATTTTCAACAAGCTTACCCACCCTATGCTATCCAATATTTCTCTTACTTCACCTAACAATCTCACTATTTCTAGTGCTTGAAGATTAACATACCTATTTAACATAATTCTCCTATTCCTCAAGATAATATAATGGGATTCTTAAGCATCATCTATAAATTCAACTCAAAGAAAGATCACACTCGGGTAGCCCTCCCGTTAATCCATCATCTTCTAATGAATTTCCTTTTATGGTTATGCCATTTGCTTCCCCTTATCTCTTAAAGTCGACATTATTATCCTCTTTTAATTTGAGTGGAGAAGGATGAGTGTTCTTTAGTTAGGAGTGGTCGGTAAAGGTAACGTTATTTAGTGGTTAGTAATAGAAGGGTAATGTTGATTTATGGAGGTGCAATGGTATAGTGGTCGGTTATATGTGTAAGAAAGATGGAGATCCGAAGGAGATGAAGAGATAAAGATGAGGGTTAGCGCTATCAATTGGGAAATTAGAGAAGATGAAGTGATACGGCTAGGGTTTGGGTCTATATAGGGGTAGGTTTTGGGAAACGAAAATCATGTGACTATTGGCCTAGAAAGAGACACATCATATGGATTTCATATACAAGCCATATCTCTTTCTTTTTGCCCTCGTGCCTTTTCTTCTTCCCAACCAAGTGTAACCTTTTAAATTGCATATGACCATATGGAATTCTTTCATCAAACCATTTAAAAACTATCTCGCTCGTGTCCTCTTTTTTCTTTGGAATCTAAAAAGCTTCATTTAAACCACATGATCATGTCAAATTGCTACACAAACCATGTGAAAACCTACTACTCGTGACTTCTTTTCTCTTTTGGAATCTAAACTACCCCAATTGAATCATATGGTTGTGCCAAATTACTACACAAACCGTGTGATTCTATACTACTCGTATTGCCTCTTCATCGTCAAAAACTTTATAGCAGTTTCTTAGACACACGACCATATTAAATTCTTATAAAAATCATATGGAAACTTTCTACTCATGTTGCCTCTCTCTTTTGCTTCCCTTTTCATCCATCTTTTAGGCACACGAGCTCGTCATTTTCTTTTATAAACCATGTCTCTAGTCGTTGCTTGTGTTGCCTTTCTCTTTTTTTTTTTTTTTTTTTGAAATTCTAGCCAAATACACACACAAGGGTGTGGCATTTAAATACACAAATTATGTAAAACTCCATTACTCGTATGTGTGTGTCTCTTTTCTTCATTTAACACACCAAATTACCTATGCTACAATATCCTTTCGATTGAGTCAAGATGGGTGAAATTTAAAAAAAATAAATAAATGAATAATTGAACATTAAATTAAATTATAAAATTTATAAGAATTTATTGGGTTGCCTTCTAATAAGCACTTTTATTTAACGTCATTGACTCAATGTTACCTTCCTCATCAAGGGGGTCTTTCATCTTCAAGTTTGAACTTGAGCTTCTTTGTACCTTAGTATTGGCCTTGTTGAGGATATTGAACCAAGTTATCTCCTCATCAAATTCCATGGTGAGAGCTTCCTTATTGACATTGATGTTTGTTCTTGCCATTTTGAGGAATGGCCTCCCTAACAAGAGAGGTATAAGGTTATAAGGAGATTTATCTCCCATCTTTAAGACATTAAACTCGGTTAGGAACACAAACTTGTTCACCTTCATAAGAATATCTTCTAGTAACTTTTTAGGATAGACCTTATTATGATCAACCAATTGAATGATAACATTTGTATCTTTTAACGATCCAAGATTTAGTGCAACATATACTGAATATGGCATTACATTAATCGATATTCTTGAATCTAGTGTAGCCTTATCTATTCTATTATTACCGATTTGGCGTGGTATTTTAAACATACCCGGATCCGTGTACTTGGGAAGAATTTTTCTTCATAATATAGTAGAAACATTCTCTCCCATTCTTGCCTTTTTGTTCATGTCTAGCTTCCTCTTATTTGTGTATAGTCCTTCAAGAACTTAGTATACCGAGGCACTTGCTTGATAGCCTCCAAGAGAGATATGTTTACCTCAATCTTGCTAAACGACTTAATATCTCTTTCTTCCTTCTATTTCTTCATTTTTGCTTTTCGATACTTCTCTAACTCCGTTAGAAAATGGTGCATTATTAGTTAAAAATGGAATGGAAGGGTTAGAATTTACCTTAGGGCGTAATGTAGCCTTGCCAATAGGTGTGCTCTCCTTTTCTTCTTTTATCTCCACTCTTCTTTCTTCAACCTTCCTCAAGCACTTTCTTGCTTAGTTGCTCCACTAGAGCATCATTTTTCGAGTCATGTCACTCACATTTTCCTTAGGGTTTATCATCGTTTAGGATGGTAATTTTCCTCTAGATTCAGCCTCTAGATGACTCATAATAGTTGTCATTTAACTCATCCCATTCTCAAGATTCTAAATGCTTAACCTAGTCTCTTGTTGAAATTGTTTGATACTCAAAACAAAAGACTTTACCATTTCTTATAGTGAATAGTCTAAATGTTATGGGGCATGTTATTGAAAAAGCTTAAGCCGATACCTTGTTGCCTTTGCTTGATAGAAATCTTGCCCACCTTGTTGATTGTCTTCATATCTCAAATTTGGGTGGTCTCTTCAACTCGGATTGTAATGCTAGAGAAAGGGTCGTATGGACATGCTTGACCATCCTCAAAGTTTCCAATGGCATTGACATATTTAGAGTGCCCTTCTTGTAATATTAGGCACACATCTATAGTATGACTAGTAATCCAATAAATCCTACAAGCCTTAATCGCTTGTAGATTACCAATAGCCATTTGTTTGATCAATAAAGTCAAATCGGATATTTTCTCGCTCCAAACTAGAGATGTTGACTTCATTTATCCTTTTTTGGTGCATGATAAATTGCTCGTGAATTGGAAGCCATGTTCGATATTAAAGCTTCCGTAGCATCAACTCGTTTTATCCATCGGTGTTCCTCCACTAGCAATATCAATCATACTCCTCTTTACAGGGAGTAAACGTTACCGAAGTACATAATCAACAATTGATCTAAAATATAATGGTGTGGACGAGTTGAAATGCAACTTCTTGAACTACTCCCAATACTCATACAATGTCTCTCTAGTGAATTTTTTAATCCTATAAATTTTTTTCCTTATACTTATAGCTCTTGAAGTAGGAAAATATTTCATCAAAAATGTTTGCTTCATTCTATTTTATGAATCACCTAATCCCACATGGAGATTATAGAGACAAGTCCTTAGCATCTCCATCCAACAAAAAAAGGAATGCCCTCAATTTAATTTGCTCCGTTGACACCCCTTGTGGTCTCATGATTAAGTAAACCACATGGAACTCTTTTAGATGTTTATACTCGGTCTTCTCTAGCTAGACCTTAAAATTTATGTAGTAGGTGTATTAGTCTTGATTTAAGTTCAAATGTCATATCGAGATTAGGAAACTCAACACACGGGGCTATTAATTAAGGTTAGGAATAGCCGGCTTTTTTAAAGTCCGATTCACCTTATTTGTGGCCATGTTTTCTCGTTTCAAGTCACTCGACAACAAAAACTCAAGAACAATGGTTATGTCCGATGAAACTAGTCTTTTACATAACTTAATTCTTTCTATTAAAGATAACCTAGCTTCTCTTCTCAATTTGCTCAATTCACTCTTCGATTCGAGGTTGAAAATCAGCTCTTTTGATTGAGACTTAGTGATATACCAACCACAATAGAAGCATAAGAATAGTTAAAATACCAAAATTAATTAATTTTAGATGCAATCTCCCCAAGAACAACGTCAAAATTTGATGGCATGTTATACCACCAATAAATTAGATATTTTTGTATTTTTCTTATAGAGCTTTCAATCATGATAATGAAATCAAGACAAGTAAGGGTCAAACTCATAGGAAAATAGGCTAAATTGATTGTTTCTTTTGGTGAAGTTTTCTTGAGTGTAAAAGGAGGTGTTTAAGTTTAGAATGCTTCAAAAAATAAGTAAATTGAAATAAAAATATTAAGAAAACCTTGGTTGAACTTTAGTATCCACTTTTAATTTGGTCGCCGATCATTGATTAAATAATTAACCGATCCTAAGCATGAATATTCACGAGTAAGACAACAATATGTATGTTATCCATAATCTTTTCTTACTTAGTTATTAATCGAATATATGATACCCAATTAATTCCCTAGCTACGGAATAACCTACTAAGCACTATATAAATTTAATCCAAGAATAACATTAATTAGGGAAAGACAAGTGATGCTAAGTCACCTTTCTAACCACTAAAGAAAGTGTAATCTAATTCTATTTTTTCTAAAAGATTGAATGAAGACGTGAAAAATAATCATCAACCCCTAATTATTACCTTAGACAAGTTTAGACAAGCAATTATATAGACTTGAATACATAGCTAGCAATAAGTTAATATGATCAAACAATTAGAGTGCATTCTAATCTATTTAATCATACAATTATAAACCAATCATGTAGGAAAACATAAAATATCCAATCAAGATAAGTCTAAAACTAAAACATGTAATTTCACAGGTGATTTAACCAAAAACTTCAACTTGATTTAACCAAGAATAGAGTTTAGTTGCTCATAATGGGTTACAAAGAGAGAGTTTTTTTTATCAATGGTGGCTACTAAGAGTTAGAATCCTAAAATAATATCCTAGCTTCACTAGTTATAGCAAAAACTAGGGTTACATCACATAAGTGTCAGTCCTACATGGCCACATGGTATACTCGAATAAAGTTACATGATTTGTTGCTTAATGTTACATGGTTTGGAGCCTTGAATAATTTGAATTACATAGTTTGCTCATAAGAGGCACACGATCGTGTGCCTTTGTTCTTCATTTCATGTTACTTCCTTACTACCCATATAGACTTTTGCCTCCAAGCCATGTTGAATCTCTTCTACCTCTATAGACTTCTTCTACTTATGAGACACGAAAATGTGACTTTTTGCTACAAACCATGTGCAATGTCTACTACCCATGTGGTCTTCTCTTCTCTTAGGCTATGCTAGGTTGTGACACCCATACGGCCATGTAGGATTTTTTCCTCTAGCCATATCGAATGCTACTACCCAATTGGCTTTTGTTGCTGTGCAATCCACACGATTTCTTGCTTCATGTCACATGACCAATAGCTTTCTCCTTAGTGATTTTACATGATCGTGTGACTATTCTAATCCTCTTTCATGACTTCTCTCTTCCTTGCTTCAATTTTAGGTTTCCTTAGTCCGATTTGTCATTTTTTCTATAAAACCCAAAGCCATCATCTTATTCTTGATTAATCTAATATAATAATATAAACACTAAAACTTTCAATGTAATAGAGCATAAAAATCACAATAATTATGCACTCATCATTTCTTTAAAAAGAAAATTACTTTTTAATTACTTTATGCTCGAAAGCATTGTAAAGAGAGGGCATGTTTGGCACCTAATTTTGACCTCAATTTATATGTTTAAATTTGTGTTAAAAGATAATATAAAAAAAGAAAAAAGAAAAAGAGAATTATTTGAAAAAAAAAATTAATTTGGGGGTCTAATAAAAGAAATATGAAGTTTGGAAACCAACGAAAACCCAATCGAGGATGCAATTGAAAAGTCCAAAAACTCTAAATCCTTAATTAAAAAAAGATACAATTTAGGGAAATTATATATATATATATATCCTAATTAATTACAATTAAGGAGTGCCATTGAAGTTCAAAGAAGCCAAATGACACTAAAATTGACAAACATATAAAAGTCAAGGACTTAAAAAGAATTATTTAAAAACATTAATTTGGGAGTCTAATTAAAAGAAATATGAAGTTTGGAAAGCAAAGAAAACCCAATTGAGGATGCAATTGAAAAGTTCAAAACCCCGGATCCTTAATTAAAAAAAAGATAAAATTAAGGGAAATTTAAAAAAAAAAAGATCCTAATTAATTACAATTAAGGAGTGCCATTACAATTCAAAGAAGCCAAATGACACTAAAATTGACAAACATAGAAAAGTTAGGGACTCAAATATATGTTTACCCAAAACCCTAACGTTCTTCTATAAATACCCGTCTTCTCTTTTGCTTTAAGGGGGCTAGCACTATTAATCATCTTCTTCAAAACTTGGCTAGCACCATTCTTCTATTTTGGTCAAATCATCTATATCCACCATAAAAAACTTCTCTCAATCTCTACCCCCACACCCAAACAACCCTAAAGCTTGGCCACCCACCTCTCCTCCTCCATTGCAACCAGCTCCCTAAAAAATCCTTTCAAATATATTAAAACAACCCCTCTTCATGACAACCATTGGCCTCACCGTTGCATCATTGTTTTAGATGCTCTTTTACAACTTTTAGCCCTCTTTTATTGCTTTAACCTTCCATAATCTAGCCACCAATACTTTTGCAACTTCTATGGCCTTTAAGCCACTAAAATAGTAGCTCTAAGTTGTTAAAATAGTGGTATGATCACTAGCAAGACAACATCATAATTAGACATCGGCTATCACTACTCGTCCAACCATTCTTCTATAAATTTGCAAGCACTCTTCTTCCATAAAACAACCCCTCTAATAGTATCTATAAGCCACCATTATCTAGCAATCAAAAAACCTCTAAAATAACCAATAAAAATACCCAAAATAGCCTCTTAAAACTTATGATAGTCGTTAGTGTAGGTGCCTAAGATCCAACCATGTTTGGATGTGTTTGAGTTATTATATTATTACATCATTTATTTTAATAATAATAAAAAAGTCTTTTTATTAATTCTTATGTTTTATGTTTATTAATTCAAGAGAATTAGATAGAAGTCTTTATGATATGCATTTGCAATAATGATTGATCAAAAGGTGTGAGACAAACACTAATGTATATAAATGATATCATTAAACGTCTCAAGTCGTAGCATTGTTAAGAATGGAAATTGACTATATGCAGATAGACTTGTAAGTTTTATGCTCATACTATATGATAGCAATAGGAGATCTCACACCTATTGGTATGGTGATGCCAAAGTAAGCACTTAGGCGATTTATGTTACAGATTATATCACTAAACTTGACTTGTCATAAGAACCCATTTGGTTTAGTCTATGGGAATCTCATATGAGATAGGTACAACTGGTTCTTAGACTTAAAGTCATCATGGTTATCTCATTAGAGGATTTATGTACTTTGACACTCATTTCAATAGACTTTTTAAAGGGTTGCACATGGACGATTCTTTGATGCACTAGGAATCTAATGGATGTAGGTGTATGACTAAGATAGGACATGTCATTCCTTATATGCTAAAGGAGTTATCACATTACATTTTGATGAATGTCTACTCAAGAAATTTATGGCCATAGTAGAATTACACCAATGAAGCATAGTTGATTTACTCTAAGAGCTAAGACATTTGGAAATCTAAAAAAACTTATGTGATCATAATTGAATAAGACTTAAAACTAAGTTCGAGATCACACTATGATAAGTTGACATGATGACTAAATTGTATGGCAACCATGCTCATGAAAGGTAATAATGGATTAATTAATCCTCCTAAAGAATTGAGTAGTCATGATGCCTTACTAGAGCCCAATCTTAATTTATGTATCAAGAGATAAAAGGGGAGTCTTATGTTCTTGATACATTGCCAATATATCTAGGAGTCTCTTAAGTTACACGCATAAGTATTCACATGATTAAAGAGAAGCAAAAATATTATAAAAAGTTTCTAATTTTGAAAGTTTCCTATTTTGAAAAAAGGTTTCAAAAAATGAAAAGTATTCCTTAAATAAATGTTTCTAAAAGTGGAAAGGTTTTTATTTTAGACGTTAGTTTTCTAATTTGGAAGTTGGTTCCAAATTGAAAGTAAATAACCTAAAATGCAAATGAATTTATTAATTTAGGTTAAAGGGTATTTTAAAAAATTATTTCCTAATATGGGTCACTTAAAATTATCTAAGATTATTTATTTGGATAGTCCAAATACATTAATTAGGCCAAATTAGGTTTAATTAAAAGGCCTTAAGATATTTTAGTGGGAGGATAAACACTAGCCTTATTGGATAAGGATGAATGTTTTAAAGATAAAGATCAAAAAGCCCATATGTAAAATAACTCCTTATCCTTAGAGGATTAGGAAGCAATGACCTAGAGTCCTCACGGGACTTATTGCCACCCCTCCTTGTCCTTTCGAGGAAAAAAAAATCTCTCTTATAAATATATGGGAGAAAGAGGTGCAAGCACAAGTTAAAAAAAACGAGGGAAGAAATTTGGCAAAGAGAGAAAATCTCTATAAGGTACATAGCAAAAAGTAAAATAAAAGGAGAAAATAGTTTTCTCCTAAAACCCTAATACACGCCACTTTTTCCCTTCTTTTAAGATTATTGCAAACTTGTCCAGCATTAGATTTCTATAGGAAACACTATATAAATCAAAAAATGTGGAGCTAGCATTCTACCAATTTTGAATGCTTCTTTGTGGGTGCTTGGACCGTATGGATCATCAATAGAGGCTGAATACTTGGATGACTTTTCCGTTAAAGAATTTAGATCCGTGCTACAAGAGGTAATTCTCTATTTATTGCTTTAATTCGTGTATATTAGTTAGTTAATTCAACGCCATGATCTTGGGTTTTTTAGATGGAGGAAAATTTTTATTTATTCCGCACCTCCATAGGATATATGATTCTTTAATAGCCCCAATGGTAGTAGATTAACCTTTAAATGAAGATTAGAGGATTTCAACTTTTTATAAGTCTAGAAAAGAAATGATACTTGCTTAGGATTTGAAGTAGACATATTAATCTTTATAGATTAGGCAAAAATGTAAAAATTCATTATGTTTTGGGCTATCAAAGTCGAGTGCAAAGTCAAGTTAGAAATTTAAATCACCTAGTGTTTTGCCTATATACAAAGTTATACACATTGGATTAAAAAGATTCAAAATTAACCGAAAAAAGACATCCATACCTCCAACATTTATGAAAGAACACTACCAAAATAAACATCCATCTGATCCAAAATTGGTCCGGAAGATATAACTACAAATAGCCTATGCAAGGGAGTAAAATGAGAAGAGAAACACAATAAAATAATAGAGAAGGTAGGAAAAGCAAACCTTATTTATTCAAAAACTTATAAATATTCATTCTTATAAACTAGGTCGACTCATCAATACCATTCATCAATGCTTCAATCACATTGATATATGGCATGCTAATGAAACACGTTTCATTTAAAATCCAATTATAAATCTATGTTTTGGCTATTTTATAAAATTATCAAAATTTCTTTAAATTTTAATTTTAAGACTTTTTGAGTCTTAGGCCCATTTTGAACCCTCGAGCTTTTGGTCCTTGAAGGCCCACGGGCTTCCATGCCCAAGCCTCTAGCCTAGTGTGCTTGCGCGCGCTTGGCTTTGCATTAGCTTTAGGCCTAGAGCACTCGTGCATGATTGGCCTATTTACGGCTAGTGGCCTAGTGTGCACATGCGCCTAGCACATTACGAGCTCGAGCCATGCGAGCCCGACATGCACTAGGCACATCTTGGCTTGGAGCTAGGAAAATTGATGAATCGGAGGTATGAAACTCGAAACTTAATAAGGAAAGCTTAGTGGAGTCACACAATCGTGTGAAATAATAAAAGAAATAGCTATTGGTTGTATAACTTAAAGGAGGAAACCGTGTGGATTCTCAAGCATAGAAAGCCACATGGGTAGAACCATTTCCACACGATCGGAGGAAGCATTCCACACGACCGTATGGGTGATTAAACCTAGCAAAAATCAAAAAAAAAAAAAAGAACCACACGGGCGAGTAGGCTTTACACACGGTTTACAATGTAAAGTCACACGCCCGTGTCTTTAAAGCAAAAAAGGTACACACGAGAAGAAGCTTGGCAATAAGAAATGAAGAATAAAGTTACACGATCGTGTGCTTTACTTAAGCATGTCGTGTAACACTTATTTTTTAAGTCTCCAAATCATGTGATATCAAGCAACAAAATATGTGACTTTATGTAGCAAACCGTGTGGCTATATGATGCCGACACATACGTAATGTAACCCTAGTTTTAGTTATAAATAGCAAAGCTAAGGTATTATTTATCTCTCTCTTCTAACTCTTTCACATCCACCATTAATAGAAATTCTCTTTGTAATACATTATGAACAACTCGAGCTCCATTCTTGGTTGAATCAAGTCGAAGCTTTTGATTAATAGGTCCGAGATTACCGATTTTATTTCTAAACTTATCTCTATTGAATATTTTATTTTTTTATATGATTGGTTCATAGCTATATGATTGAATCAATTAGAATACATGCTAGTGTTTAGTTATATTACTTATTGCTAGCTAATTATTTAATTTCGTGTAATTGTTTATCTAAACTTGCATGTTGTAGTAACTAGGGATTGATGATTATATGATGTTTTCGTTCAATTCCTTGAAAAATATAGAACTAGGTTACATCTTCTTTAGTGCTTAGGAAAGTGGCTTCACTTCACTTGTCTTTCTCATCTTAATGTTGTTATTGGATTAAATCTACCTAACGCTTAGTAGGTTGTTCAATAGCTAGAAAATTAATTGGGTATTGTATATTGAGTTAACGACTAGGTAAGAAAAAGCCGAGGGTAACATATATGTTGTTGTATTACGGTGAATATTCATGTTTAGGATGAGTTAATTATTTAATTAATAATCGGCGATCAAACCAAAAGTGAATACTAAAGTTCAACCAATACTTCTCTCATATTATTATTCTTCACTACTTTATATTACTTTCAAGTATTCCAAAAATACAAATCCCCTTTTACACTACATGAAACTCAAACACTCGAAAGAATTGACTAATTATTTTTTTTTTTCTATAGGTTCGATCATTACTTATTCCGATTACATAATCGTGATTAAATGTTATGTAAGGACAATATAAATTACTAATTTATTGACTAACTTAGAAAAACATTTTCTATTTTAAATTACAATTAGGTTGGATAGCCAAGGCAACCGGACTTGGGCCTAGCATGTCGGCTTTGTGCTTGTCTAGGCTTGGTGCATGGCCCAATGCGCCTAGGGTATCTAGGCCTAATTTGTTTTTCTGACTTTTTTGCCTTTTTTTTTTTTTTTCTATTTGGATGTTTTTTGTATTTTTTTTATTTGTATTTTTATAGGGAAAAAATTTACTATGACAATATATGTATTGAGTAAATTCAAATAAAACTAAAAACATTAAAATATTTGTAAATCTTGCTTTTTATTAAAACAATTGGGGGAGAAGTATATTTAAAACACTTATAAGAAGGCCATTTAGTGGAAGAGGTTTAAGAACATACATCTCTCTTCTTTCTCTTTCCTCTTTTTCTTTTTTATTATTTTTCTTATTCATCGTGATTTTCGCTTTTAAACTTTTGACTTTCTTTGTTTAAGCAGATCTAAATGTCGAAAATAATTCATGTAAGCTGAACGGTACAGATTGATAAGTAAAGGTATAGTTGTAATATTGAAATGTTTATAAGCATAAAAGGAAAAAAATAATAATAATTAAAAAAATTTTGTTCCCGTCTCCGTTCGTCGTGTTCTAGCTAGATGGAGGTGCAAAAATTCTTCCATACTCTCATCGTGACTTTCCATCGTGTGAGTGCTGAGAATAAATGGTTCATCATAATGAGGTGGACTAGGAATAGAACGCTTTATGTCTATGTGCATCATGCGTGTCAGCTTATATTTTGTAAATCAAAATCTTTTTTAAAGTTGCTATATCTTGTTGACTTAGAATCTCATGAGACAACAATTATCTCACAATCAAGCAGAATCTAGATTCCACAGAAAGTAGATGCAAAAAGATGAAATAAGTAATCAAGACGGAAAAAAACCCTTACAAGCCAGCAGGTTTATGATAAGCCAAATCTAATAAACAAATTAGAATAAAATGATATATTACTCTTAAAAAAAAGTGTTAAGACCCGGTTTTAGCTCCCTTGCTTTCGCAATATTTTGAAAAAAAATTGCAAAAATATCAAAAATTAAACATTTTATTTGATTTATATTATTTTTTGAATGTCATCACTTTTTTTATTTTTTTATTTTTTTTATTTTTCTCGAGATTTATGAATTTCAAAAAATTATTGAGTATAAAAAAGGAGTGAAGAAAAATAATCAATGCAAAAAAAAAAAAATTGAGTGAAAAAAAATGAGAAAGCGAGGAAAATCAAGAAAAAAGAGAGAGAAAACAATCTAGGCACAAATCGAAAGAAGAAAATGTGTGGGAAACAATAGAAATCGAATTGAGAATGGAATTGAAAAAAAAAAAAAAAAGGCTAAGGATTGGTATGAAAACAAGAAGAAGAGAAACTAGGGGACCCAAACCCCAAAAATCTCTATAAATACATATTTTTCTCCTACAAATAAAAGAGAAGGGCATCCAAAATTTGAAAAATAAAAAAGCAGAGAAGGAGGCAGTTGAAATCTGAAGAATAAAGACAGAGGAGAGAAGTTGGCATAAAAAAAGCACTTCGTTTGGTTTCTTAGGTTTTTGAAGAATTTCAACAATTAGTTATTGTTTTTTTTTTTTTTTTCAAAACAAAAATAATAACAAACTAGCTCTTTAATTTTTCAAACATAAGAGTTATAGAGTTCTGAATCTTATTTAGTTTTTCTTCTTTTACCTATCATCAACCACTACAACATCTATAGATCTCTATCACAATCATATCAACACAACTCAACTCAACAAGCCATTCAACTCAAAACAAATTCAATTGATCCTAGATCTATTGGGACCACTACCAAAAAACATTTAATTAGTGATTTTTTACAAAATCACTACAAAACAATTCCATTAGTACGTGATATCTAAAGGAATTACCTAAGAAAATAATTTCATCAGTAATCTCTAACATAATCACCAAAAAATAGTTCAAAATTGAAAAACAAAATAAAAATTGTTGAACCCATGAAACCATCGATGGTACGTGTCGTAACAAATAACAAAAAGACACAAGGTTATGTAGTACTCAAAAACCCTCAAAGAGAAGAGTGCTAAAATATTTGAAAAATACAATGGTTTGAATATTCTTAAATAATACGATTGATAATTATGGTTTTTGGCTACAAATATAATAAGTAAATTGTCCTAGTTGATTGAAGGCTAAACTAGAAAATAAAATAAACTAGAAATCCAAAAATTAATTCTAAAAATATGAAAATTAGAAAAAGAAGCAAAGCATAAAGTCTCAATTCATAAACTAGAGCAATTTGGGCTAATTCTATACATCTGAAAAAGGCCTAAAAATGGATTTTTCGTAGTGATTTTTAACCTTAAAAGGATCCTCTGGTGGATGTTGTAGTCACCTTATCTAATGAGCCTTTGAGTAAGTTTTTTGAATTGATATTATTTGCGTCATCGGATGTTTAGATCAAAAGTTATGGCCATTTAATGGATTAGTACCTATTTTTCCTTTCAAATTGTCCTCTTGGACTTTTGTTCATTGATCTGATTCATAAAATCATCGGTTAGATGCATATATTTATTATTACTATTATTATTAATCACTGATGGAAGCATTTCTTTGGTGATATTGCAGTTAAAAAAAATGCATAAAAACTTTTTGAACAAACAATATACCCAAACAAAAATGAAACAGAACATCCATCCTCTCAAATTTACTAATATCACTCCCTCTTTGATCTTCTCATTTGATCTTCCATAGTGATAGCGACAACAACTTTCTCCCTTTTGCCCATCCCTCCTCTCTATTGCGGTTTTTCTTTCTCAATGTCTCAGCTTAGTAAGTCTCTTTATATACTCACTTATTTAGATAATAATTAATGATGATTGTAGTTTTAAAATGTACATCGCTTCTTGTTATTATTTTTTTGGGTAATTTTGATATGTTTGTTGTTAATCGTTGAAATTTCGGATTGGATAGTGATTTAGAGGAAATTAATTAGAATGTGTTTGTGATAAACGTTTTTGTTTATTGTCAAATCTGATCAAAATATATTAGGGATTCTAGCCCGATCAAATTAATTTTGCCATGCGTATGTAAGGTTCTATGTAAGAAGACCCAACCCAACCTTAAATTGTATTCCAATTTGTCCAAAATCCCTGCTAATAAATGTTTGTCACGTGTCTTCTATAACCTCAAAACTTTTAATTTGTTGGGAACAACAATGGATGGAGGGATTAATGTTTTTCAAAAACTCAAATGTGAAGGATTTAATTGTCAATTTTGGTACTTTAAGGTACAATGTGAAAAAATCCTTGAACCACAGTGACCTCTTCTGCAAAAAAATCCCTCTAATATTTGCAACATTATTAAAAAAAAAAAAAAAAAAAAAAAAAAAAAAAAAACTATCTTGAAAAGAATTCTAAATATTTATTGTTTGAAACATAGATCAGGTATTAATTGTTTAAGTAGAAAGAATCGGTCTCTCTTACATATAACTACCCAGAAATTCTGTATTGATAACCAGTGGTATTAAATCTTTAGTACGTACGTAGTATATACTATGTTGGCCGTGGAAATTGGGAAAGAAAGCAGCGTTTCTTCTGCAACCGGAGGGAACATGAGCTATCGACAATAGCTCACGCGTTTTAGTCTACTGGATGAAGAAACTGAGAAAAAAGAATATAGGAAACAATTGTTGCCAAAGACAGAAAGAGCTACTTAGGCTTGTACATTGTAACTCTCCTAGCTTAGAGGGAGGAGTTTGGTGTGCAATAAATAAATAGGTTTTAGATTTTTTAATTCCCATATATCTATTAATCATTTCTTTTATCTAATTAAAATTCCTCGTAACTTACCGTTGTGGGATATGGAGCATCACAAATTTGTAATGCCTCAAGCTCGGGAGGAAGGGTCTGGTGCGTAGTGAACAGCCTCTAGAATTAATTTTCTGGTAAGTCTTCAACAACCAAAGACTCTGGGGTCAAGCAAGCACAACAGTTCTCATAATCATTCACACTCATGACTTTTGTCATTTCCATCCCATTTCAACGTAATTTCTCCGTGTCCCCATTCTCCACTAGCGTACGCAGAACCAAATGTTCATAACTTACTAATGAAACCCAAAATGTGAAGCGAATTCTTAATGCGCGCAGACATGGCAATATGATGTCACTCAGTAATTTTTGAGAATTATGAAAAAAAAATTAAGCTTGTCGGCGGATCTAGAATTAATTTTCTGGTAAGTCTTCAACAACCAAAGACTCTGGGGTCAAGCAAGCACAACAGTTCTCATAATCATTCACACTCATGACTTTTGTCATTTCCATCCCATTTCAACGTAATTTCTCCGTGTCCCCATTCTCCACTAGCGTACGCAGAACCAAATGTTCATAACTTACTAATGAAACCCAAAGTGTGAAGCGAATTCTTAATGCGCGCAGACATGGCAATATGATGTCACTCAGTAATTTTTGAGAATTATGAAAAAAAAATTAAGCTTGTCGGCGGATCTAGAATTAATTTTCTGGTAAGTCTTCAACAACAAAGACTCTGGGGTCAAGCAAGCACAACAGTTCTCATAATCATTCACACTCATGACTTTTGTCATTTCCATCCCATTTCAACGTAATTTCTCCGTGTCCCCATTCTCCATAAGAGTTGACGGACGCAAAATCAAATGTTTACGAAAGATTAAAATAAATATTTATAAATTTATTATGTTTTATATAAATTTATATATGTTATAAATAATATATCAATATATATTTTAAAATAATTTTAAAATATAATCATTTAAAATAAAGATTTTTATTTTTTTAAGTCACGAAAATTATCTATAAGTGAATCCCTATTAAAATTTTCAATAATTTCTTTTTCAATATACACTAAAAAATAATTAAAAAAAATAATCTTTCATCTTATTAGAAAGCTTAATCTTAATTATATTAATCGCTGAAAATAACTGTTACATGATAACCGTAAAAAATAAAAGAATAATAATAAGTGTTATCACTCGCGCGCGCGTGTGTGTTATACTCTAATATAGGTAAAATATATATATATATTACAGTGGGGTCCGCCCCTGTCCATGAGTATCAGTTGATTTTATAGTCAAACTGAGTCGTCTACGTTTCTCATCCTACGAAATGCATAGAAAGCAAGTGCATTTTGATTTTTTTATTCTCATCACCTTCGACTATCAGATTTAACATCCCCTTGAAATTTCTCAACAGACAGAATACAATGGGGTCTTTACTATGCCTCGCTCAATTAATATTTCTTTGCCTCCTTTTGTTTTACTCAAACTTCCAAGCTACTTGTTCTTTGTCCAACTCTTCAAATTTCCCCTCTTCAACAAATCTGTGCCGTCATGACCAGAACCTTGCTTTGCTCCGCTTCAAAAAATCGTTTTCCATTGATAGTTCTGCTTCAGAGGATTGTCAAAATCCTAAGACAGAAACATGGAATGAAGGTACAGATTGCTGCTCCTGGGATGGAGTGACGTGTGAGATGAAGACTGGTCATGTAATTGGCCTTAACCTCCGTTGCAGCATGCTTCATGGCGTTCTCCATTCAAATAGCACCCTTTTCTTCCTTCATCATCTTCAAAAGCTTGACCTCTCTGACAATGATTTCAATAGCTCCCATGTTTCATCTCAGTTTGGTAAGCTTTTGTATTTGACACATCTTAGCCTAAGTTACTCGAATTTTGCAGGCCAAGTTCCATCAGAAATATCCCATCTATCCGGATTGCTGTCTCTTGATCTCTCTTATAACTCTAAGCTGACGCTAGAACCAAGATCTTTTAACAAGCTTGCTCAAAACCTTACCCAGCTAAGAGATCTCGATTTTAGCTGGGTAAACATGTCATTGGTGATACCCAGTTCCGTAATGAATCTGTCTTCTTCTTTGTCATTCCTCAGACTTTCATATTGTGGATTGAAAGGGAATTTCCCTGGTAGCATGTTTCACCGATCAAACCTACAGGAGATCTCTTTATGGGCTAATGGAAACCTCACTGGCTCTTTTTCTTTATTCAACGGGAGTAGTTCACTCCAGAAATTGGTACTTTCTTACACGAAAATCTCAATATATTTAGAAAATGAGTTTAGCACTAATCTAAAGTCACTCGAATTCTTGTCCCTCTGCGGCTGTAATATTATAAGGTCAAATCTAGCATTGCTGGGTAATCTCACACAACTCACTTGGTTGGACCTCTCAGGCAATCACTTGAGTGGTCAGATTCCATCCTCACTTGCTAATCTCAGTCAGCTCAAAGATTTGGACCTTTCACATAATAACTTTACGGGTCAGATCCCCTTGTCACTTGCTAAACTCACTGAACTTTCTTCGTTGGACTTGTCAATGAATCGGCTGATAGGCCCAATTCCTTCTCAGTTTAGCACCCTGTCAAATCTCAGTAGTCTAGTGTTATACAGTAACTTACTTGGAGGAGTGATACCGAGCTTTTTGTTTGCTCTACCTTTTTTAGATACTTTACTCCTTGATGATAACCTATTATCTGGCCATATACGTACTTTCCAGTACAGTTCATTGTCCCTTATTAACCTGAGCCACAACAATTTGGATGGCCAAATTCCCAGTTCAATCTTCGAACAAGAAAATTTGTTGGTCCTTAGACTTGCGTCAAACAATAAACTGACAGGAGAGATTTCTTCTTCTGTTTGTAAGCTAAAATCCCTTCAAGTTCTTGACTTGTCCAACAACAGTTTGAGTGGTTTTGTCCCACAATGTATGGGAAACTTCAGCAACAGTCTTTCAGTGTTGCATCTTGGTGCAAACAATCTCCAAGGCACGATTCCTTCACCATTTTCAGAAGGAAATAGTTTGAAGTATCTCAGCTTCAATGACAATCAGCTGAAAGGGGGATACCACCATCTATCATCAACTGTGCATTTTTGGAACTTCTAGACCTTGGCAGCAACATGATAGAGGATACATTTCCCTACTCTCTAGCAATGCTTCCTGAGTTGCAAGTTCTTGTTCTTCGATCCAATAAACTCCACGGTTTTGTGAAGGGTCCTGTTGCCAATGATTCATTTGCTAAGTTACGGATCTTTGACCTCTCCAATAATAATTTGAGCGGACCTTTACCAATAAAGTATTTCAATAATTTGAAAGAAATGTTGAAGATTAATCCGCATATGCAATACATGTGGGGAGGTTACAACTTTCCGTATTCTGCAGAAACAATGTTGAAAGGGTTGAAGGCTAATTTCACAAAAATCCAAACTCTTTTCACAAGCATCGACTTATCCAGCAATAAATTCACAGGAAAAATTCCAGAGTCACTTGGAAAGTTGAAATCACTGAAGCAGCTCAATCTTTCTCACAATTGCCTCATTGGCTACATCCCACCATCATTCGGGAATTTGACTGATTTGGAATCATTGGATCTCTCTTCGAACATGCTTACGGGAAGAATTCCTATGCAATTGCTAGATATAACATTTCTGCAAGTTTTCGACCTTTCATATAACCGATTGGAGGGACCCATACCTCAAGGGAAGCAGTTCAACACATTCGGAGGTCGCTCATATGAAGGAAACTTGGGATTATGTGGATTTCCCTTGGCAGAAGAATGCAACAATATTGACGAGGGACAACAGCTGCCACCATCAATCTTTCAAGAAGAAGATTCAATGCTTAGAGATGGGCTTGGATGGAAAGCTGTGGGGATTGGTTATGGATTTGGACTTGTATTTGGACTCTCAATGGGATACGTTGTGTTTAGAACAAGAAGACCTGCATGGTTTGTGATGATGATTGAAGGTGAGCAATATCAAAATGCAAAAAGGGTTAAGAAACATACTCGCAAAATCAGTACGAGAAGAAACTAGTTAAAACAGTTGGTGTTTGAAGGTAAGAGTTAAAAGTGTTTGTAATTAATGTTAATGTACTTTCTTCCATGATCCATCATCATAATTATAATAATTTCATAAGCATATGTATTATTTTCTGATATTTCTCTTTTTCCATGCCTTGTCATCTAACTTTCGTCTTTTTCTTCTCAATTTCTGTCAAGATTGAAGAGAAGACTAGTGGACTCCTACAACAATGGCAGCTTTCAAAATAGGGATTCGTCTTCATATTCCACGCTAGGTACTTTTGTGTGCGTAGTCTTCTTCTTCTTCTTCTTCTTCTTTTAAAAAAATAATAGTATAGGTTCTTATAGTTGCAACTAGTAAGAACTAATGTGCGCTTATTACGTACTGTTTGAAAGTTAACAATTTGTAGTAAGCCATGCTTTGGCTTATAACTATGAAGTATATTTTATAATTCATCGGTAGGTTCAATATCCTGATTGCGTGGATTATATAATTTCTAATGTTATTAGAATAACTTATAACTTAATGCCTTTAGTTTTGCAAAATCAATTAGAAATAGTATTTCTAGTTGAAACTAATTAATTAATTGGCATGTTAATTAATATTAATAACGTTTAATTTAATATTACTTTGTTTCAAAACAATATAATGTTTTCTCATCAATATTTTCCTATTATCTTTTTTTTCTTTTACTATTTTTGAAAAAAAAATTGGAAAATGACATAAAATGGACAAAAATGATTAAAATACAAATAAATTTAAGAACGTAAGAACTAATTAAGTAGTTTTAAAATTAGAGAAATATTTAATTCATTTTGCAATACTAGCTGAACTAAATTTATTTTACTCATTGTTATTGGCATGTTTTGTTTGTGAGATGATAAGTTAATACTCATAAAATTAGCAATTAAACATATGAGAAGTTTTACGATTTGGTTGCGTAGGTTATGTTTAAATTAAAGGTGAGCACCATTTGGTTAAAACTGAAAAACTGAATCGAATTACTAATTTTGGTTCAGTTTTGTACAACAAATTTGAAAAAAAAAACCAAAATTATTTCGGTTCAATTCTTTTTTAAAAATAAAAAAATTGGTTTCCATCGAAAATCGAATTAGTATTTTTCTTTTTCTTTTTTTACACACATACCCAAGATTCCTAGCAAAACTAGTCTACTAGGATTTAAATCCACAACCTTTTGCAAGAAACCACTACCATTGGATTAAAAGCTCTTTGGTACATAATTTAATTCATATGTTTTTATATTTCATACCAATTCTTAACTCTTATAAATTTATGATCTCCACATATTTTAAACTATTTTTTAAAAAATAAAGATCTTCTTGACACTTAATTAGTGACAGAGTGAGGAGTTTAAACAAAAGATATTTAAATGAGACATCTCTCTATAAATAAAATGATAGAATTCTTTATTAGAGATGAAAAGACTAAAACTATGAATTTTCATGAAATATGCATAAAAGTTTAAAAATTGCATCTCTAATCTCCAGCTTATGTGCTTCACCATTCCATCTAATGATGCGAGAATTCGAATATATATAATTTTTTTAATACAAACTCAAATAAACTCTTAGATAAATTTGTGAGGTTAGTGTTGATCAAACTAGTATGAATGAGACATGATGCTAAAATTAGAGTAAATTATAAATCGAGTCTTTCTAGTTTTGAAAAAAAATTATTTTTTGTTTTAAAAATTAATAATTATTATTATTATTATTATTTTGGTTCATTTTATGCTCTTCTCAACTTTAAAATTTAATTATTTAATTTGTTTAAAAAATTAAAATTAATTATTTTAATTATTTTATTACAAATAAATTGGTTCTATAATGTTAAAAAAAATATTCATAGTAAATCATTTGTATTATGTTGGAATATGTATAGTTAATTTTTAATAAAATCAACGATTCAAAATTTTTTTTATATATTTCTTAACCATACCTAATGAACTAAGACAAATTATTTGAAATACACTTTTAACCTTTGAGAATAAAATTATTATATATTTATATATGCTCAACTATCATTTAAAAATTCTAAGAATTCATGATATATATTATACCAATTTATTATTTTTTTAAATCATGTTTTAAATTTTTATTCTAAAATTTAAATATACAGAAAAATAAATTACATTTATTATTGAATAAAATCTTATATAAAAAATAGTAATTAGATGAGAATTTTCATATAAATGATAAATTCAAAAAATTAAATTTAAATTATAAGATTAATATAAACCGACGTATATGCTAATTTTAAAATATTAAAAGATGTGTGTGTGTGAGTGGTGATATCATCATTCTTACAATCCAGTCGGGGAATGTGAGATTTTAATTGGTGAACATAAGATCTAGATCCTAATGCATAGGTGGTAGCCTTCATGAGTAGTTTTGGAACCAACTACTTGGGAGATGACTCCTTTACAGAGAGAGGTTATAATGCTAAGTGCTAGTTGGTTTTTAGCAAACTAATCTAGGTAAGTAGGTGTGGAGATTCAAAGCCATCAACATGGGTCATGACCCTGTAGCCTTGAAGAATAGGTGTGATTTGGTTTAGCCATAGTAGTAGATAGTTTGTGGAGTTGAGCTTGATGGATAATTGATGTTATACATGGGGAATGGTGGTAATTGGGGTGATGGAATGAGTGGGTGTGTCAATGGGAAGATCAGTGGACTTTGAGGAATCAGAAGATGTTATGATTGGTTAAAGGGAGAAGCCGGTAGTAAGCGTTAAGGAGTCATGGTTTTGTTTTGAAGTGTGGGCAAGGGAAGGCTGGCGTGTGATATTTGTGGAGGAGTGTACGTGGCAGCAGGGTGTGATATGAAAAGAAGTATGACGGATGGTTTGAAGAAGGTGTGATATAAAAAGAAATATGAGGGACGGTTTAGAAAGGTGCTGGTAGTAGCACAAATAGAAGAAAAGAAAAGGGGAAGGGGTATTGGCTATCAAACACACGATTTAGGCAAGAAACAAGAGGTAGTTCATATGTCAGTTGTTAAGCTTATTAGGCTCTGATACCATGAAGAAGTTGAGGATAAATTGCAAGGCTAACTTAATGTTTGTATTACATTGAACTCTTTAAATAAAGTTTCAGGGATAAAGTTACAATTATAATAAAGTTCTGAAAACTATAGTTATTGTTACAAGGACTAACTTATTTACAGAGACTAACTCTTATATGGCTTCTAATCAGAGATATATATATATATATACACTGAAAGCTTATCCTTTATCACATCATGACTCTATGTTAAGGCATATGGAGTAGTACTAGTTACCCTCCTAGGTGTGGTCCTAAGCCTACAAGACTTCTACCAATAACTCATGCCACTTTTTAGGATTGTTGTTGATCATGTTTTGTATATTCAGTTTAAGAATCTTTTTGGTGGACTAAGCTTGATACTTGAGTATAATATAGAATAGAATTAATAATTATGAACCTCATATCTTCAGTAAACTTCATTATCTCTATTCCATTAAACACATTAGCTTGATCCATAGTAATTAACTTTAGTACACCAAACTTTGTCCTTTTCAATGAATTGAATTACTCCAGCTTGTATTAATGATGTTAAAAGCTTAGCTTTAATCCACTTTGTGAAGTAATTAGTTGCTTAATGAAATGAGGGTGTATCTCTGTAATTTTAATTCATTGCCCAATCTCTGAAAGGCCAGGGTTCGATCATAGAGTGTAACTCTATAGCAAGAACTCTCGGTAAATTCTCATGTTTTTGACAAGGTTTACATCATTTAGCTAGTGCTTTACAATCTTGCTTCATTTTAGGCCCAATAAAAGCCTTTTTCTTTTTTTTTTTAATGACTTCAACCACCTTGGTTGCTGCAAGATATGATCCACGTATCCTTGAATGGACCTCAGTCGTCATTAGTACGACTTCTTCAACTCCTACGCACTTCATTAGGTATCTGGACCTATCTCTTTTATATAGTTAATTTCCAATCACAATGCAATTAGGAGCTTTTAACTTCAACATTTTATCTTTAAAGAATTGCTTGAGGTTCTCTATATATTTCTTTATTGGATGCCTCTAATTATTATTTTCTAAAATCTCCAACAGATTGATTTCTAGAAGCTAATTTCTCTCATGACTCATTGGGAAAGGGCTTTCTAACATACAAGCCACCTCTTTGAACAATGATGTTAGAGACTTATACCTAGAAGCCAATTATGCCAAATCATATAGTCAACAAGATCTCAAGGCCTATTATAAGTGTCTCATATTCTATCCTATTATTGATACATGTTTCCTCTAACTAGAAGACCATTTTAGTCATTGATCTATATAGAGATTGAAAAATTACTCCAACCCCTACATCAAAGCTAGTGCTGGATCCATCAAAGAATAATTTCCGAGGGACTCTTTAAATTGTTGCAACTTCTTCGTTGTATTCTTCTAGGTCCGTGGATAGATGATCAACTAGAAATTTAGCTAAGGCATGTCCTTTTACTGACTTCTATAGAACATGTATCATGTCATACTCAACTAGAGTCAGGCTCCATTTACTAGTTCTTCCTGAAAATATTGATCTATTAAATATATATTTGATCATATCAGTTTGAGAAATTATATGAATAGCGTGTGACATCAAGTAAAGTCTCAATTCAGTGGCTGTGCGATACAGGGATAGACAATTTTTCCATTAAATAGTCTTTACTTTCAACATTGTTTAATGTTTTACTTAAGTAGAATATGACTAGGATTATGGCTTGTTCCTGGTCATATTCGTTCTTTGATGTCAATAAACTTCCAATTGAGTTTTCTGCTGCTGAAATGTATAACTTCATTAGTTTTTCTTGTACATGAGGGACTAAAACATGAGGATTTGGCAAGTATTCTTTGATTCTATCTAAGGCTTCATGGTGTTGTGGCCTCTAATTGAACTCTTTCTCTTCTTTCAACTTAAGTGCTTGTGTAAAGTCCTTGGTTTTTCTTGTAAGATTAGAAATAAACGCTCTTAGATATTTGATAGAGCTATAGAAATTCATAAACTCAATCCTATTTTTGGGAGGTTTTGCTTTTATGATTGTTTTTGCTCTTTTTTTTCTCCACTTCTATATCTTTGTTGCGGACGAGGAATGCAAAGAAGTTGGTTGCAGAGACTCCAAAAGCACATTTGAGTGGACTGAGTTTCAGTTTATACTCGGTGCTTTTGTTAATAATATGATTTGACCACAATATCATTGATGTATATTTTCATGTTTTTTCCAATCAGATCATGAAAAATTGTGTTCATCGTTTTCTAGTATGTTGCTCTATAGTATTCTTCAACCCAAATAGCATCAAATGTCTATTGTAAAAATGTGTTTTGACAGTATACATTTCATTCATGGGCAAATTAGTATGGTCTTTGCTTGTGCATCGAATTGTGGGCTCATTATCATCGAAATCAACATTAAGGTATTGTTACGTTTTAAATGTTTTTGGTCGTTGGTAACTAAGAACATGTCATATAGAATTCACTAGCATTATAGTATACCGTGTGTTGTGGCAAATAAGTTTATCTAATATATATTAATATTTTACATAATTTTAAAATCTAGGTGTAAAATAAAAATTAATTAACATTATTTGTGAGAATTTATTTGATTTAATATTATTATGTAATATTTAATAAAATATTTATATTTCATAATTGAATTTAAATATATCCTATGAATATGTTTGATTTTGATCAATAAAAAAATGCTTAATTATTTATTTTTTTAAAAAAAAGATTAAATTAGATGATGGTGTTAAATCAATTCATATTAGAAGAGTTTTTAGTTTTAGTTAATGAGTATAAAAAAAAGACCATTAACTATTGAGAAAACAATTATTTTGAGCAAATAATAAACAATAATAAAAACAAAATGGGCTAGGGCCCGCACCAAGCCCTTTTGAATGGGTCAAAAAACAGCCAAGCCCCATGCCTAGGCTGAAAGCATAGCCCAGCAATTAAAAAAACCATAGGGATGCTTTTGTTAAAAAATAAATAATAATAATAATAATAAATTAAAAATTAAATAAAAAAATTAAATTGATGGAGCGTTTTGCATAAATTTATAACTCGAAAGACTAAAATGTAAAAAAACTACTAAATGTCCAAAAAAATTACTTTTTCATTCTTTTTATAAAACGATGTTGTTCAAATCAAAATGACATAAAACGATATTATTTTATCCCCTTTAACAAGAGTTTAAAAACAGTAAATCTGCATTTAGTTTTAGAATAAATATAATATTTATCCAGTAGTAGCTAACCCAAAGTGCAATGAAATAATAGATATAGTTAATTTATTGGTGAGACAAATCCAACTATCCATTTATTTTATCTGATAATTTTATTTTTTTAGTACAATATTAATATTAATTACTTATAGAAAGACCTAATTTTATTAATTTTATGGAACTTGTAAGCAAATTTTAAATAAATAATAATAATAATTAAGGATATGTTTGGTATGACTCAACAAAAAGGCATAAATATGATTCATTACAAATAACTTTAAACTTAAATTAAAAAAATTATTACAAAATTAAGTCAAAATTTTGTTCTAATCAAAAGTTGAAATTGTGAATCTTATAAATTCTAATATATATATTATTTTGATTTATTTTTACCAAATATACTTCTAATTTGAAGTTATTTTAACTCTTTTTTTTTCAAGTTATATATGAAAAATAGCTTTTAGATTAAGACTTAATGTAAAAAAAAAAAATCATAATTCAAAAATCATGTCAAACGGACTCTAATTTAATTGACTCATTTTATTTTTTATTAGTCTTTTTTTCCTTTTCGAAGTAAAATGAAATAGAAAAATGCTACCTTTAGAGTAAGAAATTCATTTATGCATAATCATAAATTAATTAGTGTTTTATGTTTCAATTAACTTGTATCTTAACCGGTATCTCGTTGTCGCTCGTCGAATTTGGTCTTAAATGTGGAGTAAATCGACACTTTAATTTGTAATCAAGTACTTTGCGAGAAAATAATAAAAGGTTCAATGCTTGCCTAATAAACCACTAGGACTTTTATGTGGTATTTCGATTTGAATGATAAAATTGAAAATAAAAAGAGAATATTGTGATAAATCGAGATATAAATATTATAAATCGAAGATACAACACTTACATCAACGAGTTTTGGATGATGTCATTTGACAATACTTGAAATAAAAAAAATCCTAAGTTATCGAAAAACGGAATAAATGCTATCGATCTACTTTATAGAAAGGTAAGGTTATTCTAAAGGATAAAAGTAATTACGGAATAGTCTTGTTGTCCCTCTTTTTGTCTTCTTTTCTTTCTTTTAAACTATGGTTAATTGATAACCGTTTAGAATCTCAAATTTGAGCGTGAATAGTTATCGGGTTTTATCTTCTTTTCGTTCATAGACATCGGTTGGTTTGTGAAACCAAACGGACCAAACAAAATCTTTATTTCGTCGATATCGATTGGCTTATAAAACCAAATGCATCGTTTCATTTCATACTTTCGTTTTATCGATATTGGTTGGTTTGTGAACCCAAATGCACCGTTTCATTTAAAGTTTTCAAATCTGTGTCCATTGATATTGTTTGGTTTATGAAGCCAAACACATCGTTTTATTAAGATTCGAGAATGCATTGTTATGGTTAAGGTGCGGCGTTTTAATATGTAATATTGATCCCAATCGACACGTGGCTTAAATTTATGTATGCCAACACATGCCCCTTTAGAGATGAAACGAAGAGTTTCTTCTCTAATGGATAGATCATTAAATGCCTATAAGACATGATGAGACTATGCGACTCCTCATCTTTCTAAAGGCGACTACTTTATGCGAGCAATTTGACGTTTCATTTTACCAAATTTGAACCGTTGAGTTTCAAAGGTGAAATCATCGTGACTTTTGAATGTATGTGATATAAAACAAAGTCGACCCTATGATTTTACACTCTTTACGATTCCCTTACTTTCCGTAAAAATTTTTTTCAAAAGGTCTTCCTCGCCTTTTGTCGAATACTTTCTTCGCTTTGGGATTTCTTTCTATTCCATTAGAATGGCTCCTAAAAAAAGCTCAAAACCTTCCAAGAAGTCCGTGTAGACCAAAGTATCTTCGTTAACCGATTGTCATAGATTATGGGAGCTCTTTGTTCGACCCAATATGATTGATACTCGCCTCATTTAGACTATTACAAACAACCGGGATGTCGATGTCCTAGTAGGGTTTAAGAAAAAACCCAAGAGGAGTCCTTATCTAACCCTAGGACTTATAATCAATGTCGATATAGTGCCTTTTTTGGAGATGATTGATTTGTCTTACCCAATAACTACCGATGCCGGCATAATTTTTGAACTCGTATTTTATTCCGCCTTCCAAAATTGGACTCAAAGCGCTAAAGCATTTTCAGCAATTTGGCCAAAATCGGATGCCAAGTATGAGGCTTGGGTGAACAAGAGGCTTCTTCTTTAGTTGGGAAAAAAATAAGCAACGTGGGGATCCGTGAGGCCACTATGTTATCGACTCACTCATATTTTCCTAACCCTAGTTTGGTCACAATTTTGGTCTCTTTCTAGAACCCCTACATCAACCAATTCCAATTCTCCAAAGGCCATATGTCAATGACCCTATTGGATGTCATGGTTATTACTTGTTTATAATCTTCTAGCTAAACTTTGGCCTTTAAAGCAAATGATGCGGACTTTAAGGTCCAAGAAAATAGGCTTCCAACAGCGTATGGTCGGTTGGTTGATCGATGTAAAGGTGAGCCAATGATATCCTAGCATGAGGAGATCGATTTCTACTTGTTGTGGATTTGCAAGTATATCGTGGCTTCCAAATCGCAAAAACCAATCAAGGTTTTTTTACCTTGGGCCATCAATCCGGTCGTATTCGATGGAACCGAACTAGTGGCTATGGGTCTAATTCTCCTTGCATGTGTATATGCGAGGCCTTCATGATGCATCGACCAAAAGGTTCAAAACCTTATCCGGTCTTCTTTGGTTTATTTAGATGTGGGGTGAATTCTATTTCCCTACCTTGTGCGGACCTCATCCGATCCGGGATGATTTAAAGAGTTATGGATGTTCATTGCTTCATAATACACCCGACTAACCTATTACTCTCCTCAAAATTGTGAATCACATTCTTGATCCAAACCGAGCATCGAGTAACATTGATGATCGGATGCCATTCAAACAAATTACTTCATAAGATATAATTCTTTGCAACGAGCACTCGTCCGGAGTTGAATACCGGTAAGTCGAGACTTGACTTACTATTTGGGAGATTCAATCCTTGCTAAAGCCTATTCTCCAAACCTTTGTTCTTGATAATTCAAGTTGATTCAAACAAGTGATAATGCCATTGTATACAACCATAAACCAACCTTGGCAAACAAGGAATGACATCAAGAATTTTCTAAAAAAATTATCGAGAATGAATCCTAAGTCTTTGTCAATACTTAAGACCTTCATGGCTATCGCCCGAATATTGGAGTGACTTCAACATTCCTCGCAATGTGGTCGGCATTTTGGAGCAATAATTTTCCTCCTTCATGCCAAGAGGATTTGCTCTAAGTAATTGCTTGGTGTATCGATATAGATGGGATTGATACCAACCGAAGGTAGATTGCCTATAAAAGCCGATAGGTTTTCTTATCTTTTTGTCATTCTTAAGTAAAAAAACAGAGATAGAATTCATTTTTTTTTGGTTTTACCTATTGACAGTTTTACCAAAGAAGCTAGATCGGAGAAAGAGGAAATTCATTTTGCCTTATTCGGAGAATTCATCTTCGAAGGGCTAATTGAACCATTGTGTAAACCTTTGAAAAAGACTACTACTAATGCCTTTAGACGCCTTGGTTCGATAGACCCTATCATTAAAGGCACTCCTCCTAGGCTAGAGCTTCCACTTTCTTCTTCCTCTTCTTCTAAAGAGGAAAAGGTCCCAACTAAGCCAAGTGCTCAACCTTTACGGGTAATATGGCTTAATGTGTTTTGATGTACAATGGCTTGATGTGTTTGCTTTTAGAAGGTTTTGGTCTCTCGAAAGTGATTAATTGCTTACCGAATCCGAAGATTGGATTGGCTTTAACGTTATTTCAGCCATTTTCATTTCGATAACTTTCTCGTTGAGGATATCTTTAGGTTGATGCTTCACTTGTTTTGTCTTTGCCAAATACTTTGTTGGCAAAATTAAAACCATGTTGCATTCCATGGCCTTGAATGGTCATGTAGTGGGACTTTTGTCATGACAAGTGGTCTTTATCTAGGATGACTTCAAAGTCATCATCATCTTCGAAGTCCGCATCATAGCTGGATTCGACCACTTCTTTTCTTTTTCAAAAGTTAGAGTTTTGCTCGATACAACAATTGATTCAAGTTGGCCTCTCTATAGGATTTTGAGTTTCGTTCCATTGCTCTCATCTTGAGACATTTAGACTTTTTTTACTTCGTCATCTTTCGAAGCCATCTCTTTTTCTAGCCCTGGATATAGTAGGGGACCGTCTTTTCCTTATTTTTCAAGAGTGTTATTCGATCTTAGACATTTAAAACGACTCGTCATATTTTGGTTATCTAGGGGAAGAGATTTTAATTCTCCTCCATGTTCTCATTTCGGGTTGTTTTGGCTTGGCGAATCTAGGAGACCTATTCCATCGTTCGGAAGGTCCGGGGTCATTTATTTTTGGGCCATTTGACCATTTTTGATTGGTAGGCTTCGATATGGGTGACTTCGACCTAGGCATGGTCTCGACCAAAAGAATGATATTTATAACCCCATGAGCTGGAAGCCCTTCTAGCTTCGTTCTCGATCCTTTCTACTCGAGCTAAGGTTCTTTGATAGAGATTACGGGATCCCATATGGTCTAATGAGTAGTGATCATTTTTCTTAATCTTTACGCACATTTGCCACAAAACTTCTTGTTGATATGATCCTCTTCATCTTCCGACCTCTCCTTAACACATGGCCTTTTTTAGGCCATCCTAGTGTGAATGGATGATTCTGGTTTATGTTTCTCATGAATCGTCATCTTTTGACAATTCGACCAATCTTGGCCCAATCTAGGCTAAAGTACTCGTCCTAAACCTAAGCCTTTGCTTGTCTGATCGTTTTTTTTTACTTTATTGGTATATGATTCTAGATCTAGGTAAGCCAAAACTAGGGCTACTTCCTTGACATTCGTCGAGTCATACTAATCATAATCTCTATGATCTGTTTAAGAAGTCTATGAAATTATGGCATTTGTACATGGTTTGGAGAGTGGTAATGTGCCATTTGCGGTAGTAGTTGAGCTCTCAGATCTTTAAAGTGAGGAAATCTTAGTGCTCATTTTTCAACCGATCAATTGAAAACTCGATTAGCCACTTTGGTGGCTTCGTTTATAGCGAGCAACTCATGTAATTCAAACATATCAAAAACATCCAAGGTTAGGACATCAACAATTTCAAAAAATGGATTACTCGCTATCTACTTTCATAACTTCTTATTTTTTAGAAAAAGTTAATTCTTTTGACTCTATTAAGTCTTGAATTAAATTCCTAAACAAGATACAATTGTTGATAGAATAGGATGTAATACTATGCCATTTACAAAATTTCCTTTTTTTTATTTCTTTAAGGGTAGGCGAGTTTATGTTTCCCTTTGATCTTAATCCTATTGTTGGCTAAAAGCCAATCAAAGATTAAATCTGCCTTGTCTAGATCGAAAGAATACTTTCGATCTTCTTTAGACTTGAAGCTCTCGGAGGCTCGTATATTCTTTCTAGCCAATTGTTTAAATACTATTGGCTTTCCTTTAATATATTCTATAAAATTGACATTGACTATGGCAGGATCTTGATAATATGTTCGACGATAGTATTTCTTCGTAGTGATTCTTCTTACGAATTGCTTCAAATCTAAAGGCTCTCTCTGTCAACTTGTATAAGTCTTGAAAGACCATACCCTCAAACTTTTTCCTAAGTTGAAAATCTAAACCATCTTGTGTGAAACAAAAAAATTCACTTTAGGATAGATTGACTTGACATCAAACTCTAGCTCTTTTGAATCTTGTCGAAATTGCTCTACTAACTTGCCCCGAAGCTGCTTCAATCCGGCTAATTCTATCACTAAAACTTCGGAATCGGTACTTGAAAACTACGCTTGGAAAGCATTTTGCATATCCCAACATGTAAAAATGGAATTAGGAAACAAATTAATGTACCAAGTGAAAGCAGCAACGAGTTACGGAACTAGGGAAAAGATAGAGTTTCGGAAAATTATCTCCCGACAATTCCTCACACTAAAAGGTAAACTCGGCGACATGTTCCAAATCGAAAATATTATCTTCACCGGAGAACAATGTAAATTCGGGAGCCCCGAATCCTCTTGGGAAAAAATATTCTCGATCGACATAATCAAGATATGATTTCCGTAAACGAGTCGATTTACCCTTTGTATACGAGGTCCATACATTCTCTCAATCATGTTGGCTAATGTTTCTTGATTCATACCCCCATAAACATTCTTGGGACCGAGGTTGTGGAATCCGATTGTTTCCTACTACTATGGCCATGTTTGGCACATTTTGTGGTGGGAAATTGGTAGGAGGTCTTGGCGGGATGTTTGGATTAGGACCATAATATTATGCGAAGCAAGGTGATTGTTAGCTTGGTTAATAGGGGGTACTTAAGGAGGATAGCCATTAGGTTAGGCGACAAGTGATACATGAGGTAGATAGCCATTAGTTTGGCTAACGAGTGGTGCATGTGGTAGATAGCCATTAGTTTGGCTAACTGGAGTTTAGCTAACTCGGAGGTACATGGGGTGGATACACGGGTAGTTTAATAGGTGATTGAGTAGGATAGCCATAGGTTTGGGTATGATGGGTCCGTGTGTACGGACTATGTGTGAGTCTTGACCATTCCTATCGAATGCTCTATTAGAGATAGTAGGCGGGTACCACTAGAGGAATGTTTGTTGCTCCGATCGGACATGCTCCATGTCCATCTTCGACCACCTCTTTCCCTTTTCATTCTGTCGAGCTACAAGATGCCTAACATCTTCTTTCATCGATCGGGTGGCATCTATAGCAACGTCAAACCTTGGTTCGATGGTAATTTCCACTTCTTTGACCACTCGTTTAGCCAATAGACTAATAGTATCACCGAACAAGTGATTCACATTTGTAATCACTATGTTTCTATGATAACGCATAAATTCCATCATTTCAACAATATGGTGATTGGCCATATCCATGCTCTTCTACGATGATTCGATTATGAAAGCTCTCATCCTACCGATGTCTTCTTCAAGCCGATTTAACACTAGTTACAAGTGTCGATTTATTTGAGTACCTACATTGACGAGTTGGATCATAGATCTTGTTGAGCAATTCTTCCATTCGTTTCGACAACATCCGTCGAATATCAAAATTTAGTTCGTTCGCCACTACGTCTTGTCCCCTATTGGTAGAGGCATCGCTCCCTTTTGGGTTCACAAGCTTTTGACTTCCGATACTAAATTTATTTCGGCCATTGTTATGGCTTTTGTTTGTCATATTTTCGGGTAATCCCTCTTGGTCACCCATAGCATGTCCACTAATGTGGTTTCGTGTTTCCTTTTTATTTTAGAGGCACAATTTCGAAAACCTGGACCATTCCTTCGACATAAATCGATTACGTTTCGTCGAGTTGGTCTTCTTTAGTGGTTGGATGTTTTACCATGCTTCTTGTAATACCACATTTTGACATTGAATCTCCCACTTGTGGTTGCCAAAACTTGTTGCTACTTGTTGAATTTAGTCTTAAATGTGGAGTAAATTGACACTTTAATTTGTAACCAAGTACTTTGTGAGGAAATAATAAAGGGTTCAATGCTCGCCTAATAAACTACTAGGACTTTTATGTGGTGTTTCGATTTGAATGATAAAATTGAAAATGAAAAGAGAATATTGTGATAAATTGAGATATAAATATTATAAATCGAAAGATACAACACTTACATCAACGAGTTTTGGATGATGCCATTTGATAATACTTGAAGTAAAAAATCCTAAGTTCTCGAAAAACGGAATAAATGCTATCGATTTACTTTACGGGAAGGTAAGGCTATTCTAAAGGATACAAGTAATTACGGAAGCGAGTCTTGTTGTCCCTCTCTTTGTCTTCTTTTCTTTATTTTAAACTGTGGTCAATTGATAACTGTTTGGGATCTCAAATTTAAGCATGAACGATTATCGGGTTTTATCTTCTTTTTCGTTCGTCGAAATTGATTGGTTTGTGAAACCAAATAGACCAAACAAAATCTTTATTTCGTCGATATCGATTGGCTTGTAAAACCAAACGCATCTTTTTATTTCATACTTCGTTTTGTCGATATTGGTTGGTTTTTGAACCCAAATGCACCGTTTCATTAAAAGTTTTCAAATCTGCGTCCGTCAATATTGGTTGGTTTATGAAACCAAGCGTATCGTTTCATTAAAATTCGAGAATGCATTGTTCGATTAAAGTGCAACGTTTTAATATGTAATGTCGATCTCAATCGACACGTGGCTTAAATTTAAGTATGCAAACAATACCCATATTTACTTCCTTTTAAGACATCTCATGTCTAAATCTCTTCCTTGAAAAAAAAAAGAAAAAGGATTGGTTGGATCATACATATGCTTAAATGAACGAAGAAACAACAAAAAATAATCTTAGTAGTAATGGCTAGAAATCCATGGGTCATGAAAAGATGTGTTTCCGGGAAAAAAATTAGGAAATTACATTTATTCATTGTGTGTGTATATGGGTAACCGATATATTTGTACCAAAAAGAAAAGAATACTCTGTTGTGTCCCAATCCCAAACCTAGGAGGGGTGTTCCTTTGTGCGCTATCTCTATTGCACCTGTATAAAAGTAAAACTTCTCAAGTGTATATATAAAAGTTGGTTTCTAAGAATAATTAATAGGATACATTATGAAATGATATAAATTATATCTCAAAAGCTCTATGTAAGAAAAAAAAAAAGTTAAATTTAAAAATCTTAAAACTTAGAAATTAAAGAATATTAAAAACGATACACACAACAAATTTGACCAAATTAAATAGTAAAATTACTATTGTTTATGCAACAAAGATAATCATGTCGATTTTATTTTATTTATTTTGTTCTTTCTCTAGTTTCATAAGTTTTAAATTTAATTATTATTTTTTTCCAAAAAGTAAATAAGGACTTTTTTTTTTTTGGTACAAAATGGGTTTCTGTAATATATTATTAAACATAAAGAGAGGATTGTCAAATTATTAAACTTTTCTCCTTTGTAATATAAAAGTTACTATAAGTTCAAGGATAAATTGTGAAAGGGTTAGAAAGATTAAAAAATCATTAGAGGAAAAATTAAAAATTCATTAGAGATAGCTACTTGCACTCTACAATTCGACCTATATATATATATATATATAGGTCGAATTGTAGAGTGCAAGTAGCTATTCATTATATATATATAAAAACTTAATTCTAGAAGAAAAAAAAAAAAGAGAGAGAGAGTATATTGCTTATGTAATTGTCTGCTGATATATGAGTTCTCAATGATGTCTGCTACTTTTTCAGCGAATTGAAAAGTACCATTTAGTAAAAGCCCAATATGAATGCCCGATTTAGTTGTTAATTCAAAATTTCTTTATTTAAATTTGATATAAAAAAAGATTAAGACAAAAAAAAAATATAGAGAGATGAGATTAACAAAAAATAAAATAAATAAATAACATTGTTAATTCAAAAGTTAATAGAGAAGTGTAATTAAGACAAAAACTAAATATAGAAATGTGAATTTAAAACGAAAAAAATAAAAAGAATATGATAAAGACCAAAGCAAAAAAAAATGTAGAGTAACCTCTGCAACTATTAATTTATTTATTAATTCATGGAAAAAATTGTACAATTTTTCATTTCAAATAAATTATATCTTTCCACGTATCAAATTGTAGAGGATTTCATTCCAAGCATCAGGCACACCGGCAAGACACCAATGACTGCAGTCCATTCCGGTCGAGCCACCTAGGCCGTAAATTGAAGGGTGTCCATCCTTTCGTAGCAGACAGAGGAGGGTTACGTCAAGTAGAGTGACAGGCTTTGTAATCTTTTTTAACACCCTTTTCAGCACCTCTACAGCTGGTGGCAATCCTCCTGGATATGTTGATCCTCCCAGTGGTTGCTTCTGCCCCACACAGTTCTTTGCACTTGGTTCATCCCACAGCGTCCCACTAGTAACGAAATTAAAACAAGAAAGAAAAAAAATGCTTAGTTTATTAAAACCTTACCAAAACGACAGTTGCTAATAGACATTGATTGGGAGCTTAATTTAGATCTCATGATCCTATTTCGAAGGCCTATACTGGGTATGTTAATTCTTAGGATGTAAGGATGATTCGATTCAGCCTAATGCCTTGCTCCAGCCCATTCAGAAGATTATGAGTTGGGCTAGCATTGATGCCTATGGTTAAGTTGATGAAATACACGGTTCAGGGTAATTGACGAACGAGTTTTCTACATAAGTGGAATTTATATTTATTAATTAAAGAATGTACATATTCATTAATGTTGCAATCACAATTAAAGAGCTTACTTGTAATGAGATGGAGAAATTCCTTGGAAGAAAACCAGGGTTTTTGAAGGATCAATCTTTGAATCCACCCATTTAGCCCATGTAGTGAGTGCCTTCTCAAAAGCAAGAACACGATCCATGTCCTTTTTAATCTCATTCCCCTCTTGAATGTAATCCCATCTGCAAAATCATAGTAATCAATCAGCACATTCTTAGTTCTTCAGCCATTTTGAATGAAAATAGTACAAGTACTAGTCTAGTGTTGGGCAATACGGTTGAGTAGGTCCTCTGCGGTTCCACCAATGCCATGTATTAAAGATAAGCATGTCGATGCCATTCCATAGCTTGCTACCTTCAATTGAATCAAGCTTTAAGACCCTTCCAATTTTTTCACGTACAACATCTACTAAGTACACGTTGCGATCAAGCATCACTTTCACGTCGTGATCCTGCATGATCATAAATGTTAAAAAAGAGTTTTGTATTGGAAAAAGGAAAATCCAAATAACTTTCCTCAATAGTAAAGGAACTAGCAATTTCAAGAAGTTAGTCTGATGATTAAGGAGATTTATTTTTCAAATTTTGAATTGAATTACTAGTCTTTGGTAATTTTCCTCAATCCTGACTAATCCCACTTTAACTTGAGGCATTTATAAGAACTGCTAATTCAATCTAATTAGCTGGAATTTGGAATGTTAAAAAAGAGATTACTGTATAGACTTCGAGTAACGCTCCCTCAATTATCTATTTAATTACATAGACAGACAAATTAAAAGTAGCATGTATGGATCCAATGTTGTTAAAAAACAATGAAGAAAAGGTACGGATCCTATGATAAAGCATTTGTACCAAATCGATTCCTCTCATCTATTGAAAATAAAAAATGCACAAAGATCTTAATTTCCATAAAATTTTGAAATCGTTCAAGTTAAATTTCAAGAAGTTAGTCTAATGATTAAGGAGATTTATTTTTCAAATTTTGAGATCAGTATTTTATATTTTTTTATTAGATTATATATATATATATATATCTATGTGAAAATATAACCTTAAAATTTTTTAAATAAATTTAATATAAATTGATATATAAAATGACTTTAAGATTCGCCAATGGGAATTTCTAGAAAACCCAACGGCAGAGTATGCCCTTTAACAGAAGTCACTAAACAAAGACAGGCTACCTAAAGAGCCACATGTTTGGCCAAATGAAGACAAAGTATATGTCATCAATTGTCTGACTAGATTTAAAAGATGATAAATGTCTGTGGCACGTCAGACTAAAATTTCACGTGACACAAACATGGACAAAGCATCCCTTTCTAATTCTTAATCAATGTCATGTTCGGAAAATACGTATTGATTGCTTGATGCATACCAGAAATGTAAATATGGAGACGTCTCCTTGTCTAGTTAAACTGTATTTGGCGTTAGGCACCGAAGAGTGAAGAATACATGTCAATGATTGCCACTGATTTCGGCTTAGAGAATCACCCACAAACATGATCCTCTTCCCCTTAAATCTTTCCAAGAAGTCTAAACCATTAAACCTGTAAAAGTTGACAAAACATCAACTTCGATTCTTGATTTCTCTGGCAATTACAATTTGAAGTCTCAAGCATACGTTGAACAAAGTAAATTGTAGAATGAAATGCTGTCTGGAACAACAACCGAAGCTAACTTGTTGAGGATTATATATAAAAACAATTAAAAGAAAATAATAGAATAAATTATTATTCAATCTGTGTGTTTTTCTAGCAAAATAATTAATTCGTTAGTCTCTCTAATTTAAAAAGCTCAATATCCCATTCCTATATTATTTATTATATTTTTTTAACTTAGTTCTTTCATTTAGTGTTTCTCAACAAGGTGTTGAGCTGTCACCAATTAATTAAGTTTTATCTTAAGTAACAAAAACTTTGTCCCAGGGACAGCAACTTTCTCGAACCCACAAGCAAAGCAGACAGGGCACTTGGGCAGCAACTGAAAACAAGTGAGGAAGACATCCCACCAAAGATGCCGCCAGCTTGGCATCATTTTTGTAATGTTCTTAAAATCCCACGATGTTAGAAGAGAATCTGTGTCCCTCCCGACCCAACGATAAAACAAATGGACAAAAACAAAGAAAAAAAGAAAGGTGCTGCCCTAACTCCGAACCCGCACTGTGTAGCGCGTGCAAAGTTTAAAGGTAATCACGGGCAGACAAAAGAGTCCTTTCCATTCCCTCTCTTTAGTAAATTATTGCAAGGGAGCTTTGTTCTCGTTGGGCCACGCTCTTTTGCCCAATCTTAACAATCCGTAAGAGTAATATATAATTGAGTAAATTATAAATTAGTCTCTTTAGCTTTGCGTAGTAAATTAATTAGTTTTTCAGTTTCAAAAATTAATTATTTTTTATTTTTTATTTATTCTATATTGTTTTCTAATTTGTTTTTTAAAATAAAAAATACATAGATATTATTGAAATATTAATGAGAAAAAAATATTTTTAAAATAAAATTATATTAAATTAAAAATTATCAGTTTTTATCAAATGCTTAAATAATTAATTCTTAAAATAAAATAATAATAATTAATTCATTTTTTTGAAACCAGAGGAACTAACTTATAATTTACTCATATATATAATTGGGTTATGTCATGAGTTTGACGGTGTGAGGAACTCAGTTTAGAAAGGTACGAATTTAGGAAAGAGACAGATCTAAATTAACTGTTTTGATTCTTATTAAATTAGAAGAAATTTTGAGGGTAGAGGGTAATTATAAGGGGAAAAAGGGCCTTGTGTTCTCAACATTAATTTATCCAATGACCTTCTTTTGCATAACTTATCACCGGGATGAGTGCATCTTAGTGTGCACACACATACACCATAAACTGGAAAGAGGAAACAACTGCTAGCATACCTCCAAGATTGACAGACTTTGTCCAAAAAAAAAAAAAAAAAAAACACGAAGACTAACGAGCCTTTAAAGATTTAAAAAATAAAATGAAGTTCAGTGTTGCCCCTATAGATTCATCAACCTTCGACTTCTATCAATATAGTTTAAAATTTATCCACGTCACCCTTTTAGTTTCTAAAAAGTTTTAATATTACATCTAAACATTAAATAATATATTTTTGGTTTGAACTTTTATTCCTTTTTTAATCAGATATTATAACATATACAGGAATTTTGAGAATAAAAAATGAGAGAAAACAACAACAACAAAATAATGAGAAAAAATCAAAGTTTTAGTTAGATATATATTTAGTAACAGACAAATTTGAAGCATTTTAAAAACTATAAGGATAATATTGGAGAATTTTAAAATATATATAGGGATAGAAGTACAAATGGATGAATCAATAAGAATAAATATATGGCTTATCCTAATAATAATAATAATAATAATCATAATTATTCTCATTGTCTGGAGTAATTTTTCTTCAAAATAACAACACTAACAAGCAATCATTATCAAGAATGCATTGCCACACCATTTATAAAAGATGTCGGTGTTTTGAGATACTTTCTATGTGGTAAAAATAAATAAATGTTTTGAGTATAATGACTGCTTAATTAGTTAGGGTTTTGGGGAGCTTGATGTCCTTGTTTGTTATTAGGAGGTGATTTTTTTTTTTTTAAAGAAAGGTTAATAAAATTTTTTTTTTTTAATTCAATTACAAAAGTTTATTTATTTAATTTGCCAAAGTAATGATAAGTTGAAGTGATATAAGAAAAAACCATGTTCCTTTAGTGATAGGCCAAGAGTGACATTACACCAAGGATTCCTTAGGATTACTGCATGCCAGCCTAGCCATCTTAAATAATGGGTGTGATTATTGTCTGAGTCGCTTTTAAACGTCTCTAATTATTGTCTTATTAAACGTTCTCCACAATGCAATAATGATGGCATATGAACATGAACCATGAGCCCTTATTATACATATGATTTACAACATATATACTATCACCATTCACAATTTTTAAAATCATAGAAGAGGGAAAAGAAGAAATATTACCGTTGTAAATTACAGTACTGAGGCTTCCATCGATACTTGGTGTAGAACAAATCAGGACGGCCATTCTTCTCGCAACTGAACTCTCTTTCAATGAAGGGACAAGCAGAGGCATCGTAGAGTGGGTAGGATTCATCAACAACCCAATTCCCAGTGAAAAAATCACACCCACTTGCATTTGCTTTATAAACAAGAATAAGTAGTAGTAGTAATAGTAGAGAAACAGCTGAAGTAGTGGAACTAGAATGAACCCTGACGCCCATCTCTAAATCTCTACCAAACCCACCAATGGAAAAGTGGTGAAAATATTGAGACTGAGAGAGGCTAAAGCAAAAGGAGAGGTTGTAAAGGAGGAGATTAATGGGGCCAGATAAAACCTCTCTCACTCTCACTAGCTATTTCTCTGTCTCTCTCTCTCTCTCTCTCTCACCCCTCCAATACTTGCTGCCTTTCTATATATATGTTCATAAAGGTGCAGATATTTACGTTTGTGTGTGCGTGTATTCTGAAAGAGAGCAATGGTAAAATTGGGTACGGTAGTAAAATTATTTAAAGTTTTGGGGTGGTAAAATGGAATGAGCATAATGCAGGGATTTGTTTCTATATATTGTTTGAAGGGGAAATATTGAGTGGTTGCTGCTACATATCTGCGGATGCAAGTGACGATGAGATGTTTACTTTTCAACCAATCAGTTGAGTTCTGCTATGGCATGAATCAATTGGAGTTTATTTGGCTTTTACGATTGGCCCATTTCTTTTTTCTTTTTTGAGTAAGTATCTTTTAGTTTTTACTAACTATATTTATATTCTTGGAGGTCGAAGAATGGAATTGGGTTAACTTACTAATCATTAGTCTCTTTATTATGCCCAAGATTCGAATCATTTCTCAATTAATTAGTTTTCATCGTAGGATTTTAAATAAACAATCTATGGATTTAATGGGTATTCAATTATTCTTTTTACTCTCTCTATATATATATATTTCCAAAAATAGTGCATGAATACATAATCCAGTGAATAAATTTTATAAAAAAAAAGAAAAAAAGAAAAAACAAACATTAGGCCAACTAGATCATTAGTGGCGGTTTATTATAAAAGATAAACCAGCTACTGCAAACCATAATTGTATTTGAATTTAATTCAAATTCATTGTTATAAACATAGAATTAACAATGAAGTGATTTTAGTAACCTATAAAAGATAAAAATTGTAATTATGCAAAATAATAAGACATACATTCATCATTATTTTTATAAATTTTAGAATTTCATGTTTTTTCACATAATGGAAAAAAAAAAAAAAACCTTACTTCTTCAAACCTTTAAAAAATACTCAAAAACAGAAAATAGACTAATAATGTTTCTCTCTCGACCTCTTTTTAAATTATGAAAAAAAAAATATGATAGTGTTAATTCTCTCTCTCTCTCTCTCTTCATTAACTGGTAGAGAGAAGATCAGACTCCACTTATTTTATAACATTAACATAAATCTCTCGTCAATTATGTATCATCATTAGTTATATATATTATAATAAACTATATATGCTTTAAATATTATGTATCGTAATCAACATTATGTATATTAACTAATTAAATATGAATCATAATTAATTTTATATTCTAGATACATATATCATGTGGTTTATAATTAATTTTATATTCTCCACTTAATCCATATGATATTACGTTGATATTATTTTTATATCCACTATAATGTAACATCATTGTTAAATTAAAATATTAATGCGAGTAATTTTTTTAATAACGGTTTATTATAAAAGATAAACTAGCTAGTGCAAACTTTAGATGTATTTTAGAGAATTTAATTCAAATTCATTGTTATAAACATAGGATAACAATGAATTGATTTTGATTTTATCAATAATAAAAAAAAAAATCATCAATATCTGTTATTAGTAACCTATGAAAGATTAAAATTGTAATTATGCAAACTAATAAAATATAAGTTCAACATATTCATCGTTTTCATAAATTTTAGAATTCATGTTTTTTTTTTTTACATAATTGGAAAGAAAAAAAAACATACCTCGATTCTTTCAAATACTAATAGTAGAAAATAGATGAAGACTGGTTTTTTTTTTCTTGACTTGTTTCTAAATGAAGGAAAAATATAATATCAATTATTATTATTATTATTGTCATTAAGAGATATAGAAAGGACCATATTCTTTTTTTTTTTTTTTTCGTTTAGGTTTATCCCACATTTGATTTATTTACAGTTTGATTTTTTTTTTTTATTGAGACCCTCTATAGTTTTTCAATTTGATAGAAACATTATATTCTTATAAATTTGTTGATTTAGACCTTAAGCGTGCATCTTACTTAGTATGTTCAAACTAATGATAACCAATCGAGGCTTGGACACGTGGCATTGTAAACCCTAATTGTTTTAGTATGCGTTAAAAAAAAAGTAAAAGTAAAAAGATTTATATTAATATTTAGTATATAAAAAATAAAAATCAAAAGACAAAACTACCCCTACCCTAATTATATCTTCCTCATCAATTTTTTTTTTAACATTATTAAGCCTTAATTTGTGTGTCAAACTCATTCTCCCATTCCGTTAAACTCATTCTCTCATTCTCAAAACCCTTAAATCCCAAAATCTCAAAATTACTAAACCACTTAAATCTCATTAAGCCAATAACAAATCATGCTTACTTTGAACCCATTATCTCTATTGTATTCAAATCTAAATCCTAAAATCCAATTATCCCAAAATGCAAAATCTCTAATTTCAACCTTGTTCGTATTTTTCATTTTCTTATTGCAATTCAAGAAGACATGACTACTTTGTCTACATCCTCTTCCTTGTCCAAATATCCGGATGTATCAAAACTATCGATATATGCACTTAGTGATCAAGAAGTACGACAGAAGTATAAAGAATCATTAATTATGTGTTTTTGTGGGATGAAAACAATTAAGGTATTGATTTGGAGTGATGAACATCCAGGTGTTAGATTTAATATTTATCCACTTTGATTCAATGCCCAAAAAAAAAAAAAAAAAGGGATATTGGTTGTAACTTTAAAATGTGGTTTGAGGATGATTTAGATGACAAAGTAAAAGAGATTATTTTGGGCTTGCAAAATTGATAAAAAGAAATACATGCAATGAACTCGCTAGTTGGTGTCCAAGAATTTGAGATTGAATTAGGTGATTTCTATGTTAAAAAGTGAGAATTCTAACATGAAAAATGAGAATCAAGAATTATTGATTGAACTAGAGACTTGTAAGAGTTGAGAACAATGCTTACCATCAGCAAAAACTAGAGAAAAAAGAGCTATTACTAGATTGAAGGTTTGAAGTTGATTGGTGTTGATTTAGTTTTGTTTAGGAGTAGAATATATGTTTTTTTTTTAATTTCTTTGTACGATGTTTGTCATTGTGGTTGTAATGATATGGTTTTGAAATGGATTGGAAAATATTTTTGAAAATACATCATTCTATAAATATGTTCCTATTTGGAAAACATTTTTCTACGGATAACATTGTGTCTAAGAATCCATTTTGCAATTGAACATTTTGTGCAATGTTAGTTTTGCACAAAGTTTATTCAATGAATCTTGGATGCCTCAAATTGTCTATACTTAAAAACCAACTTGATCTAACATAGCTATACAATAGTAACAAATTTTGGCACAAACATAGAATGAAGGGTATAGGTTAGTAGATGTAGGTTCGGATGTAGAAGGGGCGAGTGCCAAGCATTACTAGATAAAGAGTTCGATCTAAAAAATTCACAACATATCACATATCATTTTACCTAATGACAAACACCTAAAAAATTCACGAGCATATCACATAACTTATATTTGTTGATCGTACGTTCCATATTGTCCATGAAACCATTGCCTAGAGAAGACAGAATCTCTATTTGATTATCATTATTAACAAGCTTCAAATTTAACTATCATTATAGTAAGTCAATACTTAAATACTAGAACCGTATGAATCATGATGTTAAATAATACCAATAAGACAAAATTATAACAAGTGCAAGATTTTAAATTTCATATCCACAACAAACTTAGTATTCAAAATCCTAAGTTATATCTTCCTATAACAACATCTACAATCTTTATTATATGAATCAAAATTTATAACAAAATATCTTCTTTTTTTTAAGAACAAGCGAGCACTACCACTTTGTTTTCTAATCCATGATCTTGTAAGCCTCTTGAATTTGAATGCATTTGAGTTTGGTTTCTTCTTTTTAGAACACTTATAATTGCCTTTGAGATATTAATGTCATGTCTAAAAAAACCAAAGTCGGTAACAAAACATCCAACTGTAGTTAAAGATTTTTTCTCTTGTTTCTTTGTTGTAGCATCAATATGCTTTGTTGTAGCAACATCAACCTTCTCTTTATCCTTATTACTCCTCGGACTTGGACCACCATTATCACCATTTTCTTAGTTCATCTCAACAACCATATCATTTTTCTTTTTGCAATCGGATTAGCCTTTTTCTTGCCTTTATTACTTCTCAAAGTTGGACCACCATCACCCATTTGCTAGCTAATTTTCATAGTAACGAGTATCATGTTTCTTTCTTGTAGCAACAACAACCTTCTTTTTGCCTTTATTACTCTTTAGACTTGGACTAGTAACATCATTTCTTTTTCTCTTACAAGAAGATGCAACTCCAACTTTTTGTTTAGCCTTCCATTGAATACATAAATGATTCCATAAAAGACTATATATAAACACTAACATAAAAATAAACCAAAAAATTTAAACTATAAAGAAGAATTTTTACATGACAAGCTAAAACTAGTTCAACTACAACAAAACTAAAGTTTGAAGTCTGCTTCAATAGGGCTATGTTTAACCACAACATCAACTAGTCTATGAGGTACATATCTAATACTAAAAGCATTATCAATATCATGTGAACAAGATTAAATCAACTCCAAAGCATTATATGATGGACAAAACTTAAAAACACAATAGATAGACAAAATTATAAAATATTTACTTTTTTATTGTTAAGAGGATGAGGACATATCAATCTATTGTATCTTTTTTTGAAATAGATTTTACAAGTCATCTTTCTTCCTCTATTGGATATTTTCATTCCATTAATGATTCTCATGATTCTAAAATTTTCTTCTTTTTTTTTTTTTTCCTTCCGGACGAGTTTGATAATATTAGGAGTCAAGACCTTTGGTTTCTCTTTCCTAGGCCAATACTTCTCACCATTGGTAGGTTCAATTAAATTTTTATATGCATTGACAAACGTATCTTTTTGAATATCAATTAAGAGCATATTTATCTAATCGTCACTTCCTAGCAACACAAATAGCTATAGCATGTGAAATATGGTAAGCCAATTATCTCAAATAACCTATACGTGCATAATTTTTTCTCCATATTCACTATATATTTATTATCGTAATTATATATGTTAATAGCATTACACCCATCATCATCATTATGCAACACCTTAAAATTGGTACTAAATTCTTTGTATTCTACTATTTTTTCCCAAATATTAGCCCAAAGTTACCCTTAAACCTAACTACAAATATTATTATACAAGATGCCTACCATTCTCCAATAGATGACAATACTCTTGTGTCTTGCTTCTAAAATAGAACCATTCTAAGTTTCACACAAATTATTGTCAACTAAATAAGATTTAACATGGGTTTCTTTGTATGCCTTACACCATTTTAGAAGACACTCTTTGATGAAGTCTTTCAATGCTCGCCTTGTTATACTTTCCTAGTCGCTTAAGATTTTCTTTTAAGTCCGGTGTTGTGCTTGATTTTACACTTATCTAAAGATGCTCCTCAACATCTTCTCGCACTATATGCCTTTCTCCATTTTGCAAATATATGTCCGACACATCATTTATGTTCTGCTTTAGGAACTAAATCATGTAATGCAACATATAATCCCCGTCGAAACAAAAAAAAAATCATCAAAATAAATGAACTAACCGATATTAAAATATAAATTTAATAAAGCATATTTAGTTATCTTTTGTCTATCTATTATGAAAGTCCATCCATATCTATTGCCATATGAAATTCCAACATCTTCCATCAACAAACTTATAAACCACATCTAGTTTTGTTATTTTCCCACTTCACAACGCTCCAACATAATGGATAGATTTGATTATTTGCATCCCTAGCAACTATTGAAAAAGCTTCTCCTTTTAATTGACCCTTCAAGAATATACCATCTAACCCTATAATTATCCCACACCCGACTTTAAGAAACCTTCTTTGATAGCATGGAAACAAACATACATTTTTTTAACCTATGTCCACCTTCCTCATCTTCTTTTGTTTCAAGAATGATAGTATTATTAGCATTATATTTTCTTAATTGAGTTGCATAATCTTCAAGCCTTTGAAACGTATTATGTATATCTATAGAATATATCGGATTCATTAAATTCTTTGCATTCTTATCTTGTGAAATTACAATCTGCACTTTTAGATCCGTCATAATGTCTTGTAAAATCTCATAGAATTTCTTATTTAATGCGGTTCTTTCAAACATTTTCATAAAATTCTTTATAAGTACTTTTTAACTAACCATAAAATTTATGAAAGACTAATAACATGTATGCTCATTATAGTAGATCTTCATCATCTATTTCTTAGTCTTCCCATCAACAAAAATTAGTAGCTTTCAAGGAAAATTTTTATCTTTGAAAACTATACTATATCTATAAGTGTTATTCTTAATAAGTTTCAAATCTCTCCTACTATGAATGTCACACTTAATCACAATAGCTCTCACTTCTTCCTTGTTTTTAAAAATCATACATAGCTGAAAATAAAGAAGATCGATTATTGGGTCATACCCGACCAATCTAGTTCTATTCCTTATCCTAGGTTTTTCATCACTATTGAAGATGTATTCCTTTTTTTCTTCGAATTATAATACTCCTAATTCAATTCAGCTTATAGTTCTACAACTCTTTTATTAATTTCCTTCTCTCCTCAAAATTATTCACATATACTTATTGATGTTTTCATTTCCAACCAAATTTCCCTTTATATTTCCCTCTCAATTTTCCTTAACATTTTTCTCTAAATTTTCCTCTACAACTCCCTCTATATTTCCCTCTACAAGTCCTCCATAATTACATTAACTTTACCGGAGATTGCTTTTATATTTTTAACCTTTTCTCTAACTTCTTTTACTTTCTTATCATCTAACATCCACCCCAATATTAAGTATCTTCAACATCATCATATGGCTCTTTATCTAGCTCTACCATAATAACTTTATTGATATTATGACTACCCTCACCAATTTCCATACATTAACCATGCTCAATATCACTTAGTGGACATTACTACCTTTACTAATATTTACAATACTATGCCCATCTATACGGATGTTATTATCCTCATCTTATTCCATGACAATAGAATTATGACCTATATATACGATACTACCTACAACACTAGACACATTGATATTTTCAATTACATCTTCAAATTTTTGCTCATAACTAAGCTTACCAACCCACTCGTCCATATTTATAGATTCCAAGCTTACTATATACAACTTTTTAATTATCATAATCAAGCAAAAGGTGTATTGACTCACTTTTCTCATAACATATTTTAACAACCTTTCTATCACATAACATATTAAGAATAGATAAAAAACTAACATCATTCTTAGCTTTCTTAAAACTCTATTCAAAACTTAATTTATGGTCAATTTTCCTATAATACACGATCTTACATTTCTCATGGCCATGTTAGCCATACCTAATAGTCTTTTAAATTATATTAAGTTAGGATCTATATTTTTTTTTCTCAATTACCTTCCTTTCACCAAAACACAAACTATGCTCTCTTTGTAATCCAACCCCAAAGTGAAGTCTTAATATAAACATTTCATTTGATACATCAATTTAGGAGACATAAAGGCAAGCAAATAAAAAACAAAGCAAAAATTAGAGAATCTCGAGATGTTATGTCTAGGATCACATAATACTATTGACAATTTTTGAAAGCCAACAATTTCATATTCAACAAACAAATATAAAACTCATTCAATAAACAACAATATTGATAAAACCCATATACTATTTTGTTGAAAACTGACATCTTAAAGAAATTCGAAAAGATTCAAGATTGTTTACCCAATTTTATATTAAATAAATAAATATAAAAACCATTTAATAAACAACAACAATAAGAAAAATCCATATACCAATCAATCAAAAGCTGACAACTTAAAAACATTCGAAAAGTTTTGAGATTGCTTACTTGATTTAAACCTATAACAAAAAGATGAGAATGACAGAAGAGGATGGATAGATACAAGTGGTCCCAATATTGTTCTTCACTTATCAAAGTAATAAAAAAATTAGGATTTTTTAGATTAAAATTGATTTGAACATTAAGGTTTTTTTATTGATCGAGAACGAAGGAGACGAAGCGAACAAAGAGAGAGAAACAACAGCTCTCTCTCTCTCTCTCTCTCTATTTAGTTCAAGGTTAGTAAGGTGAGGAAAATGTAGTCTTGTTTCTTCTTTTTCAAAAAAACCTTAATGTTTGTTGAATATTAAGATTATTTTAAGGCTTTTTGTTTTTAAGTTCGGACATGTACTCGAAATAATTAAGGCCCACATCGTCGTGTCAATACTTGATTGATTATTATTAGTTTTTAACTTGTTGCGTATGATGAATACTTAATGAGGTTATAATTGAGGGTCCGAATCAATAAATTTATAAGAGTAGAAGATTTTAATCAATCTGAAAAATTGTAAAGGATCTCAATAAAAAAATTCGAATTCTACATGGACCAAATATTGGATAAATCTTTTTTCTTTTATATATATTTATATTAGATACACTTTAAATATCATGTATCATAATATCATGTATTTTAATTAATTAAGTACAATTTAAATATTATATATCATAATTAATACATGCATCATATGGATCACAATTGATTTTATATTCAAAATATATGTATCATAAGGCCACAATCAATTTTACGTTCTTCCACTTGATCCATATAATTATTGTTTGTATCTCGTTGTATCATTATTAAATTGAAAAAATCCATATAATATAGTATGTCACTACTTCGATAGAGTCTCTTTCATGTACCATAATACTAATTTTTGACTTATCATAATGTTTAACGAGGATGATAATAGTCCAACTTTAATATTTGTATTATAAGATTATTCTTATCAACATTATTTTAAAATAATTATGTATTTCCAAATAAAAAATAAAAAATATTAGAAACATATAACTAAGCTCATTAGTCTTTTTGTTATGCTCAAGATTCAAATCATTTCTCAATTTCTTAGTTTTCATCACCCGATTTTAATAAACAATCCATGTTCAGATTAATGCATTCGCCAAAAAAATAAAAAATAAAAAATAAAATTAAGCCAACTGGATCATCACTAGCGGTTTCTTATAAAAGATAAATAATCAATTTGTGCTATTAGTAATCTATTATGTATAACAATTAATAATAATTTCTTAGGAATTTGCCATCACAAGGACTGGAAAAATAAAAGTTATTTAAGAAGATGAAATTTAAAGAAAAAAACAAGAAGAGGATAATACTTTTCCAACTCAAACAACTAAACTACAAAGGTTTGATAAGGTATTTTTAATATGTAATGCTAATGTTACTTGAATTAATGGAAAGATTTTTAGATGCTAGCATTTCACTTCAAAGATTTGTGCTCTCTTTTCTCCTTAGGTAATCTCTCCTGTTTTTAATCTCTTATACCTTCAAATCCAAGTCCTTGTCACGCAAATGGTTAAGATAAGCAGTAATGGTTACAAATCAGGATAAATGAGGAAAATTGTCAAATACCAATCAAACCAGTGACCAAAACGTACCCCTATCCTGTTTGTAAAGTAGTCATGTGCAGCATGCATTGATCTTTAAGTAAAGTTGTGAGAAATCCCATCAGGTTGGAGATACAAACACTCCATTGAAAACAAATTCTTACCAAACAAGAAAACATATTGGAAAAAACTTGTCTACTCTCTAGACTTCCAATAGTCAGAATCCAGAGTGACTGGATAAAGATCAAAAGCAGATGTAGAAGAAGCAGTCCATGGTCCATCCATTGACATACTCTGAGTAGGACTCTCACTTGTGTCCTGCTTTCTGCTGAATTGAAAATGCTTCCTCATTTCTTCAATCTTCTTCTCATCAAATGAGATACTTTTATCTGGAATGTCAAAGTCTTGAACAGCAGCCTTGCCTTCGAGCATGCTTACAACTGAAGACATTGGAGGCCTAGCTGTTGCAGAGACGCTACTGCACAGGAGAGCCACATTAATCATTGTTATCATCTCTTCTTTGTTGTAGTTTTTGCCCAGCCTTGGATCAACAAGCTCCAGTAAAATCCCTTTCTCTTTCAAAACTATTGCCTACAAAACATGATACATACATAATTCAGTACAATAATAATTAAATAATGAAGTCGGTGTCATGTTGTCCGACATTTTTCTGATTTATTGCTAATCCAGTAACATGGAAAATTAACTCAAATACGATGATGCAAGAGAGCAAGAAACATAATATACCCAATCAAGAAGATAAAGAGTGTCCCCCTTTGCACGATGACTAGTATTACTTCTCCCACTAACAATTTCCAAGGCAACAATTCCAAAACTGTAGACATCTGCTTTGTCAGTCAAATGACCCCGCATTGCATATTCAGGTGCCATATACCCACTGCAAAATCAACAATATCAAAGTTCATAATATTTATAAATTTTGGTCGCTGAGCAAATATGTTTGAAGGGGAGTTTTAGGATGATTTTTTTTTCTTTAATTGTATTTAACTAAAGATACGAAAAAACAAAAAAGCATTAACAAGATACTATAGCAGAGAGAACAGACTCACAAGGTTCCGGCAACTCGGGTGCTTATGTGGGTGTTGTCCTCTTCATCAAGCTTGGCTAGACCAAAGTCAGATATCTTTGGGTTTAGATGCTTATCAAGCAGAGCATTAGTGGCCTTGATGTCTCTATGCACAATCTTCAATCTTGATTCTACATGGAGATAAGCCAGGCCTCTTGCTATACCAACACAAATTCTGTGCCTTGTAGGCCAATCCAACTTCAACTGGTATTCTTCAGGACCTTTGAAATCAAATCAGCAGTAATGGTAAATATGGCATTAGCACTTTTTTCCTCCCAAACAAGCATGCCTTTACATGTATGGAAACGTCTAAGAAACCAATAGCCTGCAATCAATTAAATTATGTTCGAATTTACCAAACAAAGCACGAGCAAGGCTGTTATTTTCCATGTACTCATACACCAACAATAATTGATTTCCTTCAATGCAACATCCATGAAGCATTACAAGATGAGGGTGTTGCAGAGCAGAAATCATGCCAATCTCATTCACAAATTCACGGTTTCCTTGTTTTGATTTGGAGGAAAGCTGCTTTACAGCAATTATGGTTCCATCTGATAGAAGGCCCTGCATCAAGGAAATAATGTCATTTTTTCGCAAGATAAATATTGCATTGAACTACGAATCTTGAAAATGTTTCGTAGGCATTGCATTAAGGAAATAAGTACATGCATGTTGCATACCTTGTAAACAGGACCAAAACCTCCTTCTCCAATTTTGTTAGCTGGATCAAAGTTGTTTGTAGCAATTTTAATCTGCCTCAATGTAAATGAACCTGTTTTTAAGTCCAGACCCTTCAAATCTGTTGGAACAGAAAATAATATTAACAGGATGCAGTATTTTGAATTTTTTTTTACTTGTCTTTGACATTTTCTTTGTCAATCTGTTTTGTCATAGCAGCTTTTTTTTTTTTTTTCCCAGTTTCAGTTTATCAGGTTCGATTATATATATATATATATAAATGGTTCTTCAAAGTTGATATGGAGAAATAGTATGCAGAGAAAGCAAAATAAAGATAAAGCTTTAAAAAAATACCGTGATACATCCTGATCTTCTGTCCTAAACAACCTTTCCACCAGAGGATTCCTAGAATCAGGACGATGACAACTACTACTGCAGCCACAATACCAACCACAATGCCGGCAGACGTACTAGTACGACTACTTTTTTCTGATGGAGGTATAAAATCTGCAGGAAGAAAAGGATTTATAACAGAAAGACTAACGACACTCATTGTAAGTCAAATTAGTCGGACAACGCATTATTCATATCTAACTGCAGAAATTGTACTATTTGGAGTAACTTCAAATAGCAGTAAAAGGAAAACAATATCAGTATTGATTTTGGCACTGAAGCAGTATGCGAAGATAGAGTAGGAAAGTTTTCCATTTAGATTCACGAAAATTGCTAAATGCATCTCCCAAATGTCAATAATAAATAAGAACGGCAAGTCTGTACTAACACCCCCAGAATTAGTGGCCATTTGGATCCAGGGAGTACACAAATTAGACCAGACTAGCTTCATTCATGGTTTTGTACTTTACAAACAGAATCTGATGATTAAGTTCATAAAACTTTCTCAACTTACCAGGCGTCACAGAAATAGCTGATATGAGTGGTCCATAGACTCCTCTAACAGGCATCCCGGTTGTCCCTTTTCCAGCCCAATAAAAGCGTATCTCCAATGTATTACCAGTTACAAAGGCAGTAAAATTCTTGATAATTGCCTTACCAACACCACCTGCTTCATTCTGGATGCTGAAATCCTTTTGTACAAGCTTTCCCTTCATTTTTTTTTTATATCAGAAAGAAATTAATAAAACTGAAAGGATAAACAATAAAATAAAAATTTGGGAGTTCTTTCAAAGTTCAAAAACTGAATGACAGATATATTTTGATTAGTCACCTGAATATAGATATCAAAAAATCGCCTGCCAAGGCTGTTGAATGTCTTGTCATTGGTAAACATTATCTCCGCAAAATGGAGGAAAACTGTGTAGCTCCCATTTCCCATACAGAAACCATAATAAGTTAGAGAGATTGGAGCAAGGCGTGCATCCATGTAGAGTGCTGAAGTATTTGCAGAGAGTTTAGCTGAATTCGTCCATGAATTCATCCATGTGTAGGTATCTGAGGGACGGTCATCGTCCATGAAGTAACCAGTGGTACTAACTGCCCAGTTAGTTCTACTATGATAGAATCTTGAAGGTCCGGCTGGATCTGTATCGTCTTCGTATTTGTTCCCTCCAATAGTTGCTTCATTTCCTCCACAATTTATGTGGAAGGAATAGAATTCTGTTGCCAGCAACAACTTATCAAATACCATGGAATAGGAACATACACTAAGCAAATGATTTTGTATAATACGATTATAAGCTTGACTTACGTTTTGGACAATGGAAGCTTCTTAAGCATGGAACAGTACTTCCACTGAGATACACCAAAAAACAAAAAATAAACGGCATCATATCTGAGTACAAGTTAGTACAAGAAATAGATAAGCTTAAGATGTCTGGAGTCTAAACACTCACGAGACGTTACCCATCGAAGCGCTCCCAAATAAGTTTCTGCAGGAAATCAGAGAAGCGAAAAAATTAGCTCTTACGCAAATTGCAGGTGAATGCATGAGAATGAGGGAACCATGGATAGAAAAAGAAAGCAGACCATAAAACTTCACTTTCTTACATTTTGCGCTGTATACATGAGCTTTCATTTCTGAAATTGTTGTAGGTAAGATCACTGCCAAAAGAAAGGTAGATATTCAGTTCAAGGTGGACAATGATCAAACAATTTATTGATCTCATATGTATTTGGGTAAGAGTGCCTAGTTAGTGTTAGTGGCTATGAACCTTTCTATTGTTCTCATGATCCCCCGATGCATAGAAATTTTAGTTTTAGGCATCAAATGTAGAAAAAGGTTACTACATGACTTAGTTATCCAAATGCAATCATTGGTGAGCCGCGATCCAAACCAAGTTTACTATCTTCTGAGCACAGTTGAATTTCCTAAATATCTAGGGAAGGTACTGAATTATGGCTTCTGTATCAAGAAAACAACAGGGAAATTCTGCAGCATATTTGTAAAACTACATAGATGACATATTGACATTAATGTTCATCAAAAATAAATCTAGACAGAAAGAGAAACCTTACACATATTCTCCTTGCTTTATTATCCAGTCAGGCACGGTCCCATTTAGCCGATTCCCCGTTAAATATCTAAGAACAATGAGTGCATCAATGAATGTAGATTTCAGGCAAAGTTTGTGCAATGGATATATATATATATATATATATATATATATATATAGCACAATTGTTCCTGTAGTTTATAGAACAGTAGTTGCAGGTGTTGGTTTGAAATATGACAATCGTTCAGGCGCCCCTTCAAACTAACGGTAAGAGTGAAGAAATAAAAAGTCATTTGCTTACATGTAATCTGTTTCTCTTATACCACTAAAGCTGCTTGGAATTTCTCCTATGAGTTTGTTAAAGCTGAGGTCTCTGCAAAAGAAACCATAACTAATGCTTAAAAAATTATTAAATCATTAATTAGAGAATGAACAAGCAACATAATAATAGGCACAATGAAAATGGGTCAATAACAATTTCAATTTACAAAATGGGTCAATAACAATTTCAATCTTTCCATTAGTCCCCGTTAATTCCACTAATAGAAAAACCATTTTTAAATTTCAAATCATCCATTTGGTTTCTCAAAACCGCTCCTTAGATTTGAGAGAATATGTCAAAAATTGACAAAAACATATCATCAAACCATTATAAATTTGAAAAGCAAGCTTCCTAATTTACGTTAATTTATACAAGCTCATAAAAGGAACACATATATATATAGATACTGACAAGGTTTTCAATTTGGTCAATTCACCAACATAGTCAGGTATTGGTCCAATTATATCACAACTCCTCAGTATCCTGCAGTATAAACCCATTATTCTTAATTAAGAAACAACATTGCAAGAAATTAATTGCATGAATATTTACTAGAAATTAAGCATTAACTCACAATGTCTTCAGGTTTTTCATACTACTTAATTGTGGAAATGGGGATTCAGGTCCATTGCCCAGATCACTGATTCTCCTGTATATCGAGTTAATGATAAGAGCCTTTTCCATTAGTCTTTTCGAAAGTTTTCAAATAATTTACAGAGTTTTACTCACAAATCAGTCATCTCTCCCAGAAGAGCAATGCCTGATGGAATTGGCCCACTTAGACCACTGCCTTGTATCCCTCTATCATATATATAGTCAAACATTAATTGGTTCAAATAAATAATCTGATATGTCATATCTCAATTGTAACATAATTCATACAGTTATAAATCATTAAAAAAAAAAAAAAAAAAAAAAAACCTTACAGTTTTTCTAGTTTTGTCCAATTTTGAATAAGATTCGGTATCTGACCTGCGAATTGGTTATCACTAATTCGACTGCACCAAAAAAGAAGGAAATATTCATATCATTTGATTCAAAATTTAACATTTAATTTGTGTCATAATAAACAATACTTCAAAAACTTACAAGTCCTTCAACGTGGTTAGCTTTGAAAACGTTGCTGGCAACAGTCCTGTAAAGTTGTTAGAAGATAACTGCCTGTAACATCAAACAAAAAATATTTTTAGTTAACGGTTATATATCATCATTCTAACTAAATTTCCATGGTTTTTTTTTTAAACAAAGCTCATTAGAAAAGTGACTTAAAAATTCCAGAAATCATTAGTTTACAAAAGTCTTTACATTTTTTCAATGCGAGCCAGATTTCCAAGTTCTGGTGGCAAAACTCCTGAAAGCTGATTGAATTCGACAGTGCTGCATGATTTTTTCACTCAAACCATTAAATCCACACAAATTTTTACTTAATTAAAAAAAAAATTAAAAGGAGAAAAGGATTGATCTCTTATATATCTTACAAATTTACAAGAGTGCTGATGTTTCCAATTTCTTTTGGGATTGGACCGGTTAATCGATTTCCAACAATAGAGCTGCATATAAATGATATTCGCTCATTTTTCTAGTTAATTTCACGTATAATTAAATAAATGGTATTAGAATATATGAAAAAAAAAAGGAAAAAAGAATGTACATGTTAACCAGTTGCGTGGCACCCCATTCTGGAGGGATGGTACCATTGAGGTAGTTACGTGTGAGGTCACTGTCAAAAAATAATAATAATAATAATAAATAAAAATCTTGGAGCTAAATTTGGTACAGAATTTACTCAAGAGCCAACTTACATTTCTAGGAGGTAAGGGAACCTGCCCAAATCCGGTGGAAGACTGCCTTCGAGATTCTGGGACTTGAGAACTCTGTATTTCAACAGTATTTAAGCTTTCACAGGTTTGACCGCTGGGCTGGGCTGGGCCGGGCCAGATATTAAATCATGCAGTATGTCCCATAGATTTTCATACCCCTACCAGTCTAATTAATATTTATGATGATATTATAAATAAATAAATAAATAAATAAACAAAAATAATTGGTAAACAACTTGGCCACTGGGCAGACAAATACAGTCAGTCCTCTTCTTTGTTTTTGGACTTTTGTCGCAATAGAAGGAAATCTGATTGGGCTACAGCCTACGCACTTTTCACACGACCAACAAGATCCTATACGGATAACATGTTTGACTTGTAAATGCACTTCTCCACGTTGTTTTGGTACAGCCACTCGTTTGATTTATAGAGTTAATTTTTTTAACTACTTCCACTACAACCATAGCTCACCGGATTGAGCATTTAATTTTAATTTTTTGTTTTTCAAAGAAATTTAATATTTGTAGCTATTGTTTATATATAAAGGAAGGAATTTTTTTGGCTATAAACCATGGCCAATTCTTGACATCACAGGTTCTGTAACCTGCTAGCGTATCTTAATTTTTGGGTTATTAATTTTTTTTACTAATATTATTTTGAAAGAATAGCTTTTAAAGGCTACAATACAATTATATAGCTGAGCAAGCTAAAATTGAATATTAAAATACCTTCTTTTCTATATCTATAAAAACAATAAAGTTCAAAGAAAAAAAAATCATTTTTCAATTTTCATCGATTGTTATCTGAATTATAATGAGGCTTGTAATAAATTCTATACCTTTATTGGAATTACCTCCCCCATAAACTTGCATATGCACAAGAATATTTGGAAAATCATTTAAGTTTTTTTTTCCCATCCTTTTTCGAGTGTATCTTTTTAAGGCAAATTATGGAACGAATGCCCAGTCTCAAAGAAATCTCGAAAATTATGTTTGGCCTGGGATAATTAATCAAGGGCTTTCGCTAGCTGGTAACAATAGAAAAAAAAAAAAAACAAAAAAACTTAAAAGTTATCTACTAGAGAGAGAAAGAGAGTTACACGCTAATGACATGGCAGATGGTGCCATTTGAGAAGGTGCAGTTACAGGTTACGCCATTTTCACTTCCTTTCTCTGGATTTGGATCAGCCCAACCCCATTGACCACCACAAGGATCAGCACTAAAGTTCCAATTCGTCTTGCCTATTGTCTTTGCTATGTCACGTAGAGCTTCCACTGTAAATATTTAAATGATTAAATTAAATATACTAATTAATAAAAATATACTATGATTTCCCCAAAAGCAACCGATCGAATGAAATTATACTTAATAAAAGGCAAACTAACTGGCTATTACCTTCATCGTCGGGTAATAGAGTAGCCCCAAAAGCAAATCTTGCGAGACAAAAGGCAATGAAGGAAGCAAAAAGAAGCCTAGAGAAGGACATGATAAATGTTGAAGAGGTATGCGTACGTATTAACCCTCACACATTCGAAAGAAAAGTGGCCTGAGTTTTTATAAATAAATAATTTTGATACAAATATATAGGTATAATTTGTAGTAGGAAATTATACTGGCAGTTCAAAGTTTAGCGTGAAAGAGTGTACGGAGTCAAAGAGAGAAAGAGGCTTGCTTTTAGAGAGAAGGGACTAGGTAGACTTTGAACAGTACACAACAAACGAAGTCAGCTGCTGGTGTAGGACCATGACCAACTGGCTGTGTACTATTTTACTGTTCGGATTGAATAAATAAAATTATTTAATTTTTGTTATGAAATAATGAATGTTTATCACATATTTCTCTATTTTTCATATCTTATTATTTATGATTTTTAATATGATTCAATTCATCATTCAATATGAGAAATTGAAAGAATAGTACAATTGATTATTCATATTTCCTTCTAATTCTCTTATCAAATTTGAAGCTTATAAATATGTTTGATTGTTTATTAGTTGGTATACAAATTTTTTAGAAAAAATAATAGAAACTTTGAAGTTTTTAATACTTGTATTCACATTATAGTGATTTTATTTCTTATCATCCTTTCTTTCAATTATCCTATTATTTCAATTTTTTTATAACATGTTATTAGCACGAAACTCTAACCAATCGAGACAATAGATCATGAGGTATGTATCTATCAAAAGACTTAATTATTTGTTTCACCTATTGGATTTCTTCTACACAAGTACTCTACCAAAAGATCTAAATTATTTAGATCATTAAGAGGTATGTATCTAATTTATCACGTACTTTAAATATAATAATATGTAGAATATACATTTGAAAAACTTAAATAATTTAATATATAGAATCTAATGATCTAATATATGTTATTTGAAATTTTATTATTATGTTTGTTCTTATTTTCTAATATTATTATTATATATTGTATTATAGAATTTTTATCATATCAAACCTCATAAACTTGATTTTGCGACTTTGGATATTTTGAATAAGAATTATTGATTATGAGTGCTTGATTTTGAAAAAATAGTCTCTACTTTTTATGTCTTGAATGCTCCTACGGTAGCATATCGAGAAAAAAGTTTAAGAAATATTTTGAATCGATTTTATAGTTGTTAATGGCTAAATAAAATGAAAAGCTATTGATGAAAAAGAATAAATCTTGTCCAATTGAATCTACTCCATTCCCCGAAAAGAATGTGACAATTTATAATAATTTTAGACATAGATGAAGATGTGATCATAGCCATGGACGTGGTTGAAATAATTGTCATTATAATCGTGATGACCATAATATTACATCTCACCACCGAAGTGGATAACTATGAAAAAAAAAGATGAGTAAAAATAGATAAAATCGGTATTCGAAAAATAAATATTATAGATATAGAATGAATGAATATTGATCGTGTACTTTCCATACACCAAAACACCTCATTGAGCCTTATCAAGCCTTATTGAAAAATAAAGAGTAAAATATGAAGACCACTTGTATATATCAAATAATAGTAATTGAAATTAATTACTTGTTAGTTTTTCTATTTATAAATAAAATATTTTATATTCCTTATAATTTATATCGTAAAGTGATGGTTATAAATTTCTTTTACTATTTATTTATTTGTTTGTGTTTATGAGAAATATATATATTTATTTATTTTATATTGATTTATTTGATTATTTATTTTATGTTAATATTATTTATTATAATATCAATCTAATAGAAAGCTCTAGAAGAGCGACTATATTATTATCTAAAAACATAAATTTTGAAGGCTCTGAAGAGCGATTATATTATGACCTAAAGAAATAAATTTTTGAAGCCTTGAATAGTGTATATATTATTACTTGAAGAGATAACTTTTAAAGGCTCTAGAAGAGTCAATATATTATTACTTGAAGTGACATAATTTAAAGGCTCCGGAAGAGCAAATATATTATTATTTGAAAGGATAAATTTTATTATAAATGATGTACTATTATCTTCAAAGTCTCATAGAAATTTATTAAGTTTCAAAGATATTTATCTAAATTGATATCATATCAAGACAACAAATGTGAATACTTATATAGTATAATCATTATACCGGATAGAAAATATATATTAAAAAATGTACATGCTTTCTCTTCTACTATTTATTATAAATATTGAAATAATTGAAACAAATGCTATAGTAAACCACAAGTTTACTAATTCAAATACTTTTATTATGTGACTTGACCTGTTGTGTTATCCTAGGTTTTTCATGATGCACAAAATTATTAAAAATTCATATGAATATGTATTGAAAAGTCAAAAGATTCTTTAATTTAATTAATTTTCATGTTCTACATGTTGTCAAGGCAAATTGATGATTAAGTCATCACTAAGTAAAATTGAGATTGAATCTCTAGTATTTTTAGAATGTATTCAAGGTGATATATACGGATCAATTCATCAACCATATGAACCATTTAAATATTTTATAATTTTAATCGGTGCATCCATAAGATGATCACATATATGCTTATTATCTACTCGAAACCCGACGTTTTCAATATTTCTAGTAAATAATTTGATTTCAAGCATAATTTTTAGATTATGTCATTAAAATACGTCACTTTGATAATGTCGGTAAATTTATTTCTCAAGCATTAAATTATTATTGATTGGCTATTAGAATAAAGGTTGAATAGCCCGTTGCTCATGTTCATACTTAGAAAGGTTTAGCAAAAATCATTTATCAAAATGCTCCAATTAATAGCTAAACCATTATTTAAAAATAAAACTCCCTATTTATGTCCGAGGACATGTAATCTTACATGCAGCAACACTTATTCACATTAGATCCATAAGTTATAAAAACTTATCTCCTCTTCAATTAATTTATGGTCATGAGCTAAATATTTTTTTATTTAAGAATTTTTGACATTACAAGTGTGTATCCATAGTGCTCCTTCATAACAAAATAAAATGGGCACTTAAAGGAGCTTGAAAATATTTATCGGATTTGAATCTTTTTTCGATAATTAAATATCATGAATCATGAATAAGTGATATTTTTACGACTTAATTTATTGACTCGTCATTTTGATGAAATAGTTTTTTCAACATTAGGGGGAGATAATAAACAACATAAATAGTTGGAAATGTTAAAAAAAAAAGGACATTATATAGAGTACTCTATCTTTATATCAATTTGGTACAAAACAATATGAACTAGAAGTTCGAAGATAATTCGTTTACAAGGTATTACAAACCAATCGCTAGATGCATTCTCATATCCTAAAAGAGTAATTAAAATGCATGTTCTTGTTCAGAATGCTTCTATTAGAATTGATATTCTAGAAGGATAGTCTATAAATGTTATAGCTAATAAAGATAGAGTACTTTAAAGCACGCCCGAAGCGTGGAAGACCTATTGGTTCCAAGATTAAAATCTCCAAAAGAAAAGAGCAAGATGAAAATATTCATAAAATGATCCAAGATATTTCTAGTAATATGCTTCCAGAAGAAGTCCAAATGCTTGAGAAAAATCAAGAGATTTTGATAAATTATGTCAATACATGGAGAAAATAGGACCAAAAAGAAACATCTATTGATAAGATTTTTACATATAATATTGCAATTGATATTTTGAATGAAAATAAGGATCCCGAGCCTAAATTGTTGAAGAATGTGGACATAAAAATGATTGGTCTAAATGAAAAGAGCAATCAAAACAAGCATTATATTCACTTATAAAAGAGTTTTTTTTTTTTTGAATCCATAGCTAAAACACTCGAAGATGTTAAGCTAGTAGGATACAAATATGTATTTATGCAAAAAAATAAAATAAGAAAGATAAGATTGTAAGATACAAAGTAAGACTTTTAACACAAGAGTTTTCGTAAAGAATCGACATTGACTATGAGGAGACATATTCTCCTATAGTGGATGCAATTATCTTTTGTTATCTCATTAGTTCGACAAAATATATGAAAAACATTCATATGTATGCATTTAATGAATGTGATCACGGTTTATTTGTTCATTTGAAATGATATCAATATGAAAGTCTTAAAAAGACTTAACATGCCGAAAACATGTAATACATATTCTTGAGAAAAGAATTCAATTAAATTATAGAGATCTCTATTAGGATTATTTTAGTTTATAGAAATTCAATTTATACTATATTTTTTATATTTTATTTTTATATCTACTATTTATTATTAACCCGTGTGGATGTGATATAATCATTTCAATTATTATTTATTGAAAGAAAGTTATAAAAAAAACTTTATTTGTTCATATATTTTTATTTGAAAAGGGGTTTGTTATATATGTTGATGACTTAAATATTATCGAAACTCCTAAAGTGATTTCAAGTGTCATAAGTTATCTAAAAAGAGAATTTGATGTGAATACCTTGGAAAAAAATGTTATCTCGACTCGTAGTTCGAGTACTCGGAGAATGAGATTTTTATTCATCAATCAATTTGTATAAAAAAAGGTTCTATAATGATTCTTTATAAAGATCATTCATTGACTAGCCCAATGGTAGTTCATTCACTTGATATCCAAAAAGGTCCTTTTCGACCTCGAGAAGATAACGAAGAGTTACTTGGTCCTGAAGTACCATATCTCTATATCACTAGTGCATTGATATATCTTGTTAATAATACTCGACATGATATAGTTTTTTCTATAAATTTATTAACAAGTCATAGTTTTATTTCAATACGGAGATAGTGAAATAAAGTTAAAAATATACTACGTTATCTTAAAGGAATAATTGATATGAGCTTATATTACTCCAATAAATCAAAGACAAGATTAATTGGTTATACGGATGCGAGTTATTTATCCGATTTATACAAAACTCGATCACAACTGGTTATATATTTACATATAGAGATACAGCTATATTTTAGCGTTCTATGAAGCAAACTATAGTTGCCACATCTTCAAATCATGCGTAAATATCAATTCATGAGATAAGTAGAGAATGTGTTTGGCTAAGATCAATTATTCATCATATCCAAGAGACATGTAGTTTATCTATCAACAAAAGAAGTTCCAACAATATCATATGAGGATAATGCTACTTGCATAATTTCATTGAAGGAATAATACATCAAAGTGACAATCCAACATATTTATTTTCTAAAGCATTACCTACCATAACTTTTAAGAAGATGATTCAAAAATTAAAATATGTTGTCTTAAAGATCTCAAATGATGTTTTCAATAGGGGAGGCCAACATTAAGATTAATGTGTACAAGGAATATTGTAATCTTTTTCCTTCACTAGGATTTTTTTCCGACTAGATTTTTTTCTAGTAAGGTTTTAACGAGGCATGTTCCTTATACAATGGATATTCAAGGGGAAGTGCTATGAAATAATGAATGTCCATCATCAAATGTTCATCTACTTTTTATATCCCCACTACTCATGATTCTTAATATGATTCAATTCATCATTCAATATAAGAAATTGAAAGGGTGATACAATTGATTATTCATAGTCCCTTTCAATTTTATTCTAAAATTTGAAGCTTATAAATAGGCTTGATTATTCATTAGTCGATGTACAAGTTTTCTAGAAAGAATAAGAAAAACTCGAAGTTCTTATCATTTGTATTCATATTATAGTGATTTCATTTTCTTATCATCCTTTCTTTCAATTCTCATATTATTTTTATTTTTTTTTATAACAGTTTTATATATATTCCACCCAAAATTTTATATTTAATTAATTTATTATTACTATTATTATTATTATTATTATTATTATATTTTAAATTTCGTAGGTAAAAAAATCAATTTATTCTTTTTTATGTATTGATTTGTAAATAATCTTGCAATAATCTAACTAAAAGTTAAAAAAAAGCTTTAATAATTTTTTTAGAGATTGCATTAAAAAAATAAAGCAATAATTGATATAAAATTTGTATAAAAATTAACAAATAATTTTTTATTATTCTTATTTAATATTTATGAGAACTTTTTTTTTTTAAGTTTGTACATTTGATTTATATATATTTATTAATAAAACAAGTAATAATATTAGTATAAAAAAATTATATTTTAATAATTGGATAGTATTTTCAAAATATTATTTTAATTATTTTAATACAAAATTAGAAAATAAAATAATAAATAACAAATAATTGATGTTATGTGTGTAGATACTTAGTTAATTTTTAGTAAAACTAATGATATATATATATATATATATATATATATATATATATATATATATATGAAATAATAAATGTTCATGACTATTTCATATTCTCACTACCCATTATTCTCAATGTGATTCAATTTACCATTCAATATGAGAAATTAAAAAGGTAATGCAATTCATGCATCTTTTGATAGTTTATAGCCCATTCCAATTCTCTCCTTAATCTTGAAGCCTAGAAATAGGCTTGATTGTTTATTAGTTGATCTACAAGCATTTTGTAGATATTAAGATAGTTTTTTAGAGTTGTTATATTTTCTATTCTCTTTATTTCATAACGAAATTGTTTCTTCATCATTTTTTCTCTCCAATTATATCATTTTCACAATTTTTTTTATAACACATTATCGACACGAAGCTTTAACTAATCGAGATAATGGACCATGAGGTATGTATCTATCAAAAGATTAATCATTTATTTCAATCATTGGATTTTTTTCCTACACAAGTGTTCTACCAAAAGATCTAAATTATTTAGATTATTAAGAGGTATGTATCTAATTTATCATACACTTTAAATCTAATGATACATAGAATATATCTTTTAAAAAATTAAAAGATTTAATATATAGAATCCAATAATCTAATATTTATTTTTTGAAATGTTTAAATTTTATGTTTGTTTTTATTTAAATTTTATCATTATATTTTATTTTTATTGCTTACTATTATTATTATACTTTGCATTATAGAATTTTTATGATATCAAACCTCACAAAACTTTATTTTGTGGCCCTTGACATTTTGGACAAGAATTATTGATCACAAGTGTTTGATGCTAAGTCAATATTCTCTACTTTTCATGTCTCGAATATGCTCTTGCAGTAGCATATTGAAAAAATGAGTTTAAAAAATATTCTAAATCGATTTCATATTTGCTCGTAGCTAAATAAAATGATAAGCTATTGATGACAAAGAATAAATCTCATCTAATTGGATCTACTCTATTCCTTGAAGTGAATGTGACAATTTATAATAATTTTAGACATGGACGAAGATGTGATTATAGCCATGGGCATGGTCGAAATAATTATCATTATAATCGCGATGACCATAATATTACATCTCACCACCGAAGTGAATAATCGTGAAAAAAAGGAATAAAAATAAATAAAGTCAGTATTCTAAAAATGAATATTATAAATATGGTATGAATGGACATTGGTCGTGTACTTGACGTACACCAAAGCACCTCATTAAGCCTCGTCAAACCTCATTGAAAAAGAACAGAGTAAAATATAGAGGTCAATTTTATATATCAAAATAGAGGTAATTGAAATTAATAACTTGTTAGTTTTTCTATTTATAAATAAGAAATTTTATATTATCTTATAATTTTTATTGCATAGAGATAGTGATAAATTTATTTTAATATAAATTTATTTATTTATGGTTATGAAAAATTTATTTATTATTTATTTATTTAATTATTTGTGTTAATAGTACATCCGAAAATATCAATTTAGAAAAAGCTTCAAAAGAGTGATTATATTATGACTCGGAAGAGATAAATTTTTGAAGCTCTAGAAGAATGAATATATTATTACTTGAAGAGATAACTTTTAAAGGCTCTAAAAGATTCAATATATTATTACTTGAAGTAACATAATTTAAAGGCTCCGGAAGAGCAAATATGTTATTATATAAAAGGATAAATTTTATTATAAATGATGTATTATTCTTTTCAAAGTCTCATAGAATTTTGTTGAGTTTCAAAGATTTTCATCTAAATTGATATCATATCAAATAAAAAATGTGAATATTTATATATTATAATCATTCTACCGGATAGAAAGTCCGTATTGAAAAATTTACCTACTTTTGTTTCTAGTCTTTATTACAAATATTCGAATGATTGAAACAAATGCTATAGTAAACCGAAGTTTATTAATTCAAATACTTTTATTATGTGGTATGACCACTTATGTTATCCTAGGTCTTTCATGATGCGAAAAAATTATTTAAAATTCATATGGGCATCTATCGAAGAGCTAGAAAATTCTTCAATTTAATGAATTTTCATACTTTGCATGTTGTTAAGGCAAATTGATGATTAAACCATCACCAAGCAAAATTGAGATTGAATCTCCAGTATTTTTAGAATGTATTCAAAGTAATATATATGGATCAATTCATCCACCATGTGGACCATTTAAATATTTTATGATTTTAATAAATACATCCATAAGATAGTCACATATATGTTTATTATCTACTCGAAACCCGACATTTTTTAGAATGTTAGCAAATAATTTGACTTCGAGCATAATTTTCGGATTATGCCATTAAAGCAAGTCACCTTGATAATGTCGATGAATTTATTTATTAAGTATTAAATTATTATTGATTGGCTATTAGAATAAAGATTGAACAACATGTTTCATATGTTTATACTTAGAAAGGTTTAGCATAATTATTTATGAAAAGGTTTCAATCGATAGTTAAACCATTATTTATAAAAAACAAAACTCCTCGTTTATGTTTGAAGACATGCAATCTAACATGCGGTAATACTTATTTGTATCGGACCCATAAGTTATCGAAATTCTCCTCCCTTTGATTGATTTAGAGTCATGAGTCAAATATTTCTTATTTAAATTTTTTTTTGGCAGTATAATATATATATTCGTAGTCCTCCTCCATAATGAACTAAAATGAGCACTTAAAGGAGATTGAAAATATATGTCAAATTTGAATCCTTTTCGATAATTAAATATCTTGAACCATGAATAAGATATATTTTTATATCTCAATTTATCGATCGTTATTTTAATAAAACAATTTTTTCAACATTAGATGGAGAGAATAAACAAAATAAGCGAGTTGAAAATCTTTAAAAAGAGATTACATGGAGTACTCTATCTTTATATTAACTTAGTATAAAACAATATGAACTAGAAGTTTAGAAGATAATTGATTTATAAAGTATTATAAACCAATCGCTAGATGCATTCTCGGATACTAAAAGAGCGACTAAAATGCATGTCCTCACCGAGAATTCTCCTATTAGAATTGATATCCTAGAAGGACGATCTATTAATATTATAACTAATGAATCTAAAGCACGTCCGAAAGCATGAAAGATTGATCATTTCTAAAGATAAAAATCCCTAAAACAAAAGGGTAAGATGAAAATATAAAGGATGTAAATATTCACAAAACAATCCAAGATATTTCTTATAATAGGCTTCCAGAAAAAGTCTAAATGCTTGAGAAAAATCAAGAGATTTTGATAAATTATGTCTATACTTGGGAGAAAATAGGATCGAAAAAAATATTTATTGATAAGATTTTTACATATAATGTTGCAATTGATATTTTGAATAAACATATAGATCCTAAGCCAAAATTTATTGAAGAATATCGATATAAAGATGATTAGCCTAAATGAAAAGAGCAATCCATGTAGAATTATGTTTTCTTACAAAAGAGTAGTTTTTTTTAACCCATAGCTAAAACACTCGAAAATGTTAAGCTAATGTGATATAAATATGTATTTATGCAAAAACGAAAGAAGAAAGATGAGATTGTAAGATAGAAAGCAAAACTTTTAACACAAGGGTTTTTGCAAAGAACTGACATTGACTATGAGGAGACATATTCTCCTATAATGGATTCAATTATATTTTATTATCTCATTAGCCTAACAAAATATATGAAAAAAAATTCATATATATGCATTCAATAAATGTGATCACGGTTTATTTGTTCATTTGAAATAATATCTATATGAAAGTCCTAGAAGGACTTAAGATGCTCGAAGCATATAATACATATTCTCAAGAAATGAACTCATTTAAATTATAAAGATCTCTATCAGAATTATTTTAGTATTAGTTTTATTATTTTAGTTTTTAGAAATTCAATTTATGCTATACTTTTATATTTATTTATTTATTTTATTTTTCAATATTTAATCTTTATTACTGACCTATATGCATGTGGTATAATTATTTTAATAAATATTTATTGAAAGAATGTTATAAAAATAACCATACTTTTTTATGCACTTTTATAAAGAAATTCAAAAAGAGTTTTGTGATAGTTGTTATATGTGATGATGATTTAAATATTATTGGAACTCCTGGAGAGATTTCAAATTTTATAAGTTAGCTAAAAGGAGAATTTGATATGAATACCTTGAGCAATAAAATTTTATCTCGCCCTACGGTTTAAGCACTTAGAGAATGATATTTTATTCATTAGTCAATTTATATAGAAAATTGTTTATAATTATTCTATATAAAGATCATCCATTGACTAGCCTAATGGTAGTTCATTCACTTGATATCCGGAAAGACCCCTTTCAACCTCGAGAAGATAACAAAGAACTACATGGTTCTAAAGTACCATTATCTTACTACCATCGATGCATTGATATATCTTGCTAATAATCTTCGACCTAATATAATCTTTTCTATAAATTTATTAGCAAGTCATAGTTCTACTCCAATATGAAGATTGGAATGGAATTAAACATTTCCTATGTTATCTTTGAGGAAAATTTGATATGATATTTATTTTACTCAAATAAATCAAATTCGAGTTTAATTGGTTATGTAGATGCATGTTATCTATCCGATCTATACAAAACTCGATCATAAATGAGTTATGTATTTACAATTGATGATACAGACTATATCATTTTATAAAGTAAACTATAGCGAGTTAAATATTCAAACCATACAAAAATACCAATTCATTAGGCAAGTTGAGAATGTGTTTGGCTAAGATCAATGATCCATCACATCCGAGAGACATGCAGTTTATATACCACTAAAAGAAGCTCTAATAATATTATATGATCTCAAATACATTGTCTTAGAGAAAGAATTCGATCAAGTGATAATTTAGCGGATTTTTTCACTAAGGCATTACCTATCATAACTTTTAAGAAGATGATTCAAAAGATTGAAATGCATCGTCTTAAAGATCTTAAATGATGTTTTCAACGGGGCTAGACCAAAGGCCAACATTGAGATTAACGTATATAAGGAATATTGTACTTTTTTTCCTTAACTAGGATATTTTTTCACTAGGTTTTTTCCTAATAAGGTTTTAACGAGGCATGTTCCTTGTACGATGGATATTCAAAGGGGAGTGTTTTAAATAATGAATGTCCATGATCATTTCATATTCTTACAACTCATTATTCTTAATGTGATAAATCACTGCATGCTCATACTTTAAAATCGATCGGATGTGATATTTGTACAAATTATGTTGGTTAGATGTTGACTGGATATCAACCACGGTTAGGCTAGTTTGTTCGAATGAAAAGAATACGGGCTGTATATATATATATATATATATATATATATATATATATATATATATATATATATATATATATATAAGACACTTTCGTGGTGGCTTTAATATGCTTTTTAAATTGTCTGGTTGATACTATAAAAATAGACCTATTATTGAAACTTTTTATTTAAATGGGATTCAAGAAAATTCTAAGTTAAAAATCTTTTTAGATAAAAAAAATAAATAAAGATCTCATATGGTTTGAAAAATCTCGTGTAACTATTATTTTTTTTATAATAAAGGCTAGAATTGTCCATTTCAATATATAAAAACCCAATCAATTTAGAATATTATAAGAAACGAAATGTCAATTTTTTTTTTTTTTTTTTTGCATGTAGAAGTGATGGAAAATAAAGAATATTCTTTATGTATCCACTCGGTTTTTCAACTTTTTTAGAAATGATACAAAGAAAGATGTCTCTATTCACAATAATAATAAAAAAAACTCTCCTCTAAGGAGTTGTATAATCATTGGAATTATAACAATGAACCAAAAAAAAAAAAAAAAGAAGGAAAAACCTAAGTAATGAATTTAGAAATAGAGTAGAAGTTCTAGATAAGGGGTTTCCTATTCTGAATATACTCGAAAAAAGACTAGATTGTGTAATGATGAAACTAAAAAAGAATGTTTACCTAAAATATATGATCCTTTTTTGAGTAGGCTCTATCGTGAAAAAGTCCTTTTTTTTCACCCTCAATCATTAATGAAATTTCCATGAAAAATTACATAGAGATTCTTTGGATAAAATTTATCTTATCCTTCTTATTTCTAATTATCAAGAATTTGAACAAAAAATGAATTTAGAGGATCGAATAAAATTTTATAAGATGCAATTATACATAGGGGATTTCAAGAATAAAAAAATTAGAAAAAATCTATAGGAATAAAAAAAGAAATAAGTGAACAAATTCGTCAATGGACACACAAATTAATCGATGATTTGGAACAATAAGAGGGCAAAAATGAAGAGAACATCGCGAGAGGATCATGATATTCATTCATGAAAAACCAAACATATAGTAATTTTTACTGATAATCAAGAAAATCCTGATCTTGATACTTATAATAACTCAAAAATAAAAGATACAACTAATTTTGATCAAATAGGCAAAGTGGCTTTGATATGCTATTCACAACAATCGGACTTTCGTCGAGATATAATAAAAGGCTTAATGTGAATGCTAAGGTGCAAAATAGCTATTTGGAGACTATTTCGAGCAAATTAACTTTCTCCCTCTCTCTTTTTTGGATAGAATAGATAATTTTTTTTGCATTTTTTTTTTTGCTTCTAAACCGATGAAAATAATTTTTATAAATTGGAGGTGTAAAAACATAGAATTCACAATTTTAGATTACGCTTATACAAAAGAAAAAAAGTGATAAAAAAAGAAAAAAGAAAAGGGAAAAAACAAACAAGAAGAAGACAAAAGAGAGGAAAAAGTCTAGATAGAAATAACTAAAACCCGGGATAACCTTATTTTTTGCTCAAACAATAAGAGGTTCTCTTTTAGTAATTCAATCGCTTCTTCGAAAATATATTATATTACCTTCATTAATAATAGTTAAAAATATCATACGTATACTATTATTTCAAATTCCCAAATGGTTCAAAGATTTAAAGGATTGGAATAGAGAAATGCATGTTAAATGCACCTATAATGGAGTTTAATTATCGAAACGGAATTTTCGGAAAACTAGTTAACAAACGGTATTCAAATAAAGATCTTATTTCCTTTTCGACTACAACCAAATCTAAGTTAAAATTTCCTTATAAAGATCCAATAAAAAAGAAAAGACAAAAAAATGATTTTGTATTTTTAATAGTTTGGGGAACAAAAGCTGAACTTCCTTTTGGTTCTCCTCGAAAAGGGCTTTCACTTTTTGAACCCATCTTTAAAAAATAAAATAAAAATAGAAATTGAAAAAAAATGCTTTTCTAACTCTAAAAATTTTAAAAGAAAAAAGAAAACTATTTCTACATTTATCAAAAGAAACAAAAAAATAATTCATCAAAGGCATTTTATTTCTAAAAGGAATAATAAATAAATTTTCAAAAAAAAAAAAATCCAATTCTATTATTTGGATTTAGAGAAGCATATGAATTAAATAAAACAAAAAATGAACAAGATTCACCAATCCATAATTAGATTATTCATAAATTTTCCACTTTAAGATCTATGGATTGGATAAACTATTCACTAATAGAAAAGAAAATAAAAATAAAAGATCTAAATGTTAGAACAAAGACAATAAGAAACCAAATAGAAAAAATTACAAAACAAAAGAAAAAATGATTTATAACCTCGTAAAGAAATATTAGTCATAACAAACAAAGTTATAATGCTAAAAGATTAAAATCATCACAAAATATTTTATAAATATTAAAAAGAAACAATTCTCAATTAGTCCGTAAATCCTATTTTTTAATAAAAATTTTGATTGAATATATATATATCCTTATAGCTATCATTAATATATAGTTTTGTCTTAAATCACCAAGAAATATGATTAATAAATATATTTATATTTATAATAAAAAAAAATCACAAAAGAATTGATGAAACAAATCAAAATACACTAATTCATTTTATCTCGATTGTAAAAAAGGCGCTTAATTATAGTAATATTAATAAGAGTTTATAGATTTTTTATAACCTAACCTCCTTGTCACAAGCGTAGGTATTTTACAAATTATCACTAGTCCAAGTTATTAACCCATATAAGTTAAGATATGTCCCTTAATATCACGAAGCATATCTTTTTCTTCAAAATGAAATAAAAGATTATTTTGGAGTCCATGGGCAATTTTAGTTCAAATTAAAAGATGCAAACTTTAGAAACTCTAGAGTGAATGAATGGAAAACTTAGGTAAGAAGTAATTATCAATATAAATACTATATATCCGAGATCAATTAGTCTAGATTAATATTACAAAAATGGCAAAATAGAATGAATCAACAACGTATGATTCAAAATAAGATTTAAACAAATGAAATTTATATGAAAAAGACCAATTAATTCATTACGAAAAACAAAATAATTTTGAAGTAGATTCATTATCGAACCAAAAAGATAATTTTTAAAAAATACTATAGATATAATATTTTATTATATAAATCCATTAATTATGAAAATAAGAAAGACTCATCTATTTATGAATTACCATTCCAATTAAATAATAAGCAAGAGATTTTTTATAATTACAAACTAGATAAAACCAAATTATTTGATATGTCGGGAGGTATCCTTATCAATAAGCATCTAGCGAGAAAATGATATTATTGATACGGAAAAAAAAAACCGGATAGAAAATACTTGGATTGGAGAATTCTCCATTTTTGTCTTGGAAAGAAAGTTGACATTGAATCCTGGATCAATACCGAAAAAAAAAAAAAACCTTTTTGATTATATATTCTCGATTTGTTAGATGGACGGATGAGTTTTTTTCCTTAACCGATCTAATAGTGATGAAGAGTCTTAAATTGACGAGTTGTAGAGATAATACTTACAAAAAGTCCTCTTTTTGGGTTTAAGAGGACCTTCCGATGATTAAATTAGTATATAAAGATAGAAAAAATGAGCTTTAAAAAAATTCTATAATGAAAATTATGTACGATGCCTTTTTTTTACTTGTGTGGAGTTTTTAGAGCCTTTTTAGATAGCAGAGAATGTTTTCTCTTTGTATAGAGTAATGTTCTTTGAGAGAGACTACCTTTATATTTCTACGGCTTACTCGTTTATGGTGTTGAGATGTACCTTCTTTGTCGAAAGATTGGATACCAAATTTCCCTTCATAAGGACAATTTGGTATTTGTCTTTTTGATGTATCGAACCGATCAGATATAATTGATGGGCCTGGTGATCTTTCTAGAGAAACACTCATTTTCGTGTGTAGGACATGTTTAGAGCGTATGAAATCATTGTCTTTCTTATTGTTCGTGTTGGCTGGATGTGCTACGGGGCACATACGGGTAAATCCCATATGTTGGAGATTTTGTGGCACGGAGTCCTATGTAGTTTTATTTACAAAAGGGTATTTATTCTTTTAGGTTTGATGAGCAGCACGTGTAGCGCATTAATCTCATATATATGAGTAGTCTCCTTGATTCTTGGACAAATGAATCTTACAGAGGACTCGATTGTTTGTAAGATCATCCCCTAGTTATGTGGGCCCCGGCAAAGAATGTTGTAGCGTCACGTTCATCATTCGGAGGAGTGTTCATTAAAAAAGCCCTGATAAATCATCGCTATATTCGAAGGTGATATCCTTATGATTTGCTATGTTCATGGAAGTGATTTTGGGCGAACTGTTGCTATATTACCAGTAGTGATCTTTTGCAAACTGTTGCTATGTTCCTTTTCTGAAAACCTGCTCTTGTTTTCATGTGATCTTTCCATCTGCCCATCTCTTCTTTGGTTGAGGTTCATTCCTCACAAGGTCAAATTATATGATATAATTGGCTCAAACTCCTTACACAATGTCTTTCTCGGTGTTTTGACATTATTAAAGACCATTATTGCTTCTAGAGCCTTTCTAATCATTTCCTCCCCAAGAAAATCTTCTACGATCATTGGTATTTGGTTTTCAAACATCTTTGTCATCATTTACTTATACAAATCCATAAAGGCCAAGGGCCTTCATCTCATCATTGGTAGGTACAAGTAAATCCCTGATAACATTAACTTGAACAAATCTTCTAATGGCAGAGCAAGCTTTTTTGGTGTGACTATTTGTCATTTGCCACCTGTATTATCCTACATAACTAAAAAATCTAACTAAGAGATCTTAGGCAAATGAACAGTAAAACATTATTTATTTATTGTTCATTTGCCTTAATTCATTGTTCATCCTTTGGTACTTTTGTAATTTTTTATAATTTTTTTTTTCATATTTTTCATATATCACTAATAAAATTCAAAAAATTGTCATATAAACCCTTCAATTTTAAAAGTTAATAAATCGAGGTCCGATTCCACAACGTTTCTATTATGAAATGAAAAATGCTCTTATATAAAAGTAACTCTCCCCGTCCAAGGTAAAGAAAAAGTAGGCATCTAATTCTCTCTCAAGCTCTATTACTTGATTATCAAATGGTTAATGAAGCATTTTTGTAATACTTTGGTCCTTAATTTTTTTATATTTTTTTTCGATTTTAATATTTAATTGTATTGTTATTTGATCTCATTTTATTTTAATATTTTTTATTAATTACTTTTATTATTTAAAATTTAATACTTTAATTTGTCATTTTTTTAAAATTCTCATCCAATTAATTTAAAATTATATTTACTTGATATTTTTTATTTATTTTTCTATATGTATTGATGTTAGAATAAATTTTTAGAATATGATTATTTTTTCTTTTGAAAAATAGATTTAAATAATTTTTAAATTATAGTGGCATAATTAATGTATATAATTTTTCCGAAATACATTTTTAGATTAAAAGTGTATTTTAAATGATTTTTTCTCAATGTTTTTAGAAAAAAAACTCAAATTAGTTAATTAATAATTGAAATTCAAGTGTGAAAAAACAAAAAGAAGATGATTGTTACGCACATAAGGCATGTATTCAAGGACTAGCCATGTATAGCATATAAATAAAAAAATATTTAAGGAAAAAAAAGAATTCACGTATTTTATTTATTTCTTCTTTATATAATCAAAATTTATCAAAATCATTTTTGAAATAATTTTTATTTTAGTCTATTAACTTCAAATTTAGTAAATATATTACTTGCAAGTTAACTTTATATATATATTGTTTTTTGTTTTTTACTGAAAACTCTTAACCTACTTAATATAGTTATAATGTATAAAAAAATATTGAATTGTTGTTTTTTTTAAAAATTAACTATGCAACTACTACTACACTAAGCATTTACTATTTATCTATTTTTGAATATTTTAAAATTTATTAATTTTATATTAAATAATTAAAATTATGTTATGGCTTAACCACTCAATGATTCAATTTTTTTATTTTAATATTATACAAAAATTAAATTTATCTTCCTTCAAAAATCGATATTCTCATCAATATTAAATAAAAAAAATTATTCAATTCTATGTAAGTTTTTATTAATTGTTGTTTTAGTTTTTTGACACAATTTTATGAAATACTAAATGTTTTTTAAAAAATTTTATTTAATTTTCTTTTTAGTTAATAATCCATGAATTAACAAGAATAAATCTTTTTTCCAAAGAAAAAATTATGAAAAACACAAATAAGAAATAGTTAAATAGAAAATTTTGATTAAAAAATTATAAATAATTTTTTTATCTTTGATTTCATATATTTTTATAGATTCAAACCATAACAAAGATTATCAAACTGAAATGATTTCATATATGTTATCTAACCCACAGTATGCAGCATGGGCAAAAAAACTAGTAAATACTCTAAAACTCAAGTCACTTTTATTGTGCATTTTACTATTCCTTTGACCGTTCAATGAACGAGTGCTTTTCGACTAGCTCTTTTTTTTTTCCCTCTAAAACACTTTACTCGTTAACTTTTTTTTTTTGCCCTTATGTCGGCCTTTCTTCAACTTTTTACAAGCAAGGTTTGTTTGTTTGTTTTTTCTTTAAGTAGTTTGGTTTCACTGATTCCTCTGTTTTTTTTTTTTTTTTTAGTTTAGTTTCACTATACATGTTTTTTCTCCCTTTTCTTTTTTTTCCCCCTATCAATTTAGGTTCATTATTTATTTATTTATTTTTTAAATTTTCGGGTTTATTTTATTTTGATATCTAAAATTTTAAAATAAAAATTTTAATTCCCTAACTCATAAACTATATATGGTTTTTTCCTTTACTTTTTTCCATCAATTTATGTTATTTTGAAAAATTAATTTTATTTTTTCATCAATTTATGTTCTTTTTTTATTTAATTAGGTGTTAAAATTTTAAAAAATCAATCATTATTTTTTTTATACAAACCGACTATTATATAATATATATATAATATATTTTTTTTACATTTGTATGATATATTATTATTATTATTATTTTTACTTAGGTGTTCTTTTTATAATTTTCAAAAATTTATTTTTTTATTAAATTAGGTGTTCTATATACTCGTAGTGTTGCGTAGATAATTTCAAAAATTAATCTTCTTATCAACATTAAATAAGAATTTTTTCTCATTTGTTAATTTTTATTAAAGTCTATCTATTAATTATAATTTTATTTTTTGGAATACAATATTATAGAAATTATATTTTAAAAGTTTTATTTTCATTCTTGATTAATATTTTAGTTAAAATTATTATATTTTTTTATTTTAAAATCAATCCATAAAGAAGAATGATTTATGTTTTTATAAGTAAAAAATTTATAAAAAAAATTTAAAAATAAGTGAATAAAAATTTTAAAATTTTAAAATGATTTTTTCTATCGGATTCGCAGCATAGCACGGGAAAGTGACTAGTATATACTTGTATTTCTTTCAACCTATCCATAAGTATAAACTTTAGAAATTTTATTTGTAACAAATCTTCTAATGGTAGAGCAACCTTTATCGGTGTGACTATCTATCATTTGCCACATCCATATATGCTATATTTCCTATGACTCGTCTATAAGTATAAACTTCGAAATTTTGTTTGTAACAAATCTTCTAATGGTGAAGCAAGCTTTATTAATTGGTGTGACTATCTATCATTTTCCACTTGCATATATGTTATATTTCCTGCGACCTATCCATAAGTATAAATGTAATATATGAAGCTTTAAACATTCTTATGCATTATATGAGTATTTATTTTGTTAAGTATGTGTATGTCATGCTCGTGTTTACGTTTGAAGAATGTTTAGTGTTGTAAATTCATGTTGTTAAGTGCTGTGAATGTGTGAATGACTAAGGGACCCAAATGTAACATTTAAAAGATTAAGGGTTTAAATGAGTTAAGTGACAAAGGAAAATGACTAGTTTGTTCGGCTTGTCAAACTTGAGGGACTTAGAGATATAGCTTTATTAAATGTCTCATACATGTTATAACCTAAAAATAAAGTTTGGTTAATAACTTATACATGTATTAATCTAGAAAACCTTACTTGATTATGTATCCCATATGTAGAAAAATGTAAAAAATTATCTAAGTATATGTGTTCCATATATAATACAAGTGGCAACTTTAAACTTCTTGAATTCGCTACAATTTTGACTAAGAAGGGAATTAAGAGGAAGAATTGATAAGTTATTTATATAATTTTAACCTTGAAAAACATAAAACACAAGAGAGGAAACTAATTTGCTTAGGAACAAAGTTTTTGGCCGAAAGTGAGTGAGGTCGAGAGGAAGCAAGAATTGAACAACTTTGGTCAAGAGCAAGAAAAAGGAAAAAGTGACATCCTTGAGAAATTTTAAGGTGTTTCAACAATACTTAAACCCTAAGGTATGTGTAGTCTCGACTCACTATAAGATATAGAAGTTATAGGACTTTGTGTTGATAGCTTCGTGTTCACATGTTACTTGATAATTGATCACTTATGAAGTTATGCTTACTTGATTATATATTCATGTGTTTGCTTGATAATAGTAAATGCAATTCAACTTATTGCAAGGTTGTTAGTATAGAATTTCATCATTGCATCTTACTAACGAAACAAATTCAAAATTTTGATACTCACATATCGACGAAACCTTGATGCAAAATCATTTTCAAGCCAAGCATCAACATCATGCTTTGATAAGTTGAGATTATTTGATGAATTTGGCTCATGAAATAATTATCTAAGGAAAAAAATTATAAGATTTTTAATGTCTTTATTATATGTAATTAATAATTAATAAAGTTCGGTATTAAAAATTTTGCCAATTTTAGCGCTTAGTGTAAGATGTCACCTCATCACGGTTCAATACAATATAGGTATGGGATATAAGCTTTTCTTCATCTCGTCAACCTATGTGATTTATCTTGACCAAGAGATTGACCTTTCGGTTTGAATATAGCAAACATCCCTTCAATGTCATCACTTGATTTTGAGCATACTCAAAGTTAGGTGGCACTTTTCGATGCTTGGTATGCACATGAGGATTGAAGTAATATGAACGGAATGTTGATGCTTCTTCAACCAAATATGCATTGCATATTGACCCTTCAACTCTCGCTTTGTTCTTTATGTCGTTTTTTATTTTTGAAGATACTCGCATTATGTACTTATGCTAGTTAACAAATATTTTTAAAAAACAAAATTAATTAAGGGTTCAAAATCAACATATTTACCTTTCAAATGAATAAATCCACGAGATATTGTACTCGATCCTGCTATTTTTGCTTCATATGCCAAGTGGACTAAAAGATGTTTAATTGAATTGAAGAAACTCGATGGAAAGATGCACTCAAAAATAAAATTAAAGCTATCTCTATCTCAAGATGGCTCATATCTTCAACCTAAATGACTTGTAGGAGTCAAATCCTTAAAGAATAAGTTCAACTTACTTAGTGCTTGTAAAACATTTCCCGAGTAATAGGCCATGGAATGTAACATGTATTAATCTCTCGCATAAATATATGACAATCATACTTTTCATGTTATGCAATCTAACGTTGTTCATATCGACACACTTAGTCAAGTTCGATACATATCCATCAAAAAACTTGAGTTGTTTAATCCATTCAAGCATTTGCATTTTTTTTGTTATTTGTCTAAGGTGTAACATGCTTTAGGGTATTTTTTAGAGTTTTCATCTCTTTCTAATTCTAGCCATCGATAATAAAGTTTCAAGTCTTCTCTAGAGTTTGTATTGTCTTTGGCTTTTTATTTTGGTACACTCATAACTATATTAAATACATTATCAAATATATTTTTTTCAATATGCATCACATCCAAATTGTATCGAATTATATTGGAAGTCTAATAAAGAAGATCCTAGAATATACTCTATTTTTTCTAACTATAAATTCTAGATATACTATTGTTACACTCTTTGAAATCGTCTTTTGTGACTTTTATTAACCTTTAATTTTCTATTTTATACAAAATATCCGTTTCAAACATGATCGAGGGAAAAATGTATGTGACAATTGTATTTCTTCCGAATGCATTCCTATTTCTCCTAAAAGGATGACTTTACGGCGAAGCTTATGATGATTTTCAAACCAAGAAGTCTTTCTACCATTACAAAGACTAAAAGCATTAGAATTTTTCATGTGATAAGGACATGCTTGTTTTACCTACGGTACTCGAATGCGATAACATTGAATAGACGAGAGAAGTTGCTGATTATCTACATGACTATTGGCTCGTATATGAAAATTTTACTTATGGGACTCATTATATGAAAGATCATGTATCTTATGGAGGTACGAGAATAAAACAAAAATTTTCCTCCATCTAAGGCTCCCAAGATCAATCCGTTGAATTAAATAATCATACATATAGGAATTAAAAGCTTGAATAAAAGATTACATATTATAGTGTAGATTTAGCCTTTGTAGAAAAAGGAGACGTCCAAGTGTCCAACCTTTATTGATAATCCATGCGGCTTAAATAAAGAAAGTTGTAGAATTCACAAAGTGCTAACTCCAATCCTTACGTATAGTTGATTTGCTTTTTAGAGAAATCGAGTTAGGGTTTTTACGACAACTTAGGCTTTTTGGAGAGAAACACTTTCTCTTTCTTTTCTTTTTTTTTTCTCTTTTTACTATGTATGTGTATATTTTTGTATCCTCTTTACCATCTCTCTCCCAATTATTTATATAAGGGGTGGTATCGGTTTCCTTCAAGGACAAAGAGTTGTAATATGTGTGGACTTGTTTCATCTTATCCTTGTAAATCCTAAGCCTTAGCTAATAGGGCTCAAGTTAATATCTTGCATGTTTTTAAATTAAGCCTATTGGATTAAAATCTTTTGCTTAAATTAATTATTAATTTATTTAGACTATCTAAATAAATTGGGTCATATATTTTTTAAAAAGTCCACATTAAGAAACAATTTTTCAAATTATCCTTAAACTCAAATTAGGAAACTAATTTCTTTTTTAGATAATCGACTTTCGAATTTGGAACTAACTTCCAAATTAGGAAACTAATTTCTAAAATAGGAAACGTTTCATTTTAGAAAAAAGTTTTTCAAAACAAGAAACTTTTCATTTTTGAAAAACTTTTGCAGAATAGGAAACTTTCTAAAACTAGAAACCTTTTCCAAAATCTTTACTTCTTTTTTATGATGTGAATGCTTAAACTTATACGTGTAACTCAATAAGCTCTTAGATATACTTGGCAATGTATCAAGAATAAAAGAGACTTATTTTATATCTTGATATATAAATCAAGATTGACCTTTAGCAAAACATCATGACTTCTCAATTCTCTAAAAGCATTAATTAATTCATAATTATCTTTTATGAGTATGGTTACCATACAATTCGAGTCCTCATCAATTTATCACGAGTGGGATCTAGAACTTAGTTTATAGTTTGTTCGATTATGATCACATAAGTTTTCTTTGATTCCTAAAAGTCTTAACTCTAGAATAAACCAACTATGCTCTATTAGTATACTCTTACTATGACCACAAATTTCTTGAGCGAGACATTTATCACGGTGTAATATGATAATTTCTTTAGTAAAGAAGAAATGACATATTCCACCTTAGTCATCCACTTATCTCCATTAGATTCCTAGTGCATCTAATGAATTACCCACATGCAGACTCTTAATAGAGCCTATTGAAAGAGTGGCAAAGTATATAAATCCTCTAATGAGATAACCATGATGACTTCAAGTTAAATGACTAATTGTACCCATCTCGTATGAGATTCTTATAGACTAAACCAAATGGGTTCTTATGATGAGTCACGTCTAGTGATATATTCTCTAACATTAATCACATAAGTGCTTGCTTTGGCATCACCATGCCAATAGGTGTGAGATCTTCTACTACTATCTTACGAGCATGAGCATAGTACTCATAAGTCTTACCGCATATAGTCAATGTCCATTCTTGATAATGCTATGACTTGGGATATTTAATGATATCATTTAAGTGCATTAATGTTTATCTCAAATCTTTCAATCAATCATCAATACAATGTATATCATATGGACTTTTATCTAATTCTATTAAAATATAAATGACAAGAATTAATAAAAAGACTTCTTTATTAATAAAATAAAAAATATAATGTTATAATAAGTTAAACCATCCAAAAAGGTTAGGTCTTAGGCCTTTACACTAATAATCTACAACTTGTACTAGAGCCAACCAGCCATATCCTTTGTGCTCAATGCTCGAACAAGGGTCTCATGTTTTTGTTGTGATAAAAGTTTAGTCAAAGGGTTAGCTATATTGTCATTAGTATGGACCTTTTATATCATTATATCGTTATGACTAATAATCTTTCTAATCGAGTGTTAGCGTCATAGTACATGTTTAGGCCGTTGATGAGACCTTAGTTGCTTAAATTGTGCTATAGATCCTATGTAATTAGCCATCAAGCCATGTGATATTAGAGGAAATCATTTCTTTGATTCTTCCATACTAATCCTTTTGGTATCATGTTAATATATCCGTCATGGGAGGGTCCTCACATTCTATGTGATATATCTCTAAAGATCCGCACTTTTAAAATGTAGATCGTTCTTCCATGTCATGCATGAAGAAATTTTTGAATACCTAATCATTTATAGATTGCAATATTATATTGTTATAGACAAGAAGTAGTTTGTTGTCTTCATATAAAGTAATAAAGACTACCAAGCTCCCACTAACATTTTGTATACACAAGGTTCATCTTTTTTTTTTTTTTTTATGAAAAATCTAACTCTTTGATAGATTCATCAAAACATCAATTCTAATTCCTAAAGGCATGCTCATGTTAATGAATGGATTTTTATAATTTATAAATCTTATCTGCATGCTCTTTGGTGATAGAACCATCGAGGGGTTTCATCTATACATCCTTTATTTATTTTTTCATGAAGAAAAATAATTTTTTCATCCACTTGCCATATCTAGGATTCAATGCCCAAAATTATCTTTTCATAGGAATTAACTTCGTCATCGTTAATAGGATACTCATCACCATGTGTTGAGACATAAAGGTCATATCTTTTTTACTCTCAATGAACTCATTTAGACCTATAAAGTTTTGATGTATCAGTTTGTGGGATGGATACAATGTTTTATAACCTATTTACTTGGGTTTCTTCTAGTGAAGTATCAATTTATGAGTCTACTCAAAACTCATTGAGTTTAAATTTTCTCTCACTAGTTCTAGCATTTATAATTGCCTTTTGAAGGAATATAACATGTCTAGTCATGAACAACATTTTATTGTAATGGCGAAAAAAAATAATATCCATTTGTTTCTTTTGGATATCTCTCAAATTTGCATTTACTTGTCTCCATCCAAACATTTGACATATGTTTTATAGCTTAAATATTAAGAACTTATCTTCACTTTTTTCCTATCCATATCTCATTGGAGTCCGATTAACGGACTTTGTTGGCTCGATTAACGGACTTTGTTGGAACGCCGTTCAAAATAAAGGTTATAGTGAGGAGTGCATATCCTAAAATGAAATAAGGATATCGGTAGAAATAGGGATATCGGTTCTACTCATTATGGATCGAGCCATGTCTAACATATGGTGTCTATTAATAGAGAATCTCATTCTCTTCTAGGTGATCTAAAATTCATTGCTTAAGTATTCATCATCTCGATCCGCTTGAAATGCCTTTACTCTTTTGTTAGTTTGTTTCTAGCCTTTCAATGTAAATTCGTTGAACCTTTCAAATGCTTTAGACTTGTGTCTCACTCATAATCCAAACATGATTAGTCATCTATAAAGGTTATAAAATAATCATGTCCTCCTCTTGCATGGGTTAACATAGGCCTAAATACATCTCCATATGCAAGCCCAAATTAAATCAGTAGCTTTCTCTCATTTTCCACTAAAAAAGAGATTCATGTCATTTTTCCAAATAAACAGGATTCATAGACATCATCAAATGATTCTATGTATCCATTTATCATTAGTTTGGATATGCAATTCTTATTTATATGGTCAAGTTAACAATGCTACAAATATATATTTATTTAGATCATTTGAGTCTTTTAGCATTTATGTTATATATATATGGGATTTATATTATATTCAAAATATACAAACTATTATCAATCAAAAAAATTTCATATAACAATTAATCTTTAAAAGAACAATCACTATTCTTAAAGAAAATGAAAAACTTATTCGAAACAAAAAATGAAAATAATATCCTTAGTTTATACTAGGAATAAAATAATAATAGTTGATTCTAAGCTTAAGCCCATATGGTAGTCCTAACTTATAAGTGCATATAACTAAAAGTCCAACTCTTTATCCATTCGTTGTCCGTAGGTCATGCTCCCTTAAAGTTATCATTCATCTCTTTCTAAGCTCCTACACATTTCTAAAATGTCAGCATCACATATAGTATCATATACCCATAAGATGGGATTAGAAATAGAAAAAATAGATTTAAAAACATAAATACCCGAGGTGGTTATAGAATTCTTCTTCTTCACCTCTTCTAGATACTCCTTGTAGTTGCGCTTGCAATGTCCTTTCTTATTGCAATGGAAGTAGACAACATCCTTTAAGTTATTTTGAGCCTTGAGCTTTTTTACCCTTCCAGGTAGGTGTAGTAAAAGGTTTCTTCTTTTGGTGATTGGTCTTTTTTTGCCCTTCACCATGCCTTTTCCCTTGTTAAAAATAAGTACAAAACTCTTATTCTTCTTGTTAATCTCATGCTGAGCTTCTCTCGGCATGGACAATAAGTCTCTAAGAGTCTTTTTCATATATATCATTTTAAAGTTCTTGATGAATTGTCTAAAGATGTTGGGTAACGATTGCAATACTAGATCAATGGATAATTTTGCATCTATTCCAATGTGAAGCTCGCCTAACCTATCGATCTAGCTTATCATCTTAGTGACATGCTTTTTGATATGGGATCCTTCATCTATTCTAGCTCTAAAGAGCTTTTTGGCTATCTCATAACACTCTTGCCTAGTATTCTCCTCAAACATGCTTTTAAGTTTTGCTATTGTATCAAAGGCACTCGTGCCTTGATGTTGATGCCTATGCTCCAACATTATAGCTACCAATATGATACTTTAATAGATGATCGCATCATCTTTATCTTTGACTTATATTGCATAAGTTGAAGCTTAATCCTTATGAGGTTCAAGTTGGGAGAGGTATCTTTATCGTATAGAAAATCTTCTCATATTAAAGGACTATTCTTAGATCATTTTTCAATCGAGGAATTTTATTAATTTCATCAATAATTGATCATATCAATGTGTTATTAGTTATATTACATAATTTGACAAGATAGAAAAGTGTACGGTTTGGTTAATTGAATTGCATAAATAAATAAAAAAGCATAAATTAAGAAGTAAAATTTATGTTTACTCCTACCGTTTTCTTCAAGTTCTATAACCTTCAACATTAGACTCAAGAAAACTTTTGATTTGTTTTCCTTAGTAGGTTAGGATCCCATCCTCTAATATGCATTAACCTTGATTTATCTCAATAAGTCATATATAAAGGATTATGCAGGTAACTCCTTAACAATTGCATCTAATGCAATTCCTAATCTCATTAATATGAAAACTCCTTGTCATCTCATATCCTATATGAATACCAATCTTTGCCTACAAATTCAATGGGCTTGAGTTAGCTCAACAAGTCCAATAATTCATTTTAAGTTAGACTTAAAGGTTTAGGGACATCGATGGCCTATGATTTGATTTTCTCGAGAAAGAAGTGACCTTGAGTTATCTCAACAAGCTAACAACAACCAAGAGAGTTCTCTCCTCATAACATTGAAAGACAATTAACTTGATATTAATCGAAGGATTTAATGTAGTAGGTCTCATGCTAGTATGTATACTATTTATCAATCGCATTAATCCTATCATGCATATTATCCATTGTATAATAAATACATACATCTCATGCATAACTCTAGGACCGATGAATGGTAATGGATCTCTACTACTAGGCTCCTCGAGCTAAAAGGAGACTAGTAGGTAAAATACTTATGTTAAAAATTATTATAAGTTCTTTGGGATTTTCTTCTCTTATTGACTTTTTCTCTTTGCATTTATTCTAATATCATGTGTTCTACTTATATATATATATATTTTTTAATAAGAAACCTTGAGTTACATTCAAGGAGAGTGGGATGAGAAGAGAAATACATTAGAATGATAGAGAAGGTAGAACACGTAGGTCCTATTTAACAAAAAAAAAAAAAATTACAAGCATGCATTCTCAAAAATAGATCGACTTATCCATACCATTCACCTATGCTTCAATCATATTAATACATGACATACAAATGATACATATTTTATTTTAATCATAATTATTTATCCATATTTTTTTCATTTTATAAAATATTAAAATTTCCCTAAATTTTTTTATTTTTTTAGACTTTTGGGCCCATGGGCTACCAAGCCCTAGTTGGCTAGTGCTAGCCGCCACCGGCTCGATATGCTCATGCACTTCGACCCGAAGCTAACCACTAAGCACCGGCCTTGGCCGGCCAATTGACCAATGGCTAACACCGGCCTAGTTGCCCACATGCTAGTGCTCAACACTAGTCCGACCCTATTAACCCGGTGCACACGAGGCATGCTCACGTAAGCTTGGCCTAGCTTTTGGTGCACTCGTGCATTTGGCCTAGCTTACACTAGGCACACGCACCTGTCCTAGACTCATATTTGACCCATTCCCAATGCATGCCCGGCATGTCATGTGCCTAGTGCACAACTAGCACTGCCTAGTAGCAATGGCATACGTGAGGCACACTTGGCCTATTGTGCATCCGAGTGCATGACCGGTTTGGCCGGAAAGCATGCGTGCGAATGGTAACATCCAACGTTGGCCTTGCACGTACCCACTATTTTCATATCCTAAAATTAGTTTTAAATATTTATAAAATACCAAAAACATCAAATTTATAATTAGAAATAGATAATTTATCATATAATTGTAATTAATAAAGTATATAAATAAAGATTCAACGGAGGCTCTAATACCAATTAAAGGATCATGCATTTTATGGAGGTGCAAAAAAAAAAAAAATTTACCTTCATCTAAGGCTCTCAAGATCAAGCCATTGAATTAACTAACCTTACATACATGAGTTAAAAATGTGAGTAAAAGATTACCTAGTGTCCTACCTCTTGTACTTGTAGATTTAGCCTTCGTAGAAAAAAGAGCCGTCCAAGTATCCGACCTCTATCGATAATCCACATAGCTTAAGCGGCTATAAAGGAAGCCACATAGCTCACGGAGTGCTACCTTTAATCCTTTTGTATAGTTGATTTTCTTTCTAAAGAAATCGAGTTAGGGTTTTTACTATAACTTAGGCTTTTTAGAAGGGACACGACGAGCTTAGGCTTTTAGAAGAGAAACACTTTCTCTCTCTCTCTCTCTCTCTCTCTCTCTCTCTCTCTCTCTTCTTTTTTCCATGTGTGTGTATGTTTTTCTATCCTCCTTTCTATCTCTCTCCTTATTATTTATATAAAGGGTAGCATCCTTGTCCTCCAAGGATAAAGAGTTACAATATATATGAGTTTGTTTAATCTTATCCTTGTAAACCGTGAGCTTTATCCAATAGGGCTCAAGTTAATATCTTATAGGTTTTTAAATTAAGCCTATTGGCCCAAACTCTTTTGGCCTAATTAGTTATTAATTAATTTAGGCCATCCAAATAAATTAGATTAGATATTTTTTAGGAAACCCCGGAAACGATTTCTCAAATTACCTTTAAACTTAAATTAGGAAACTAATTTTCTTTCTAGGTATCCAACTTCCAAATTTAGAACTAACTTCTAAATTAGGAAAATAATTTCCAAAATCAGAAACTTTCTATTTTAGAAATTTTTTTCCAAAACGAGCAATTTTTCATTTTCGAAAACCTTTTCCCAAAATAGGAAACATTCTAAAACTAGAAACCTTTTTCAAATTTTTTGCTTCTCTTTTATTATGTGAATGCTTAAACTTATACATGTGACTCAATAGGCTCTTAGATATATTGACAATCTATCAAGAATAAAAGACACATTTTTTTATCTCTTGATATATAAATCAAGATTGGCCTCTAGTAAGGCATCATGATTATCCAATTTCTAGAAGGATTAATCAATCTATAATTACCTTACACGAGCATGGTTACCATACAATTCATTCCTCATATCGAGTTTATTATAGTATGATCTCAAACTTGATTTATAATCTATTCGATTATGTTCACACAAGTTTCTTCTATTCCCAAATGTCTTAGCTCTAGAGTAAACCAATTATGCTTTATTGTTGTAATCCCACTGTGGCTATAGATTTTTAGAGTAGACATTTATTGAATGGTAATATGATAACTCTTTTAGCATATAAGGAATGACATGTCCTATCTTAGTCATCCACCTATCCCCATTAAATTTCTACCGTACTCAATGAATTGCCCACATCCAGCTTCTAACCGAGCTCATCAAAACAAGTGTCAAAGTACATAAATCCTTTAATGAGATAATTATGATGACTTCAAGTCAAATGACCAATTGTACCCATCTCGTATGAGATTTTCATAGACTAAACCGGATGGGTTCTTAGGGCAAGTTATTTTTAGTGATATGTTCTTTAACATTAATCATCTAAGTGCTTACTTTGACATCACTATGCTAATAGGTGTGAGACATATCATATGGACTCCTAAGTCTTATCGTATATATTCAATGTCTATTTTTGACCATGTTACGACTTGAGACATTTAATGATATCATTTAAGTGCGGTAATGTTTGTTTTACATCTTTCAATTGATTATTTATACAATAAATATCATATAAACTTTTATCTAATTTTTTCAAAATATAAATGACAAGAATTAATATAAAACATTTTTATTAATCAAATTGTAATAATCGGTACTGTTAAAATTAAAATTTAATGAAATTAAATATTAAAAACATATGAGAAATATTTTAAAGGCATGAAATAATCCATAAAGGCTTGAAAGAATACTTAGAGTAGTTAAAATAGTTATTTGATGCTCAATGAATATTTTATTAATTTTATGGTACATAAATAGTGATTTTTGCTTGAAATAATTATTTTGAGCATGTTGTGCATGCATTAATTTTTTTTTCTTAGAATATTTATTAGAGGGATGTTAAATTATTTTGTGTTGTTGTATGAATTTTCTAGTGGGAGGTGAATATTTGTTTTGAATTTTAGTGTGCATGAATAGTATTTTGGAGGTAAAATAATTAATTTAGGTACTCTAAAGGTATAAATAATTATTAAAAGGGTATAGAAAAATCATTCTGAATGCATAGGAACATTTTATGAGTTTAGATGAATTTTTCTAAATGTAAGGAATATTTTGTATAGAAAATAGTGTATTTTCACATTAGAAAATTTAATTAGAGGCCTAAATAAAGGTATAAAAATTATATAAATCATGATTAAATTCTTTTAAGTAGTTTTGGAATTTATTATAAAGAGAAATTGAATTTTGAAAAAGTATAGAATAAAATTTTAGAATTAGGGACCTAATTGCATAGTATTAAAAGTTTAAAGTTCTAAATTAAATTAGTTGTGAGCCTAAGGAGTTTAAAATTTGTTAAGATATCTTTAAAGGAAGGACTTAAAGTAATCAATTGAAAAATTGAAGGGAGATTGTGGGGTAATTAGAGAAAAGATTAATAAAATGGACTAAAATGAAGCAAAATTTTGTAAACTTTTCTACCCTTCTAGCTGAATTTTAGCTCCATGATTAGGAGATAATTAATGAGCTTTAACTAGGATAAAAAGGAGAGGTTAGAATTAGTCCATATGGAAGGCTAAAAATTAAAGGAAGGTTAATGGCTAAAAATTAGTCCATTTAAAGGGCTAGGATTTAAAATCAATTTAAGGGCTAGGATCACTCCAAAACACGAGTAATTCAAGGGTGGAGATAAGGTCGAAGGTCCACCAAAATTTGGCTATAAATATGGGTACAAAAAATTCAAAAAAATGCATGGAAATTAGCTAAATCCAAAGGAAACTCTTACAAAATTTCCTTAGGAATTTCAACCAAAAACCCACTAACTCACCTCTCGAACACTTTAAGTCAACTAACCAAGCAAGGAAAACAAACTTTGGTGTTAGGCCGAATTGGTAGAGAAAAAAGGAGAAAAGGATTTTTCAAATCATTCAACTTTTCAAGATTAATTTGGAGCTTAATTGAGTAAGTTAACTCCACCTACATTACAAGAAGTATTTAATTGATGTTAATAGGTGATTTATATGTTGTGATTTGAGATTTTTAGCTTTAATTTTAAAAATTAGAGTTAGGGTTCTTGGTGAAGAAACATGGAGAAATATGAAATTAAGCTAGCAATTCATGCAATTAAGATTGAAACATGCTAATTGAACTTAAATTTGAGGTTTAGAAATAAAAAATTTATAGGGTTAGGTAGAGGTGAACATTTGGTCCAAAATGCTAATTTTGAGCTTTTTGATCCTTTGACATAATTGATGTTTTATAGCTTGATTATGACTTAATTAAGTGTGATTTAGTGTTTGGGAGAGCAAAGCCCCATTTAAAGTGAAGAAAATTCAATGAATTTCTTAGGGTTAGTACTCGACCCAAAATCTAAAATTTTAGGGTTTTGACTCTTTCATCCAATTCATGAATTATTAGTCAATTAGTAGTTGAATGAGTATAATTTGATGAATAGAAGTGAAAAATTCTAGAAAAATTAAAGAAAGTTGCTTAATTTTGCTTAGGCCTAATTAGGGTTTAGGCATGTAATTGTTCTATGAATGTCAATTAAATTGATTCCTATTGTTAATGTGTGATTGAATTATTTAGTGATATAAATTTATGATGAATTGAGAAGAAAATAATTAGATTAGAGTTAAGGGGGAATTTGTCCCAAAATGGAGGAAATTAGGGTTTAGGTTTCAATTGATTCTTAACACATCAATTAGTTAATTTAAACTTAGAGTAATGTAATGAGATGAATGAGAATGAGAAATTTCATTAAAATTGAAAAATTTGCTTATATTTATAAAGTTAAGGTTTAGGCTCAATATGACCTAATTTGTAAATTATACATGTAATTAAGCCCTTAAGAGCTAATTAAGTTAGTTTTTAACTTTAAAAGTTTAATTTAGTTGAATTATCGAAGAAATGGAGGTTAAAATTTGAAGGAAAATGGTTATGCTAAAGTAGGACACTATTCGACCTAGGTTAGAAAAATTTAAAGTTTATAGTTAAACTGTGTAATCCAATGTATAATTGAATTTTAAATGCCATTTCATGTATTTGAAATGCATATGTTGCATGTAATTTATAATGTTGTTGGTTGTGAAGTTCGTCATTTTGTATTATGTATTGATGTTGGTATTTATTATGGTTTGAAGTAATTTGTTTGAGGTAATGTTACTAATGCATTATTGAATCATGCATTACTATAGTGCATTTACATATTATTCATGGCATGCATTTCACAAATCAAAATTATTTACGCATTGTTGATGAAATGACTATGCATGTCAAATTTTATGGAAAATGTTTTAAGTCATGAAAACGTATTTTACGTCATGGTTTTCCAATAGCAATTGGAATTATTTTATGAAAGATTATTTTCATGAATTTAAGGAATTTTATGAGAATGGGCTTCATGAGTTTTCCATACTCTAATGGTAAATGGTTTAGGATCGGGCAAGTGTAGACGTGCACTTTTAAAGGCTTAGTAGGATGCGTTCGTAGACGGATCCGGTTCGTTGGACATATTATGGAAACTCTAAAGTACCTATGATGGGACATGTCCAAAGATGGAAAAGGATTTTTAGATTGATCATGAAAAGTATTTATGACATGAAAAAAAAATTTAATATTAGCATACTAGTGTGTTATACATGCATATTCATTTACATGCATGACATACATAAGTTAATTTACTCAATTGTCGCTCACCTAGTTTTTTATGATGTAGATAATTAAGGTGATCATGGCTTACTTCTTTGCTTGAGCTGATCTCCGAGGGTTGTACTCAACGTTTATACCTTGGATGGAGATTTGGTTTCCAAGTCGACCTACTTCATGCTATTTTCTTCCCGGTGTTAGCTTTCATCATTTATGTCTTATGACTAGTTGTTTGTTTTATGCTATATGAAAGTAATGAACAAGTAGATAAGGAAATGCCTAATATGATGTAGATCGATAAATAAGTCACACTTTTGTAGTATGTGGAATTAAACTGGTTTTGTATGCTAATAGTGGTGTGTATGTAAATAAAATATTAGTAGTAAAATAGTAATGTAATCATAATTATTGTAATTTTCTTTAAGTTATTTATTTCTATGCTAGCACCACAAGTAATTCAAGACACTAATTAAGGTAAATGGTAACTTATAAATAATCACCAAATAGCAAGACATAAACATACAATAATTAAAGAAAAAGGCAACTCGTTAAAAGGAAAAGAACAAGTAAATATCAAGTAATAAATCTTACTTAAATAAATTTATATAAATTAAAGAAAAAAAGAATTTAGGAAAACCGAGAGTCACAGATTCAATTAATTCAGTCCATAGAGAAGAATTTATAATGTGTTTTATACAAAATTTTGAGACCTAATTATCATTATTAGACTTTCACGGCGTAATTTGTAGCTAAATGGTTAGGAATAAGTCATAGTACCTTGTTAGCTTACTTTTATTATACTTTAAATCTAGGTTAACGGTGGTAATATTCTCAACCTATTAGGTCTTAGGTTGGGGGTGTTACAAAAACTAAAAAATGCAATATTATAATAAGTCAAACCATTCAAATAAGGTTAGATCTTAGGCACCTACACTAACATCATAGGTAACCACATCAACTTTCCACAAATCACCTTACTCTTTAATAAAGGGTTGTAAGTACATGTGTAGGTTGAACTTTGGGTTTTTTTGGTCCCGGGATGATTATAGTTGAAAATATATATTCTTTCTTCAAACATTTTAATGTGGTAAATTATAAGGTGTTACAATTATAGGCCACGAAGAATATTGTTGCTCGGATGCACCAAAAGGCTGAAACCCATCATTACGGACTCCCAATCCGACATTCCTAATTTTTAATGTAAAAGAAGAATGTGATTGATTGAAATGCTACCATGTAAAGGAGTTAGAGCAATGATGCATGATGTCCGCCTCAACTTCATGTTCGGTGTGTCACGTCATGTCATTAGTTGTGTGGCATTCGATACACACATCCTCTATAACCACGAGGTTAGAGGAAAATAATATATATTTTTTTATATAGGACATTAGTTTCTCTAATCGATTTTTGCATAGGTCTTCGATATCAAGGATTGTCACAAATTTTATAAGTAATTCTCTCGTTGCCTTCACCCTAATAAATCATGCATTCATTTATATAGTTTTGAATCCATTGAACTAGTAAACTCATCGGTTCCACCAATTTTTTTTTTTACCGTAAAAGCCTTTTGGCATACGAGTTATCAATAAGCATCAACTCTTTCATAAATTGACATAAGTCATTATAATACTTCTTTAAAAAATGATGTTCGGACTTCGGATGTAATAAACATGCCAATGTGGATAACTATGAGTGGTTTTTAGAATTGGGCAAGATCTCTCTAATGGATGCGTTCGAGTAAATCATAAACAGACTTAGGCATTAGAATTTAGTATATCTATAGTCGATCCATGAATGATATGGATTCATAATGAGTTAACAAATAAATAAGTTTGTTAACACATGTTTAATTAAACAAACACATAATTGATATTTTTAAACAATATTTTAGTAATTAAATTTAAAATTAGTTAAGTTAAATTAGTTAAAAAAACTAAATAATTCTTTTAAACATTATTTTAATATTTTAAATTAATAACTAATTGACTTAATTTAACAAATAGAAAACTAAATTAACAACCAAATTGATTAAACTAATACATAATTAAAAATTTTAAATAATATTTAATTAATTTAATTAAAAAATAATTTACTTATTTTCACAACTAAAAAAATTAATTAATAACTAAATTAATTATACAAAAACCTACTTAATATTATTAAACAAGATTTGAGTAATTAAATTAACAAATAATTAATTTATTTTAACAAATTAATAACTTGACTAACTCCTATTTATTTTTTTTAAAAATTAAATAATTTAATTAACAACAATTTAACTTAATTTAATTAACAAGTCTATCACTTAATTAACATATAATTAATTTAAAAAACACCTAATTAATTTTTTGAACAATAATTAAATATTTTAATTAACAACTAATTGACTTACTTTCACAAATACCAACCTTAATTAACAACTATTTAATTAAACTAACAAATAATTAATCTTTTCAAATAATTATATAATTTAATTAACCACTAATTAACTCAATTTAATTAACAAGTTAATCGCTTAATTCCATTTAATTAATTAAAGTGACACCTATAATTTTTTTGAAACAATTAAATAATTTAATTAACAAGCTAATCACTTAATTAATACATCATTAATTAAATTAATGCTTGATTAAAAAAATTAATCTTTTTAACAAATAATTAATTAAATTAAAACTAAAAAAAATTAAGCTAGCTAATTAACCAATAAATAATTAAACAAAAAATTTAAAATTATTGAAATAAATAATAAGTTACCAATTATACAAATGGAGGAGGAGAGAAGGAGTAGTTGCTACTAACTCATGGTGAAATGGAAGATGAGATGTTCGTTGTTTCTACTATTGCACCATTCACAAAGAGGAGGGGGAATGGAGGACGAGAAGGGAAGGACAGAAATAAGAAGAAAATGGATGAGGAAAAGGAAAAAGATGGAGGGGAAGAGGAAAAGAAGAGAGAAGGGGAGTTTGAAGGAGGCTGCTAGCATCAATGGAGGAAAAAAGGCAAGATAGAGTTACTTGGAAAAGAAGAAAAAATTGAGAAAAATCGAGGAGTAGTTCAATTTAGGGATTTTGTTTTAGCGATGGTCTTGGTCCTTCACTAAAACCATCGCTATAACTAAAGAAACCTCTTTTTTTGTTCTGAATTTTTCATTTTCCCCCAAAGGTAACAAATTAGTGATGGTTTTTTAAAAAAGCCATTGCTAATTTTGATATTTATCGATGGTTTTTTTAAACTGTTGCTAAAAAACATCGTATTTAGCGATGATTTTCAAAAAAACCATCGCTAAAACCCTTTTTTATGGGGTTTTATATCTTTGATTTTGATGACAGCTTTTACAAAATCCATTGCTAAAATCCCTCACAAATTATGGTAAGTAATGATAGTTATGAAAAATCATCACTAATTACCTTTTTTTAAAAAAAAATTATAGACGATATTCCAAACCATCGCTAAATAAACATGATTTTTAACATTGGTTTTATTAAAATCGTCGCTAAAAATTACCAAATTTGTCCAAAAACTATGCCTAATTCAAAACCGTCACTAAATGCAAAAAATTGAAACAAGATAGTGATTTTTTCCTCAAAACCATGGCTAATTTATGAATTTTAGCCATGGTTTTTAAGACCATTGCTAAAAAATAGTTGCAAACGGATAGTTTTCTTATTATGCTAGTCTTGATCATTATCGAAAGCATTTCTTTAGGCTCAAAGTTGGATAGCAACGGATAATTTTTTTGTATGTGAAAAAGTATATCAAAAAAATGGCCTTTCTTCATCTCAAATATGATCTTATTTAGGTCGATAAGTTCTAGTTTGTTTGTGAAAAAGTATATCAAAAAGTGACCTTTCTTCGTCTTAAATATAATCTTGTTTAGGTCAATAAGTTCTAATTTCATTCGAAAACTATGGTTGACTCATAGAGAAAAAGCGATGTATAAGGCGGGATCATGACCCGAATGCGTACCACTTATTATCATTTAATACAGCAAATTAATTTTTGTTCTATATATATATATATATATATATATATATATATATGTATTGTCTTAGGTAAGACTTGTCTAGGAAGGATTTATTAGGAATAAGAGAGGAATGTTTTTGGTTTAAAAAAAAGTGGGACCGTCCTTAGCATTTGCAAAACATTTTTTGAAAGTTGATTATTGTTAAAAGTTTTGAATGAGTTTTTAATTTTATTCACTTTTATTTAGATGATATAAAATGACAATAATACTTTTAAATAAACATGTCTTGATTTCAAATCGATAATAAAATCATGCCAAGATAATAGGAAGTTAGTTTTCAAAGGGATGACCCAATCCATGAAAATTATAACACTTTTTCAAATGAAATTCAAAAATTCAATATAAGGTACAATTTCATTTATAAAATCAAGATACATTCTTGTTTCTCCGATGAGCTTTGGATGTTCTTCTCGTAATCATTTTCATACACATTGTAATTGAAGTTTGGCTGATCTTTTTTTAAACACAATCATTAGGTGTTTCTATTCTTAAGATATGATCATATTAGTTTTCTCAAAAATAGAGAGAAAATGAGAATAAAACATAATAGAAGAAAGAAGGAAAAAGTGACAATTTGAGAAGAAGATTTGCATGATCTCTTAAATTAACATCATATGAAAGCATGATAGATAAATACGGTAAGAAAATTACTTGGCCTTAAACACAAAAGGAGCTTCTTCATTAGACCAGTTATTCAATTTCTTCCCCTAGATGATCTCATGGATAAGCCGATCGACATCAAAGGCATCCTTAAGTGTGTCGATAGAAAGCACTACCATTTTTGGACTATTAAACACCGACCCGGGGTGCATGACTTCATTCTTAGCATCGATTTTCTCTACTCCTAAAATGTTCACAACCATAGCATGAGATGGTTGGCTCAAACTTAAGTCTTTATTGTGTAAATTAGCAATGTATGAGTCTTTTTAATTTCTTTTCCTCTCTTTATACCCTCAATGTCCCTAGAGCTATCATGGTACCTTTTAATTAAATTCATAAAAATCATTAATATCGTGTCCACTCTCTTTGGTGAACTTGTAGAGGGACTCAAGATGAATAGGAGCTTGAGACTTAGCTGGTTTCTTATCAATGGTGATAGTAGATAACATGTCAAACAAATAGATTATGAAAATTTTAGAACTTGTTTTTTATTGTCACACCTAATGTCATCCAATGATAACATATTTACTTCACCAATAGCAACATGGTTAGAAAGATGATTAGTGTTTGTATTTGGAGCACTTGAAACATCATTAAATGAAATAAAGCATTGATCACTCAATGAGCAAACATGCTTCTTGAAACCTAGACAGGTCTTCAATATTATGATGAATTATGCTTTCATTAAATGAAATCAAGTATTGGTCAATCAATGAGCAAACATACTTCTTGAAGCCTAGACAAGTTTTCAATATTATGATGAATTGTGCCATCCCGATACTCAAAAGATTCATTAGGATTATACTATTTAGGAAAAAAAGATTGTTGTAAAGTAGTTTTCATAGGAGTTACTTGATCAATAGAAGAGATGGTAATATTTTTTTAGTACTTTATGTACTTATAGTTTCTTGGTTGTCTTAATTGAATTATCTCTATTGATGGTTAAGTTGCGAAGGATGTTTTTCTTAAGCATTTTGAGGAAAAGTCCGTGATTGATGAAAATGATTCAAATGATTTTTGGATTTAAAGTAGATTACCCTATTTGATGAACATCAATATGGAAAGAAGTGAACCAAAAGTTTTTTATTATAAGCAACTTTAGTCATTTTATTTAAGTAATTCCTAAGATGAGTTATTGGACATTGACTCATAGTATATTTGGAGAATTTTAGCACTTTGAACTTGTTAAGATTCATGACATTCAAAATCAAGTATCTTTCTATTGTCAAAAGAGGGTTCCGTATGTCAACGTCCTTGATGGGTCCGAGACATTCCTCAACAACACTTAGATTCTCAATTTGAGTCCCTAAGCTTTTTTCTATTTTATCATTTTATTAAGAACCAGATTAATCATAGGAGTCTGTTTGAGTTCATAACATTTGTGGTGGCCATGACATTAGATCGGAGACTTTAAGAAAAGTTAGCTCATATATGTCCCCAAGTGTAATATGGCTGGTTGGATGCACAATGCTAACAACTTCTTGACGAGAAGAAGAGAAAAGTGGCATAGTAATTGCCACTCGAGTAGTCGATATCAATATAGTAATGAATAGCTTAGGGATGACAAATGATTGACCCATTCTTCAATTTAAAGGCACTTCGGTAAGTGTGTGGACTTATAGACTTTTCTTAAGTAAAACAACTAGCCAAAACGCTTTTTTTTTCAAAGCACTCTACTCCTTTTGATGGTTTTGTTTGAGTTGAGCTCTTTCTTCATTGTCGATTTTTGCTTTAGCTTAAGTTGTCAATTTTTGGAGGAAAAACACATTTTTGACAGAATAACTTATACTTCTTGAGGTAAAAAAAAAAAAAAACACAACAACATAAATAATATGAACATAAAATAAAGACATTTGTGATCTGGATATGGAGTGGTCATCCATAAAGGGTGAAAAAAGAGTTCTTTCTTTTTTTATTTATTCATCCACAAGATTACTTATAGTAGGTGTAAAGATGTGATTATTTACATCGGTAACCTTTCAATACTTTGGTTAGCACTTGCTTGAATTGAGTTTGAACTCTTTACTCATCCATCCTAAAACATCATTACCAAGTTATCTTATCCAAGGTTTCAAACATGTCCAACTTGCCCGATGCATTTAATTAGGAAATGATGATCTTAAAGTTTAGTTCTAGCCACTATATAAATATGCGGGTTCTATTTAAATCTCAAAATGGTACCTTTTAGCCTAAAAAATCTTTAGTAGAATCATTAAGACTATCCATAACAATATTAGCAATCGTGAAAATTATCGACTACCCATCACCAATGGAAACTAGCAAGAAGGCTTGAGGTTTTGTGAGTGTTTATCCGAGGATAAACCTATCAAGACACCACTACTAACTCTCTAGATCTTGAGATAAATGCAAATGAGAATTATAATTATGTAGTGATATGTGTAAGGCATTACTCCATACCTAGTCTCGTAAATTAAAACTAACAAATTGTAATTAAAAAGCTACAAGGGGAATATAAAATACAAACGAGTGCACTTATATATAGATATATTTTCACAATACATACGAATAAGAAAATAATTAAATGGGAATTATTGACTTAAAATATATAGGCATAGAATTATAACAAACAATCGGAGATTCATTAACACATAAATTCAAAGCTTGAACTCGCATGGCATATCCTTAGTGGAGCCGTAATTATGTTGATGTAGGTCCGTGGGAGGTGAACACATAAGAACATAGAGTTTTCACTTAGCTTATCGGGGAGAACTAGGAAACACTAAACGTACTAGTCTTGTAAAGATATATAAGTAAAGGGTTGGTTATGTATGAGGGAGACATAACATCATCGTTATCCCATCCTACCTTAGGTAGGCTGCATTGTTTGTACGTGAAAACAAAAATTTAGTTTTATTATGTTATGTTTCTATATCTATTTGAGCGAATTTATTTTATTGTGATGGATAGTAGAGTAATTCAAGGTTTGAGCTGGTTCAAGGTCGATACCCATACTTAAAGGGGAAAGGTGAGGAAAATTAAAATTTTGGCTAATCTTTAACAAACATGAGCTATACCAAAAGGTAGGTTAGTTTCTAAAGATTAGTAGCCTTTTATTAACATGAGCGAGTGAGTCATTGACAACCTCACTTATACAAGTGGGAAGCCATCGGTGACTTCGATTCATAGATTTAAAAAGTTATCGACAACTATATCACATAAATGAAAAGCCACAATAACTTTATTTTGTTCAAACAAGGAGTAGATAAATAGTTTAGAAACCATTGATAACATCATCCACATAAGTGAGAAGCTACCAATAGCTTCATTTCGGACAAACAAAAAAGTTGGTCAAATGACTTTGAAACCATAGGTAGCTTTATCTACATAGTTGGGAAGCTAGAAAAGCTTCATTTTAGACAAATAAAAGGCAAGTAAATTGATTTGGAAGCCATAGGCAACTTCATCCATATAAGTGAAAACCCACCAATAACTTTATTTTTGATAAATAAAAAGACAAGTAAGATGATTTTGAATATTATGCATTTGATACGTCATATACAAGTATACCAAATCAGCCACATTATAATATAAGCATAAACATCATATTCAAATGTAAACACCATGTTTACCTTAGATCCACTAATGAAATTAAATCCTCATCTTCTAGCTCCATTGTAAAGCATTAATCACCAACCTTATTTCACCATAAAATGATAGGGGTCTTTGACTTTTTTGAGTTCGATACACAATAGTGTATCTAATCATACTTTAAATTTTTTAACAATCACAATAAAGAAAATTTTACATTCTAAAATAAAGTAGTTTAATCACTAATATCAAATGGGTAAAGATTTTTGAATGTTACCTAAAACAAGTCAAGAGGTGCTAAATTATTAAAGACACTCTGTTTGAGGTTAGTTATACTCTCTTCATTCTCGATGAGAACTGATTATTTAGTTAGCTAGGGAAGAAGAGTAGCTTATCGTTGTTAAGATCGTTGGTGTGGCTCTCACTAGAGTGGTTGCTTTTTGGGCTAGAATGCTAAGGAGTTACTATAACTTCTAGAGTACGGTACGTTTAGGGCGGTATATTTTGGACCAATTATGGATCAAATAGAGGTTTCTTTTTGTCTGTCTTTTCATAAATGTTAGAGGTATGGATGTATTATTTCTGGTTAATTTTGAATCATGAAAATATAATGTGTATAGCTCTAGGTATAAGCAAAACACTAGATAGTGTTTTGGACTCTATGGATTCTAGAGCACAAACTGTTTAGAGCCGTATCTTTTGGACCAATTTTAGATCCGATGCATGATTTTTTGGGTTTTTGTCTCTCATAATTTTGGAGGTATAGATGTCATATTTTTGGGTAATTTTGAATCATCACAATTAAATGTGTATAACTCTAGATATGGGTAAAAAACTAGATAGTGTTTTGGATTATCATAAGATCCATATTTTCTACTTAAATTTGCACCCAACTTTGATAGCCAAAAAAAAAAATTGATTTTTGAATTTTTATTCAATATAGAAAGCTTAACATGTCTAACTTAAATCCTAAGAAAGTCTCTTTTATTTTCTAGACCCATAAGAAGATGAAATTGTCTAATCTTCTTCTTAATCGCCGATAGTAGGATTGTCACTAGTTTTGGGAGGCTATTTTGGGGACTTTATTGAATATTTTAGAGGCTTTTTGATTGCTAGAAAGTGGTGGGTTAGAAAGGCTATTGGAGGGGCTATTTTGAGAAAGAAGAGCCACTAGAAAGTTATGAATGAGGGGCTAGACATCGGTGACATCTACTTGTCTAATTCTATTGCTATCTTGCCAATGATTCTGCCACTATTTATGAAACTTAGAGCCACTATTTTTATGGCTTGGAGGCTATTGGAAGTTGTAGAAATAATGGTTTTTGGATTGTGGAAGGTTACGGTAGTAGTAGGGGGCCAAAAGTTACGGAAGAGAGTCTAAAATGGGACTACAACAATGACGAGTAATGGCTATCAAAAAAATGGTATTTTGATAGATTTGGGTGGCTTTTTAGGGAGGTTTCATGATTGAAATGGAGGAGAAGAGGTGGGTGGCTAGACTTTGGGTTGTTTTGGGTGATGGGGATAGAGATTAAATGGAGTTTTGATGGTGGGTGTGGAGGATTTAGCCAAAATAGAAGGATGGTGGCAGCCAAGTTTTAGAGAACATGATGAATACTTTTAGCTCCCTTAAAATGAGAGAGAAAATGGGTATTTATATGAAATAACATTAGGGTTTTGGGCAAACATATATTTAAGTGCGTGACTTTTCCGTGTTTGTCAATTTTAGTGTCATTTGGCTTGTTTGAAATTTAATGGCATCCCTTAATTGTAATTAATTAGACCCTCTTCTTTTAATTTTCCTTAATTACACCTTTCCTTTTTTCTAATTAAGGATTTAGGGTTTTGGATTTTTCAATTGCACCCTCAATTAGGTCTCTCTTAGTTTTCAAACTTCTTATTTTTTAGTTAGACCCTCCAAATCATTTCTTAAATAATTTTCTTTTTCTTTGTTTATTTTCTTTTTTCTTTGTATGTTTTTTAACTCACAAATTTAATCAAATTACTTGCATTAGAAATTGGGTGCTAATAATGCTAAGAAGGCTAAAACTTCTAAAGGACGGAAGAAGATAGAAGCATAAGCCAAGTCGAATTGCATCAAGTGAGGTTGATCGTACATTAGGAATTGTTTGATTGGCACCAATGTTTGTTACTTTTGTAAGGAGGTCGGGCATGCGGCGAATGATTTTTGTAAAAAAATTCCTACATTGAAAGTATCATAGAGAGTGTACATGATAATGCAAGAACAAGTTACGAAGGGGCATGCGTTGATGTTATGTTGTAATGTTCTAATCCTTAATCTTACTACATATACTTTAGTTGATTCGGGTGCTATGCATTTATTTATAACATGGTCTTTGTTAAAAAAAATGAGAATGATACATGAGACACTTGAGGTTATATATGAGATAGCTCTTCCATCGGGGGAGAGATTAAAGTCTAGGGACGGGATTAGGGATTATGAGCTGTAGTTTGATGACAACATTTTGAAAGTTTATTTAGTTGCTTTGAGAATTTGGGACTTTCATATGATTTTAGGCATGGATTTTTTTTCTTCCAAAAATGATGCATTAATTGATTATCATACATAGAAAGTAGTGTTTCAACGATTGGAGGAGCATTTGACGAAGACGTCGCAAACTTTGCAAAAGCATAAATTGTACATTAAGTTCAAAAAGTGTTCATTTTGGCTTAAGAAAATATCTTTCGTTAGCCATGTTGTTTCTAAGGATGGGATTGTAGTGGATCGTAGTAAGATTGAGGTACTATAAGGGTGAAAACAATTGAAGAATGTGTCCGAAATGATGAATTTTCTCGATATGACGAGTTATTACCAAAAGTTTGTAGAAAGATCTTTCAAGATAGCCGTTTCACTTAGTAAATTGACAAGGAAGAACACCAAGTGTGTGTGGAATGATTAATGTGATAAGAGTTTTCGAAGTAGAAATTCAAATTAACTATGACCCCAATTTTATCTTTACCATAAGACAATGAAGATTTCATAGTTTACAATGGCACATCAAGATTTGATTTGGAGCCTTTTTGATGCATTATTATAGAATAATTACCTATGACTCCCGACAATTGTAGAACTATAAAAGGAACTATCCTACACATGACTTAGAGTTAGTAGTTATGGTTTTTGCCTTGATGATATTGGAGACATTATGTAGATGGAGTTAAGTGTGAGATCCACTATAATACCTTCAACCTAGGACTTAATAAGTTGAGAATATTACCACCGTTAAGCCACATTCGAAGTGCAATGAAGCAAGCTAACAAGACACTATGACTTTTCTATAGTTGATTTAAGTGACCTTATGATACGAAAGTTCTTTAATAATGATTAGGTCCTATATCTAATTAAAAAGTTGTTATAAATTTTTCACATTTATTCACTTTCTTCATATTCATGCATTGCATTGTTGTATTCGTGGCTATTTATTATGGTGATTCTTTCCTTAATTAATTACCGTGATTTATTTAGGTGTAAGTCCATTTTTATCATTATTGTTTTATTGTTTAGTTTTCTTTCCTATTTTATCATGCCCTTTATCTAATACGTGCTTAAGATAATTGCTTGAATTTATAACAATGCTATCATGCGGTGGATAATTTAAAGTAATTACACTACTACTACTATATTACTATTTTATTATCAATGGCTCGATTACATACATTTACTATTTACATATAAGATCGATTTTATGCCAACTACTACAAAATTGACTTATTTACTACTATGCCATTGCTACTTTTACTCTTTCATTTATCGAGTTCATAACTTTAACTACTACGGACACGCCTTACCAAGCCTCTAAAAGTGCACGTCTACACTCGCTCGACCCTAAACCATTACCATTACTATATGAAGAGCCCATGAAGACCATCCTCAAAGAAATCCTCATAAGTCATGAAAAGCCTTTTCCTTTAAAATAATTTCGATTTCTATCGAAAAATCATGATATGAAATACATTTTCATGACTTAAAACACCTTTCATAACTTTGGCATCCTTATGCATTTTAAATGAAATGCATAACTAACATTATTTATAAATGCATGCCCTAAATGGTCATGTAGTCATGTTATGAAAATGTACATAAAATTGGGCGACACTACGTCATAGATAGTAGCTTCTCATATAAATCACTTCAACCATCGCATATCACATCAATCCTAACATACATTCTCATCACCAAACAAAAATTCAAGGACAATTCAAGAATACCAATTATTCTCAATTCAATGCATTATACATTATTTAAAAGAAAACACATTTATAAAAATAAAGGTACGGTAAATAATTAAAATTATATTTCTATTTCATTAAACTACATTGTACTTTAACATTCCTTAAATTATTTTCTTTAGGTTTCTAACTTCCATTACACATTAAAATTTACCCAATTATGCCCCATTCCATGTTCTAACTTAATTTGGTGTTATTTAACTAGTTATATGCTTCATTTTCGAGTTTGGGCCTTAATGGGCCTAAAGTCGATAATTTTATTAAACCAATGTTTCTTTGGATTCTTGTGAAAGATTTCATTCTAAATCATCCATTCACATTGATTCAAACTTGAATTAGTCAATTTAGGGTTTAATATTCAATTGAAACCTAAATCACTAAAATCTTTCATTTAGGCCGAATTATCCCTTTACTTAAATCCTCATTATTGCTTCTCATTTCACCTTAAAATTTTAAAATCAACTAACTCAAATACGCATCAATCATAGGAAATAATTTAATTGACATTTAAGCTACAAAATTCTACTCAAACCCGAATTGGGCCCTAATGGGATGAAATCGAGCCCAAGTCCATATAACCCATTTTCTTCAATTTTCATCAAATTTTTCATTCCTACACATTGAAAAATGCTCATTTCAGTATAATTCAACCACCAAAATATAAATTAAATGCTTGGAACTCAAACCCTAAATTTCCCAAAATAGTCCGAATATAATCTCCCTAAATTAATGAATTATTTTTCAATTAAAGTGTAGTTTTTCATCACTAATCACTAATTCATGCCTAACTAAGTCAGAATTGAGTGCTAAAACATCGATTATATGAAAGCACCGAAAACCCCCAAATCAAAGGTTTAGATCGAATAGGGTACCTTAAATAACCCTAGGAATTTTTTAGTTTTAAACTTAAATTTCAAGCCTAATCAACCTATTTCCATCTCAATTTCATGAATTATATGTTTTAAATCATTTCTCCCAAATTTGGTTTATCAAGAACCCTAACCCTAATTTTTCTTCAATTAGGCAATTAAATCAAAATTAAGAAATTAAACATAAAATTGACTTGAAATTAAGCATGCTTGTGATTTAGGTGAGGTTAACTTACATTTTTTAGCTCCAATTGAACCTTAAAAAGCTAGTTTGTTTGAGAATTTCTCTTCCTCCTCTTTTCCTCTAAATTTTGGATTTTGATCTTCAAATTTTGCTCTTCGATTTTTAGCTTCCCACTTGAAATTTAGGTTCTCTCTACTGATTAGAAGTGCTTAAAATTTATTGAAAATATTTGGTTGATTTTTAGGTGGAAATTTTGCGAGAGTTTAGTTTGCGCTTTTCTCTTTTCTTGGTATTTTCAATTTTTCTAGCCATGTTATTTATAGGGGGGTTTTTTAGACCTATTGAAAGGATCTCCACCCTTAATTTGGGTGAATCTCAACCCTTGATTCATTTTTGAATTATTTATTTTCATTTATCCTAATTCCTGGCCATTTATTCATCTTTTAATGTAACACCTCCACTTTGCTTGTTTCTAGCCATAATTTTTACTGCAAGTTAACCTTAATTAATTTCCTAAGTTGGTAAAATTAGGAGGAAAATGAAAAGTTTTGGTCCTCCAAGTTGCTAAGGTTTTCCATAGCCTATTCTTTCCTAAACCCTCCTTTTCTTCAAAAATTCATTTCTAATCCTTCATTTTCAGTATTTAGAAATAATATTTAGCCTTTAACATTTCTACATAATTTAATTCGAAACATTAGACTTTTAATTTTATGTAATTGAGTCACTAATTTTATAGAATTTGGTCCCTACTTCTAAAATCTCATCCTATACTTTTTGAAAGTTCAATTTCTTTCTAGAATAAACTCAAAAATGTGTTACGAGAGTTTGATATAAAGTTTCATAATTTTTGGACCTCATTTAAGCCTCTAAATTAATAATTTAGTATAAAAATTAGACTATTTCTTCTAAAAAATATTCCTTATACTTAATAAAATTAATTTAAATTTATTAGGTATTCCTACACATTTCATATGATTTTTAGATTCCATTAAAAAAATTTCCTCATTCTTTTAAAGTATCTAATTTAATTCTTCTATCTCTAAAACATTATTCTTATACATAGAATTTCAAAGAAAATATTCACATCACATGGAAAAATTCACATAAGCATATAACATAATTCAAAACCCCTCTAACAAATATTCTAAGCACACAAAATATTTTTTCATGCATAAAAAACATGCTTTAATTAATTATGTCATGTAAAAACTACTATTCATGCCCCGTAAAATCAATAAAAATATTTCTTAAATATGAAAAAACTACTTTAACTATTCTAAATATTATTTTAAGTTCTTAATGATTTTTTGTCACTCTCAAAATATTTTCCCATGTCTTTAATATTAATTTGCTTTGTATTTAATTTCAATTTTTAGCGAGTACCGGTTATTACATCTACACCGACTACAAAAGTCTTACGTAAATCTTCACTAAAAAAAGTTAAACATGAGACAAAGAAGATGGCTTGAAGTGTTAAAAGACCATGACATTGCTTTTTATCATCACCCAAGCAAAGCAAATATCATAGCAGATGCTCTATGTTGAAAGACGTAGGTCGTAATACAAGTTGAGATAGTTAAAGGCATGAAAAATCTAAAATTAGAGGTTATGCTAAGAGGAGGCAACGAGTGGAGTGTTGTGTGCTATGGTGATAGAACTAGACCTAAAAAAAAAAACAAAAAAAAAAAAATTAAGGAAGGACGGTTATTAGATGCTTGAATTGACCAAAATTTTAAAGAAAGTGGTAGAAGGAAAGAGAATAGATCTAGTTGTGGACAATGATGGTGTTTGGTGCTACCACTATAGATTGTATGTTCCAATGATGAAGGAATTACAAGAAAATATTTTGAGAGAGGCTCATATTATGCCTTACTCGATTCATCTAGGTAGTACAAAAATATATTAAGACTTAAAGAAAGTCTACTAGTTGAAAGGAATGAAATGAGACATTGTCAAATTCACTAAGTGTTTGATGTGCCAATACGTTAAGATTGAACATCAAAGATCATTTGGATTATTGAGTCCATTAAACATTCTCAAGTAAAAATGGGAACACATCGTGATGGATTTTATCTTTGTCTTTCCAAGATCCGAAAGAGATGCTAATGGCATTTAGGTGATTGTGGATAGAATGACAAAATTGGCTCATTCACTAATACTATGCAGCGAGTATTTTGAATTGCATTTAAATGAGATTCTAAGTTTGCATAGGGTTCCCGCATTGATTGAATCGAGATCAAGACCCACAGTTTACAATAAAAATTTGAAAGATTTTGCACTAAATGAAGGGAATCAATCCGAATGTTAGTAAGACATTCCATCGGTAAAGTGATGGACAAACCGAGATGGTGAATAAGATTTTAGAAAATATATTAAAAGCTTGTGTCTTTATGTAACGCCCTCGATCTAGGACCTAAATAGATTGAGGATATTGCCATCGTGCCTCATAGTGGGTATAAGTCACAAGGCAATCGTTCCTTCCTATGGTGTTATTAGGTATCGTTTTTGCTGCGAAGCATATTAAATAATCAATAGGTCTCGCTATGCTTGCAATTTCAGCCCAAAATATACTATTAATTTTTTTAATTTTATTTTAATATTTTAGGCTAAAATAACTGGATTCATGTCTCTCGATTTTATCAAATTCTTTTTCTATAAGCCAAAATAAATTTATCTAGCTGGTACTCGTTAATCGGTAGTCCGCTTTTCCCTTTATTAATTATCATCTATTATAAAATTTTTAAACCATTTATTTTTATTCTTTCTTCATTATTTCTCATCCATTTTATCATCAAAAATATCATGCAGGTATTTACCTAAAATATACTATAACTACACACTATTATTTTATTACGTAATTAACATGCTCAAAATTGGTTAACAACCAACCTACTTTTCTTTTTACATAGCGACCAACTTAGTACTATACTATCCGCCAAAAGTGGTTTTATTTATTTACAAGTCTACTTTTTGTTTTTACTAGCTAACTATCTACTTATTCATTACCTTCACTATCATATAGAATAGAGAAGCCATACCCAATACATAAAGCAAAATACAAAGAACTAGTAGTACAACGACATGAAGTAGGTCCGACTTGTAGTCGTAGGTAAGATACACTCGGTGGAAAGACAAGGGAGTTCCTTCATTAACAAGCTCCATGAAAAACATATCCATCACTCTATATTCTTCACCCCTACATTACAAGAATTGGGTGAGCTATTGCTTAGTAAGTTAATCATGCATACCATATACATATGCAAGTGAAATGCTCTGTTACAAGTAAATGCACTTTGAAATCCTTGGCATGTTCCTTTTTGAAATCATTTTCCTTTCCATTAAATCCATGTCATGTTCATTATGAAAAATCTTTTTCTGTCTTCGGACACACCCTACCAAACGTAAACTATGTATACGTCCGTACATGTTTGGCCCTCAATTTCCTAAGCACTTCTCCCATTGGGGCCATTACCAATTCCCCCAACGGTCGAGGTCATTACAAATTCTCTCAATGAGAAATGTTGTTTCCTTCTATTGGAACCATTACCAATTTCCCCAAGGAAGAAATTCTTCAACCAAGGCCATTATCGATTCCCTTGGTGAAAGAAATCACTTTGCCATTTCCCGTTAGTTAGAGCCATTACCAGTTCCCCCAGCGAAGACATTCTTCAAAAGGAAATGTCGGGAACCATGAAACCCATGAAAACCATGAAATTTTTTTCCTTTTCTTTGAGAAATCATGAAGAAAATCCTTTTCATGATTTTAGCATACATATGCATTTAATGTAATTGCATAATCCCTTGAATGAATGTAATGTATGCCATGAATATGTGTGTATTTATGCAATGGAAATTGCATACCTCAATATAATAAAATGCACATAAAAGCCTATTACCTTTCTATGTATCACATTCTAATCAAGGAACACAATTCAATCGGGACAAACATTTAACACGATGTAATATGTAACATCACATTTCTCATGTTCATATAAATCATAAAACATAATTGGCAACACCATTCAAGGGACAAGGCATTGCATCAATTCATTCATCCATGTCACAATTTCCATAAGCATAAGCAATCATGCCACAAACACTTAGTTTCACACTTTGAACACATGCATTGCAATTAATTCATCATGAAACCACTAGGTGCAACACATGAACCATTTAACCACTTTAATACACAACAACCTTTTAATCCTAATTTTTTTACCTTAGGTTGAATGTGCACCTAGCTTGATCTAGGTGGATTATTCAATTTATTTGTAGGGTCATCTAATTACACTTCTATTACATGATTTCTACTAATTAAACATTAATATACCAAAAGCATCATAAACCCTATTTTCATCCATCTTGATCGAATGTACACCTAGGTTAGGCTCCATGAAATTTTCAATTTTGATGCAATTTCTCATGCTAAATCATCTAAACATACTTCAATAACATGTATTCAAGCAATTATACATCAATAAAACAAAAGCAACATAGACCCTAAATTTTACTATTTAGATCGAATGTTTCTTTATGAATAAGCTAGGTAATTTTGCATTTTTTCTACTTATTTTCATACCCAATTAGCATATTCCAACCTTAATTTCATCAACTTCCATGTTTAATCCATTTCCCCTAATTTACTTACTCAAGAACCCTAACCATAATTTACTTAGTTAATTCAATCAAACTTGAATTAAATGTGCAAATTCAACAATTCACACCACATAACAAATTCTTTTGATGTAGGTGAGATTAACTTACCTTAATTGCTCCAATTAAATCCTTTTTAGGTTGAATTTCTTTGAATATCTTTCTTTCCATTTTCCTTCCTCTAGCTTCGACCGCTTTCCACTTTTTCCCTCATTGGAGTTTTTGATCTTCCACTTATAATTCCAAGCTCAATTCGATGATTTTAAGGTGTTTTTAGCGTTTAGTTGGAATTGGCTTATGATTTCCTAGGAAATTTTCATAAGAGTTTGCCCTAATTTTTCAATTTTTCCAACCATTTTTCTTCCTCTTTTATGCCAAATTTATAGGTGAGCTTGGGTGGACTTTTACTTGTTTTGACTTGATCTCCATCGGTCATTTGGTTTAATCTCCACCCTTGATTCATCTTTTAACCATATCCTTTCATTTAGTTAAATTTTCATCATTCATCTTCCTTTAAATCCTAACCTTTAGTCACTCAATCCTAGCCTTCCATTTAGCAAGTCAAATAATTGCATTCATTTATTAAGGGTGAGAGGTAGCGAGTTTAGGTGGACAGATTTGGCCAAATTATTTTATTTTACTCCCTTGATTTATTATAATTTTTCAATTTAATCCCTAGTTTTAGTCATTCTAATTTTAATTAACAACTTTTGGTCCTTTCATAAGGCCTTTCCAATGTCTTTATGCCTCTTCAATATTATTTTAAAACTTATTTGAAGGCTAAAGTTTTTATTTTTATGCAATTGAATCCATAATTTTATGCAATTAAATCCCTAACCTTATGCAATTAAATCCATATGCACATAATTAATTTCATGCACTTTTGAAAAATAATTTCTTTTCACCATAAATTCATACACTTCCTATAGTAATTTATTCATCAATCATATAATTTTTATACACTCATTTAGGCACTCAAAATAATTATTTTACATAAAAATATACTATTCACACATCAAAAAGTCAATAAAATATTCATCAAGTACAAAAAAATTCACTTAAGTGCACTCGAATATTCTAGCACCCCTCTAGCAATTATTCTATGCACACAAGAAAATTTTCACATACATTTAAAATATAGTAATTCATTTATTCATAGGTTCGGGATATTACACATAGATTGGTCCACAATGAGAAAAGTATTTACCCCTAGCTAAATTTGCAAACAATAGTAGTTACTAAGCTAACATTGGAATGCCACCCTACGAAGCATTGTATGGATGAAAATGTCGATCACCGATACACAAAGATGATGTTGGTAAGCAAAAATTATTGGTACCTAAAATGGTTTAATAGACTCGCGAGGTTGTAAAGCAAGTTAGAATGAGAATAAAGACGGTTAAAAATAGATAGAAAGAGTTATGCTTGGTAAAAGAAGAAGAAGTCTAGAGTTTCGGATTGGATACAATGTATTTTTGAAAGTCGCCCCAATGAAAGTTGTGAGAGGTTCAAAGAGAAAGAGAAATTAAGTTTGAGATATATTAGACTATTTGAGATACTAGTGAGAGTTAGAGATAAAACATACCGATTAGCTTTACCTCTATCTCTTACTCGTAATACATAATATCTTTCACGTATCCAAGTTACAAAAGTATGCCAAAGACCCAAGCCACGTTCTGAAATTTGAGTTGCTAGAATTAAAATCAAATTTGAGTTACGAAGATGGGCTAATACAAGTGTTGGATTGAGAGATTAAATAGCTAAGAAAAAAACTCCATTAGTTAAAATTTTATGAAGGAATCACAATGTGGAGGAGGCTACATAGGAACAAGAAGCTGAAATAAGATCGAAATATCCCGAGTTATTTGAGTAAGTTAAATTTTGAGAATGAAATTTTTATGAAGAGGAAAGGATGTAATATGTAAAACTTTAAACACTCTTATGCATTTTGTACGTATGTTTATTTTGTTAAGTATGTGTATGTTACTTTTTACTTTCATTAATGAATATTTAGGGTTGTAAATTCATATTCTTAAGTGTTATGAATGTGTTAATGACTAAGGGACCCAAGTGTGGTAATTAAAAAATTTGAGCCACTAGAATTAAAATCAAATTTGAGTTACGAAGATGGGCTAATACAACTGTTGGATTGAGAGATTAAATAGCTAAGGAACAAACTCCATTAGTTAAAATTTTATGAAGAAATCACAACATGGAGGAGGCTACATAGGAACAAGAAGCTGAAATGAGATCGAAGTATCCTTAGTTATTTGAGTAAGTTAAATTCCAAGGATGAAAGTTTTATGAAAAGGAGAGGATGCAATATGTAAAGCTTTAAACGCTCTTATGCATTGTGTGTGTATGTTTATTTTGTTAAGTATGTGTATGTTACTTTTTATTTGCATTGATGACTATTTAGGGTTGTAAATTCATATTGCTAAGTGTTGTGAATGTGTTAATGACTAAGGAACCCAAGTGTGGCAATTAAGGAATTTGAGCCGCTAGAATTAAAATCAAATATGAGTTACGAAGATGGGCTAATAGAAGTTTTGGATTGAGAGATTAAATAGCTAAGGAACAAACTTCATTAGTTAAAATTTTATGAAGGAATCACAACGAGGAGGAGGCTACATAGGAAAAAGAAGCTAAAATAAGATCGAAGTATCCCGAGTTATTTGAGTAAATTAAATTCGAGGATGAAATTTTTATGACGAGGAAAGCATGTGATATGTAAAGCTTTAAACGCTCTTATGCATTGTGTGTGTATGCTGATTTTGTTAAGTATGTGTATGTTACTTTTTATTTGCATTGATGACTATTTCGGGTTGTAAATTCATATTGCTAAGTGTTGTGAATGTGTTATTGACTAAGGGACTCAAGTGTGGCAATTAAAAAATTTGAGCCGCTAGAATTAAAATCAAATTTGAGTTACGAAGATAGGCTAATACAAGTGTTGGATTGAGAGATTAAATAGCTAACGAGCAAACTCGTTAGTTAAAATGTTATGAAGGAATCATAACATGGAGGAGGCTACATAGGAACAAGAAGTTGAAAGGAGATCGAAGTATCCCGAGTTATTTGAGTATGTTAAATTCTAAGGGTGAAATTTTTATGAAAAGGAAAACATGTAACATGTAAAGCTTTAAACGCTTTTATGCATTGTATGTGTATGTTTATTTTGTTTAGTAGGTGTATGTTACTTTTTATTTGCATTGATAAATATTTAGGGTTGTAATTTCATATTCCTAACTCGTTGTGAATATGTTAATTACTAAGGGACCCAAGTGTGGCAATTAAAAAATTTGAGCCACTAGAATTAAAATCAAATATGAGTTATGATGATGGGCTAATACAAGTGTTGGATTCGGAGATTGAATAGCTAAGGAACAAACTCCATTAGTTAAAATTTTATGAAGGAATCACAACGAGGAGGAGGCTACATAGGAACAAGAAGCTAAAATGAGATCGAAGTATCCCGAGTTATTTGAGTATGTTAAATTCCGAGGACGAAATTTTTATGAAGAGGAAAGGATGTGATATGTAAAGGTTTTTAAACGCTCTTATGGATTGTGTGTGTATGTTGATTTTGTTAAGTATGTGTATGTTACTTTTTATTTGCATTGATGAATATTTAGGGTTGTAAATTCATATTACTAAGTGTTGTGAATGTGTTAATGACTAACGTGACCCAAGTGTGGCAATTAAAATATTTGAGCCGCTAGAATTAAAATCAAATTTGAGTTACGAAGATGGGCTAATACAAGTATTGGATTCGGAGATTAAATACCTAAGGAACAAACTCCATTAGTTAAAATTTTTTGAAGGAATCACAAAGACGGAGGGGCTACATTGGAACAAGAAGCTAAAATAAGATCGAAGTATCCCGGGTTATTTGAGTAAGTTAAATTCCGAGGATGAAATTTTTATGAAGAGGAACGGATGTGATATGTAAAGCTTTAAACGCTCTTATGCATTGTGTGTGTATGTTTATTTTTTTAAGTATGTGTATGTTACTTTTTATTTGCATTGATGAATATTTAGGATTGTAAATTCATATTGCTAAGTGTTATGAATATGTTAATGACTAAAGGACCCAAGTGTGGCAACTAAAAAATTTGTGCCGCTAGAATTAAAATTAAATTTGAGTTACGAAGATGGGCTAATACAAGTGTTCGATTGAGAGATTAAATAGCTAAGGAACAAACTCCATTCGTTAAAATTTTATGAAGGACTCATAACATGGAGGAGGCTACATAAGAATGAGAAGTTGAAATAAAATCGAAGTATCCGAGTTATTTGAGTAAGTTAAATTCCGAGGATGAAATTTTTATGAAGAGGAAAGGATGTAATATGTAAAGCTTTAAACACTCTTATGCATTGTGTATGTATGTTTATTTTGTTAAGTATGTGTATGTTACTTTTTATTTGTATTGATGAATATTTAGGGTTGTAAATTCATATTCCCAAGTGTTGTGAATGTGTTAATGACTAAGGGACCCAAGTGTGGCAACTAAACAATTTAAGTCGCTAGAATTAAAATAATATATGAGTTACGAAGATGGGCCAATACAAGTGTTGGATTGAGAGATTAAATAGCTAAGGAACACACTCCATTAGTTAAAATTTTATGAAGGAATCACAACGAGGAGGATGCTACATAAGAACAAGAAGGTAAAATGAGATCGAAGTATCCCGAGTTGTTTGAGTAAGTTAAATTCCAAGGATGAAATTTTTATGAAGAGGACAGGATGTGATATGTAAAGCTTTAAACGCTCTTATGCATTATGTATGCATGATTATTTTTTAAGTATGTGTATGTTACTTTTTATTTGCATTGATGAATATTTAGGGTTGTAAATTCATATTCCTAAGTGTTGTGAATATGTTAATGACTAAGGGACCCAAGTGTGGCAATTAAAAAATTTGGGCCACTAGAATTAAAATCAAATATGAGTTACGAAGATCGGCTAATACAAATGTTTGATTGAGAGATTAAATAGCTAAGGAAGAAACTCCATTAGTTAAAATTTTATGAAGGAATCACAACGTGGAGGAGGCTACATTGGAACAAGAAGCTGAAATGAGATCGAAGTATCATTAGTTTTTTGAGTAAGTTAAATTCCAAGGACGAAATTTTTATAAAGTGGAGAGGATGTAATATGTAAATCTTTAAACGCTCTTATGCATTGTGTGTGTATGTTTATTTTGTTAAGTATGAGTATGTTATTTTTTATTTGCATTGATGAATATTTAGGGTTGTAAATTCATATTGCTAAGTGTTGTGAATGTGTTAATGACTAAGGAACCCAAGTGTGGCAATTAAGAAATTTGAGCCGCTAGAATTAAAATCAAATTTGAGATACCAAGATGGGCCAATAGAAGTGTTGGATTGAGAGATTAAATAGCTAAGGAACACACTCCATTAGTTAAAATTTTATGAAGGAATCACAACGAGGAGGATGCATACATAAGAACAAGAAGGTAAAATGAGATCGAAGTATCTCGAGTTGTTTGAGTAAGTTAAATTTCGAGGATGAAATTTTTATGAAGAGGACATGGATGTGATATGTAAAGCTTTAAACGCTCTTATGCATTATGTATGTATGTTTATTTTGTTAAGTATGTGTATGTTACTTTTTATTTGCATTGATGAATATTTAGGGTTGTAAATTCATATTCCTAAGTGTTGTGAATATGTTAATGACTAAGGGACCCAAGTGTGGCAATTAAAAAATTTGGGCCGCTAGAATTAAAATCAAATATGAGTTACGAAGATGGGCTAATACAAGTGTTGGATTGAGAGATTAAATAGCTAAGGAAGAAACTCCATTAGTTAAAATTTTAAGAAGGAATCACAATGTGGAGGAGGCTACATAGGAAAAAGAAGCTAAAATGAGATCGAAGTATCCTTAGTTATTTGAGTAAGTTAAATTTCGAGGATGAAATTTTTATGAAGAGGAAAGGATGTAATATGTAAAGCTTTAAACACTCTTATGCATTGTGTGTGTATGTTTAAAATATGTAAAGCTTTAAACACTCTTATGCATTGTGTGTGTATGTTTATTTTGTTAAGTATGTGTATGTTACATTTTATTTGCATTGATGAATAGTTAGGGTTGTAAATTCATATTCCTAAGTGTTGTGAATATGTTAATGACTAAGGGACCCAAGTGTGGCAATTAAAAAATTTGAGCCGCTAGAATTAAAATCAAATATGAGTTAGGAAGATGGGCTAATACAAGTGTTGGATTGAGAGATTAAATAGCTAAAGAACAAACTCCATTAGTTAAAATTTTATGAAGGAATCACAACGAGGAGGAGGCTACATAGGAACAAGAAGCTAAAATGAGACCGAAGTATCCCGAGTTGTTTAAGTAAGTTAAATTCTAAGGATGAGATTTTTATGAAGAGGAAATGATGTGATATGTAAAGCTCTAAACGCTCTTATGCAATGTGTGTGTATGCTTATTTTTTTAAGTATGTGTATCTTACTTTTTATTTACATTGATGAATATTTAGGGTTGTAAATTCATACTGCTAAGTGTTATGAATTCGTTAATGACTAAGGGACCCAAGTGTGACAATTAAAAAATTGGAGCTGCTAGAATTAAAATCAAATTTGAGTTACGAAGATAGGCTAATACAAGTGTTGGATTGAGAGATTAAATAGCTAAGGAACAAACTCCATTAGTTAAAATTTTATGACGGAATCACAACGTGGAGGAGGCTACATAGGAACAAGAAGCTAAAATGAGATCGAAGCATCCTAAGTTATTTGAGTAAGTTAAATTCGAGAATGAAATTTTTATGAAGAGGAAAGGATGTGATATGTAAAGCTTTAAACGCTCTTATTCATTGTGTGTGTATGTTTATTTTTTTAAGTATGCGTATATTACTTTTTATTTCCATTGATGAATATTTAGGGTTGTAAATTCATATTGCTAAGTGTCGTGAATCCGTTAATGACTAAGGGACCCAAGTGTGGCAATTAAAATATTGAGGGCTTAAGAGAGTTAAGTGAGAAAGTGAAGTGACTAGTTTGTTAAGCTTGTATAAGTTACTAACCAAGCTTTATTTTTAGGTTATAACATACATGGAACATGTAATAAATGTTCCATGTATGTCATAACCTAAACATAAAGCTTGGTTAGTAACTTATACATGTGTTAATCTAGAAAATCTTACTTGATTAGGTGTCCCATATGTAGAAAAATCAAGAAAAATATATAAGTATAAGTGTTCCATACATAATACAAGTGGTAACTTTAAGCTTCTTGAATTCTCTAAAATTTCAGCTAAGAAGGAAAAATTAGAGAAAGAATTTCTAAGTTATTTTTGTAATGTTTTGACCTTGGAAAACATAAAAACACAAGAGTGAAAACTAATTTACCTAGGAAAAACAAGTTTGGCCGAGAGGAAGGGAGAGTTGGCTAAGAGTGAGTCCGACCGAGAGGAAACGAAGAATTGGACAACTTTAGTCGAAAGCAAGAATAAGGGAGAATGTGACATTCTTGAGAACTTTTAGGGTGTTTCAACCATAGCTAAACCCTAAGGTAAGTGAGTCTCAACTCACCACAAGACATAAAAATTATAGGACTTTGTATTTGATAGCTTTTTGTTCACATGTTACTTAATAATTGATCACTTATGAATTTTTGCTTACTTGATGTTATATTCATATGTTTACTTGATAACGATAAATGTAATTCAACTCATTACAAGATTAATATGTCATATGGTTTTGGGTCCACATGTTTACTAGATGCATGAACACTTATGATGTTAAGTTCATTTCTATAATGTTTGATTGAACACTTATGATGCTACTTAATAGTTTAGGGTTTATGTTTTACTTGATGATTCTTGGTTTATGTTTAGGTATTTATTTAATGATTGAATAGTAGAATTGTTATTTGATTGGTTTTAGATATGTGTAGTTATTTGATATTACTTGGTTATGTGTTCATGTGATTAATTAGTGATTGAACACTTGTGATATTGTTTGATGGATTCGATTCATGACTATGCTTGATGATACTTGGTTAAATTTTTATGTATTTACTTGAGGTTTGCACTCTAATTGTATTCATGCTCGTGAAAATGTTTTATCATGATTTCAAGCATCTAAAGAAAGGTCATGTGCATGATTTCAAGAAAGGCTCATGGCTAAACATGTTCAAGAGGGCAAGAAGACAAACACGGGGAATGATCAACCCTTTGTGAGGTTAATGGAATGGAATATGTCTAGTGCTTTTATGTTTTTTTCATAAATGACAATTTTAAATGAGGGTTAAATAATTATACATTTAGCGAGGGTGCGTCCAAAAGACAAAAAATGAATTTCGGTGTCTTGAAAAATATATTTTCTTACATTCATACATGGCTACACTTATTGAGCTTTAGCCGATAGTTGTCTTATGGTGTAGGTGAACAAAATGATGCCTAATGATATGATGTGAAGTTCAAGATGTTGCCATGAGGAGTTGAGTTTACCAAAGTGTGTACTATATCTATAGATTTAAAGTTTAAAAGCTAAACAATACCTAGGTTTGGTCACTTTGTGTTTTTCTAAATTTGGTCATTTTGGTTTGTAAACTTATGTTACATTTGGAAAAATATGTTATATCAACTTATATATGGGTTTGATAGTTTATGAAATGGTTTTATGTTTTGAGATAATACAAATTTGAATTGCTTTTGAACACATAAACTACGGTTTGCTTTGAACTTTAGACCAAAAGATTCTCGATGTGCATTATATTTCATTTACAAAGTAGAGGATATAGGGTTTTATCTTGCATTCTACAGGTATAAGGCATTTTCTATAACACTTTTAGCCACCTTAGGCCGAGGATTTTATAATAAACTTCAGAAATTTTGTGTGTACTAAATGGTCAAAGTGCTCATTAATAGCAATGATACCAAATGCCACAGCCGGCAACTATGATTAACAATAAGGTATGTATATCTTGAGTAATGAAGGCTAATTGAATTGTGTCAGAAAGACAATTTCTTTAAAGTTGTCTATTATTCTAACTAAGAATTGGAGTTTATCAAATTAATACTTAAAATAAAGTCAACAAGGATGAACCGAAATGGATTACTACTTCCAAGTTTGTCGAATTTTTATTTCTGCATTATAGTTGTGTCAGGCAGTCTCGTTTTACAAAGAACATCTCTAAAACTTTTCAATAAAGATATTTTCATTTTTTTAAAAAAAATCATAATGGAGTCCCGAAAGGAAAATATAACAAGACAACAAAATATGCACAAAATAATAATAATAATAATAAGATAATGAAGGTGGATGTGACAATTGATGAAGCAAATTAGAAAAATTCTCTAATCTCTACCCTTCCAGTAGCCAGAATCCAAAGCGTCTGGATAAAGATCACCAGCAGATGTAGACGAAAGAGTCCTTGGTCCAACCATTGAACTACTTTGAGTATGAGTCTCACGTATGTCCTGTTTTGTGCTGAACTGAAAATGCTTTCTCATTTCTTCATTCTTTTTCTCATCAAATGAGATACTTTTATCTGGAATGCCAAAATCTTGAACAACAGCATTGCCTTCGAGCATGCTTACTACTGAAGACATTGTAGGCCTAACTATTGGGGCGACATTACTACAAAGGAGAGCCACATTAATCATTGTTAACACCTCTTCTTTGTTGTAGTCTTTTCCTAGCCTTGGATCAACAAGCTCCAGTAATGTCCCTTTCTCTTTCAAAACTATTGCCTACAAAAGATGATACAAACATAAATTAGTGCAATAATAATCAGGTAATGAAGTCAGGGTCATGTTGTCCAGCATTTTTCTGATTTATTTTTAATCAAGTAACAAGAAAAATTAACTCAAATACAATAATGCAAGAGAGCAAGAAAATTAATTTACCCAGTCAAGAAGATAAACAGCGTCCTCATTTTCTTGATAACTAGTATTGCTCCTCCCACTAACAATTTCCAAGGCAACAATTCCATAACTGTAGACATCTGCCTTGTCACTCAAATGACCCCTCATTGCATATTCAGGTGCCATATACCCACTGCAAAATCAACAGTATTAAAGTTTCTACATTAGGCATTGAAACCTAAAAGGATAGCAGCTCTAGTTCATAACATTTACAAATTATGGTTCTGTTTAAAACTGTAAAGAATTAATTAAGTTTGAAGGGGAGTTTTAGGGTGAACTTCTGTTTTTTATTTTATTTATTTTTTATTGTATTCAACTAAAAATATGAGGACCAAAAAATAAGATTTGTTGGGTGCACATGTAAGTGATGAGTATTCCACGTTGATAAGAAATAAAAAAAAAAAAGGTGTTGATGTATAAAATAAACCCATAATCCATAAGTCCATAAGTCCAAACTTTTGGGTTAAGAAGTGTTTATTGTTGCGTGTAAGCCCTAGAGCGTCTAGGCGCAGTTACATGCACGAGTGACTCTCCAGAGCTCACATGAAGGTAAAAGAAAAGTGAGGGGAAGATTTGTTGACTACACATGTAGGTTGTATGCACTCGTACTAGACGAACCATTCATTTTGGGTTAAGGTGATACCACTTGTTAGGAGATAGCCACCATTCACAATAGATATGGCAATTTGCCCCACCCCGTCTCGTTTGAGGTGGGGATAGTATTCAAAATTCGTCTCGTTTGAGGCGGGGATAGTATTCAAAATTTCATACTGAACGGGGCATGTGGCAAAATCTTTTGAGGTGGGGCGGGGATAGCCGCCTTGCCATTTTTCCATTAGAAATAAAAATTTGACAGGACTCCACCTCGCCCTGTTTGGGGCGGGGATGGTACTCAAAATTTCGTTCCGAATGGAACACGGGGCAGGGATGGGGTAAAATTTTTGGGGCAAGGCAAGGACAGGGATGGCTATCCCCGCCCCCGCCCTGCCCCATTGCCATCCCTAACTCACATGTATACCTAACAAATCTCCTATTCACATGTTGGATAATGGATCCAGCCCATGTGATCTAAATGATTATCCAACTAAGAAAAGAATCCAGCCCTTATGATCCATATGATTGTCCAACTAAAAAACGGATTGAAGTGAAATAGAAAATTAAAAGATTGATCTAAAAGATCCATGTGTGGCATGAAAATAAAGAAAAAGTTTCCAAGGGAGAGTAATTGGAGAGATTTTTTTTTTCCTTTGTTTTTATGTATAGTTGCCAAGAGATAGTATTAGAGAGAGAGAAGAAAAACCAAAAAGAAAACAATAATTTTTCTTATTCTTTTGATAAATTTTAAATATTAAGATTTTCTCTAACTTTAATTTTTTATTACTACAATTATAGAGAATTTTAGTGTTCAAGATGATGATCTTACACAACATTAAACTTGTAGAAATACAAAGACTTCACAGATTTTAGGTTTTGTAATGAAATGAATTTAACTAGAAAGAGAACTTGTATTATAATTTTTTTTTTACCTTTCAAGTTCATAGAGAAAATTGAGTAGTATTGCTTTCTTGATTATAGTGATTTATTTCAAAATTGATCTCATGGTTTTTTCCTTTACGATATAGTGTTTTCCACATAAATTTGGCATTTTTATGATTGTGCTCTTATGATCGATTCAATTTGTGCTCTTGATTATTGTGTATTTAGTTTGATCATTTTATCATGAAACCTAATTTTAATAGAATTAGACTAAATTATCAATAGTTGTATCTAAGCCTTGGTTAGAAGATTTGTGAAAATTATATGATGAAAAATAATTTGAGAACTATGATTGAACTGATAGCTTTGAATTATTCAATTTAAAAGCCGATGATATATGATTTATTTTATTACCATGATTGGTTGATCCGATTGAATTGATAAAGCCAAACTAGAAGGGATGAATGAAGATGCTTGAAAAAAAGAGCATAGAAAAGTTATTGGAGCTATCTGATAATAAATGGATGATAATGTATTTTACCACGTATCCGAAAAGACAAAACACCTAAGAACTATAAGAAAAAATAAAGAACAAGTATGAAAGTAAGACTTCACAAAATATAGTTATGTTTTTCATTAGAAAGCTTGTAAATTGAAATACGGAGATAAAAAAATCTATTGCCGAACACTTGAGTGACTTTCAAGATTTTATTAATTAGTTGAGAACCATTAAATTAGTACTAGATGATGAGTTACAAGTACTATTACAATTAAAAAAAAAAAAACTTTGCTAGATAGTTGGGAGATCTTAGTTGTGACACTTTGTGAGTTTACTTTGAATGATGCTCTATCCCTATCTACAGTAAAAGATAGCTCGTTTATTGGGGGGGGGGGGGGAACCAAACAAACTGAAGTGATTATAGATAATGCATAAATTCTTATAATAGAGAACAGAAGGAGGAGTAGAAATAGAAAAATCAGTAGGCACACTAAATCTAAAGGCATATTACATCAATTTTAAATATTATCACTACAGAATAGAATATCACGTCAAGAGAAATTGCAAGTTATGGAAAATAGAAAAAAGAAAAACTAAAAAATCAAAAAGAAGATAATGAGAACACCACTATAGTATTACTATTTTATCAAGAATTCTAATTCTAATAATATCTTATTGATGGATAAGAGGAAGTTATATATATTATGTAATATTCAAATTTATGATGAAAGTCACAAGTCAAAGTTTAATTATTGGCGATGTCATTAGCTTGGTGACATAATGGAGAAACAATTGATGATATTGAGAACAATTCTCCAAAATAAAGATCCTACTGGTATGTTGACACAATTGATTATGTGCGAGAAGAATAGATTATATATTAGTGTGGCTAGCATGAACGCTAGATGATGAGTTGAGATTTTTCCCTCATAAGCTGGTAGGGGAGATTTGTTAGGTAATGTGTCAAGCCTATGTTACCCATATGATTATCCAACTAAGAAAAAAATTAAAATGAAATAAAAAATAAAAAAGAAAGTCCAAAAAGTATATCTATGGCATGAAAAGAAAGAATTTTTTTCTGTTTTATTTTTTCTATTTAAGACATGCATAAAAAAATAAAAAATAAAAATAAAAAATAAAAAAAACGTCTTTTTGTGCACTGTTGCCAATAGAGAACGGTTGAGTTTATGAGAAAAGAAAAGAAAATAAATATTTTTCTTATTCTTTTGACTAATTCTATATATAGGACAATAATTTTTGGTACAAAAAATATTGAAATTTTCTCTAGCATTGATTTTTGGATATGATTGCAGTGTTTAAGATGATGATCTCGCATGGTATTAGGCTTTGCAAATGCACAAAAAACAAATTGTATATTCTAGGTTTTTGTGGTGAGACAAAAGTATTTAGAGTGATAACCTTTATTAATGTCAATATTTTTAGAAATTAAATTGCTTTTTTTTATTTTTTATAATAGATTATTTTACAATTGACTTTGTGGTTCTCTCTCCAAGATAGAGAGATTTTTTTATGTAAATTTAGTATTCTTGTGGTTGTATTATTGTAATTGATTTATTTTCTATTTATTATTGTGTGCATTTAGTTTGATTTTTTTCCTCAAGAAATTTAATTTACATTGGGTAGGATTAAAATTCCAACATTAGTAGTATCATAATTTTAGTTGGAATATTTGTATAAATTAGATGAAGAAAAATAATCCGAGAACTATAATCCAACTAACGACTTCGAATTATTCAATTTGGAAACTAATGATGAAAGATTTACTTTATTACAATGATTTTTTTTATCCGATTAAATTAGATAAAACCAAACCAATAGCCAAGACTGACGATGTTACTTAAGAAAAAAAATAAGAAAGCTATAGAGCATTCAAACTATGGTTCAACGATAGAGTGTTTCATCAAGTATCTAAATAGATAAATGCCCAAGAATTATGAAAAAAAATTAGAGAGCATTTATGAAAGAAAAGCTACATGAAATAAAGCTTCTTTGATTGGAAAGTTCATGAATTTGAAATATCGAGATGGAAGGTCTATCAATGAACCTTAAAGTGACTTTTAGAATTTGATTACTCGGTTGATAACCATAAACATAATGCAAAATGATGAGTTATAAGAGCTATTACTATTGAAAACTTTAATAGATAGTTGAAAGATTTTAGTTGTGTTACTTGGTAATTCTACTCTAAATGATGTTTTATTGCTATCTATGGTGAAAGATAGCTTGTTTAATGAAGAAATAAGAAATAAGAATTTATATAGATGATGTACAAACTCTTGTCAAAAAGAACAAAGAGTAGTAGAAATAGAGGACTTAGTGGACATGATAAATCCAAAGGCATATCAAAGTCTAGTCCTAGTAAATGTCATTATTATGGAAGAAAATATCACATCAAGAGAAATTGCAAGGCATATAAGAAAGAATAAGAGAGCTAAAGAATCAGAAAGAAGATAATATGAACACCACTGTACTATTAACTTCAGAGTGAGATATTGTAGTGCCCTCATATTGAAAAGAGAATCGTAATGTTACAAATCCTTGTATTGAATAGGTTACTGACTCAATGATGGGGTATCACGCTACTTCTATTAAGAAATTCATTATTGTGTACAAAGTAGGAGACTTTGACAGAGCAAAGATGGATAATAATAGTTATGCTAGTGTTTTAAGAGTTGGTGATGTGTGTATAAAAACATACACAAGTTGTACACTAACTTTGCAGGATGCGTTGCATATATCGAATTTATGTCCGAATCTAATTTTTACTCATGTCTTAGACATTGTCGGCTACTACAATTAGTTTGGTAGTGAAAGACGGATACTATAATATTTGTGATAAACTGTACAAAATAAAAATATAGTTGATCAGACCTAAGAAGAGTGCAGTAAGACATAGAACTTCTTCAAAGTTGTAGTCTAGACAACAAACTCAAGTGAATGAAAAAAAGATTGACAAATAAATTATTGTTTTACTTTTACCAAGGAGATGACCATATACAGAAGAGTATTGAATGAAGAACATAAAATTGATATTGAATCAACCATTGGTAATGATGCATGATGATACAGACATGGAGAGTGTGAGTAGAGGGAGCAGAACCCTCCACTTTAGAATGTGGAACCTAACGTATGTCTACTGGTTAGTATCATTCTTTTATCAAGAATTTCAATTATAATAATGTCTTATTCATGGAAGAGAGAGAGCTAAATAACTTTCATAATATTTAACTTATGACCAAAATTAGAAATCAAACTTTAATGATTGCGATGCCATTGGTTTTGTGAGGTAATGAAAAAATAGTTTATGATGCTGAGAATGATTTTTCAAGATAAAGATTGTGCTGATAAGTTGACAAAATTGATAGCACACAAGAAAACTAAATTGTGTGCCTGTGTTGCTAGCATGAAATCTGGATGATGAGTTGAGATTTTCTTCCAATAGGCTGGAGGAGGAGATTTGTTGGATAATGGATGCAGCTCATGTTACCTATATGATTATCCAACTTAGAAAATGATTGAAGTTAAATAGGAAAATGACGAATTTTATAGGAAGAAAACAAGAATTTTTGGTGCATAAAATATTAGAGTTTTTTTTTCCTCTGGCATTGATTTTTGGATCCTACAAAAAATTGCAGTGTTCAAGGTAGTGATCTCCCACAATATTGAGCTTTATAGAAACACAAACATTTCGTATATTTTAGGTTTTTATAGTGAAATGGATTTAGTTAGAAAGATAAGTTATATTACTGTTAATATTTTTATTTCTCATGTTCACACGTAAACTGGAGTGATTGTATTGTTTTCTTGATTATAGTAGATTATTTTTGAGTTTGTCCCATGATTTTTCTATCTACAATGGAGATGATTTTCTATGTAAATTTAATGTTTTTGTAATTGTGATTTTGTGATTAATTTATTTTGTGCTTTGATTATAGTGTGCTTGGTTTAATTATTTTCACACGAAATTGAGATTAAATTCCCAACAAACATTAACAACATACAATAGCGAAGAGAATAGACTCACTAGGTTCCTGCTACTCGGGTACTCATGTGGGTGTTGTCCTCTTCATAAAGCTTGGCTAGACCAAAGTCGGATATCTTTGGGTTTAGATGCTTATCAAGCAGAACATTAGTGGCCTTGATGTCTCTATGCACAATCTTCAATCTTGATTCTTCATGGAGATAAGCCAAGCCTCTTGCGATACCAAAAGAAATTCTGTGCCTTGTAGGCCAATCCAACTTCAACTGGTATTCTTCAGGACCTTTGAAATCAAGTCAGCAGGAATGGTAAATACAGCATTAATACTTTTTTTCTCCCATACCAGCATGCATTTACAGTTATGAAAACATCTAAGAAACCAATAGCTTGCAATCAATTAAATTATGTTCTTCGAATTTACCAAACAAAGCACGAGCAAGGCTGTTATTTTCCATGTACTCATACACCAACAATAATTGATTGCCTTCGATGCAACATCCATGAAGCTTTACAAGATGAGGGTGTTGCAGAGCAGAAATCATGCCAATCTCATTCACAAATTCACGGTTTCCTTGGTTTGATTTGGAGGAAAGCTGCTTTACAGCTATTATGGTTCCATCTGATAGAAGGCCCTGCATCAAGGAAATAATGTCAATTTTTCGCAAGGTAAATATTGCATCAAACTAAGAATCTTAAAAATGTTTCATAGGCATTGCATTGAGGAAATAAGTAGATGCATGTTGGGTACCTTGTAAACAGGACCAAAACCTCCTTCTCCAATTTTATTAGCAGGATCAAAGTTGTTTGTAGCAGTTTTAATCTGCCTCAATGTAAATGAACATGTTTTTAAGTCTAGGCCCTTCAAATCTGTTGGAAAAGCAAATTTGGATCAGAAACCAATCTGTATCTTAGTAATTTGTTTCTCTGTTTTTTCTTTTTTTCAATATTTTGATTTTTTCTGAATTTTTTTTCTCAAGTTCGATTATATATATATATATGTGTTCTACAAAATTGATATGGAGAAATCATATGCAAAAATAGCAAAATAAAGATAAAGCTTTAGACAATACCGTGATGCATACTGATCTTCTGTCCAAAACAACCTTTCCACCAGAGGATTCCTAGAATCAGGACGATGACAACTACTACTGCAACCACAATACCAACCACAGTGCCGGCATATGTACTAGTACTACTGCTTTTTTCTGATGGGGGTATAAAATCTGCAGGAAGCAAAGAATTTATAACAGACAATGTACTAGTACTACTGCTTTTTTCCTATTGACATCAAATTGTAAGTCAAATTGGTCGGACAATGCATTATTCATATCTGATTGCAGAAATTGTACTATTTCGAGCAGCTACAAATAGCAGTAAAATAAGACAATATCAGTATTGAGTTCTGTACTGAAGCAGTATGCAAAGATAGAGTAGGAAGTTTTCCATTTAGATTCACGAAAATTTCTAAATGCATCTCCCAAACTTCAATAATAAATAAGAGTGGCAAATCTGTACTAACACCCCCATAATCGGACCAGGCTAGCTTCATTCGTGGTTTTGTACTTTACGAACAGAATCTGATGATTAAGTTCATTAAATTTCGTCAACTTACCAGGCGTCACAGAAATAGCTGATATGAGTGGTCCATAGACTCCTCCAACAGGTAGCCTGGTGGTCCCTTTTCCAGCCCAATAAAAGCGCATCTCCAATGTATTACCAGTTACAACGGCAGTAAAATTCTTGATAATTGCCTTACCAACACCACCTGCTTCATTCTGGATACTGAAATCCTTCTGTACAAGCTTTCCCTACATTTTTTTTTTTTTTATCAGAAAGCAATTAGTAAAACTGAAAGGATAAAAATACAATAACATTTTGGGAGTTCTTTCAAATTTCAAATACTGTGACAAATGTATTTTGATTAGTCACCTGAATATAGATGTCAAAAAATCGCCTACCAAGGCTGTTGAATGTCCTGTCATTGGTAAACATTATCTCAGCAAAATGGAGGAAAACTGTGTAGTTCCCATTTCCCATACAGAAACCATAATAAGTTAGAGAGATTGGAGCAAGGCGTGCATCCATGTAAAGTGCCGAAGTATTTGCAGAGAGTTTAGTTGCATTTGTCCCTGTGAATGTATCTGAGTTACTGTCATCGTCCATGAAGTGACCAGTGGTACTAACAGCCCAGTTAGTTCTACTCTGGTAGAAACTTGATGGTCCGGCTGGATCTGTATCATCTTCATATTTGTTCCCTCCAATAGTTGCTTCTTTTCCTCCACAATTTATGTGGAAGGAATAGAATTCTGTTGCCAGCAACAACATATCAATCACCATGGAATTGGAACATCCACTAATCAATCTATCAAGGCAATGAACAACTTATGTATGTCGAAAATATTCTTATGCAATTCTGTTTCTTCATAATGACAAGAACTGCATTGTAATACAATTAGATCTTTAACTTCCAGAAGAAGACTGCTGATATTTAGATTTTGCAAATGATTTTGTACAACACAATTATAAGCTTTACTTACTTTTTGGACAATGAAAGCTTCTTAAGCATGGAACACTGAGATAGAGAAAAAAATATCATCATATTTGAGTACAAGTTAGCATAGGGAAGGTCTAAACAAAATTATCAAACATCTCTCAAGAAATAGATAAGCTTAAGAGGTCAGGAGTCTAAACACTTACGAGATGTTGCCCGTTGAAGAACTCCCGAATAAGTTTCTACACGAAATCATCAGAAGCGAAAAAATTAGTGCTAATGCAAATTGCAAGCGAATGCAGGAGAATGAGGGAATGATGGATAGAACAAGAGACGAGACCACAAAACTTCACTTTCTTACATGTTGCGCTGTAGACATGAGTTTTCATTTCTGAAATTGTTGTAGGTAAGATCACTGCCAAAAGAAAGGTAGATATTCAGTTCAAGGTGGACAATGATCAAACAATTTATTGATCTCATATGTATTTGGTTAAGAGTGCCTAGTTAGAGTTAGTGGCTATGAGCCTTTCTATTGTTCTCATGATCCCCCGATGCATAGAAATTTTAGTTTTAGGCATCAAATGTAGAACAAGGTTACCACATGACTTAGTTATCCAAATGCAATCATTGGTGAGCCGCGATCCAAACCAAGTTTACTATTTTCTGAGCACAGTTGAATTTCCTAAATATCTAGGAAGGTCCTGAATTATGATGCTCAAATGGCTTCTGTATCAAGAAAACAATAGGGAAATTCTGCAGCATATTTGTAAAACTATATAGATGACTTTAATAATTATCAAAAATAAATCCAGACAGAAAGAGAAACCTTACACAAAGTTTCCTTGCTTTATCATCCAGTCAGGCACAGTCCCATTTAGCCGATTCCCCGTTAAATATCTAAAAACATTTAGTGCATCAATGAATGTGGAGGCCAGGCAAAGGCAGGAAAATTTACAAAGTTTTGGATGATATTTGTGTGTATTATAAGAATGCAATGGATATAGAACAGACGCAAGACTTGGTTTGAAATATGAGAACTGCTCAGGCTCTTCAAGCTAAATGTAAGAGTGAACAAATAAAATGTCATTTGCTTACATGTAATCTGCGTTTATTAGACTATTAAAGCTGCTTGGAATTTCTCCAACGAGTTTGTTAAAGCTGAGGTCTCTGCAAAAGAAACCATAACGAAAGCTTTAATGTGTGTGTATATATATATATAGGGTGACAAAACCAAGTCCAATTCCTGGCTAGGAAGTAAATTAATCAAAGGAACAAAAGTATATCAAATATTAGGTATTGATCCATTATATATACTGACAAGGTTATCAAATCGGTCAATTCACCAACATAGTCAGGTATTGATCCAATAATATTGCAACTCCTTAGTATCCTGCAATATAAACATTATTCTTAAGAATCAATGCAACAAACTAATTGCATGAATATTTACTAGAAATTAAGCATTTAACTCACAATGTCTTCAGGTTTTTCATACTACTTAATTGTGGAAATGAGGATTCAGATTCATTGCCCAGATCACTGATTCTCCTGTATATCGGATTTATACACAGTTAACGATAACAGCCTTCATTATTCTTTTCCAATGTTTTCAAATAATTAACAAAGTTTTACTCACAAATCAGTCATCTCTCCCAGGAGAGCAATGCCGGTTGGAATTGGCCCACTTAGACCACTGCCTTGTATCCCTCTATCATACAGTCAAACAATGGTTCAAATAAATAATCTGATATGTCATATATAAATTGTAACGTAATTCATAGAGTTATAAATCATTAAAAAAAAAAAAAACTTACAGTTTTTTTAGTTTTGTCCAATTTTGAATAATATTCGGTATCTGACCTGTGAATTGGTTATCACTAATTCGGCTGAAAAAAAAAAACAGAGATAGAAAAAATATTCATGCCATTTGAATTAAAATTTAACGTTTAATTTGTGTTATGATAGATAAGATATTTTAAAATAAAATAACTAATAATACTTAGACCATGAGTTCATTTTAAAGAAAAAGGCAAACATAAAAAGAAAAAGAAATTCACATTCGAACCCATAAAAAATATTAGGAATATTTCCATCTAAACATGATTTTTATTTTTTATTTTTTCTTTTTTATGTCTATCTTATATTTATAAAATAAGTATTATAAGAAAGATAAAAATTTGAATCATAAATAATACTTCAAAAACTTACAAGTCCTTTAACGTGGTTAGCTTTGAAAACGTTGCTGGCAACAATCCTGTAAAGTTGTTAGAAGATAACTGCCTATAACATCAAACAAAAAATATTAAGGAATATCATTCTAACTAAATTTCCATGTTTTTTTAAACAAAGCTCATTAGAAAATGCAAAATTAATTACAAGTCACTAAAAAATTGCTAGAAATCATTAGTTTACAAAAGACCTTACAATTTTTCAATACGAGCCAAATTTCCAAGCTCTTGTGGCAAAACTCCTGAAAGCTGATTAAACTCGACAGTGCTGCATGATTTTTTTTTACCTCAAACCATTAAATCCACACAAATTATTACTTAATTGAAACAATAAAAGGAGAAAAGGATTGATCTTATATATCTTACAAAATTGCAAGAGTGCTGATGTTTCCAATTTCTTTTGGGATTGGACCGGTTAATCGATTTGCGATAATAGAACTGCACATAAATATTAACGCTTTTTTTAAAAAAAATAATTTCATTTATAACTAGATGTTATTAAAGCATATGAAAATTGAATATACATGTTAACCAGTTGCGTGGTACCCCATTCTTGAGGGATGGTACCTTTGAGGTAGTTACGTGTAAGGTCGCTGTAAAAAAAAAAAAATGTGTTAAGCAAATTAATAGGAGCATTCTATATCATATGTTAAATATGTAGTGTAGGTATTTAAATGGGATGATTAAGAAAATCTTGGGGCTAAATTTACTTAATAACCAACTTACATTTCTTGGAGGTAAGGGAACCTGCCCAAATTCGTTGGAAGATTGCCTTCAAAATTCTGGAACTTGAGAACTCTGTACATCAACAATACTTACGCTTTTAAGTTTTAACCTTTAGATAGCGAAATTACAAAAAATTCTACAATGCTTTTTGTTATAAGATAAAATTAGTTATAAACAGGCATGTAAAATGAAGCGCAAATTTATAGTTATTGTTCTACTAAATGACATTAACAGAATGACAAAAAAAAAAAAACCAATTTTTTTTGCTCTGATAATTATTATTTGTTTATCAATTGACGTAGCTATCCTTGTTCTGCAAATCACCAACTAGTTACTTATGTGATTAAAAAGTGACCTAAAATACAGAGTCTGTTTTATAAAATCCAATCGGGTCAGTGGTCACGCAGTTCCTTAAAGTGCTGTTGGGTTTGTCTTGATCAATTCCATGTCTTGTACAGATGTAAACACAACCCAATTCCTTAACCTTGTCTGCACTTTTACTGGTTTGTTACCTGCCGCCATATCTTGATTCTTGGGACTTTTTTTTTTTTTTTTTGAGGTGAAGGGATTCTATTTTTCTTTAAAATATTGTTTTGAAAGAATAGCTTTTAAAGGCTCGAATGTAATTATATAGTTGAGCAAGCTAATATTGAATATTGGGTTATGCTCATGTCTAGATCTTTTATTTATCAAATTCTTTTAATTGAAACTTTGTATTCTTTTTATTATTATTATTATTGATTGATTGAAACTTTTTATTTTTTATTTTGTATTATTTGATACCCTCTACTATAAAATCTTTAGTTATAAACTGACATAAGACTGACATGTTTGTCCACTCTTCTTTTCTACGTCTATAAAAACAATAAAATTCAAAAAAAGAAATCATGTATCAATTTTTCATCCATTGTTATATGAACGATAATGGAGTTTATATATATAGGCTTGTAATAAGTTCAAGCCTCATATATTGAAAATACCTCCCTCATAAACTTGCAAATACACATGAATATTTGGAAACTCTGTTTTTTTTTTCCCTTCCTTTTTCATGTGTATCTTTTTTAGGCAAACTATGGAATCAATGCCCAGTCTCTTAAGAATTCTCCTAGGTTTCTATCAACATAATAACCATAAAATTATGTTTGGTTTGGAATAATTAATTAAAGGCCTTAATTCCCTAGCCGGCAACAAATAGAGAGAGCTAGCGAGACTTACATGCTAACGACATGGCAGATGGTGCCATTTGAAAAGGTGCAGTTACAGGTTACGCCATTTTCACTTCGTTTTGCTGGATTTGGATCAACCCAACCCCATTGACCACCACAAGGATCAGCACTAAAATTCCAATCTGTCTTGCCTATTATCTTTGCTACGTCACGTAGAGCTTCCACTGTAAATATTTAAATGTAACAATTAAACATAATGATCAATATAGACACAAAGCTTATTATTTTCCAGTAAAATGATGTATAATCAAAATTGAAGTGCTTCGTCTCCATAGCTATGATTTGCCCAAAAACAACCGAATGAAAAAGGGAAAAAAATAAAACCTCCAAAAGTATACTTGATAGAAGGCAAATTAACTAGCTGTTCCTATCTTGCTTTGAACATACCTTCATCCACTGGTAATAGAGCAGCCCCAAAAGCAAATATTGGAAGACAAAAGACAATGAATGAAGTAAGAAGAAGCCTAGAGAAGGACATGAGGTATACGTATTAACCTTCACAGTTGAGAGAAAATAGTGGCCAGAACTGTGATGTATAACTAATTTTTATAATTCGAAGTAGGAATTGGTATTGGGAGTTTGAAAGTTTCGTGTGAAAGGGAGGAAGAGGGTTGCTTTCAGAGAGAAGGGATCGAGTAGACTTTTGACAAACGAAGCCATCTAAAATTTTCCATTGAATTTGCTGTTTAATATCATTTTTATCCTTGCATATTAGACATTTTCTCTAATGGCTTTGGAAAAAAAAAAAAAAGAAATCGGGTTGTTGGGTTGGATCCTTCTGGAATGAAGTCCAAACCCATGTAAATAAAAGAGAAAACAAAATAAAAAATAAAAAATAAAAATAAAATTGTTACTAATAAACTAAACTAAAAGGCATTTGATTTTTCATCGATGAACAACTATTCATCAATTATTTAATAACTGCTTCTTTTGTTTTCTGCTTTTTTTTTCAGTTTTTTGGTTCGGTTACTGTTCACTTTTTTCCTTTTTACTTTTTTTCTCTTCCATCAATACGTGTTACATTTTTTTTATTTAAAAAGCCACGTGTTACATGTTTTTCTGAAATTTAGGTATGAGATTTTTCAAGAGTAAACAATTGTTCATCAACTATTCACTTTTTTTCTGCTTCTTTTTTTCATTTTTTTGGGTTCTGTTAGTGTTCACTTCTTCCTTTTTGCTTTTTTTTCTTTTCCAACAATACCACTTTATGCTAGATTTATTTAAAAAACCACGTGGTATTCTTTTTTTCTGAAATTTAAGTATCTAAAAATTAATACGTTAATTTTTAATTTCAGATTTTTTAAATTATTTTTATTGAAAATTGATTTTTTTTTCTTTTTTAGATTTTCATCTATTTTGACACTAAAAGCATGCATAAATTGTACATGATTGATTTATTAAATTTTCAAATATCTAAAAATATGTCAAAACATGTGAATTTTTTTTCTTGATTCTTTAAATATTTGTTAATTGCTTTTTAGTATTTAGGAAAAAATTTTAAAAATAAAATATCTGTAAATTTTTATATATTTTTAGAAACCGAGAAATTGCACTTATTGGTTAAAGTTAAAAAAATCTAATAAAGTAACATAATTTCAAATAAAAATAATTAAAAAATATTCAATTTGAAATTAAATTGAAAAATTTATTCTCAAATAATTAAAAATTAAAGAAAAGTTTTAATAGTTTATAAAAAACAATAAAACAAAATAAGTTTTTACCATTCATAATACTATTCACATACTCACAGATCACTATTCCTTTTACGATTCATGGCATTTTTTTGATACTTTGATCCTTATATATATATATATATATATATATATATATATATATATAGTCAATTTCAAACTTCAATTGTATTGTGATTTGATCTCATTTTGTTTTAGTGTTTTTTATTAATTACTTGTCTTATTTAAAATTTACAACTTTAGTTTGTAATTTTTTTTTAAATTCTCATCAAATTAATTTAAAAGTTTATTTACCGAAAATTTTGATTTGGTTTTCTATATATATGGATTTTAGAATAAATTTTTAGAACTTGATTATTTTTTCTTTTGAAAAATAGATTTATATAATTTTTAAATTATAGTGGCATGATTAATATATATCATTTGTCTAAAATACATTTTTAGATTAAAAGTGTATTTTAAATAATTTTTTCTCGATTTTTTTTAGAAAAAACTCAAATTAGTTAATTAATAATTGAAAGTCAAATGTGAAAAAAAAAAAAAAAGATGGTTAATCCGTACGTAAAGCCTATCTTCAAGAACTAGTCATGTAGAGCATAAAAATAAAAAACTATTTAAGAAGGAGGACAAAAAAGAAAAAGAATTCATGCGTTTTATTTGTTTCTGCTTTATATAATCAAAATTTATTAAAATCAATTTTGTAATAAATTTTATTTTAGTATATTAACTTCAAATTTAGTCAATATATTCCTTGTAAGCTAACTTTTTTTTATAATGTTTTTTGTTTTATGCCGAAAACTCTCAATCAACTTAGTATAGTTATGATGTATAAAAAAATATTGAATCATTGTTTTATTATAAATTAACTATACAACTACTACTAAACTATGCATTTACTATTTATTTATTTATTTTTGAATATTTTAAAATTGATTTATTTTAAATTAAATAATTAAAATTATGTTTTGGCTTAACCTCTCAATGATTTAAATTGCATAGTTTTTTATTTTAATATTATTCATTTTTTGTGAATACGTATATAAAAATTAAATTCACATTTTTAAAAAAACCAATATTCTCATAAAAATTAAATAAAAATAAAAAAATAATTTTTTTATTTGTTCAATTCTATATAAGTTTTTATTAGTTGTTATTTTAGTTTTTCGACATAATTTTTGTGAAATACTAAAGCTTTTTTTTAAAATTGTTATTTAATTTTTTTAGTTAATAATCCATAGATTAACAAAAATAAATCATGAAAAACATAAATAAGAAATAGTTAAATATAAAATTTTGATTGAATAATTATAAATAATTTTTTTTATTTTTAATTTCATATATTTTTATAGATTCACATCATAACACGTACTATCAAATTGAAATGATTTTTTTAAAAATAATTTCATATATTTTATCCAACCAACATCGTAACACGGGTGAAAAAACTAGTAGGTACTATACCTTGTACGGACCAAACTAATATCATGTGAGTGAAAATTATATAAGCCAAATTTTAGTTTATTTGGTAGCCCTCGTCAATAACAAAAAGCAAAAAAGACAAAGGAGATGTTTGACGAAAAAGAAAAACAAGGAAATTTTGTGATTTTCATTTTGATTGCCTTGATCGGATAATAATTTCAAACTCGTTCAAAATAAAATTTTGATATATTATTTTCGACAACAAGTTCTTTAACTTGAATAATGTTGACGGTTGAGAAGCTTTGTCACGGGGTTACGTTAGGGTAAGACGACGATTTGGAGAAATAGGGAATGGGCAAAAATGGAGTCACCACCTTGTATTATAGTTACTAGGAAACCATATAGTTAATCTGTTTAGAGTTTTAGGTAAGGGGTTTGTTAAGTCAAGGGAAGATTAAAAATCAATCTACCATATTCCGTCTAAGGCAAGCTATATTGCATATGGATTTTGATTTGATTTCAAATTTTTTTATGATGAAAACCTATGCCTATTACTAAATTTTCACCAACCGGACGAGCGATTCGGGACTTGATCGGTCAAAGGTCTTATCCTCACTCCGAAACATATTAAATATGAATCTAAGACAACTATATTAAAACTCACATAATAGAGATGACAAAAGTATATAACAAAAAAAAATGGCAAAGATAGTCCTATTTCGAAAGGCAATTCAGTTTGACACACGTGTGGGCATGTTGGATTCTTTACCTTAGCCATATGGTAGATTTTTACCCATGCGGTGCTTCTTGTTGGATAGACACATGGTTTCTTCATTTATATCACAAGGCCGATAGTCGTTTTTCTTGGTAAGCGACGACGGCTATCGGCTCTTCTAAGCCTCCTCGGTGACTTTTCTTCTCCTTGCTTTGGTTTGGAGTTCCTTTGCTTTAATTCATTATTTTTCCTATAAAACCTAAAACTCGTCATCTCAATCTTAATTAAATAAATATAATACAATAAATACTAGAAAGTTCAATGTAAAAAAACATAAAAATCATGCTAATTATACACTCATTAGACTTATAGTCAATGTAGTTTATAACTCCCATGAACTTGCTTAATGTAGCTATACGTACGGAAATAATTTTATCTACATCTACTAAGTCGTAATTATGATTTGTGTGTCATGTTTATGTTTGGTCAGTTTAAAATGCTTGGGTTTTAAAAAAAATTCTTAATTTATTTTTGACATATCGAAATTTAATTCCCAAGCCTAAATATCTCTTGAAGTATCCATAATTATGTGAGCATAAATTATGTGCCATTTCTTTTATATTTGTGATGTGAAAATATTTAAGGTCTATGAAATTGTTCATAGGAATATTTTTTTTGGAATTTAATTAACCATTATTTATTTTTCCATAATGTATATTTAAAATGACCATGCAAGTGAAAAATATATCCCACTTAAGAGTCATGGTCGAATTTTATGAACCAAAATAAGGTTAGGAAGTTGGTTAGTTTAGCTATCTTTTAGTTTCTCTCTTTAGTTAGTGATGTGACATAAAATCTTCCACCATACTTTCATTTGTACTTTCTTACTTAATTTTGGAATGTTAAACACTCCAACTTGCCTCTCTTTTTTGTCTCCATCGATTGACATCTCTTACCACAAAAATTGGACACTTGGCATATTAAACAAAGGAAACATGTAATATCAAAATTGGATGAAAAGATGAAACCTTGCCATTCTTTTTAGCTAAAACTTCGTGCCCTTCAAAAAGAGGAGAGAAAAATGTGAGTTTAAGGGAAAGAAATGAGAAAAAGAAAGGTAAGAAAGAAAGGAGAAAAGCAAAGGAAAGAAAGGAAGGAGAAAGAGAAGAAAAATGCTAAGAAATCTTAATCAAACACAAATCATTGTAAGTATGTTTCATTTAGCTTTTTTTATCCATTAAAAATTTAAATGTTCATGTTTATTTTATGAGTTTGTTTAAGCCATGTAATATGTGGTTATGGTACTTTGTGTTGTTAAAAATTTGATGTTTGGTGATGGATTTATGATGTTTTGATGATGGATTTATTTTGAATGTTGGATGTGTATTTCATTGTAAACTTTAGGTTAGAATGTGTAAGTATGTCATGCATATGTATGATGAAGGGTTGGTTTGGTGATACCTATATGTGATGAAGAACGTGTTTAAAAAATTTTAAAAGAGAATTTTTCAAATTTTAGGGGTCGAAAGTTCTGAACTTTTCATGATTTATTTAAAGATCTTACAGTGAGTTTTGGGTAAAACTCAAAGAACAAACATTGTTCATCTATGTGTCTACTATCTCTCTGTAAAATTTTGTGATTTTTTGATCTATATATAAAGAGTTATGGCCAATTTGGTGCAGATTATTTGGATGTATCACATGCTAGAAATTTTTTATTTTGAACTTTGTGTGATTTATTTAGGGATCTTAGAGTGATTTTTGGATAAAACTAAACAATAAAAGTTGTTCCTCTATATGTCTACTAGCTCTTTGTAAAATTTCATGATTTTTAGATCTATATATAAAGAGTTATGGCTGATTTGGTACAGATTGTTTGGATGTACCGGATGCTAGAAATTTTTAGGAAAGAAAAAGAAAATTTTGAGTTGAGGGAGAGGGATTTCTAAAATTTAATGGAAAGAAATGAGTTTAGGTACTTAAACTTGATTAGTTAAGATGCTTAGTTAGCCTAAGTATTTAGTTAGACACCTAAGCTACCCTAATATAACCATATGGCTTTGGAAGATATGTATGATTGAGCTTGGATTTAAAATAAAGTGGATTTTGAATAAAAAACATGGACTTGGTCTAAAACAAAGTGGGTTTGGACTAAAGTAAAAAAAGGTTTGGATTACAATCAATGGACTTGAGTTAGAATAAAAATGGGCTTGGATTAAAATAAAATGAAATTAAATTAAAATAAATGGACTTGGGTTTAGATTAAAATAAATGGGCTTGGACTAAAACAAAATGAGTTTGGATGAAAATAAATGGACTTGGATATCCTAAGAACACTTAGTGGACCTTGGTACTAAAATTGTCAAGTTGGATCATACCTTGAAAATATTGATGAAAACCCAAGTATGGATTGAATTTCTAAAATGTTATGGACAAATAGTTTGGTGCTTATGAGATATAGAATGTGGTTCATGATACATGAAATGGATTAGAAGGGTCTTGAATTCCTTGTGTGAACTAAATGGTACGAAATCGACGGATTCAATACCAATGACTTGGTGGAATGTGGTTCATAATACATCACATGCATCATATACATATGGGAATGGATTAAATTGAGAAAAACCATTGAGTCGAAACGATGAGGTTTGATAATCGAATCGAATGAAAATTGGATAGGTTTGGTAACCTACTCGGATAAAAAGGGTATTGACGGTTTAGCTATGTGTGTACTCTAAGTCGTGTGCTTGCACTCGTTAGATGATGGATTTCGCTAACGAGTGGCTACAACGAGGGATAATTCCGTTGTAGAAGAAGGTGAGTTGCGGTTCACCTAGATTAAAAATAGAGTAAACTTGCTAATACCTAGGGTATTCGAAATTAAAATTGGATGAGTCAAAGTGGGAGAAGTTAAAAAATCATTGCATATCACGTGCATCACCTTACTTACTAAGCTTCAGCTTACTCGTTTTTATTTCATGCCATGATAGGTACATGTGGTACTAATGCCGATAATGAAGCTGCCGATTCCTCCCGTAAAAAGGCTCACGTATGACACGATAATTATAAGATCTACCTTTGCTTGTAAATTATATTTTGTAATTTTTGTAATGATATTCAGTACATTGTTTATGTATATGGGATTAAATTTGAGACTTCGGTCTCTAAAATATGGTGCACCCGACCACGTTTTTTAGGTAATCGACAAGGGAGCTAGAGGCGCCACATAGGTGGTATCGAGCTTTGATTAGTTATTCGGTAGAGCCTAAGTGTCACATGAGCCCGAGGACCGATGCGCTACTCAATAAGAAAAGTCTACTTTTTGGTATTTAATAAATGTGAGTATCTACTATGTGTAAATGTGCATGTTTATTATATGGTTTATATTATATAGCTCATGCGTGACATATGATTAATGAGAAGTATTTATATTATAGATGCCAATTAATTACCATGTTCCCGGCGTTACTAAGACTCGTCGATAGCGGTCGCTCTCATCGCCTATTGGGCTAAGCTAAATAACCTTACCATAACCCCGGACTAGGATCCGGTAGCCTATGTGATCCGAGTCCACGACTCGATTCAACAAATAGTATTCACCGATGCTTTCTTTGACCTATACCGTAGTGTCGTATTTTTAATGACAACAATGTGACGGACTCTTTTGCCATGAGATCAACAATTACCGGATACTCGTCGGGGAGAGCATGATAGAGCAATACTCCTATCGTAATGTGATACGAGCCTTCCCGCCGATACATGTTAGGCGAACCTACACGAGGTTGATGTATAACCGAGGTCTACCCTTGTCTTTAGCTTGTGACATCACACGGATCGCATGGGTTAGCACTATAGATTGGTGGAGAGTCAAGGTCTCTTTTTCATGTCGTGCTCGCTTTGTTGATTAGTAATTACATGGAGTAGATGTGTGTCTAAGAGACGTATCGTTCGACCTAGTACCTCGTGCACCTTTTGAGATTTTTGTGTACCTATTAAGTTACTAGACATGTCATTTTGGAACTAGCGATGCCCTTTTAGTGTGTACTCCGACATTAAACCTTTTGAGGATGTAACCATGTATGTCACTATGAATGTTGGGCATGGATGCTATGATTTGTTTCCTAAATATCCTTGACTTATCCCTATTGTATGACGTATGGCATTAAGATTTTCGATACTAAAACTAACCCGAATGTAACGTGACATGTACAAAGTCAAAGTATGTCGAGGTAAAATCCCATACGAGTAAGAGGAGAAGGAACCTCCGATACGAACAATGAGAACCCACATGATGCTATGAATCGTTTAATAGACCTAATGCAACAACAACAACAAGCAATGTAAGAACAATGACGAGACCCATACGGAGCAAATAAGACGACTCATGGCTATGCATCAACCACCTCCTCCTCTCGCCTCAACATAGAAACAATGTAGTAGAAAGATTTCGAAAGATGAATCCCTAAGATTTTAGTGGGGGTGTTAACCCAATGATAACGGAGGAACGAATTAAGTCACTAGAAGTAATCTTTGAGTACCTACAATTCGTCAATAATGAGCGAGTATCATGCGTTATCTTCATATCGATTAAAGACGCTCGAACTCGGTATGAGAGCGCCCGATTAACAATAGATGTGCCTCATTTGACTTGAGAAGGATTTAAGGAGGCCCTTTATAATAAATATTTCACGACGGATATGAAATAAATATGGTAGGTTTCATAACGAGGAGTGCCGATCGGATGTGAGGACGTGTTATATCTATAATAAGCTAGGACACGTGTCATACAATTGCCCCAAGTGTAGAAGTGAGGACCCGAAAGTGGTACCGGTTCGGGTGTATACGATGACACAAGAGGAGGTCGACCGGAGGGACGCGGCGGTGATTTATGGCAATGTCTCACTCCTTGGTTTGGTTACTTATGTGTTTGATTAATTCGATGTTACTTATTCATTCATGTCAAAAATATTGGTAAAAAGCCTAGGTGTCAAACCCGAGACATTAGCTATAGGGTATCTTATAGTTGTCTCTTCTAGAGAACTTATTGAGTCAACGAGTATAGTGAAGGAGTGTCCAAGTATAGATTTAGGATAGGAGCCTGTAGGCTGAATTGATAGTGTTAGACCTCCAAGATTTCGATTTGATCTTGGAAATAGATTGGCCGACGAGGCATGGTGCCACGATAAACCGTCAAGGTAGACGAATAACTTTTGACTTACCTAGGAATTAGCAATTAGAGTTTAAAGTCGATTGAAAGTTTCGAGATGTATCGACCATCTCGGCTTTAAAGGCTCGAAAGATGCTAGGAAAAAGCTATATGGGATATTTAGCATACGTTATAGATCGCTAAGTGGAGCAAAAATAGAAACCGGAAGAGATTTAAGTAATACGAAAATTTTTAGATACACTTTCCGGAAAGTTGACGAAGATGCCACCCGAGAGAGAGATAGAATTTGAGATTGACCTAGAGTCGGGCATGACCCTAATTTCAAAGACTCTCTATCGAATAGCTCCGATCGAGTTGAAAGAGTTGAAGACACGGTTGCAAGACTTACTAGATAAGGGATTTATGCGCCCTAGTTCCTCACCTTGGGAGCTCCAATATTATTAGTGAAGAAAAAAGAGGGAGCTCGGAGACCGTGTATCGACTATCGAGAGTTGAATTGGGTGACAATAAAAAATAAGTATTCATTACCCCGAATAAACGATTTATTTGATCGGTTACGAGGTGCAACGGTGTTCTCTAAAATTGATTTACGGTTAGGGTATCATCGGTTGAGAGTAAAGTCCGACAATGTACGAAAGATAGCTTTTAAAACACGATATGGCCACTACGAGTTCCTTGTAATGCCATTCGGATTGACAAATGCCCTGACCTCTTTTATGGACTCGATGAATGGAGTTTTTAGGAAGTTTTTGGATAAATTCATCATAGTGTTTATTGATGACATTCTAGTCTATTCTATGAGTGAAGAGAAACATAAGAGTCATTTACGAGCTACCTTACAAATGCTACGTAGCTAAAGAATCGTATGTCAAGTTCTAGAAGTATGAATTCGGTTGGAGTGAATAGCATTTCTAAGCCATGTGGTGACGAAGGAAGGCATAGTCGTGGACCCAAAGAAAATAAAAGCGATCCAAAACCGACCTACTATGAAGAATGTGTCGGAGGTGCAAAGTTTCTTAGGCTTGATCGGCTACTATCGGTGATTTATCGAAGACTTTGCTAAAATAGCAAGGCCTCTAACTAACTTGATAAAGAAGATCATTAAGTTTCAATGGACGGATGCTTATGAGAAGAGCTATCAAGGTTGAAACAAAGGTTAGTGACGACCCTAATACTAACCATTTCGTCCGATGATGGAAACTTTATAGTATATATCGATGCTTTCAAAAACGAGCTAAGACCGATGTTAATGCAAAATACAAGGGCGGTGGCTTATGTTGCACGGTAATCAAAAGAATACGAGCGAAATTATCTAACGCATGATCTAGAGTTAGCAGCATTCGTCTTTGCCTTGAAGATTTGGTGAAATTATTTATATGGAGTCAAATGTGAGATATATACAAACCATAAAAGTTAACGGTACATCTTCATATAGAAGAAGCTAATTATAAGACAAAAGAGATAGCTCGAGTTGGTGAAAGACTATGATTACATCATCAACTACCACCCGAGAAAAGCCAATGTCGTTGTCGATGCCTTGAGTAGAAAATCCGTAGCAACGATGCACACAATTCATTTACCGCTCATGAGAGAATTATAAAAGCTAGAATTAGAGATCATCCCTATGGGCTACAGGAGCATTATGTTAGCTTTATTAGTCCAATCGACCCCGCAAGAAAGAATTTAAGCTAGATAACAAACAAATAAAAGGTCGAAGGAATGAAAGAAAAATGTAGAGGTTGGGAAGGAGTCTAACTTTATGGTAGATGACAAGGGAGTGGTTAGGTTCGGAGGAAGATAATGTGTTCCCGTGGTAGCAGATTTGAAGAATGACATATTGAAAGAGGCACACGTATCCCCGTACTCGATACATCCAAGAAGCATTAAAATGTATCGAGACTTGAGATAAAGTTATTAGTGGTCGGGAATGAAGAAAGACATGGAAAACTATGTGACGAGGTGTCGGACCTATCAGCAAGTGAAGGCGTAACATCAACGATCTGCAGGAAATAATTCAAGTTGGGCAACAAACAAACAAAAGGCTGAAGGAATGGAAGAAAAAATATAGAGGCCGAGAAGGAGTCTAACTTTACGGTAGATGATAAGGGAGTGGTTAGGTTTAGAGAAAGATTATATGTTCCTGCGGTAGTAGATTTGAAGAATGACATATCGAGAGAGGTACACGCATCTCCATACTCGATAACAAATAGCTTTGGGTATTTCTTTTTCATTTCCTCTTCTAGTTCCCCGGTCATTTCTTCGAGGTCATGATTCTCCCATAAAACTTTAACTAGGAAAATGTCTCGATTCCTTAGATGTTTAAGTCGTTGGTCGATAATCTAGATTGGTCTTTCCTTGTATGTTAAGTCCGGGGTCAAGTTCGATGACACCGCCTCCGGAACCCGACTAGGCTCTCCGATACATTTTCTTAACATGGATACATGAAAGACATCATGCACTCCCGACAAGGTTGACGGTAGCAATAGGCAGTATGCCTTATCGCCTATGCGATCAAGTATCTCAAACGGTCTAATATATCGTAGACTCAATTTTCTTTTTGTCCAAAATCACAGTATGCCCTTAATCGAGGAAACCCTTAAGAAGACATAATCACCCACTACAAACTCTAAATCTCTTCTTCTCATGTCGACATAGCTTTTCCGTTGATTTTGAGCCATCTTTATCCATTGGCGAATCTTAGCCGCCACCTCGCTCGTTTGTTGCACAAATTCTAAGTCCAATAGCTTGCTCTCTCCTACTTCATCCCGAGTGTATTGGGGATCTACATTGTCGCCTATACAAAGCTTCGTAGGGTGCCATCCCAATGGATGATTGACAGCTATTGTTATAGGTAAACTTCGTAAGGCATACATACTTATCCCATTTCCCGGACCAATCAAGAACACATGCTCACAAGCATGTCTTCGAGTATCCGAATGACCCGTTTCGATTGTCCGTCGGCTTGTAAATGGTAAGTTGTGCTAAAGTTTAGCTTTGTCCTCATGCCTTATGCAAACTCTTCCAGAATGCTACGAGTGAACCTAGGATCTTGATCCGACATGATTGATACCGGAACCCCATGTAGTCTCACAATTTTATCAATATACAACTAAGCATACCGGCTCGAGCTATATGTGGTCTTAACTATAAGGAAGTGTGCTGATTTGGTCAACTTATCCACGATCACCCAAATGGTATCTAATCCCTTTTTCGACCTTGGCAATCCCATGAAAAAAGTCCATATAGATGTGCTCCTATTTCCATTTGGCATTGCCGATGGTTGTAACATTCCTACAGTGTCGTTGATGTTCCGCCTTCACTTGTTGACGTGTCCGACACCTCGTCACATAGTTCGCCAAGTCTTTCTTCATTCCCGGCCACCAATAACTCGTCTCAAGTCTTGACACATTTTAGTACTTCGAGGATGAAATTTCTTTTAAGGAAAGGAGAAATGTAACTCCCATGAACTTGCTTAACATAGCTATACGTACAAAAATAATTTTATCTACATCTACTAAGTCGTAATTATGATTTTGATGTCATGCTTATATTTGGTGAGTTTAAGATGCTTGGGTTTAAAAAAAATTCTTAACTTATTTTTGGTATACCAAAATTTAATTCCCGAGTCCAAATATCTCTTGAAATATCCATAATTATGTGAGCATAAATTATATGCCATTTCTTTTATATTTGTGGTGTGAAAATATTTAAGGTTTATGAAATTGTTCATATGAATACTTTTTTTAGAATTTAATTAACCATTATTTATTTTTCCATAATATATATTTAAAATGATCATGCAAGTGAAAAATATGTCCCACTTAAGAGTAATGGTCGAATTTTGTGAACCAAATAAGGTTAGGAAGTTGGTTAGTTTAGTTACCTTTTAGTTTCTCTCTTTAATTAGTGATGTGACATAAAATCTTCCACCATACTTTTATTTGACTTTCTTACTTAATTTTGAAAGGTTAAACACTCCAACTTGCCTCTCTTTTTGCCTTCATCAATTCACCTCTCTTATCATAAAAATTGGACACTTGACATATTAAACATAAAAGAAATAAAAAGAAAAAGTGTAGTATCAAAATTGGATGAAAAGATGAAACCTTGCCATTCTTTTTAGCCAAAAATTCATGCCCTTCAAAAAGAGGAGAAAAAAACATGAGTTTGAGGGAAAGAAAGGAGAAAAAGAAAGGTAAGAAAAAAAGGAGAAAAGGAAAGGAAAGAAAGGAGAAAGAGAAGAAAAACGCTAAGAAATCTTAACCAAACACACATCATTGTAAGTAGGTTTCATTTAGATTTATTTATGCCTTAAAAATTTAAATGTTCATTTTTATTTTATAAGTTTGTTTAAGCCATGTAATATGTGGTTATAGTAGTTTGTGTTGATGTTAAAAATTTGATGTTTGGTGATAGATTTATAATGTTTTGATGATGGATTTATTTTGAATGTTGGATGTGTATTTCATTATACAATTTAGGTTAGAATGAGTAAGTATACCATGTATATGTATGATGATGGTTGGTTATACATGTGTGATGGGTTGGTTTGGTGATAACTATATGTGATGAAGAATGTGTTTTAAAAATTTTTAAAGAGAATTTTTTGAATTTTAAGGGTGAAAAATTTTGAACTTTTTATGATTTATTTAGGGATCTTAGAGTGATTTTTGGATACAATTTAAAGAACAAAATTTTTTCATCTATGTGTCTACTAGCTCTCTGTAAAAGTTTATGATTTTTAGATCTACATATAAAGAGTTATGGCCAATTTGGTACAGATCATTTGGATGTACCATATGCTGGAAATTTTTAGTTCGAACTTTGTGTGATTTGTTTAGGAATCTTAGAGTGATTTCTGGATAAAACTAAAAGAATGAAAGTTTTTCCTCGATGCTTCTACTAGCTCTTTGTAAACTTTCATGATTTTTAGATATATATATAAAGAGTTATGACTGATTTGGTACAGATTGTTTGGATGTACCATATGCTAGAAATTTTTAGGAAAGAAAAAGAAAATTTCGAGTTTAGGGAGAGGGATTTCTGAAATTTAATGGAGAAAAATGAGTTTAGGAAGTTAAACTTGATTAGTTAAGGTGTTTATTTAGCCTAAATATCTAGTTAGACACCCAAGCCACCCTAATATAACCATATGGATTTGGAAGATATGTATGATTAGGCTTGGATTTAAAATAAAGTTGACTTTGAATAAAACACATGGACTTGATCTAAAAGAAAATGGGCTTGGACTAAAATAAAAAAGGGTTTGGATTACAATCAATGGACTTGAGTTAGAATAAAAAAGAGCTTGGATTAAAATAGAATTAAATTAAATTAAAATAAATGGATTTGGGTTTGGATTAAAATAAATGGGCTTGGACTAAAATAAAATGAGTTTGGATGAAAATAAATGGACTTGGATATCCTAAGAACACTTAGTGGACCTTGGCACTAAAATGGTCAAGTTGGATCATACCATGAAAATATTGATGAAGACCCAAGTGTGGATTGAATTTCTAAAATGGTATGGACATAATAGTTTGGTGCCTATGAGATATGGAATGTGGTTCATGATACATGAAATGGATTAACCCTATTAGACGGGTCTTGAATTCCTTGTGTGAACTCAATGGTACGAAATCAACATGCTTAGTACCTATGACTTGGTGGAATGTGGTTCATGATACATCATTTGCATCATATGCATATGGGAATGAATTAAATTGAGAAAAACCATTGAGTCGAAAACGATGAGGTTTGGTAACCGAATCGAATGAAAATTGGATAGGTTTGATAACCTACTTGGATAAAAGGGGTATTAGTGATCCAACTATGTACGTACTCTAAGCTGTGTGCATGCAATCGTTAGATGATGGATTCCTACTAATAGTAACTATAACGAGGGATAATTTTATTGTAGTTGAAGGTGAGTTGTAATTCACCTAGATTAAAAATAGAGTGGACTCGCTAATACCCAAGGTACTCGGAATTAAAATTGGATGAGTCAAAGTAGAGGAAGTCGGAAAATCATTGCATATCACATGCATCACCCTACTTACCGAGCTTTGGCTCACTCTATGTTTATTTCATGCCATGACAAGTACGAGTGATACTAATACCGATAATGAGTCGCCGGCTCATCCCGAAAAAGGCTTATATGTGACACGACAATTATAGGATCCACCTTTACTTGTAAATTATATTGTATAATTTTTGTAATGATATTCGGTATATTGTGTATGTGTATGAGATTAAATTTGAGACTTTGGTCTCTAAATTGTGGTGCACCCAACCACGCTTTTTAGGTGATCGACAAGGGAGCCGAGGCCACCACACAATCTTTCTCCATAGTAGTCCAAAAGTAACCACACCTCCGAATTTGATGAGCCATCACATGTTTATTAGTGTTCGTCACATAGTCCCCCTTATGAATCTCTTCAACCACTTTTTTGGCTTTAGTGGAATTCAAGCATCTCAACAAAGTTTTGTAGAAACTTCTTTTATACATTATTTTTTCGTCTAGATAAAAATTCATTTCCAACCTCCTTAGTACTTTCTATCGGTCTAAGCGACATTCGACGAGTATTCTCGATTCTTAATGAACTCGCTTGATGTCCTAGTACAATGGCTTTTCATCCGATTTGTCTTTAATCAATCAACATGAGTATTTTGGGTCATTTCTAACCTTAATACGGATAAGGTGGAAGTAACTTTTTTCATTATAGCAAATATGGCAAGGGCATCGGTGTAGTGATTCTTGTCTCGGTCCAAATAGGTGAACTCTATCTCATCAAACTAACTAGCTAACTTTGTCAAATACTCTTGGTATGATTTTAGCTTTTCATCCTTTATCTACTATTTTCCTTTGACTTGATAAATTATTTATTATGAATCACCATACACATCTAATTTCGAATTCTTATTTCTAAAATTGCTTATAACCTATGTGTATATGTGTCATATTCTACTATAGTGTTTTTGAATTCAAACTGCAGACTTGACGACTTGGGAACTCGTTTTTCATTTAGTGAGATAAAGCTCGATCCGATATCGCTCTCTATTGCGTTGATTGCCTCAACAAAATACAAAGTTCACCCATTATTTTTTAAATCGATTCTTCTTTGATAACCATGATTAATTTATCAAAAAAGTCAAACTTCAATGGTTCATAGTCGTTGATTGTGTAGTCGACCGGATGATCTACTACCGTACTTTATTTCATTGTCTTTCTTATCATATACACAATATCATACTCATATAGCATGAGTTACCGTCGAGATTAGCCATATGGTGTAATAAAGCATGTATTGTCCGAGTCTTTTTGCACACCATACCAAACCACAATACTTCTTTTTAGTATGCTCGTATTGAAACTCACAATCAATGAACTTTTTGCTCAAATAGTAAATAGCTTGTTTTTCCCTTCTTGATTTAGCATACCGACTTAGGACACCCTATAACTACCTCTATCATCATTATGTGCAAAATCATATGTCTTCAAAGAATTAGTGGTACAAACAACGATGGATTTTATAAGTATTGTTTGATTTTTTAAAAGGCTTCTTGATAGTCTTCATCCTATCTACTAGGATTCTTCTATTATAGCAGTTGAAAGATTGGCTCACAAGTTGTCGTCAACTAAGATATGAACTAGGCTATGTAATTCAAATGGCCTAGAAAACTTTTGATCTCCCTTATAGATGAAGGTACTATCATACTTTGGATTACCTTAACTTTATTTGGATCTACCTTGATTCTTGTATTACTTATCACAAATCTAAGCAATTTTCCTAATTTCACATCGAATGTGCACTTTGCTAGGTTTAACTTCAATCCGTATTTCCTCAACCTTACAAAGAGTCTTCTCATGGTCGAATGTGATCCTCACTTTCTTTTAACTTTACAATCATGTCATCTACATATACCTTTATATTCTTATGCATCATGTCATGGAATAATGTGACCATAGCTATTTAATAGGTGGCTCTAGCATTCTTTAAACCAAAAGGCGTGACTTTATCGTAAAAGGTTTCCTAGGGTGTGACAAAAGTGGTTTTCTTCTTATCTTCCACGACAATCTTGATTTGGTTGTATCCCAAAGTCCATCTATGAATGAATTAGCCATGTTTTTGCTACATTATCAATTAAAACGTCAATATGGGGTAACGAAAAATTATCTTTTAGGTTGGCCTTATTCAAATCATAAAAGTTTATGCTCACTCAAATTTGGCCATCTTACTTTCCCATGATAACTATGTTTGATACCCACCGAGGTATTCCACCACTATACAAACTCAACATCCCACTATTTTTATATCTCTTCTTTTATTTTTAGTAGAACATTTACCCTTGTTCTCCTTAATTTCTATTTCATCGGCTTGCTCTATGGGCTCAATGATAGTTTATGTATTACTATTTCGGTGTTTAAACCTAGCATATTCGTGTATGACCATGCAAACACATCCGTGTATTCCCTTAAAAGAACGATCAACCTTTCTTCTTCTATATTTCCATCATGGTGCATACCTTTAATTCCCTTATGTTCTCTTTGGTTCCCATATTTATCACTTCTACTTCTTCTTTATGTGGCTGAAGAAACCATTCTCACTACTCGATCAACATAGTGAACTCTTGGATATCATCCACATTCAATTCTTTTTTGTCTATTACAATTAAAGTTTCATTGAAATTAGGCCAAATATTTTTAGTATAGCCATTTTGAATTTTTAAGAAGTGATCATATTGATTGTCCATGAAATGAAAGTAAAGTATAAAAAAGAAGAATAGAAAAAAGCAAAGGTTGAAATTCAAACAAACATTATGTAATCCCATGAATCAATGATATTATGAAACATGATAATAATGAATAGTATAATGTTTGAAGGACAAAGGTAGTTATGGAAAGAAAATTACTTAACTTTGAAGACTCGAATGCATTTCTTCATCAATCTAATTATGCAAATCTTCTCATTTGGTGAACTTAGGAACAAGTTAATCAAAACTAAAGGTCTCATTGAGCATGTTAAGTGTGAGTTAAGGTAGAATCATTGTACTTACATTGGTTAGGGTTAGTACCGATCGAATAGATTAGCCTCCATTATGCAATCGAAAGAACTAAGAAACCCTAAACAAAACTAATCTATATAAATATGTGGGTAAAGGGTTAGTTATATATAAACATGATTAACATCACCACTATTACGTCTTACTTGAAGTAGGCTATTTTATATGCATGTGAAAACTAAAACCTAATCTTACAATGTTATGAATTTATGACTACTTGAGTGAATTTATTTTATCAAGATAAATTGATCAAATAATTTGAGATTTAGGTCAGTCAAAGGCTTATACCCATACTTTAAGGGGGAAAGGGTGATAGAAGTTGAAATTTTACCTAACCCCTACCGTCCGTAAATCCGTATTGATAAATGAGTGAGTCTCTAATGATTAGGAGCCATATTGACATAATTAGAAGGCTATCGATGACTTCATCATTATAAATAGGAAGTAACCACCAACTTTGATTCACATAATTACGAGAGATTAAGGGGACACTAGCAACTTGGTCTACATAAGTGAAAAGCCTTCGATAATTTTAATTCACACAAAACATAAAATCATTCGAATATTGAAGCAAATAGAAATAAAAAAAATGACAAATCCCTTACGACTATAGCCATATCATAAATCATTTAAATAAAATGGCAAGTCCCTTATGACCGTAGTCATATCATAAATCATTCAAATAAAATAATGAGTCTCTAGCTACTATAGCCTCATCATAAATCATTCAAATAAAATGGTGAGTCTCTTGCGACTACAACTAAAACATAAATTATTAAAATAAAATGGCAAGTCTTTTGTGACTACAGCTATATCATAAATTATTGAAATCAAACAAAATTGATGAGTCCCTTATGATCGTAGCCATATTATAAATCATTGAAATCAAATGGCGAGTCTCATACGACCGCAACTATATCACAAATTATTCAAATAAAATGATGAGTTTCTTATAACTGCATGACCATATAAAAAATCATTCAAATATTTAAAAGCCACCGGTAGCTTCATCCACACGATTGCAAAGCCATCGACAGTTTAAATTCAATGAACGATAAATCATTTAAAATATTTGAAAGCCACTAGCAGCTTTGATTAAGTAAATAGGAAGTCATTTAAAATCACTAGCAGCCTTCATTCATATAAGTGTAAAGCTACCGAAGGCTTCAGTTTAGCTAACAATAAGTCGTTTAAAAATATTTGGAAGCTACCGGTGGCTTCATCCACATGAGTGAGAATCCACCAATGACTTTGATTTTGTGAATAGTAAGTCATTTAAAATATTTGAAGTCACTAGTGTCTTCGATTCAATGAATAGTAAGTCATTTGAAATATTTAAAAGCCGTTAACGACTTTATCGTCATGAGTGAAAAGCCACTAAAGGCATTAATTCGAGTGAATAATAAGTCATTTAAAAATATTTGGAAGCCATTAATGACTTTATCCACATGAGAGAGAAGCCACCGATGCCTTTGATTTAACAAACAAGAAGTCATTTAAAACTTTTAGAAGCCACTAATAGCTTCGATTCAAGCAAACAACAAGTCATTTAAAATGTTTGGAAGCCATTAACTCGCTTCATCCATATAAGTGAGAAGCCACTAATGATTTTGATTTAGCAAACATTAAGCCATTTAAAAATATTTAAAAGCCATCGACGATTTTGTTCATAAGAATGAGAATCCATCGACAGTTTCAATTCAACAAACAAAAAGTCATTAAAAATATTTGAAAGTCATTAGCCGCTTTATCCATATGAATAGGAAGCCACCCATAACTTTGATTTAGTTAATAGCAAGTCATTTAAAAAATTTTGGAAGCTATTAGCGGCTTCATTTACTTCATGCTCTAGACAAAAACATCACACAACTAAGACATCGAATCAAGCATATTGAATCATTCATACCATCCAAAAAAATATAAAATCATTTTTAAATGCAAACACCGAGACCGACACTCGTTCCAAATAAACTATTAAAATTAAAACCTAAATTTATCCTTCTAGCTCCATCACCAATTATTGATCATCGACCTTATTACTCTTTAAATTATCCAAATTCTCCGATCCTTTCGGGTTCGATACACAACAAGGTATCTAAAAATATTTCAATATTTCAAACACATTCGAATTGGCATTTTTTAATCCGAAACATTCAAATATAATAAGACAATAATTTTCATCATTTTCATTCAAAATAATAAATAGTTATAGTCGGTTTCAAAAGTGACCTAAATAGTTGCTAGAAAATAAAATTACTAAAAAGCCTTTTTTAGGTTAGCTTTGCTTTTTTCGATCTCGATGAAGACTAATTATTCAGTCATTCGAAAAAAAGAAGCAATTGTCATTTTTTTATGAGTCAATTCCTCGGTTTCTATTCGAGTTCGGTCCATAATCCGTAACAATAACACGTAACTACACCTAGAATGTGTATTTTTTAGTCTAATATATTTGACAAAATTATTCCTTAAGTTGTTTTAGGTCCATTTTTAAGTTCATATTTTTTTTTTAATACACTATCACTGTTTCACTATAATAAGAAAACACAACAAACAAACACAAGCCTTTATTTTTTAGTTCAACATCCCTTTTTAGCCATCATTATAAACTATAAATAACAACATAAAAAAAAAAATCATAACGGACGAGTTTCAAATTTGGGTCTAATGTCCCTCTCCTGCTAGCATCATAAACTATAAACATAATATTAATTTTAAGAAAAAAATGGATAAGAGGATTTCGGTAGTAGGGATATTCAACCAAGATGTGGTTGTTGTTGTTGGCGATAGTAGCTATAGTGTTCGAGTGAAGTTGGTTGGTTGTTGGGTTTTAGTGAGTTTAGTGGTTGGGTGAGCTTATAGCAAAAGTGTGTGTTCTTTAGTAATAATTTAAAGATGATGAAGTAGGATGGTTTGACTTGGGGAAGAACATGGGTATGTTTTTCTTTGGATGAAATGGTTGCCTCCCTTACAAAAAATGGAGTTGAAATATATTTATAGTGGGTTTTTTAGGGCTATGGGTAAAAACCAATTTTAGTCCCTAATTCCATAGCTTTTTTTAATTTCAATGCAAATTTCTTTATTTTTTTTTCAGTTATCTCCCTAATTGAAATTATTCAAGCCTTTTTCATCTAATTTCCTTTATTATTATTTATTTATTTATTTTATTTCCATTATTATTATTATTATTATTATTTGCACTTTCTCATAAAAATTTAAAAATTGGATAGGGTAAAAATTAGGTGTTAACAATTTTGATGGCAACTTGTTACTTGTTTTAGAGGGGTATTTGAAGGATAAAAGTTGGTTGATTTAGAGGCTATTATGGTTGGTTTTAGTGGCTATTTTGAGCGTTGGAAGTTGGTGCATTTGGGGCTGAAAATTAAACAACAACTAGCGGCTTCAATAAAGGAGAGAAAGAGGACTTTTTGGCTAATGATAATGGAGGAGATTTAGGGAAGTATTGTAGGGGTTTTAATGGTTATTTTAAGGGAGTTTGAGTGGCTGTTTGGGGGGGGGGTTAAATGCCGTTTTAAGGGGATTTTAATGACTATTTTGGTAGCTGAAATGGAGAAGGAGATGAAGGTGTCTAGCAATAGCTTTTGAAAAAGAAGTGGAGGAGATAAGTAGTGGATTTTGGAGGAGGAAATTATGAAGTTGTAGCTTTGGTTTTTTTTTTTTTATGTAGGCTTTTCCTTCTTGATGGGAATGGTGGAGAGAAAGCTTTCTCTCACTAAATTTCTTGTTGGAGAAGAAAATAAAGGAATGGCCTCCTTTCTATAAGAAAGAGAAAAAGAGATGATTTTATAGTGAGGGTTAGTTAGGGTTTTGTATATTTCTACATTAGCCTCAACTTTTTCTCCTTTTCTTGTATTTGAAACTTATATCTTCTCTCTTTCTTTCTTTGTATTTTCAATTAGCAAGCTTTTTAATTGAATTCCTAATTTGATTATTTTTTAATCTAATTTTTTATATTTAATTAAATTGGTTTGAAATCCTAGTTTTAAACTTATTTTCTTCTTTCTTTTTCTTATTTTCTCTTTTTATTCTCTTTCCTTGTCTTCTTATCTTTTTTCTTCTTCTTTTGTTAATTTTTCTAAACCTCCAAAAATATGTGACCTCTAAAAAATCTTAATCCTAGGGTAAAAATCTCACAATCAAACAAATTAAACATAACATATTTAATATTTAATTTTTATTTTTTTAAAGAAAAATGTATAAAACAAAGGGGTTAAAAATTGATGATAATAGCAAATTCTTGTAAGATAAACTCTCTTGGCCACATAATAAGCCCACGACTTCAATGAGGTTAGTTGGTCATATACTAGATGGATGAATACTTTTAGGTTAACAAAATTTATCCTTATCAACCATAAGGATAATTTGTACATACATTAAATGTATACATATTTTTAGATCATCCCAATCACGTAGGACAATACCTATAACATCATCACCTACACTCCACTTTAATTCATCAATTTTAAAGACATTTATCTTTTAATCATGCTTTAAGGTTATATGTGGTAAAGAAATTAACCTTTTTACCCTATTTCTATTCAAGTTTCTAGAGCTTATGACTATTTAAACGACCATAAACTTTAGAATAAAAGGATTAGGATCTCTCATCTCCTTATGTTCATCTTCTTCTTAGACATGAAAAATCCTCTCTAACACTTACAGGACAACCTTTTTAAGGTTATGTTTCTTTATCTTTGCTAACTTAAGCATTGAAATGTCCCGGATCTCACTAAGGAGACTTATTTTACAAGAGTTCCAATGAGTCTACCATCATTCTATTGAAAAGAAAATAACAATTGTAGAATTGAAGATAAAAAAAAAAAAGAGATTATAATGCTTAATTGCAGTGCAAAAATCTCTCGCATGCTATCCTTAAAGTGATTATTACCTCCACTATAATATTGTAGGGATTTTGACAATTCACCTTTAAGATTCAATTTTTATACCTAAGAAATTATAGGCGAGTGCTTCTAAAATTGTTTATAAAGAATTTCTCTTAAAATTATAGAGTTTTAAAAAAAAAGAATTTTGAGAGGAAGATTACGGAAGAAAGAATAATAATGTGTATTGCTTTGTGCAGTACTCCTCTATTTATAGTTTGCTAGAATCCTTTCATAACAAACATGATTATTGGACTGGAACCTTTTCATAACAATCAAGACTCGTTGGATTGAAACTCTTTTAAACTCTTTTTTCCACATTAACTTATTATCTATCAAGATTTTTAACATATTCTCTAACATTTACCACCTCAATCTAGCCTTGTTAAGAGCTACATCATCCACTATAAAAAAAAATAGTAAATAGTAATGAAAATTAGCGATAAAAGTTTATTTTTCACTAAATAGCAAGCAAATAGCGACAAAATGATGTCTCGTTAGAACTTGTGACGTAATACGATGAAATAAAGATGGTTTATTAGTGACAATCACTAATTTGTTTCTAAATTTGATAGTAAAATCTTTCTAGGAGTTCTAAAGATGATTTAGCGATGGATTTGCTAGGAAAAATAACGATATAATAGCAAATTCGTTGATATTTTTAATGTCTCAATTTATAGATGGAATATCCAGCAGCTAAAGAAAAAATCCCTTATAATTTAACGACAGGAAAATCCATAGCTAAAGGTGAAAAATTAGGCAAAATTTGATAGACTTTTTGAAAGTTAAAACGCTAAATTTATGATGGATTAGTGATGGAAACTTCCATCGCTATATGTGAAAAAAATGGACGACCAACTGTGGGAAATTAGTCGCCTATTTTGAGATGGATTGCAACAAATCGGGAACGAAAACTTACTTCGTTGCTATATGTGAAAAAAATGGTTGGCCAGTTGTAGGAAATTGGTCCCCTATTTTGAGATGGATTAGCGACGAACGCTTATGTCTACCGCTAAATGGTGATAGATTAATGAGGGGATCACATCCGTTGCTATTTTTCAATCCCTAATTAAACCTCCTTCTTCTTCCTCCTCCCCTATTTTCTTCTCCCATTCCTTCTCTAGTCGGCAGCCATCGGTCTCCCCTTTCCAAACCACCATCAAACTCCACTCCTTTAGTCTCAATCAATCCACACTCACTCTAAAGTCTTTTCTCTAAGAAAAAAACCCTCGTTTTTCCTTCCCTCCTCATGGTGTAATTCCATCTAAATTATGTAATTTTTTTCTCTTTTATTTTCTTAATTAACGTTATAAATTTATTGTAATTGTTAAGTTATTTTAAGTTTAATTGCTAGATTTATAATTATGTATACATTTAATTATTATTTTGTTGATTGATTTGTTAAATTATTAATTTTTGTTAATGTTAGTTAATTTATTGATTAATTTGTTAAATTTTGTTAATTGTTAGGTTAATTTGTTCACTAATTGTAATTTAAATTTAATTAGAATTGAGTTTTAATTAATTAAGTTAATTTTATTTATTTGTAGTTAGTTAATTAGGTTAATTATGTTTCATTGGTTGAATTAGAATAAATTTATTAATTAATTATAATTTTGTAAATTAATTGTTTAATTTTTCTTAATTAAGCTAATTTAATTATTATTTTAAATTTAATTTTGTTAGAATTATAATTAATTAAGTTAATTTGATTTATAATTAATTAATTAATTAGGTTAATTATGTTCAATTAGTAGAATTATATATATATATACATATTAAAACTTGATAATTTATTGTTATTTTAAACTTAATTAGGTTAGAATTAGAATTAATTAGTTAATTTGATTTATAATTAATTAATTAGGTTAATTATATTTAATTGGTTGAATTATAATTTTATATATATTAAATTTTTTAATTCATTGTTATTTTAAACTTAATTATATTAGAATTAGAATTAATTAGTTAATATTATTTATAATTAATTGATTAATTAGATTAACTATGTTTAATTGGTTTAATTATAATTTTATTTATATAAAAATTTTTAATTTATTATTATTTTAAACTTAATTAGGTCTAAATTATAATTAATTAGTTTAATTATTTCGTATATAATTATTGAAGTGTGTCAAGATACGTCATAGTGTATCGAACCCGAGGGGTCGAGATCCCTTGGAATTGAGGAGAAATAAGATTAGTTTAATGCTCTACGATGGAGCTAAGAGGATGAGTTTGAGATTTAATTTCAATGGAGTATCCGAAATAATTATCGATCTCAATATGCACAAATTGATTATTGGTTTATTTAATTTGTTATTAGTGTTATTATTTGGAGTATCCGTTAATTAAGAAAGATGCTATTTACTAGAGAGACTTTATTGAATTTTCATTAGATATTTAGAAAAAATATTAATTAAATAATTTATATTGCTTCAAAACTCGTATAAACAAAATAATGAGGTCCGATCGTGAATGAATGTATGTTAGGTGTATTGATGGGTTTTTAAATATTGATTTCAAATTGTTATTTTGTTAAACTATTTTAGGTGTTCTTCTTGAGTTATGCCTCATGGATTAGGCATATTTGGTCGCAATGTTAGCGAGTCATGACTCTAATGTTGACCATGCGATCGATAGTGGTAGTGTACGTGGACGTGACACTATTAGTTCAATTGTCAAGAGACGCGGACATGATAGTGGACCGATACATCCGCATCCTTTTCATTAATGCCCTTGTCGATTATATCCCTCCCGATAGTGCCCCCGCCGTGGATGATCCCACTACGATTTTCTCAACTCCAATAAGTTATAATAGATCCGATAATGGATTGACCATTTGGGTCGTGAATGATTGGGTAAGTAATATGTTTTTCATGTGATAATTAGTTTTATATTTTCATATATTATATTAGAATCATTAATTCACTTATTTATTATTTATTTATTTTCTTTGACAATTTGGTTTCATCAAGCAAGTGCTCCATAATAATCATTGTAATTTTAAAGGAGCGAGTTGAATCTCACCGGTTCCATATGAAAATATGTGTCCAAAGAGATGAAAGATAGAAACTTTAACAAGTTTAATGTAACATATTAATTATATGCTTATATTTCATTTAAAGTATTAATTTAATATGAAAAGTACTAATATTATTTTTTTTCCTTCATGTAGAAGTACTTTTTATGGGATGCGACCATCAATGCACCGATTAAGGATGCGTGGGTGAGTTTGGCATGAAGGCGGTATAATGACACGCTTAACGAATCGAAGCATAAGAGTAACATACATGTATTTATTAAATAAGAGGCATGGAAAGCGTGGCATTGGGATTGAGCCACTCCCGAATATCAAGCTCGATCTCAGCAATTGCCTTAAAACTCGTATGTTGGAGATGGATGGTGTCGATACTAGCCCATCCAAGCATACTAGAAGGTTCATCTCTTTGATTGAGCATGCTAAGCGTTTGGTAAATCCTATATTATCTATTATGTTATGAATTAATTTTTGTATTTATTTCATCTCATTTTTTTTTTGTTAGCATAATAAATTGGATTATAACTCAAATTCTTATGAGTTGTTCATGATCACTCACAAGCGAAAAGATGAGACATTCGTGGACAAACGATAGCAGACAATAATGGTAAGGTTATATATATTTTTTAAATATATATAATTCTATTGATATAATCTAAAAAATATATTTATGATTTAATATTATAATTATTTCAATGACATATGAGTGTGTGTAGTTAATGCGAGAAGCAACTCGCTATGGAGCAAGAAGAGGGTGATTCAACATTTCTAGATATCAACATGTCCAAGATATATTTGGTTGCTATTAGTGGGAAGAAGAAGTAGAGAATGTATGACATCGTAACTTATGCATCCGAATATTACTTACATTCCGGCACCATCTCTTTTTTTTGCCACTTTCGATATCATTATGGTAATATCTAAGAGGTTTCGCTTAGTACGAAGATAGGATCAAGGGGATGGAGGCTACCATCCAACAATAGGCCATTCATATTAGCAACATATAGACTTAATTGCAGTACAATGATGGGGTTGTTATAGAACCTTCAGCAGACTAACATCCCTCCTCGCTAACTCTCCATCAACCCAAGAGACAACTCGTTCCTCTTAATACCTAGCAACCGAAAGATGATGCAAGAAATGATGCCGATGAGGACTAGATTTCGTGTTTTTTTAATATTTTTTTTTAATTCTTTTATACATCTTAATGCATTTATATTTTTTTATTTTAATTTTATTAAATAACATACCATAATTTAATAAAGTATTGTTTATAGTTGTTTGTTATTACAATTAATAATATACGAGTATTGATTTAAAAAAAATTAAAAATTCATCTCGTTTAACGATAGATTTTGTAATGAAATTGCAAGTATATTTAGCGATGATTCTTATACGGTCACAAAATAGCGACGGATTTAGCAATGAAATTACGAGTGTTTTAATGATCATTATTTAGTGACGGACCATTCCGTCACTATTTAGGGATGAAGAAAAGTGAAAATAGCGATAGCATGATGATGGATATAGGACCTAATAGACGACCGTTTTAGATCGATGTAGCAATGACAATTCAACAAAATAGCAACGGAAAAGATATTTCGATTGCTAAGGAAATAACGAACATCATATTAGCAATGAACTTAAAATTGTCTCTAATCTATCCTTAAGTGTGTATAGGGATGGATTTTTGACATATAGTCACCAAAAAATCCGTAGCTATATGTCGGATTTTTGTAGAGATCCTTACAGGTTATCTAACCTCATCACATCTTGCATCTAAGCACTTTATTTTTCCTACTCTTAACTAATGTGAGATTTTACTGCTCACATATACATTTAATAATTTTTTTTATAAATAGAGAAAGATAAGGGAAAAGAGAAAAGAAAAGGATGATCATTATTAAAATATTTTGTAAGAATATTACAAGATAAAAAAAATAAACCCTAAAATATCCAATTAATTTGAACTTGAAACTTCTTGCCACTACAACAAAAAAATGGATTTGTGATGGGCATTTAGCGACGGTCAATAAACCGTTGCTAATTTTCAAAATTTACAATGGTTTTAAGCGATTTTAACGATGGTCCGGAAAACGGGTTACTAAAATTCTCATTTGCAACCATTTTTTTACAACGGTCTAACCAAATCGTTGCCAACTTCATGGGTTTAATTTTTTTCCACATGCAGACCGTTTTTGCCACGTTTTTTTTTATGAAAAAACCGTTGCAAGTTTAGCGAGGTCTCAAAACCGTCGCTAAACCGTTACTAACGTGAGAAAAACTAAAAGATGACTAGCAATGGTTTTTTAATAAAAAAATGTTTTTAAAAAATCATTCGATCTAGCCACGATCTTTAGACCATCGCTAAACCCTTGCTAAACTTAAAAATAGATTAGCAACGGTTTTTTGGTAAAACATTTTTGCAAGAAAACCTATGTTTAGAGACGGTTTGTAGACTCGTCGCAAAATCATTTCTAAAATGAGATTATTTGACAAAAAAACATTTATGATTACCAACGAGCTTTTAAATAAAATACCGTTTCAAAAAAATTCGATTTAGCAATGGTTTACGGACCGTCGCTAAAGCGTTTCTAAAAATCAAAAGAATGGGAAAGAAAATTTTCGATTAGCAACGGTTTTTTAATAAAACACCATTGCAAAATAATCGGGTTTAGCGACTATCCAGGACCGTCGCTAAACCCTTGCTAAAAAAATAATTGAAAATAAATAACCATTAAAACCAAATTTTGCAATGGGTTTTTCCAAAAATAATCGTTGCAAAAAATATTGTAGCGACGGTCTAAAGATCGTCGGGAAAATCAAACCGTTGGTGGAAAACGATCAAATTTTGATTTCAAAAAGACTATTAGCGACGAGTTTAGCGACGGACGTAGCTCGTCGCTAAACCTTTTCCTTTTAAAATCGCTCTTCTCCCCGAGAATTGGTAGTTTCAATTCTCTCTCCACCTCCTCTCTTTTTCTCCTCTAGCAGCACTCGCATTTGCCTCCTCCGTAATTTTCTCCGTCCAATCTTCTCCTCTCTTTCCTCCTAACATTTCTCCCCTAAAAAAAATCCCCCTTTCTTCCCTCTTTTCCTCCTCCTTTCTTTCTTTCTCTCCATCTCTTCATCGGTCTTTTTTGGCCAAATGACTCCAGTGAAGGCTTCCACCGGAGCAGACCCCTCTCCTCCTTCTCTTGGTGAAAGGTTCGCCCAAATCTAACCCCTCTTTATTTTTAATTTTTTCAGTTATTTAGTTAATTAAAATAATTCAATTAAATATTTTTTATTACTTATAATTGTTAGTTTAATTACTTATAATTATTTATTGCATGTGTTGTTTTTTTATTAATTGATGATTTAATTAATATTTTTGTAATGTGTTAATTTAGATAGTTTATTTGTTAAAAAAATGTATTGGTATTAATTAATGTTAATTGTGATAGTTAATTTAAATGTTTAATTGTTAATTTAATATTAATTGTTAATTATTTTGTTAATGTTGTTGTTAATTCTTGATTAATTGAATATTATTGTTAATTTTTAATTTTATTATTATTGTTATTTTTAATAGTTGATTGAATTAATTTGATTGTTAATTGTGAATTTACTTAGTTTAATTAATTGTTAATTGTTTTAGTTAGAAAATTTAATTGTTATTATTTTATGTTGTTACTTTAATTATTATTGTTATTGGTGTTATTGGTAATTGCTAATTTAGTTAACTTATTGTGATTAAGTGATTAAAACATTAATAAGTTATTAAGTTTATTTAGTAGTTCATTAAGTTCAGGTATTAGGTAATTAAAAAATTAATCAATAAATTAAATATTAATTAAATTGTAATATATTGTTATTTAGTAAATTTTAAATTTATTAGTAATTAAGCTTATTTAGTTGTTCATTAAGTTAAATAGTTAAGTAATTACAATATTAATTAAGAAGAAAAAAATAACATTTTTTTCAAAATTATTTTCAATAGATAAAAAGTTAAGTTATTAGAAATATTTGAAATGCTTATTAATTAAAAAAAAGTTGTATTAAAAAAATTAATATATACTTGTTGAATATAGATTTAGTATGTTATTAAAAAAATTAATAAGTGATTAAGGTTATTTAGTGGTTCATTAATTAAGTTAAGGTGTTAATTAAGTAATTACAAATATAATAAAAAATTTAATTTTAATATTAATTTATTTAGTAAATTTATATTTTATTAGTAATTAAGCTTATTTAGTTTATCATTAAGTTAAATAGTTAAGTAATTCTAATATTAATTAAGAAGAAAAAAATTAAGTTTTTTCGAAATTATATTCAATAGATAAAAAATTAAGTTATTAGAAATATTTTAAATAGTTAGTAATTAAAAAAATAAGTTGTATTAAAAAAATTAATATATACTTGTTGAATTTAGATTTAGTACGTAATTAAAAAAATTAATAAGTGATTAAGGTTATTTAGTTATTCATTAAGTTAAAGTATTAATTAAGCAATTATGAATTTAATTAATTGAATTAAATATTATTTGAATTGTAATATATATTAATTTAGTAAATTTAAAATTAATTTAAAATTTATTAGTAATTAACCTTATTTAGATGTTCATTAACGTAAATAGTTAAGTAATTATAATCTTAATTATTTTTGAAAAAAATTAAGTTTTTTTGAAATTAAATTAAGTACATAAAAAATTTAGTTATTAGAAATATTTTAAATGTTTACTCATTAAAAAAATAACTAGTATCTAAAAAATAAAAAACAATTGAGATTTATTAATAAAGGTTTTTTAAGTAATTACAAAATTAATTAGTAATTTAAAAATTATTTTGTTTAAAATGAATTCGGATCGTTCTAGGATTGACTTTAGACTAATTGATGGACTATTAAATGAGCGTTTCGTAGAAAGCATTAATGAATTTATTAATTTTGCGGTTAGTCATCCAAAGTGTATGGATGGAAATAAGATACGTTGTCCATGTAAACAAAAAAAATTTCAAAATTGTAGTTATGAAAACCTTAATACCGTTAATTATCATTTGCCGAGATATGGGTTTGTGTCTCGGGTATTATGTGTGGAGACGTCATAGAGAGAATGATTTAGTCATTAATGACAATTCATTTAATTATGTTAAACAAAAACAAATATTTGATGATCATTAAGTCAATCGATACCATATAATGGTGATGGATGCAACTGGTCCATCTTCTAATCCGTCTAATACGGATGAAGACTCAAACCCTACTCGCATAAGTGTTTTATGATTTATTAGATGCATCGAATAGAGAAATATGGCCTAGGTCGGAAAACCATTCGCAGTTATCAATAATGTCTCGTTTGTTGCATCTCAAGTCCGAGCATCATTTCTCATAAAGGTGTTACGATGACTTGTGTCAACTTATGAAAGAGTTGATGCCTCCCGATGATCGCATGCCGAAGACTTTTATAGTACAAAGAAAATGGTAAAAATGATGGGTTTATCCATTGAAAAGATCCACATTTGCATTAATGGTTGCATGATTTATTGGGGTGAAGACAGTGAGAGAATCACTTGTAAAATATGTGATCATCCTCGATATCGAAATCCTAGGCGGGGGTCGATTAGAGAAACATATATCCCTATAAAAAGAAGTATTATTTTATGATAACCCCATGATTACAAAGGATGTATGCATCAAACGCCACCGCTAACGACATGACGTGGCATGCACAACATATCCGTGAGCCAAACGTCATGCGTCATTGTTCGACTCCTTTGTATGGCGATATTTTGACCAAACACATCCTTCTTTTGCATCAAAAATTAGGAATGTTAGATTAGGTGTTTGCACTAATGAGTTTCAGCCTTTTGGTAAATCTAGACAATAATATTCTTCGTGGCCTCGTGATTGTAACGCCTTATAATTTTCCACCATGGAAATGTATGAAAGAAGAATATATATTTTTAACTCGTAATTGTCCTTGGTCCTAAAAAATTTAAAGTCAATTTAGACGTATACTTACAATCCTTAATTAAAGAGTTGGTTGAATTGTGAAAAATAGGTGCTCTTACTTATGGTGTGTCCCATAAAAATAATTTTCGGATGAGAGTCGTCGTTATGTGGATAATTAGTGATTTCTCGCGTATTCACTCGTTATCGTGTTGAAGTATTGCGAGTAAGACAAGCATGCTCATATTGTATGAAAAATTTTGATGCTTTCGACTCTTCGAAATGGCAGTAAAAACTTCATGGTTTGATTTTCATCGAAAGTGTCTCCCACTAAGCCATCCGTTTAGGTGAAATAGGAACACGTTCAAGTGAAATCCGATTGTTATAGACATCGCTCCTTCAATCAAGTCCGGAATTGAAATTTTGTAAGAATTAAACCATTGGGGGTTATTGAAAGTAACGAAAGAGCGATCGGATCGATATAACAATAATGTTTCTAAATATTGAGGTTGGAAAAAACATAATATATTTTGGGATCTATATTATTAGAGTTCTAATCTAATTCGGCATAATTTGGATGTGATGCATAATGAAAAAAATATTTTCGATAGTGTATTTAATACAATTATGAATGTACCGAGAAAAAAGATAATGCAAATTCTAGACAAGACTTAAAGCTATATTATCGACAACTCGAATTAGAAATAGATGAAAACTCTAGAAAATACTCAAAAGCTTATTACACTTTAGACAAACAACAAAAAATATAATTTCTAGAATGGATTGAACAACTAAAGTTTCCGGACGGATATGTCTCTAACTTGGCAAGGTGTGTCAATATGAATAACCTCATATTACATGGCATGAAAAGTCATGACTGTCATGTATTTATGCAAAGGCTAACACCTATCGCATTTCATGACATGTTACCAACAAATGTATGGCAATCACTAACCGAGTGTAACTTATTCTTTAAGAAATTGACATCTACCGTGATTAAGGTCGAAGATATGACCCGTCTTGAGAAAGATATACCAATAATTGTGTGCAAATTAGAGCGTATTTTCTCACCTAGTTTTTTCGACTCCATGGAGCATCTTTCCGTACACTTGGCATATGAAGCAAAAAATAGCAGGACTCGTACAATATCGATAGATATATCCATTTGAAAGGTAAATTTTTTTTTTTAATTTTTTGACATCCATTATTAAATAACTCTTTAAAATATTTATTAAGTAGAATGCACTCCCAATATTACCGTAGGTACCTTCGCAAATTAAAAAATAATATTAAGAATAAAGCTAGAGTCGAAGGGTCAATATGCAACGCATATTTAGTTGAGGAAGCTTCAATGTTTTGTTCATATTATTTCGACTTTCATGTACACACTAGGCATCGAAAAATGCCTAGAAACTTTGAGTGTGATCAAGAACCAAATGACGATATTGAAGGCATGCTTGCAATATTCAAACCTAAAGGCAGCACCTCTTGATCGAGCAAGATCACATGTCCCGACATATCAAGAAAAGAATGCATCGCATACCTACATTTTGTTGAACCGTAATAAGGTGACATCTTACACGGAGTAAGTGCTATAACTCGTCAAATATTACTATACATTTATTCATTAATTATCATTCATTTTTAAAACATATAATAGCAATATTTTTCTTCGTCGGATATTTTATCGACTAAGTGTATGAAAGTGATCCGATATATCGAAAGACGAGGTTGAATTCTGGTTTCAAAATGAATTTGCATTATGGTTCCATCAATATGTGAGTATTAGAAAGTAAAGATTGCTATTAATTATTCATAAAATGATTTTATCAAATTTTATAATAACATTAACTTATAATTGACCCTGTCCTTGCAGTGCAAGTCAAGCATAACCTAATACCGTAACAGATCATTACATTAAAGGTATGATAAAAGGACCATTAGTGAATGCACTAAGTCATATACGGGGTACATTGTAAATGGGTATAAGTTTCACACCGATGTTCGTGGTTCGGAGAGAGAATCAATGTGTAGTGGAGTGTGCGTAAAAAGAGTTAGCTACGGTGTGGTGGAAAATGATTACTATGGTAGGTTGATTGACATACTCGAACTTGAGTATCCAACTCTTACCAATAAAGAAAACCGTTTTATTCAAATGTGATTGGTATGATACTACACTCGGTATCGGTACAAGAGTTCATGATCATTATAGACAAGTCGAGGTCCATAGTCGCAGGTATTCAAATAGATATGATCCCTTCATACTAGCATCACAAGTGCATTAGGTGTATTATGTAACATATCCTACATGTAAACGCATAAGACGCGATTGGTTGGAGGTATGTAAGATCAAAGCAAGGCCGACAAGTGGATGTGCTAGAATTGTTTGTTCCCATCGACCAAACAAATATCGAACCCTTTCAAGAAAATGAAATGGAAGGCCAACATAATGTCATCCATGTTAATGATGATGAAGGTCGATCATTGATTGATACTACCGGAGCGTTATTAGATTTGGAAGGGGGTGAAATTAATCTTCGAATGAATCCGAGTTTGAAACCGATGTTGAGAAAGACTTAGATGAAGAATTTGACAATGATGATCATGATACCGATTAGCGATAATATGGTATTTTCTATTAGATTATGTTATATTGTATTTTATATTCAATTAACAAATTATGCATATGGATTTTATGTAATTGCTGTACAAAATTAAGGGTTTAGGCAACCTTGTCCTCCCGAGTTGTTGGGCTAGGTCGGTTTTATCCCCCTATTGTAATTTATCACATTATTTCAATAAATCTCTAGTGGTACCATCCTTGTTTTGTCAAAAAAGAAAAAAAAATAGGTTTATGGTTTTGTTAGACTACATAGTTAACTTATACTTTTTAAAGGTAAGATTTAATTAAATATGTGTTTATGTTTTATTATTGTTTAAATATATTTCAAATTGTTCATATTAATTTGAATGTTATCTCGTTAGTATGTATTATATAATTAATATTTTATTTCAATACTAATGAATGTAATAATTAATGTGTAGGTGATAATGGCTCGAGGAAGGGGTCGTGGTTCGAATACCGAATTAGACAGATGATCGTAGATGTGGACACCATTCTCATTCCGTTGATGGTCGGATGGGTCTCCCCACGGACATGCCTCCTTACCACTCTTCTAGTGTCCCCCCGATATATCATTCGATGCCCGACATGTCTCAACCTCTCGCCATTTCCTTATTATGGACCTCCACATTTTTCCTCATCTTTTCCTTCATCATCGTCGTTGCCTTCATCATCACATCAAGACAACCGTTCCATTCCTAAACACGTTTCATCGTATAACGTCCCATATCAACCGGCTTGAGAACCTATCACATCTACTGGTCGACCCACGAGTTAGGGTCATTGTCGTTGGTCGCAATGAGTACGATTTATGCTTAATTTTATAACACATTTTTTTATTACCATTATTATGTACTCATTTATTTATTAATTTAATTATTGTCTATTTTTTGTAGGTTTTATCTCTCCGATGTTTGCTCTCGCACGATCGTTAAGACATTCCAAGAGTATATTCATATTTTTGGATGGATGTAGAAGAAAGTGAGTCCGGAGACAAAAGACTTTTACTATGAAGAGTTTAAGGTATTAATTTTTAAAATTAATTGATTACATTATTTAATAGTTAATTAAATAACACAAAATAATATGCAAATAAATTTAGTAATGATTATTATTATTTTTCTTGCGTAAATCATTTAAGTGGGATGATGATTTGAACAAGAGTACGATTAAGAAAGCATGGGAAAGTCGTATGTAAGTGATATTTCGACTTTCTTTGTCATCTAAGGAAAAAACCGAAGCCGGCGTTCATCTCACATAAAATATGGGATGCATGGACTACGGAATGGGTGAAACTCGAGTCCGTTGCCCGATAGGAGATGGTAGCACGGAACCATAGGAGCGAGACTAGTGGCGTCGGAGCCGGTCCTTCTAAACATACAAGGGGATCGATCAACCATAGAGAGCACATCATACACATGGTAAATATATATATATATATATATATATATATATATATATATATATATATATAATTTTTTCTAAAATGATATCCTAAATAATTAATTAAACATTTGAGTATATTTAATACATTTACGTATATTTATGGTTTCGAGTGTAATGTGTTGGGTCATGAACCCGATCCACACGAGGTTTTCTTGAGGACTCATCGGAGAAAGGTTGATGATCGGCTTGTCTTCGCCGATCAACAATCAAAGCTTATCGGTGTAAGTTATTAGTTTATAATATTATTTCGTATTTATTAATTTATAACGTTATTTCGCATACGTATTTAATATGATGTGTTTCACAATTATGTAGGAGACCGTACAAAGATTAATAAATGAAGAAGAGGTTGTTAGTCAACGATCGGGAGGGACCGAATCAACCGAACCCAACATTAATGAGATATTTAGGAGGGCCGATAATGGAGGAGATAGTAAGAGGAAGAGGATGTACGGACTCGGGTCACACGCATCTCACTATTACTCTAACATCAATACAGACCTCAAGCTCGCTACTTCTTGATTCAATGTTGTTGATGAGGCATAGCTTAAGAAAGTACAAGATCAAACATCCGCAAATACGACAGATGTCCATAACCTACGGGTACTATCAACACACTAGAGGATCGTGTCACATCGTTGTTGGATACAACAAAATGAGTCGAGAGAGTATAGTCGACAACAATTTACGATAATGTCACGTATGCAGCAGATGTTCATGCAAGCATTTTCACCATGGTGGTAGTTCATCCGTCGTACCTCGCATCGACGACAACTCCACCCGGCCTCCGCACGACTCCACCTAACTTCCGAGTGATCCCGGCCATTAATTTCTCTTAGGTTTCACGTTATCTTGTATTAACCGTAGCCTTTGTACTCGTTTTCGGTTATTTAATAATAGAATAATATTTAGCAATATTTTAATATAATTTATAAAAATTTAACGACGAGCATTTTAGCGACGGTCTTTTGACCATCGGTAAAGCGTCATAAAATCATTTTTGTGATAGTTTTTTCACATTTAGACCGTCGCTAATTAAATTTATTGTTGTAGTGTGGGGGGGGGGGGGGCATTAATGCTAATTGAATTGTAATCCATTAGAATATACATCGCTGATTTAAAATTTTCATTTTACATTAAAAGCTGATGAATCAACCAATTAATGTTTTATCGTTTTGAATTGATGAGCATTTGATGGTGTATAAATAGAGTATGCTGCCTTAGTTGCTATATACCAACAAAATGTCACTTTCGAATTTATCTATGTAGTACGTATTTTTTTCCTCCTATCTTTGTTAGTGAGAAAAACAAAATTCTGCTGGTCTTTCTTCTTTTCATACTAGTTATTTCTGTATACGTCCGAAAGCACTTAGCTTATCTACACAAACCGAGTTCATTGTTTTTTTTCCTAACAATGTATAACTTTTTCCTATCTTATATTTTTTAAAATTTTTATTTATTATGAGTGAACGGGTGATCATTAATTCGGGGATCTATTTGCTGCATTCAAGATTTTCCAAGGATTGTTGTATATTGAAAGAAAAGAGTACTACAATTAACAAAGCTGTCTTGGTACGGAGAGAACATTTTCTCTCTAAGAATTGCAATATCGTGTGCGACAATCCCAAACTTCTCTAAACCCTTATTCTAGCATGTAATTATTTTTATTATTATTGCTAAGTTGCTTAGTGAAAATAAAATAATTCTTATTATGTGTTTGCATATAAATTTAATTTGCTTACACAATTTAGCGCACACATTCAATTCTAAACATTAGATCGTGGTCAATTATTATAAGTTAGTATTTTTTTTTTTTTTAGAGAGAGAGAGAGGGAGAAAAAAAAAGGTAAATTGAAATCACCCTGCAGCCTCTAGGTCTCTTCTGTATGGTTTATATAAAAAAGTATTATCTGTTCCCTACTACAAAAGTTCTTGGAAATTTTGGAAAATTTTCAACTTTTGGAAAGTTTCTGTTCCTACTACAAAAGTTCTTGGAAATTTTCATCGATCGAGTTGATGAAGGTGGCCGACAATCTTTAGGGTAGGTTAAGGTGTAAAAATATAAAGTACGAATTTATCAAGTTCACATTACAAAGAGAAAGAAAAACTGAAGCAAACGATAAAAGTTAGAGTTGACTGATTATACCTGCCGAAATTTCTTCTTATAATCAATGGAATTGAAAACTACAGGTTGATTTGGATATCAAGGAATATTGTTTGATATCATTTTAATTTTAGGTTTTAAAATTTTAGAAAAGCAAAAACCATTTTTGGCTTTAAGTTTTTTTAAATTGTTCATTATTTTTCAAAAAAAAAAAAAAAAGCATGTGGAAGAAAAATCATTGTGTAAACTTAGACATACAAAAACAATATTGTATTGATGGTATGGTGGTAATCAGGTGTTGAATGTTGGAAAATTAGTGTAAAAAATAATATAATGAAAATCAGTTTATATATATATATATTTGTTTGATAACATTTTAATTTTTAAGTTTTAGTTTTTAAATTAAAACCAATCTCATATAATCTAAAAGACTAAAATATCATTTGTTTAGCCTTAAAATTATACGAAAACCCATTTAGGATGAAATAAAGAGTTAACCTTATTTTTTCTTCTCTTTCTTGGATCCAAGCTCAATAGGAAGGATGGAAAGTAGGAGTTAAAACCTATTTGCAAATTAAATAAACCCAAGTTGAGAAAAAAGATAAAAAAATAAAACGACACAAGTGAAATTCACTTCATGCCCTTGTACTATCCAATATTGTCCATTTTAACCCATCTATCCAGGTATGATATAAAAAAAACCATGTACTACTAAAAGTTGAAGTAAAACAGTCATTCCATCCACCTCTCGCTAATCACATATCATCATATAATTAGTAACTATTAGATAGAAGGGCTACTTTGTTTCAATATTTAAATAGTTTATTAGATAGAGGAGTTAAAATGAACAATATAAGATAGTATGTAAATATCATTAACCTTGATTTAAAAAATAAAAATAATAAAATTAAAAATTCAAATAAAATTTGGATAAGCTTTAAAAATATCACATGCTCACTATCTGAGTCGGATCAGATTTTATACGCACTCAAATAATAAATAAATCAAATTCAAAGCCTTTTAAATGTGTTAAATGAAATCAAGAACTTTAAATTCAATTGCTTTCAATTACATCCAAATTCAAGTAACTTTAATTCAATTAATCATCCAAATTTTATATCAGTCACTTACTTAATATTACAATAAAATAAATCAATAAAATTATCATGCAATATACAAAATTTCGGATGAAAATTAAAAAAAGAATAAAAAATTAGGGGTTTAGATGCCTAAATGGTACGTTTGGGCACCGAATTATATGAAAAAAGAAGAAGCAAAAATGGAAGAACAAAACTAGTGCATGGGACGTATATAGTAGAAGGGATGGAGGACTACTTGTTCTTGTGGAGGCGTATTATTAATCAAAATGGAGGCGGATCGACGGAGCTAGCTTCATCTCCTCTTGTTAGTGATGGTGCTTGGACGCATGTTGTTATTGGTGGGTGACCGGGGGTCGTGCCTTCACTATCTTCTTTTCTTCCCTTTGTCTTTTTTTTCTACTTTTTTTTTGGCTAGTTTTTTTTTTTAGTCCTCCCTCTTTCTAAGTCTACGTATGACATTGAAATGTGCACCTAGTGGTTGGTCTAAGGTTTTTTTTATTCTTTTTTTTTTTTTTTGGGTAAGCTTAGTCAACCAAACCTAGAGTGCAAGGCTACTCCAAACCCATATATATATATATATGAGAGAGAGAGAGAGAGAGATGACGATCGCCTCCTCATGACATTGCTTATATGTCTAGGATATCGAAGAGAAATATTTATACGTGTTGACATAGTAAGCTTGTAAAGAAGAGATGTGACTACAAGGAAAAAAAGAATGTTCGTCTATGATAGGGTGACCTTTAAGTTTGAAAGTAAAAATTAATCATTTATGACAAAGTGACCACATGATCGGAGGAACGAACCATACATGAGTGTCTAATTGAAAAAAGTAAAAAAATAAGAATACAAACCATTTTTCAATGACTTAATTTTAGAAAATAAGATTGGAGAAACAAATCTCTCATAGGTGATCCAACTAAAAAAACAAAACAATTTGGACATGCAAACCTCTTTTAGGTGATTCAATTTTAGAAAACTAGATGAAAAAAAACAACCAACTTATGGGTGATCCGATCAAAAGATAGAGGAAATCGAGTGTACAACCGCATTTAGGTGATTTAATTTTAGAAAAGAAGATTGAATAAATAAACTACTAATGGATGATATGATCGAAGAAAAAGGAAAATGGAGTATACAAAATGCTTTTAGATGAGTTAATTTTAGAAAATAAGATTAGAGAGATGAACTACTTATGAGTGATCCGATTAAAAGACAAGAGAACCTCGAATTTATGAACCATTTTGAGTGATTCAATTTTAAAAACAAGATTGGAGAGACAAATTGCTTATCGGTTATCCGATTAGAAAAGAAAAGACATCGAATATACGAACTACTTTTATGTGATTCAATTTTAGAAAATAAAATGGTCATCTTAATATGGTGACCGTATGTGACAATATTGAAAAGAATGGTTATCTTGACATAGTAACCACATATGATGTTTTATGAAGACTAGTCATCTTGATAGGGTGACCACTTAGAAATTTTTAAAGATTGGTCATCTTGATAAGGTGACCCCTATGATATTTTAAAGACTGATCATTTTGATAGGATGACAACCTAGACTCTTTTTTAAAAGATTGATCATCATGGCAAGATGACCATCCGTGATGTTTGAGAAAAATAGGCTTGTGAGGAATTACCTTAAAAAGGAAAAGGTTCTCATATTCTAATGTTTAAGTCCCTTATGTTTGTAGCAATGACATACTATAGGTCTTTAAAGGTAGTGCTTCTATGAGAAATACAGGTCACACCTTATAAAGTCCAACTCTTTTGTCTTGAATTTAAGGAACCAACCCAAACCTTAGGTCTCGGTTGCTCGTTTGCTAGATTTTCTTGAAGAGATGCCGGATCAACTATATATAGTTCTAGGTTTGTTGCTATTTTATTTTATCTATAGGACCATGATTCCTTTCTATATTATAATGGTGCCTTGTAAAGGTTATGGCTTTTAAATTGTCTTTATGCCTCTTTGTAGACTACTCGAATCTATGAATTAAATTGTTTATGTGCCTTTATCAAGTATTGGTATGTGTTTAATTAGTGTTTGGCCCTAAACTATGTTTTGCTCTTTGTCCCAAGTCATGTCTTGTTATTCTCATCAGTCTAGATTCTATTCATTTTGTCATGGAAACGCTTAGTATCATTATCGGCCCCATTGTTTAGCCATTATGCCATGAATTTATTTACTTTTGTGCTCGCTAATATGCCTCGTAGTTAGCTTATATGCATACTTAACTATGATGGAAAATATCATGTTAATGTCATCCCTAATCTTAGCTAGTACTCTACAAATTCATTTCAATTTAATGAAGCTATTGAGAAAAAGTGTTTTTAAAACATATCATTTTATTTTGAGACCAAGTAAAAAAACTTTAATGGTATTCTTCTTAGTAGCTCACATTATTCCAAATAAATCTTGGAGATGTATATGGAAAATATTCTTATTCATAAATTGTTTAATTAGTTTATCACAAGCCAAAATATATTGCTCAAATATAAGGTTGCAATTGTATTTGTGTCATAAAAGTGATTTTAAAATTGGATAGTCTCTTGGTATTCTTTAAGAAGAGTCGCGAATTGTTTTAAGAGCAAAGAACTCGAATTGTATTGTACAAAATGAAAGGTCATGTTTTTAAGGGGTCAAACTCAAAATGTGTTTTTTAGCTAAAAATTATTGCCTTGTCTTGTTTTCCTTATTATTAAGAAAACTTGTGATTTGATGTCATAAATCATGATGTGCAACATGCAATAGATCAAGTTTTTTTTTCTTTCAAAAACATTTTTTCTTTCTCTTTAAGTATAACACACATCATCTTATACAATCATATTTTGTCAAAAAGGACTTTTAAAAACATATAATGTAGGCCAATTTTGGAATCTTAAAGAAAATTATATAAAGGCCCAAAATATATTTAAAGGTGTTAAAGGCTAAAGACCATTTTAACAATCATAAGAAGTTCCTTCTTTACTTTATTGTTCTAACTAATAATATTGCTCCTAAAAATCTCATTTCTTTTTCATCCTTGTTTTGTTATTGACTTTAGTCTTGTAATAATTTAAATGAATTCATAGTTCTTCCCCTTTTCAATTTTTTTTTTTTGTAGGAATAAACTTGATGTGTGCTTTTATAAATTCATGATGATCTAGACTTTGACTATTATTGTCAACAAACCTTGCTCAATATTTATTCCTTAATTTGAGAAACTATTCATCTTTGTATTTCAAATATCCTTGACCCTAATATAGAGGCAACCTTGGTTTTAGATTATCATTGTAAGAAAGTATCAATACTTAAAAGGGGACAACTAGGAATTTTTATGATCATTTATAAAGCATATGTGAAATAAGGTTTTTTCTCATTTGAAAAATAATTTTTTCACGTTGAAAAGTTCTAGTTCATTTGAAAATTTTTTGTTTTGAAAACCAAAGATAAGAATAATGGAATCCATGATCTTTTTATGTGCTTGTATCATTATTTAGGACATCAAACCCTTTTTTGTTGTCATTGTATCATTCAATTTAAAATTTTCCTACTAAGGGTGTTGTTTTGATGAGGAGGTGGTGCTTTTGAGTTTAAAAAAGAATGATTGCCCTTTAGCAATTACATGACTTGTGTGTTTTGTCTTGTCCATCTTTATTTCCCTTCTTTTCGTAGGCTCTCCCACCCTCGAAGTCTAAAGGCTTTATCAAAGAGCATGAAAAGAGAGAATTCGAGCCTAAGGATTGCTACTTTTATAATGAGCCACATCAATAAAAAGAGTGCTCAAAGCGATAAGATCTCAATGCCTTGATGGAGGAGAAGGAATGTGCTCTTGAGCATAAGAAGCATATAAGGTCATTGTAGCTTCTTAATGCCTTGAATGTCAAGCCCTCGCCTAAGGTGCCTCTAAAGGATGGGCTTATATACATGGATATGGATGTGAATTGTAAGACTAAAATTTTTATACTAGACATAGGTGCCACATATAATTTCATGGCCAATGATGAGACCAAGAGACTCTATTTAGTGGTGACCAAGTCATTAAGTAGTATGAAGACGGTGAATACTTCTCCGAAGCCTACTAATTGAGTAGTATATATATAACGACCCCACCTCGGTCCACTCGTCTATCACCCAAATACGAGTGATTAGGCGAGGTGTGTCACGCCGACAAGACCTAAACCCTAATCATCTCTCGTACAACATACTTAAGAAATTAATAGCACATCACATAACAAAACTGCGTATAATAAAATTTACATGACATAACTAATTATAGTAGCAAAATATTACAAATAACGATTGATTTCTTATATATCTCATACCTCTAAATTACGGATAAAACAAGTTTCAGCATCCCATATTACACATGGGCCTCTTAGGAGGAGCCGACCGCATCTTTACTCGTTTTATCCTTTTCTTGTCACAATATAGAAATAACGTCGGGATAAGCCGAAGCTCAATAAGTGAGGTGATGCATGTGATATGCAATGCTATTTTTAACTCCCCAACCCTACTCATCAATTTTTATTCCGGGTACCCTAGGTATTAGCAGTCTACTCTATTAGAGATTATCGAATTACCCATTACTAACAACATAATTATTCCTCGTTGTAGCCATTGTTAGCGAGAATCCATCGCTTAACAGGTGCGATCATACAGATTAGAGTACGCACATAGTTGAATTGCTAATTTTCATTTATTTCAATTAGGTCACCGGACCTATCCATACAAACCAATTCTTATTCATTTACTTCCTTCTCAATTCGTTCCCACCAATGCACGTGATGCACGTGATGCCATGTTACCATGTTTAACATATTACGGATACCAAACCTACATTATCAATTTGTTCTCATCATCTAACCTATACAGGGATTTATACATTTTCATACTACTCCCATAATGTTTTTCCTTAAGGAGGACCCATCACCGCTAACTAGTATTGGTCGAGCCACCAATTTTCTTTTGTATATCGACACACTTCCTCGGTTAGTTTCGGTGAGTCTCGTCGTTTCATTTGATTTATGTGGCCATTGATTCTAAGGGTTGATTTATGGCATACCAAGGTAAAATTCTGTTTTAATCTGAATTTAGTCGCTAATGGGTCTAAGTTCGATTCTAGTTATTTTTTTTTAGGGTTAGGCCGAATGGTCCTAAAAGTAGCCTATGGTTTCTCTTTCATTTTTTTAATTAAATCTCTTCCACTCTCACTTACTATTTTCCACTTAATTGGGTTACTAGTGGGTTGTAGGCTTTAAAGTTTATAAGAAAATCCAATTATGCTCACTTTGGAAATCCTAGGCCGAATGGATCTTTAAGAAAACTCTAAGCATTCCTTTGTTTCCCTTCCAATTTATTCATTCCAATATTCAGTCAAAGCCCTTAAATTTTAGCCCACAATCATCAACACATGATGAAACATACACTAGGCATGATAAACTTCAATGATCACACAAACACAATTAACAATTAAATCCAAACCAAGCCATCCACACACCAACCCAATACAAGCCAAACCTTAACAATACAAAAAATAGCTTAACTAGCTACATGAATCAAACCCATAAAAAAGAACTTAAACATAAAGTAAAACCCACTTACTTATCTTAGATGTGGTTAGATTTCCTTAACTTTTCTTTCTTTCTTTTCCTTTCCCTTTCTTTTTCTTTCTTGTCGCTTTTCTCTCCGAAATTTGGTGGCTACGGGTTGCTAAAATTTCTTACCATCTTCCCACTTTCTTAAAATATATATATATATACACTAACTTTTGTTTGTTATTAAATTACATTACAAGTGGCTTGTTTTTAATTTAACAAGGTAGATAGTGAATTGGGTGTTGTAAAGTTAAGTGGCGGGTTTGAAAAGAAAAAAAAGTGAATTGGCTTAATGCATTAATTAAGGTTGCTAGGTGTCCTAACTAAATGGTTAAGTTAACTAAACAACCTAACTAACCTAGTTCAAATAACTAAACATCTCTCCACCTCACAATTTTTGGAATTTTCTCACCCTAAATTCGGAATCTCTTGTTTTTAAAAAAATTCCAGCAGTGGTACATCCAAAATAGTCTATACTAAAACGGGCATAACTTTTTATATATAGGCCTAATAATAACAAATTTTACAGAGAGTTAGTCGAAACATAAATCAACAACTTTAATTCTTTAAGTTTTACCCAAAAATCAATCTAAGATCCATGAATAGGTCTCACAAAATTCGGATAGAATCTAATTCTCAAAAACCTCTAAAATTCAAAATTTTCTCCTTAAACCATTTGACCATTTTCTTATAAAATTCAGTATTCCCTAAATTTTAAAACACATTCTCCACTTGTATAATATGTTCCAAATACTTAGGAATAAATAAATGATAATTAAAATTATCCGAACCTTTCACCTAAAAATTCCCACACAAGCACCTAAACACATTAGCATCAAAATATTAAAATGGCATACATAATTACTCCTTTACTTAGTGTGTGTGTGTGTGTGTATTTAGATATTTTGGCCTCTATATATTGATTCATAATTAAGGATTTTACGAGAGTTACATTTCTCTCCTCCTTAAAAGAAATTTCGTCCTCGAAATTAACTCATTCGAACAACTCGGGTTATTTATCTTTCATTTCTTTCTCACATTCCCAAGTCATTTATTCGAGGTTATGGTTTTTCTATAAAACTTTAACTAACCCGATCTCCTTATTTTTCAATCGTTTGACTCGTCGATCGAGAATTTGGATCGATCTTTCTTCGTACGTTATATCCGGAGTAAGATTTGGTGGCTCTATATTCAAGATTTGACTCAGCCTCTCTAACCCACTTCCTTAACATATACATATGAAATACATTGTGTACTCCCGCTAAGGAGGGTGGTAGCAACGAGCGATACGCTTTATCTCCTACTCGATCTAGTATCTCAAATGGTCTTATGTATCGCGGACTTAACTTTCTCTTTTTCCCAAAACATAGTATGCCCTTCATCGATGAGACTCTTAGAAATACATAATCACCGACCATGAACTCTAGATCCTTCCTCTTTTTATCGATATAACTCTTTTGTCCGCTTTGAGTCGCTTTCATCCGTTGGTGAATCCGGTCTACCACTTCGGCTATCTCGTCGCACTAGTTCGATCCTAGTAACTTTCTTTCTCCTATTTCATCCCAATGCATAGTAGATCTACATCGTCTCCCATACAAAGCTTCATAAGGGGCCATTCCAATTAAAGCTTGGTAGCTATTGTTACATGCAAATTCAACTAAGTATATGTATTTCTTCTACTTTTCGGACCAATCTAGAATGCACGCTCGTAGCATATCTTTAAGAATTTGGATTATGCATTCGGACTATCCATCGGTTTACGGATGATAAGCCGTGCTAAAATTTAGCTTGATACCCATGACTTTATACGGACTTTTCCAAAACGTGAAGGTGAATCTAGGGTCTCGATCGGACACAATTGAAATTAGAATCCCATGTAGTCTTATAATTTTATCCAGGTATAACCGGGCATATTGGTTCAAAGTGTAGGTGGTTTTAACCGAAGAAAGTGTGTTGATTTGGTCGACTTGTCTACGACTACCCGGATGGCATCCAACCCTATTTTCGATCTTGGTAATCCATGACGAAATGTATGATTACATATTCCCATTTTCACTCGGGAATTGCCAATGGTTTTAACATTCTCAAGGGTCTTTGGTGCTCGTCTTCACCTATTCGTAAATTTGACACCTCACCACAAAGTTAGCTATATCCCTCTTTATTCTCGACTACTAATAAAGCCGTCACAAGTCCCGATACATTTTTGTACCCTCCGGGTGTATTGATTATGGGGTTGTGTGCGCTTCCTTCGGTATCTCATCTTTTACGTTCTCCATTGCGGGAACACACAACCTTCCCTTGAATCTAATTATTCCTTTATCATCCATCGTAAAATTAGACTCTTTTCCGAGCCTTTATATTTTTCTTCAATTCCTTCGACTTTTCATCCGTTTGTTGCCTAATTTGAATTCTTTCTTGCAAGCATCGTCCGGATTAATAGCCTTAATAGCACGCTTATGTAACCTATAGAAACTATCTCCAGTTCTAGCTTTTGTAGGTTTCTCACCATCAACATCCGAGTCACTTGCACCATGACGATCGATTTTTTGCTCAAGGCATCGACAACAACATTGGCTTTGTTTGGATGCTAATTGATTATACAATCATAGTCTTTAACCAATTCCAACCACCTCCTCTCGCCTCATGTTCAACTCTTTTTGTGTGAAGATATACCGTAAGGTTTTATGATCCGTATATATCTCACAATTTACCCCGTACAAATAATGCCTCCGTGTCTTCAAAGCAAAGACTACCGCTGCTAATTCTAGGTCATGTGTCGAGTAGTTTCACTCGTACTTCTTTAATTACCATGACGCATAGGCTATTACTCTCCCATTCCGCATCAACATCGCTCCTAGCCCATTTTTGGAGATGTCGGTATAAACTACGAAAGTTTCATCTTCGAACATAATGGTTACCACTAGTAGCCGTGACTAACGTACGTTTCAGCTCTTGAAAACTTTTCTCATAAGCATCCGTCCACTCGGAACTTGACACTTTTCCTCATTAAATTAGTGAGAGGCATTACTAACTTAGAAAAGCCTTTAATAAATCTCCGATAGTAACCGGCCACCCCTAAGAAACTCGTACCTCTGTCACACTATTAAGTGTAGGCCAATTCGAATAGCCTCTACTTTCTTCGAATCTATAGCTATAGCCTCCTTCATCACTATATGACCTAGAAAAGCTACCTTTTCCAGTCAAAATTCATATTTCTTGAATTTGACGTATAGTTGGTGTTCCCTTAGTGTCCGCAAGGTAGCTTTCGGATGCCCTTTATGCTCATCTTCACTCCGGGAGTAAACTAAAATATCATCTATAAATATGATGATGAATTTATCAAGGAACTCTTTAAAGACTCGATTCATCAAGTCCATAAAGGCAGCTAGGGCATTGCTTAACCTAAACGGCATCAATAGGAACTCATATTGGTCGTATCTTGTTTTAATGTCGTTTTCTTCACATTTTTTTATTTTACCCTTAGTCGGTGATATTTGGACTCCAAGTCTATCTTTGAAAATACTATTTCTCCTTGTAATTGGTTAAATAGATCATCAATCCGAGGTAACGGGTATTTATTTTTAATAATCACTCGATTTAATTTTCAATAGTTGATATATAACCTTATACTATCGTCTTTCTTTTTCACGAACAATACCGGAGCTCCTTAAGGTGAGGAACTAGGATGTATAAATCCTTTGTCTAACAAGTCTTGTAATCGTACCTTTAACTCCTTTAGCTTGACGGGAGCCATTCTATAGGGAGTTTTTCAAATCGGAGTCATGCTCGGCTCTAGTTCAATCTTAAACTCTATTTTCCTCTTCGGTGGTAGCATTGTCAAACTCTCCGAAAACACATCTAAATATTCCCATGCAATCTTTATAACTCTCGATTTCAATTTTTGCTCCGTCTAGCTATCCATCACATACGCTAGGTACCTCATACACCATTTTCCTAGCACTCGTTCGAGCTTTGATGATCGAAATGATCGGTGTAATTTGAAGCTTCAAATCGACCTTAAATTCTAACTCGCTAACTCCTAGGTAGATAAAACATTACCCTTTTTCCTCGATAGTCTATGTTGGCACCATGTCTCGTTAATCGGTTTATCCCCAAGATCAAATAAAAATCTTAGAGATCCAACACTATCAAATCGGATTCTAATCTCCTCTCCTTAATCTGTATTGAGCACTCTTTAACTACACTCATCGACTCCATAGTTTCGCCCGAGGGAACCGTTATAAGATATCCTACGACTAATATCTCGGGTTTGACGCCTAAGCATTTTACTAATGTGCTTGATATAAATGAATGCGTAGCACCAATATCAATCAAGACATAAATAATCAAGCCAAAGATTGATACATTACCATAAATTACTCGTTGCATCCCTTTTATCTCGCTTCTTCGGGTCATAGTGTACACTTGAGTAGATACCTTCCCGGTCCCGGTTTCACGTAATCGAGGGCAATTATAAGACATGTGTCTTGGCTTTTGACACATATAAAAAGTCCTTACGTCGGTCTACATTCCCTAACATGGAACCTTCCACACTTATTACACCGGGGTGGATTTCATATCATTGGTCTTGGTTGGTCGCTCGATGGTGATCTCGGAATATATGGTGCCTGGTCTAGTGGCTCGAGAGTTTCCTAGACCACCACTTCGATTGAAATTCCTAGGCGAAACTTGTCTCACCGGCCCGGATGAAGAGGCTCGAATATAAACCCTTGCCTTTTTTGCTACAATTCACATGTAATCTCCTTCGATCTTCGTCGGTTATCATTACCTTATCCATCATTTTTGAGAAGGTATTAGTAATCGACATCCGCACCATGCTTTGTACCCTCGGGTTTAATCCTATTAGGAATTTGTTCCTTTTTAGATTTTCATCCCCGACAATGAACGGGATCAACTTACACCCTTGTTTAAACTTTTGTACATATTCACCCATCGATATTCTATCTTACTTTAGTTTTAAGAAATCCTATATCTTCTTAGCCCTTACATCCGTGATGAAGTACTTGTTATAGAAGACCTCATTAAATCCTTCTCAAGTCAAAGTTAGCACATCTATAGTTAGTCGTGTGCTTTCCTACTAGGTACGAGCATCCTTAGTTAACATAAAAATGATGCACGACACTCGCTCATGGTTAGCAAATTGTAGGTGTTCGAATATTACCTCCAAGGACTTAATCCACTCTTCGACTATCATTGGGTTCACTCCCCTAGCAAACTCTTGAGGGTTTATCTTGCGGAACCTTTTTACCGTATCATTCCTATGCTAGGGTAGAGGTTGTTGTTGTATAGCTAAAAGCTGCCTCATCCGTTTAGCGTGAACCTTTTGTTGCTATCGTAGTGTTTGTTGTTGTTGTTGCATAATTGTCATCATTCGATTCAACGTTTCTTGTTGGTTCGGGTGATTAATGTTGGAGGTCCTTCACCTCCTGCTCGTATGGGGTTCTTTCTTGGCGGTATAATTTATCTTTACATATACATTAAGTTCAAATTAGTTTTGGTATGGATTTTAACATTTAATGCAAACCATTCACATGCATATGAAATTATACATTTTTATACATAGTAAACGTTTCATACACATATATACCTTTTGAAGGTTTTTTTGCTATATTTATGATCAAAAGCATTTTTATTTACATCATAGAACACATAAAAGATACCACATCGTGTGCTAGGGTCCCTAATAACCTACTTATCGAACACATCGGGAAAAGGAATACTCGACCCTCCATCGATCAATAACGTCGTCCGCGACATGGTGTACTATCTCTCATGTACGGGATAACAATAGACCCTAGTTGTACGTCAATCGAGTACGGGTCCGCCTAACTCTGTATCATAAGGAAGGCTCGGACCGATTCCTATAGCAATACTTATTTATCGGACCTACTCAAACCTCGTCTAATAGCTATCGGTCTCTCAATGTTAGAGTCTAACGTAAAGTCGACCTCGGAAAGTCCATGCTTCGGTATTCGTTGGAAGGAAGCATCGGCGAATATTATTCGCCGAAGCAAATCATGCACCAAAGTAACGTGGGCTACTATGTCCTAATCCGGGGCTATAACTAGGTTGTTTACCTCCGCCCGAGTAGGTGGCTAGAAGGGCACATCGCTAGCGTGTCCTAGCAATGCGAGGTGTATGAAATAGATACGGCATCTACAATAACAATATTGACCCTCATAAATAGTTTCAAGAATAATCATACATCAACATGAAAACACATAATAATCATACATATTAATCAAAAAAATCAAAAATTAAAAATACTAATTAAAATTTTTTTTTATCCGTCGAACAAGACACCGATCCTTAAGCTCATGTGACACTTGAGATTCTACTTAGTTATCTAAATCATAGCTCCGATATCACCCCGTAACACCCCCACCTCGGTTCACTATCTATTACCCAAACATGAGTAACTAGGCGAGGCGCATCACGCCGACACGACCTAAATCCTAATTATAAGAAATTAACAAGACATCACATAACAAAAATGCATATAATAAAATTTACATGATATAACGAATTACGGTAGCAAAATATTACAAATAATAATTGATTTCTTACGGATCCCAAACCCTTGAATTACAAACAAAACAAGTTTTAGCATCTCGTGTTACACATGAGCCTTTTAGAATGAGCCATCTGCATCTTTACTATTTTATCCTTTTTCTTTCACAACATAGAAATAATGACGTGGTGAGTCAAAGCTCGGTAAGTAGGGTGATGCGCGTGATATACAATGCTATTTTTAAGTCCCCAACCCTACTCATTAATTTTTATTTCGTGTACCACAGGTATTAGCGATCTACTCTATTGGAGATTATCGAATCACCCATAGCTAACAACGAAATTATTCCTCGTTGTAGCCACTCGTTAGCGAGAATCCATCGCTTAACGAGTGCAATCACACGAATTAAAGTACACACACGACTAGACAACTAATTCCTGTTTATTTCAATTAGGTCACCAAACCTATCCATACAAACCAATTCTCGATCATTTACTTCCTTCTCAATTCGTTCCCACCAATGAACGTGATATGATGTTATCGTGTTTAACATATTGCGAATACCAAACCTACACTATCAATTCGTTCTCATCATCTAACCTATTCGGGGTTTTATACATTTTCATACCACTCCCACAATGTTTCCCCTTAATAAGGACCCATCACGGTCGACTAGTATTAGTTAGGCCACCAATTTTCTTTTGCATGTGGGCACGCTTCCTCGGTTAGTTTCGGTGAGTCTCGTCATTTCACTTGATTTACATGGTCGTCGATTCTAAAGGTTGACTTGCGGCATACTAAGGTAAAATTTTGTTCTAATCCGAATTTAGCAACTAATGGGTCTAAGTTCGATTCCAGTTATTTTTTTTTAGGGTTAGGCCGAATGGTCCTAAAAGTAGCCTAAGGTTTCTCTTTCATTTTTTTTAATTAAATCTCTTCCACTCTCATTTACTATTTTCCAATTAATTGGGTTACTAGTGGGTTGTAGGCTTTAAAGTTCATGAGAAAATTCAATTGTGCTCACTTTGGGATTCCTAGGCTGAATGGGTCTTTAAGAGAACTCTAAGCATTCCTTTGTTTCCATTCCAATTTATTCATTCCAATATTTGGTCAAAGCCCTTAAATTTTAGCCCATAATCATCAATATATAATGAAACATACACTAGGCATGATAGACTTCAATGATCACACAAATACAATATAACAATTAAATCCAAACCAAGCCATCCACACGCCAACGCAATACAAGCCAAACCTTAACAATAGAAACAATAACTTAACTAAATACACGAATTAAACCCATAAAAAGGAACTTAAACATGAAGTAAAACCCATTTACTTAGCTTAGATATAGTTATATTTCTTAGCTTTTCTTTCTTTCTTTTCCTTTCCCTTCCTTTTTCTTTCTCTCTTTCTTGTCATTTTTCTCTTCCAAATTTGATGTCTACAGAGTTGCTAAAATTTCTTACCATCTTCCCACTTTCTTAATATATATATATACTAACTTTTATTTGTTATTAAATTAGATTACAAGTGGCTTGTTTTAATTTCACAAGTTGGAAAGTGAATTCGGTGTTGTAAAGGCAAGTGGCGGGTTTAAGAAGAAAAAAAAAGTGAGTTGGCTTAATGCATTAATTAAGGGTGCTAGGTGTCCTAATTAAATGGTTAAGCTAACTAAACACCCTAACTAATCTATTTTAAGTAACTAAACATCTGTCCCTTCCACAATTTTTGGAATTTCTTCACCCTAAATTCGGAATTCCTTTCTCTAAAAAAAATTTCAGCGAGTGGTGCATCCAGAAAAGTCTATACTAAAATTGGCATAATGTTTTATATATAGACCTAATAATAATGAAATTTTAAAGAGAGTTATTGGAAATATAAATAAACAACTTTTATTCTTTAAGTTTTACTCAGAAATCACTCTAAGATCCATGAATAGGTCTCACAAAATTCTAACAAAATATAATTCTCAAAAACCTCTAAAATTCAAAATTTTCTCCATAAACCATTCAACCATTTTCTTGTAAAATTCAACATTCCTAAAATTTTAAAACACATTCCCCACTTGTTTTATATGTTCCAAATACTTAATAATAAATAAATGATAATTAAAATTATTAGAACTTTTCACTAAAAAATCCCCACACAAGCACCCAAACACATTAGCATTAAAATATTAAAATGGCATACACAATTACTCATTTACTTTGTGTGTGTGTGTGTGTGTGTGTGTGTGTGTGTGTGTGTGTGTGTGTGTATGGATATTTTGGCCTATATATATTGATTCATAATTAAGGATTTTATAGGAGTTACAATATAGAGTAAATATTAGCATTGGTACATGGAAGAGAATGCTAAATTTCATGGTAGTCGTGATGGATGACTTCAAGGTTGTGCTTAGGTATGGAGTTTTTCAAATAAGCAAAAGTCATGCCTATACCCCACTTGGAACAAATGGTGATTATAAAGGAAGAGACATTGTGCATGATACCAACCAAGGTGTATGCTAGATCATAAGTGAAGCATCTTTTGTCCATCCAAGTGAAGAAGGGCTTTAAGAAAGAAGAAGACACCTACTTGACAATGTTGATAGAAAATGTATTAATGGATGATAAGGGTACGAGAGATGCCCAAAGTGATTACTAGTGTGTTTGGCCAAATTTGAGGAAATAATGCCACTAGAGTTGCTCAAGAAGTTACCAGTTAAGATGAAGATCGATCACCAAATAAAGTTCATGTTAGAGGCAATGACATGCTTAGGTGCCAAGCCGTCGGCCATGACATCTTATCACATAACCCCTCATAAGTTAGAGGAATCAAGAAAGCAATTAAAGGTCATGTTAGAAGCGAGACCAATACAACCCTTTAAATCCCCTTATGGTTCACTCATGTTTTTCCTAAAAATGCACAATAGATCATTAAGGATATACATAGATTATTAAATGTTAAACAAGGTCATGGTGAAAAACAAGTATCTAATTCCATTGATAGCTGACTTGTTTGATTAATTTAGGAAAGATCAATTCTACACCAAGCTTGATTTGAGATTAGATACTATCAAGTTTGAATTGTCATTGAAGATGTGCCAAAGATAGCATACGTGATAAGGTATGGTTCCCACGAATTCCTCGTTATGCCTTTTGGCTTGAAAAATATCCCAACTACCTTACGTACTTTAATGAATAAGGTATTTTAGCCATACTTGAATTAGTTTATAGGAGTCTATCATAAAGATATTATGGTTTATAGCTCAACACTAGGGGAGAATTTAGACCACCTATGTATTGTATTTAAGGTACTAAGAGAGAATAAGCGGTATGTCAAAAAGAAGAATTAGTTCTTCGCAAAGAGAAGTATTCTTCTTAAGGCATAAGATTAAGGGAGAAAGGTTGATGATGGGTATGGCTAAAATCAAAGTTATCTCAAAATGGAAAGAGTTAACCAAGGTACCCGAGCTTTACTATTTCCTTAGCTACTTTATTCATGACTACTCGAAAAAGGTGGCCCTCTCACTAACTTGTTAAAGAAAAATAAAAGATAGGAGATGAGTGAACGGCGCTAGGAAGCTTTTGAGAAGTTAAAGCAAGTTATCACTAAGGAGTTAGTGTTAAGCTTGGAAGCTTTTGAGAAGTTAAAGTAAGTTATCACTAAGGAGCTAATGTTAAGCTTGGTTGATCTAACTAAGCCATATCGGATACACACTAATGTTTTTAATTTACTACGGATAGTGTGTTGATGAAAGAACAACATTCTATAGTTTACGAAAGCCGAAGCTAAATAACACTCTGAACGTTGATATTTGGTGCAATAAAAAATGATGGTTGTAGTGGTACATTACCTGTGTACTTGGAGGCATTATTGACTAGGGTTTCGATTCATGACGAAGACCAATAATGTGGCCATAAATTATTTTCAAAATCAAAAAAAGATGACACTAAAGCGAGCCCGATGACAAGATTTTCTTATCGAATTTGACTATGCCTTTGAGTGCAACCTAAACAAAACCAATTTTGTAGCTAATAAACTTAATAGAAAGGCTAAATTGCATCATACGATGAAGTCTGGATAGAGAGATCATGGCCAAAAACAAGAAGGGAATGGAGCATGATCCCATCGCTAAGAGTTTATTGGCCACTTAGTAGAGAGGGCAAAACTCAAAAATTTTAAAAAAAGGATGACATTCTCTAAAAAAGAAAAAGAATCTATGTGCCTAAATGAGGAAACCTCTAACTAGATCTATTAAAAGAATTTCATAACTCGATGTGGGCTAAACATCCAAGACAACAACACACTAGAGCCTTCCTAGAGGGAGTATATTTTTTTTATCATAGTCGAGTGATGATGTGGAGTCTTATATGAGAACATGCTTAGTGTACTAATAAGATAAGGTTGAAAATTGAGTGCTTGGGGTCTATTGCACCCTTTACCTAAATGGAGAGACCATAGGAGATGATAACTATGAACTATATAATGGCTTTACCTAAGTTGGAAAACTTTAATAGTATTATTATAGCCATAAACAAGCTCTCAAAGTATGCCACTTTCATACTAACTCCAACAGATTTGACGATCGAGAACACTATTAAACTCGCTCTTTAAGTATATGGTGAAGTATTAGGGTGTCTCTGTGATATATAATCGGTGATCAAGATCTTTAATGTACTATAAAACTATAAAGCCGAGCAATTCGAGTTGCCAGGCTCGAAGTTGCATTACTCCATTAGTTTTCACCCTTAGGTGGATGGGTAGACTAATAGGGTTAATGCTTTGTTAGAGACATACTTGAGCCACTTTGTGAGTGTTAACAAGTAAGATTAGGCTAAATTACTAGATGTTGTCTAATTCTCCTACAACTTATAAAAGATTGAGTCTATTGAAAAAATTCCATTTGAGATCGTGATAGACCAGCAACCTCTCACTCCATATATAATGAACCATGGTGTCAAATACTAAAAAAGCAACCTAAGTGTGTATTCGTTGGGCAAAGGATGGTAAGAACGAGATAGACTTAACATGAATGTATTTGAATAAAGCTACTAAGAAAATAAAAAATGGGCTAACAAGAAATAAAGAGATGTCACTTTCTAACTTAGTAATAAAGTGATGGTGAAGTTACTACCATAACAATACAAAGCTTTTTGAAAGGTGCACAAAGGCCTTATACATCATTATGAAGAAGCTGTTTGAGGTAATGCATAAGGTTGGAGAGGTGTCCTATAGATTGAAGTTGCCACTAAAGCTAAAGATCCATTTAGTGTTTCATGTTAGTATGTTAAAGCCATACATACGAATGAGGAGGATCCAAGTCGAAGAGTTCTTCATAGAGTGTTTATAGTAGTGGTGGACTTGTATGATAAAGAAGTTGATATCATACTTGATGAGCACATTGTTCAATACCATGGTGTACCACCAAGGAAGGAGTATTATGTAAAATGGAACGTACTATGAGAAGGTGCGGCTAGTTGTAAACCCATTGAAGCCTTATGGCAATTCACACGAAAAGTTAAAGAGTATAATGAAGATGCATAAAGGACATTGCCATATTAGATGAGGGATAATGTTATGCCTCAAACAAAAGAAGGATTTTTTTGGAGGTTAATTAGGAATGCTAGATAAATCCAAAAGCCTCTATAAGATTATGGAACAATAAAGAAGCCTCGAGTATGTCTAAGAGAAATCTAGGCATGTCCTAGAGAATTTTAAAAAATTCATCATTATTCTATTTGTACATATCTAGATAGTTTCTTATAAATATCTAGGTAGGATGATTCTAGAGATTGAATTATAGCCATTACATAAAGTAGATCCTAGCCATCCATTTACGAGGTAGACGATTATAAATAAGGAAGGCTTTCATCCGGCTAAGATATCTAATCTAATCCAGAAATCCAATGCAAGAACTATATTCTAAGAAAGTTGTAAGCATTTAAGAGAGTAATAGAAAGAGTTCTTATATCTTTTATGTGTGTCTTTCTTACTTGACAACTAGTGTTCGAGAAGGCCGACTTGGTTTAGCTTAGAGAAAGGAGGCCAAATGCCTCATGAGAGCTTGAGAAAAGGCCAAGTCCATGATAGTAAGGTCTTAACCATGGATAACAAACATAACCAAATACTTTAAGAAAATTATAATCAATTGTCTATTAAAATAAAACTATATATGGAGTTGATAAGATAAAACTAGTGTTAGAAGTTGGTTAACGATGTAAACAGTAGCATTAAAAGCATATGTCCAATACATTAAGGAACTTATACATGATTAAGTATGGCTAAGCTAGTTTCAACCACATATTGATGTTTCTATTCAGCTCACCAATTTTACTCAAGATTATGAGGGCGAGGCTTCTCTATAAAATACTATTATCTATAAGATACCGTGTGAAAGCTTAATACTTACCATCCCAATAAGCCTAAAAAGATTTAATAGAACATCTAAAATATTTTTCCATAACATGTTGAAATTTAATAAAAGTATTAAAGACCTCAAACTTGTATTTGATAAAGAATATCCAAGTGTATTTACTAAAATGATAAAAAAATACATAATAATTAGCACTAGTTATAGAGGTAATAGGAGAAGGATCCCACATATCTAAGCAAATTAACTCTAGAAGTGATCTGTTTTGAAAACTAGAAATAATAAAAGGTAGTCTAGTGCTTTCACTAAGACTACATGCATGGCGAAGTGGAACAAACTCCTTATTAGACGAGTGAAATATTGTTGCTTCGACAAACTTTACGAATAGTTTAAAGGGAGGCGAGGACCCAATTATGTATGTAAGATGGTAAAGAAACGAGATGTAGCATGAGCGATTATAGAGGAAGAGTAGTCACCGGTAGTTCGAGTGGATGGAAAAATATACATCCTTTGTTTACTCTACTTAGAATCAATTACCTCTTTTGTATGGATGTTCTTAATCACTAAATAATGTAGACAAAATTCAACAAAAAATGCATTAGCTTTAGTAAAAAAAAAAAAAACTCAAAGACTCTAGATTTTGAAAGGAAATAAGTACATATAAAACATTCTTTAGATAAAAAACAAGATTATTAAGAGAAAGAGAAGCTCGTCTAATATGAGAAATCAAGAGTGTTTTACCATTTTTAATAGTGACTTTTTCATGTCTAGTGTATTCTAATTAATATGCCAAGTTTCCATATTTACTCGTGAGGTGATATGTGGCCTTAAAATAAAAAACCTATGGCAATGAAGTTAGCGATCTAGTAGCAACAAAATAACCTATGGATGGATATCATGATGGTTACTCGAATTATTTTATGGGCAAGGTGAAGGACATTATCTTACTACATGCTCATTACCCTAACAATTGTGGCGAGATAAGTGGATTAACATTTTAGGTAGTATAATCTTGAGAAGCACTTGGAGAAGTAAGTGAATAATTAGAGGTAGAGAATGGCCGAGAGTTATTTGAAGGAAGACCATTATGTCACTAGATATATCCTCTTAGACCATGACCATGACTATGATGAAAACTACCAACATGAGTAGAAAGATGAGTTGAGGTGGCGAGAGATGAGGTCGTGCACTTGTGGTATCTAGTGAAAGTTGTCGTTCCTTACTAAGGAGTAGCCTAAACAAGTCATCAAATAAGACTAAAATAAGTCTAGCCTCTAATTATCAAATAAATGGCTTGTAAATGTTGTCAAGCCTTGTAACAATAGCATCAATAAGGTCATCTTTAAGGATTGGATTATCAAAGGTAGCTAGATGATTAGATAAGGCATTTGCCTTTTGTATATATATGAAGACATCATCATTGTCTCGTTAGAGTTGATGGAGTTGAGCCTTTAGCTATTGAATTTAGGTTTTAGAATCCGAGGCATAAGACAATCAACCATTGCCATGCTTCTTTGGTAGTGGATGCACTAATAACATGGGTGAGAATAGATTCGAGTCAAAAAGGAAATATTCTAATCAAGTACCAATTGGTCTTGACGAGTACCACAAGGTATAGGGAGGATCGGTGGTATTGTCATCAAAAGTGTAAGAAGAAGGTGGCATAGTTTCGTTTATGTGATGGACAAGAGCATGGCTATATAAAAGTGGCAGAAGCTAAGTCTACCAAATAAGGAAATTAGAAGAGCTTAGTTTGACAAAGATTTGATGGGAAATAATTAGGTGAGATATAGGTGGTGGATTAAGGGTTGAATTTGATAAAGTAGTAGTAGATGCAAGTTCCTTAACACCTTCAATTGGAGTAGCCATGTGGGCGGGGGAAAGAAAGAAAAAAAGATAGTAGTAGAGTCGGGAAAGATGATGACGAGAGGCAAGTATTATTTTTAACACATGAGAAAGAGATAAAAAAACAAAAGGACTTGTGCATCATACTTTTTGTAATATCCGAAGCTTTAAACATTCCTATGCATTAGTGCGTTTATTTATTAAGTACGTGCATGTTATATTCGGTACTTGCATTGATGAATTCTTGGATGTGTAAGTTCATGTTGATAAGTGATGTGAGTGTGTAGGAGACTAAGGGACTTGAATGTAATAATTAAAAAAATTAGAAATTTAAGTGAGTTAAGTGGTAAAGTAAAGTGACTAGTTTGTTAAAATTGTCAAACTTGGGGACTTAGAGATATAACTTAATCAAGTGTCCTACACATGTGTCAACCTAAAAACGAAGCTTAATTAGTATCTCATACAAGTATTGATTTAGAAAAATCTAGAAAAACATCTTAGCTTAAGTGTCTCATACTTAATCTAAGTGTAGGTACTCCATACTTAAAATCTAAATGTTCCATACTTAATATCTAAGTATTAATTAACAAATGGCAATTCTAAAGTTCCATGAACCTTTCTAAAGTTGGCTAAGAGGAAAGAAAAGAGCAAGAAGGAAGAGAAGGAAGAAAAGGGAAAGAAAACATCTAGGCTCTCTAGAATCTTCTAAGTTGGTAAAAGAGGGAATAAAAAAGAGGAAAAGTTCTACGTCTTCTTCTAAGGTAAGCAAATGTGGCTTATAAAAGGGAGGAGTGCTTGGTCATTTGTGATATGTTAGCCTTAGTAAACATAAAAGAAACAAGTGAGAAAAATAAATTTACCAAAGGAAGCAAACTTAGTCAAGAGGAAGAGATAAAGGAAGAAAGATTTTGGTCGAGAGGAAGGAAAATAGAGATATTTGATTGAGAGAAAAAAAAAAAGGAAAGGGGAAATCTTTGGGAGCATTAGGGTGCTTTTAACCATAGCTAAATCCTAAGGTAAGTATAGTCTTAACTTACCACAAGATAAAGGTGTCATAGGATTGTTATGTTTTTATGTTTATACGTTTATAGATTTATGTGTTTATAGGTCTATTTGATGATTGTTATGGATAAATATGTTTATTTTTTCATTTAAAGAATTATGATTGTGATGGTATGATTACTTGATACTTGAATATATGAGATTATATGTTTACTTGAATATATGTGATTATATGGTCACTTGATGATTGATCAATTATAGAGATGTGTATACTTGATGTTGTAGTCATGTGTTTACTTGATGTTTAGTAAGTATAATTCATGTTCCCATAAGACATAGATGCTAACGGGTTTGCGTTCATATGGTAGCTTGATGATTGAATACATGTGAAGCATTTGATGGATTCGGGTTCAATGCATGCTTGATATTACTTGATTATGTATTCATATGTTTATTGATTATTGAACACTTGTTAAGTCACTTGATAATTTTAGTTTATATGCTTAATTGATGCTACTTGGTTATATGTTAAGTGTTTACATACGTTCTTGCATTTAGATTGCATCCACACCATGAAAATGTTTTTATCATATTTTTATACATACAAAGAGAAAGTCAAATGCATGTTTTCAAAAGACGAACAGGTAGACATGATTTCAAAGATGAACTCACAAAAAGGATTGATCATGCTTTTATGAGAATTATAATGGAATAACTCTACTCGCTTTTTATGATTTTTCATAAACAACGGGTTTCATTGAGGGCCAAATTTATAGACATTCGAAGGGTGCGCTCGAGTCACAAAAAATGTATTTTAGTAGCACAAAAATGTATTTTCTTCTATTCATACATGAGTATACTTACTAAGTATTAGCTCATAGTTTATCTTATAGTGTGTAGGTAAACTAAATGATGCATAAAGATATGTGTGGCATGGAGGATGCTTCGGGATTGAGTCGAGTTTGCTAAAGTACATACTATATGTATAGATTTAGAGTTTAAAGGCTAAAAACAAAATCATTTTGGTATGTTAATTGCTATAAGGTTAATGAAATGGTTTATGTTTTAAGAAAATTAAATTGCTTTTTAATGTGTTAAACTCAAGGATGCCTTGAATTTTAAACCTAAACAATTTTGTTGTCCATTACATAAGATAGATGAAATGATATAGGTGGTAGGACCCAATATAGTATGTGTATGTGTTAGGTACATTAAGATGAACTTGTAACTTAATATTTTGGACTTTCGATTGGAGGTTCCATCATTGTGTGTATGCCCTTATGCATCAAGGCCAATGCAAATGTGAAGGTCTATGCATCTATCGAACACAAGCTACTCTCTAACAAATTAGTATTAGAGTATATGGTTTTTCTTGAGTGATTGACTAGGCTTAGTGCCCATTATGGTTGACAAGGATGGTACTATATCATGCTTTGATGGGGTTATATCACCCCTAAGGTTCTAAATTTTTTTCAATTTTAACTCTTAAATTTTAAAAATTTTCATAATAATTATGCATTTGACCCCATTAAAATTACATATTTACTTTCTAATTTGCCTCGTCCTTATGTTTGTCTTTATAGGTTTTATGATGACACCCCCATTTAAAATTTTCTAGTTCCATCCTTGATGGTTAATTCAATGGTTCCTTAACTCCGTAATGGTTAAGTAGTAAGAAAGTTTGGTGTTCTAGTTGTTGCACTCACATTATTTAAAATGTTGTTAGGAGGAGAGTTTTATTCATAAGTGGTCAAACTCACATGCGACGAGAGAAGTGTGTTAGGTGTGCATACAAATGGTATTATCCACGCTAATCAAGAATGGAAAAGTGATGTGTTTATATACAAGATTGACGGTTTTACGAGTATATTTTGCCTTTAAAGTATTGCAATTTGATAATTTCATACCCAAAGTATCAAATTGTGCAATCTAAACTCCAAAGTTTTGGAAATTTGGCAAATGTAATCCAAGTTGTTCAATCTACGTTATTTCTAGCGATCAACTATCAATTAATCATTACTTAATTTTTTTTTTTAATGAAAGCCATTGTAATTGAAGAGTTTAATGACACATGACATGTCTCACCCCTTTCAAGAACCGAGGCCATATCGAAACAACAACTACAACAATATAAAAAAAACCACATAGAAGCTATACCTTCGCCTACTAAGGTGTATATATATATATATCTTTTTTTTTTTTTAAGTTAGATAACTCAATACTTTCCTAAATTGAAAAGCCATTCTCCCCTGGATGTACTTTCTCCCATAGCTTAATACATGCTTTTTTTTAATCTCTCTTATAAGTATAGATGTATATAAAATAGCAAAGATGTTGATAGATTTTCTATCGTCTCAAATTCAAGCCTTCTTGAGTAGATAATTTATTATTCGTTTATCTATCGATGCATTTGGTTTTTTTTTTTTTTTTTTTTTTTTTTTTTTTTTTTTTTACGCAGCTTAGTTTCCTAAAAGTAGTCAAAAAAAAAAAAAACTCATTTTAAACAGAGATTTTAAGAACTTTAATAGAATCAGCTATTTGTAAAAATAAAATAAAACGGATAAAAATCGAATTACCGAACACCTGAAATATAAATATTTCGAAACCAAACCAAAAACCGAATAACGTTTCGATTTGGTTTCAGTTATTTATTTATTATTATTATTATTTTTTTTTTTTTGAAAATTTAATTAGTTAAAAACCATCTAAAATATTTCGAAACTGAATCGAATAAATGAACGAACACCCTTAAGTAGGCGGCGAATGACAAGAAGTGGGAATGAGGAAAAGGGGAGCCTTAGCAGGATCTTTGGTTAAGAACCGACTCTGATTGAGATTCTTATAAAAGAACACTCCTATACTTGCCATTAAGCTTCCTCGGTTTGTCACAGACGGTGCTCTTTTGTGGGTACACAAAGATCTTGAAGCTCCTCTCCATTCCCTTATAATCCATTTTGAAAGCCTCGGGAATGTGAAAAACTTCAGCAGAAGTATCAGAAAGTTGAGGATAATCGCGCAATGGCCGCGCCAGCACCTATATAAGAAGCCAATACAAGAAAAGGACTAATCTTTAAAGAATCAAAATTGATCCAAAACCCATAAACTACATTAAAATGAAGAGAGAAAGAAATTGTAAGAAAGTGAAAGAAAGTTGTATGACTGTAATAATAATCCTTAAAGAACTGAAGTTGACTTTCAAAACCCTTGAAATTGCATGAAATGGACATTGAAAGAAAATGCCAGTGAAGAAGGCAAAGGAAAGGAAAATGCAAGAAAGGGAGAGAAAGTGAGTACCTGAAATCGAGGGAAATAGAATGAGACGCAGATTGAAAGAACTATAAAAAAAAACTGCACGAAAGTTGTCGTCTTGGAGCCTGAAAATTCGTTTGCTAGAATTTGAAGGGGATTTGCGTTCTGCATGGTTGATTTCTTGGATGGATTCTTTTTGTTTTTCTCGGGAAATTTGAAGAGAGAAAGTAAGAGAATGAAGTGATTTCTTGCTAATTTGATGGGTCTGAAGCTAGGCTTTTGCTTTTATAGAGAAAGATAGCGAGAGGAAGGAAAAAAAAAAACTATTCTATGTAGTGGTTAATTATTAAATAATAATATAAAAGTATATCCTAAGCATCACCTACCATTTAACTTCTTAGGTTTAATGTTTTTTTTTTTTTTTAATCATGATATCTCATTCTTTTTTATCAAGTAATCATGAATTTTGATTCACCGCTACATTCTTTTTTAAAATTAAAATTTAAGAGGATAATACGAGCCCGTACAAATTCTAAAACCAAATGAAGACTTATGCTTCAGCACTATGTTTGATGACAATATAAAATTGTATTCCTAAAGGAACCACTATTGATGCATTATAATTTCATACTCCTCAAAGTACTTGTTCTTCGGAGATTTTCCTCATATATATATATATATATATATGACAAATTGGTTTTTATATTGTTCAAACATATATCAATTTGAATAATGCGAGGGATTGTTGAAATATATTTTTACATACTAATGTGTTTCAAATTGATATTAAATTTTTTTGACTTAATCATAATTTTGTTAGTTAATTTTTATTTATTATTATAACCATTACAAACTATTATAGTTTATTATAAATTTAATTGCAGTTTAATATTTAATTTGTTATGTATCTTCTTCTTATGTGAGCATAAAATTCTTGAGCATTTTACAAGACGAGAACGAAGAGATGTCAAATGATGTTTTGTTTGAAGAAATATTATCAAGTTTTCATATATAATTTTTGTTTTGAGGAGTGGGTTGTTGAACGTTCGCATGTGTATCAATTGCAAGTGTACATTTTATATATTAAGAAAACTAAATAAAAGAATTTTTTTCTTCTTTTTTTTTTTTTAAAAAAAAGAACCAGAGTAGATGATGTGGAGTACTAGCTAATCAATAGATCGAATGAAATTTTCATCTCTAATCATGGATGATATTAAAGTTTAGAAAAACTACGTATTGGAAATTTTAAATTATAAGAATAGCGGTGTGCGTAATATTGTTGAATTTATTATAGGATAAAAATGAAGCTTACCTACTCACTAAGATCTTTTATTTTCACTTATTTTCATCTTTAGTTTGTTCTTTGACTTTTCCGCAGCTGCTACCGACCACATTTCCTACGTCATTATATATCTACCTTAGTTTGTTCCTGCATGATGCAACGTGCTCTCTTTCGCAATCAGAATGGTATTCGTCAAAACGAGAGGAGGAAGATTAGTCTATATATCTAATTTCTTACATGTTTATTAATTAGTTATGTATACTTGCTCTGATCATACAAAATTGTATATATGTAATTTTTTGTGTTTAAAATAAAATTTGAATTACTTATTTAGCTGACAAATTAATAAGTTTTACATTCAATTTTTTTTTTTAAAGGTCTTATTCACCTAATTTTAGACTTTTATATGTTGTTGAGACTTTACTTTGTGTAGGCCATTTTAAAAGAAAATCAAATAAGCATATGAAATATTCATTGGTTTCGCACAAAAAATTAATATAGTTTTAGGAGCATGTTTCACTATTAAAACTAAAATATATTGTAGCTATAGTAATATGAGGATCATATGATAATTGAGACGAGAGAATGAAATGCTATTAAAAATAAAAAAATAAAAAAATAAAAAGGAAAAAAAATTATTTAGTGAAATTTTTTTTTAATTCACAAAAAAAAAAGGAATATTTTGAGTTTAAACTCGAGAGAATAATAGTTAGATATTAAGTAACAACTCTATACATATATGAATGCAAGTATTTAATAAAAAAATTATAAAATAAAATAAAATAATCATATGGATTAATATTTTCTCTTTGCTGTATCTGTTTCCCTGGTGCTCTATCGCCGAGGTGCTATTAATAAAATATCCCCTCCTTATATATATATATATATATATATATTTTGTTAGCCTTAGCAATTAATCTTTATGTAATAATATTTTTATTTTATTTTAGCCTTAAAAAAGAATTTGTAATAATATTTTTTCTATAGTTTTTGTCCTATGTACAAGTGTTTTGGTCCTGTGGACAATTTTTTTTTTTAAAAGTTTCTTTCCTTGTTTTTATGAGTATTTTGGATTTTTTTTTCCCTTGTACACTCAATAATTGAATCATGTAAATATCCAAGTGTTTTCAGTTACTAATGGGGGAAATCACACCTATTAATCAATGAAATGCCAAATGATTTTTTATTTTTACTTTTTGTAGGGGCAGTGAATAATTGACATGCATTAATTATTATCAGCATTTTGTAGTTGTGTTTAGCAAGGCTTTTACATAAACGATAGATATTTGATTTGATGGATGACTATTGAAGTGACTGAATTGTGTGTAACAGTGCAAATTCTTCGAACAATATCCACCAAGTTGAACATCAAGGATTGGAACACCATCAATCGAAACTCTTGTGGCAGTGCACATTTGAACCACACAACCGACTTCAGTACTCAAAACAGTGTTACATGCAACTGTACATTTGATGATGGCGCCGTTTGTCATGTCACAAACATGTATATTGTTTCTTGACTTGAGTAGAATAAAGTTATAGCTAGTGACATGTTTTTCTAATGTAAACCTTATTTTTTGCTGCTCCTTTAACAATAAGAACCCAAGCAGACATACATACATGCAACTTCTTTTCTTTCTATTCACTAACTAATTCTTAAATTTTTTGTTTTTGACAGAAGGGTGAAGAGATTTAATTTGAATGGAGTTCTGCCAGAGGAACTTGGAAACCTTACTCAACTGCTTGAAATGTAAGTGAGACGTGCATGCATATTCTACAATTCTTAATCAAGTTTATTAATTACATCATTATTTTTCATTCGACAGTGATCTGACTCTCAACTATATTAATGGAACAATCCCGGCAAGACTTGGACAGCTCCCTAACCTTAAGATTTTGTAAGTTTTTGTGCGTTCTGCATATTTGAGGGAGTTTTTCTATTCCGACATAGCTTTTCGTGAATAAGTTAATCTGTTTACCAATTTTCTTCTATTCCTTAGGTCTCTTATGGCAAACCGTCTCAACGGTCCAATTCCTCCAGAAATAGGCAACATTACCACACTGGAGGAGCTGTAAGTCACAAAACGAAGTTGTTAAATTAAACACCAAGATTGTAGTGTTGAACGTTAACGTTGAATTGCATCTTGCAGGGTCCTGGAAGATAATCTGCTAGGAGGGCCTCTTCCTGAAGAACTTGGAAAATTGAGAAGATTACGTAGACTGTAAGAGTATAATGCCTTCATATTACCTTATACCACGCATGCCTTGTAGATGTGTGTGTCTGTCGCATGATGTTCAATCTCGATCTTGTTTCTACGGTACTGATATTTGTTGGCTGATTGCGGAGGAAGTTGTAACTTGGTATTTCTTATTCCTGCAGTGTTCTTTCTGCAAACAATTTTACAGGAACGATACCAGAGACATTTGGCAATTTAAGGAATTTAACTGAATCGTAAGTGATGAAGTGGGCTGCAATCATTTCCATATTTAACATTTTGAGCTACATTATTCACAAGTTTCATAGTTATTGCGGCAGTGGGATTGATGGGAGCGAACTGTCAGGGAAGATACCTGAATTTATCGGGAACTGGACCAAAATTGAAAGATTGTAAGTATTTATTTACTTTTTTTTTTTTCCTCCATCAATCTGCTCATGCTATCCTCTAGGACAAGCTAACTGAAATCTCATTTTCATTTCCATTTTTCATTCCTACAAACTGTATATTCTTTCACAGGAATTTGCGAGGAACATCCATGGAGGGTCCTATCCCATCTAACATTTCACTGTTAACAAATTTAATAGATCTGTGAGCCCAAACAAGTTCTTTCTTGCTTGCAGCTTCTCATTCATATGCACATTAATTTTTTACCCTTCTGATGTTAGGAAGGTTCATACACACGAAGAAATTGATTTTTTCTGCGGTCTTGTTCTTCAGGAGAATATCCGATTTGAGTGGATCAAGTTCAGCTTTCCCTACACTACAGGACATGAAAAAAATGGAAAATCTGTGAGTTGAATGACCATGATCACGATTCCTATGTATTGAAAAGCCTGTGTAATTACTATTGGATTCTCTTAATTATAATAAATCAAACAATTTTTGGGACAGCATTCTGAGAAATTGCTTAATTGCTGATTCAATCCCACTCTACATAGGAAATATGTCAGCGTTGAAGATTTTGTAAGTTTCTCTAACAGCTATCTTTATGGAAATGCTTGATTTCATGAATTTTATTTCTTTGCTATAATGTTATTTTGATTTCAAAAGAAACCAAAAGTGGCAAATGATTCACATCAGTTTATTCCATCATTTGGCTTTCATGAAAGATCTAGCAACGAGTTGATACCTTGCTTATTTTTGTGGAACAAAGAGAGAGTTGCTATAGGCTCTGCATGCATGCATACATACATACACACACACATATATATATATATAACATCTCAGGGTTGGCTAATTTGAACACCTTTAAAAATGGTCCCATGGTTGGAACTTGTGACTCTCTCTCCCCCTTTCCTTAACACCTGAGTCACAAACTAGAAATGTTATGCCTTCATTGATTTAGATATATTTCGTTACAGTGACTTGAGCTTCAACAAGTTGACAGGCCAAATCTCTGACTCATTAAAGAATTTGAGAGGCGTACATGTGTAAGTCAATATGTGTACACGCTGAAACACACTGGACCCTTAATTTTTTTTCTTTTTTCCCTCGTATTGGCAGCTTGTTGATTGAATTCTTGTTTAATATGTGTGTAGGGTTTTGAATGACAACTTATTTACTGGAGAAGTGCCTAATTGGGCATTTAGCACAAGGAAAAGCGTGTGAGGCAATGAATCTTTATATTGCTATTTGGTGACAATGTTATTCATACTCACGATAGAATTCAAAGAAGTTTTTTATGTCCCGTCATACAAGAAGTACATCAATCTTTATTTTTCATCAATCAACAACTGTATTACCCATGCCATGGAAATTCTATTTCAGGGATTTGTCTTACAACAATTTTACCGGGTTAGCTTCTAATAGCAGTTGTCAACAAGGGCAGGAAAAAGTATAAGCATTATTTTGCTCATTATCTGTTTTCTCTTCCTAATTTGTCTCATGTTGCTAACTGAAATTCTACTTTAAATTCAACAGGAACTTAGTTTCTAGTTATGTACATAATAACAAGTAAGTTCCTCCTTCACTAAGATGGCATGTAAAATTTCTGGAACTATGAATTACTGACAAATTGAATTCTTGTCTTTTAGGAGTGATCAGTGGTGCTTCACAAAGGATCTTCCTTGCACAAAAATACCTGAATGTAAGTATAAAAAGAAAAAAAAATCAGTTCTGATGTTCATGAAATAGTCATTACATATAATCAGCATGGTTACTGCCCAGTTGAAGGATATCGATTGTTCTGCAGATCGTTCCTTGTTCATAAACTGTGGAGGGAGCACTGTGCCTTTTGATGGTAATACATATGAAGAAGACTCATCTGAAGGAGGGCCAGCTGCATTTTCCTTTGAATCGGAAAGCTGGGGTCATAGAAGTTCTGGGACTTTTATGGATAATTCTTCAGCTCTTTTCGTGGCAAAAAATGATTTTGCTCTGGATGTGAAAGGAGTTTATGAAACTGCTCGCCTTGCTCCTCAATCACTCAAGTACTATGCCCTCTGTTTGCCAAATGGCAAGTATAAAGTGCAGCTCCACTTTGCGGAAATTATGTATTCTAATGATCAGACATATAGCAGCCTTGGAAGGCGCATATTTGATATATCAATTCAAGTAAGCAACATGATTTTCAAAAGGTATGTTCATCCAAGATTTTAGTTTATTTTTTATGATTTTAATCTCTAGATACCTTCATGAGCCCCACCATTTGTTTTGTTGGACCCTTTACATTTTTTATTATGCCTACAAAAAGAGTTTTCACTACTTTTTGAAACTTGTGAAGGTTATTATTTTGAACTTTTTTCCACAGGGGATCTTATTTGAGAAGAATTTCAATATTATGAAGAAAGCAGGAGGAGTTGGTATTCCCACCATTATGAACTTTAATGACATAGATGTTAAGGGTAGCACACTAGAGATACACTTGTATTGGGCAGGCAAAGGTACCAATGAAATTCCTTTCAGAGGTGTCTATGGACCTCTCATATCTGCCATCACAGTGACACCAAGTAAGTCATGGCATATTCAAAGTTTTATTGATTTCCATCTACGAACTTTCCATTTAACTATTTCTTTCTCTACTTGTAGACTTAAAGAGGGGAGGATTATCAGTTGGAGTTGTAATCAGCATTGTAGCTGCTTCATGTGTACTTGCTGCACTGATTTTGCTATTCCTTCGAACGAAAGGTTACTTTGGGGGAAAGGACCTTGTTGATGAAGGTAGGACTAATGCCACAAGTATCTCACTTGTTTGATTGTGCGCATGTTATAGCACTTTTGATTTGTCCCCTCTTGCTGATTTTGAGATTCTCTTCTTGTCACAGAACTTCGTGGCCTGGAGCTCCAAACAGGTTATTTCACCTTAAGACAAATTAAACATGCTACCAATAACTTTGACTCCGCAAATAAGATAGGAGGATTTGGGCCAGTTTACAAGGTATTCATGCATTTTCAGTTTACTACTAACTTAGGCTATGCACTGCCTACACACACTGTAATGTCTTGGAACGTGAATGAAATCTATCATGCTTGAAAAAAAAAACATATTTTATTCAAGGGAAGTGATATCATCTTCAAATGTTCTGACATTTGAGTCTGTACCTTTGATTTCAGGGTGTATTGTCAGATGGTGCTGTGATTGCTGTTAAGCAACTATCATCCAAATCGAGACAAGGAAATCGTGAATTTGTGAATGAGATAGGCATGATATCTGCCTTGCAACATCCCCATCTCGTGAAGCTTTATGGTGGTTGTATTGAGGGAAACCAGTTGTTGTTAGTGTATGAATACTTGGAAAACAATAGTCTTGCGCGCGCACTTTTTGGTAATTGCTTAATGGACGAACATGAACTCCTTTGTAAATCAGTTTACTTAAGTGTATGCAATGAGGATGTGATTGAGCTATTTACCCTAATCTTCTTCCTCTTTATCTTCGTTATTAGGGAACAAGGAACCCCAGATTAAATTGGACTGGCAGACAAGAAAGAAGATATTGTTGGGTATTGCAAAGGGATTAGCTTATCTTCATGAGGAATCAAGGCTGAAAATTGTACACAGAGACATAAAGGCAACCAATGTACTGCTTGATAAGGACCTAAATGCCAAGATATCTGACTTTGGGTTAGCCAAGCTTGATGAAGAAGAAAACTCTCATATAAGCACACGAATAGCTGGAACAATGTGAGTTATCTCTCCCTCCCTTGCTCTGATCTCAACTTAATTTCTTTGACTTTATAAATAGAAGGGGTAAATAAACTTTGCTTATAACTGCAGTGTGTCGGAGGTACAATAGAGTGTAGTGTTTTACAATGTTGATATTACTTTTGAAAAATTCTAAAATGCAAACATATCATGCATGTCTTGTAGTGTGTGATTTTGCTAGGAAAAATGACATACAAAATTATTTCTCCATCTCGTGACCAATTGCTCACCATTCACTGCTATATCATCTCTCTTCAGAGGTTATATGGCTCCAGAATATGCAATGAGGGGTTACTTAACAGATAAAGCAGATGTTTACAGCTTTGGAGTTGTTGCTTTAGAAATTGTCAGTGGGAAGAGCAATACGAGCTAAAGGCCAAAGGAGGAGTTTGTTTATCTTCTTGATTGGGTAATATATTTCATCTCCTTTCAGAATGTTGTCCTACATATTTTACATTTGAACTGACCATACAGTATCGAGCATAACTAATGGAAATTGATTTTTCTTCTCTCTTTTTTCCCTTTCATTTCTTGACATTTCCTCAGCTCCTTTAGCTAGCTATCTATCTTTTGCATGAATCCTAACTCCTTTATCCCCGTGACATGTAATTAAAGGCCTATGTCCTGCATGAGAGAAACAGCCTTCTAGAGCTTGTGGATCCAAGTATTGGTTCAAGCTACTCGAGAGAAGAGGCAATGATGATGCTTAACTTGGCTCTCTTGTGTACCAACTTATCTCCCACTCTAAGGCCATCAATGTCTTCCGTAGTGAGAATGCTTGAGGGCAAAATTCCAGTTCAAGCTCCGACAATCAACCGCGGTAGCTTGAGCCAGGAGGCAAGGTTCAAAGCCTTCGATCTTTTATCACAAGATAGCCAAACACATGTGTCCACTTTCTCTCAAAGCAGTCACGTGCACAGAAGCATATCGAAGGATGGATCATGGATAGCTTCCTCATCTTCCTTCCAAATTAAAGATGAGACTAAGGAAAGCACACAGAAAAGCACACAGAAATGGTGTTAGACTCGTGATTTTTCTGTCAACTGTGCTAGGAGAGAAGGTTATTTTTTGGTGCGGTTGCAGTTAAAAAAGAAAGGCGGCGTTACAATGCAATTGTTGCGTTAAAATATTTTCTTTATATACTCAGTAATAAGAAGGATCAGGCTCTTGAATAATTTTTTTCTTTTATATGGCCTGCAAGTAAGATATGAGTTTTTGGCTTTTTTTTTTTTTTTTTTTTTTTTTTTTTTTTTGGATTAGTTGGTTTCTTTAATTTGTGTGCTGTCAGTATTTTCAATTTTTTTTTTATATAGTTAAAGAGGCGGAAATTTTTTTTTTTTTTTCGATGGAGAAGATAAAAAGTTGATGTGTTTTTTATGGTTTTTGTGGACGTTGCTTTTAATACATGTGTTATTAGGAAGATAAATTGACAATTTTTGCATGTGCTGCTTTGTTAAAGGCTGGGTGTCACGTTTCAGTGGGCTGGAACATGCTACCAAAACCAATGTTCCTAAATACGGTTTTAGGAAGAGGAAAAACACATTTTGGTAAGTGTGTGGTTAATTTTTTGGTTGCATTTGTGCAGACTTTGAAAAGTCTGTGTCCGTCTCATGCGGGTAGTTGCAAGGGAAATTTCTTTTTCTTTGGCTTCGTTTTTTCATGGGATAGAGGGTCTTTGGTGTATAATTCAGCAGTTGAATGGATTTTTACACGGGAAAGATCAAATGTTTTGTACCGGAGTTATTAATTTTTTTCATTTGTGAAATATTGATTTTTGAGATTTTTTGTTCATAGTCAGAAGTCTGATAAATGATACAAATAGGCTTAGCCTAACAGTTATGTATTCAGCTAACTTTCCTAGCGAAATAAAGTTAGAGTTATGATATCTTTAGTTTTTTTAATAATTATATAATGCGAAGGACTATTCTCACGCGTAACCCAATAATTCCATTAGGCCTATGATGTATAAAAAAAAAAAAAAACTTTTGATAGATGAAAAAATTATGGGGCAGATTATTATGTTTTGTGTTAAAGAATGAATAGTTTTGTCTGTCTTTCTTTCATTAGAAAAGGTGTGCTAATTAATTGTTGTCTTAGAAAGACGAGGCAACATATAAATGAATGTGTGTAGTTCACACTAAAGAGCTTGTAGTTCAGTGATAGTAGTCTCATTCAATAAAAAGTCACGAGTTAAAATCCTAACATATTAGTTACGTTATAAATCTTTGGTGTATCATTTTAAAATAAAAAATTGATTGTGAACCAAATTAATTTTTGTCGACACATTTTTTTTATTTTTTTATTTTTAGGTGGGTGCATTATGGTTTGAGTAATTAGGAGTATACTATAATGTAGTTTGATTTTAGTAAGTTATTTAATAATTGAAAGAGACATATATTATTTAATAAGTTATTTAATATTATTATTCAAGTGTCTTGGATGAAATTGAATTGAATTTATGTTTTTTTTTTCGGTTCGGTTTGAAACATGCATTTTCATAAGGATATTGTAATACTATTTGTTTTTTAGCGAACGTAAACAAATAAATCGACCATCATAAATCTCATATATGTGAGGGCCAACAACTTGTGCAATCAATGTAGCAAGCATGTTTTGTTTGAAAATTCCGTTAAGGCAGCAGAAACTTGTGTTTAGTTTTTGATAGGTTGGATATTTGGTTCCGTAAGTGCACTATCATCATCTTCGTTACTTGTGCTTATAAATTATATTCTTTTTAAACACATGAATTTATCATAGTCAACAACTTATGGTACTTTGATGCGCTATGTTTATTTTATAAAAAGGTTGTTTTAAATTTTGAAGGAAGAAAAAAATACATAGAAATTACTTATATTCAACGAGATACCATTAAAATAATACATAGATGATTACTTTTAATAATCATGTCATGTCATGGGGTGCATAGTTGTTTAATTTTATTCAAGTGAAGTAATGCCCCGACTCGAAGCATCATGATTGTTATCATACACACCAATCGCCACAAAATGATGATCATTGCAAAAAGTTTGTTAAATAGCAATGGATTTTTTTATCGCTATATATAATTAAGGACCGATTAGAAACAATCGAAGGATCATGCATCCTATAGAGGTATAGAATAAATAAAAAATTTTCTCCATCTAAAAGGCTAAGCTCATACCGTTGAATCAACTAACTATATATATACATGAATTAAAGCAATCGATAGAAAATTACCTCTTATAGCACGGATCTAAATTCTTTAGCGAGAAAAGCCATCCAAGTGTCCGACCTTTATTGATGATCTATACAGGTCCAAGCACCCACAAATAAGCACTCAAAATTAGTAGACTCGTTAGCTCCACCTTTTCTTATTTGTGTAGTGTTTCCTATAGAAATCTAATCCAAGCAAGTTTGCGACAACCTTAAAGAGAGGGAGAGAAAGTGGCATGCTAGTGGTTTTTGGAAGAAAACTATTTTTTTCCCTTTTCCCTTTCTTAGTCATGTGCCCTAACTCCTTTTTCTTTGTTTGTCGAATTCTCTCTCACTTTTTTTCTTATGTGTTTTTTCACTTGTGTCGCACTTATCTCTCCCATATATTTATAGGAGAGACTTCCTTGTCCTCCAAGGACAAGGAGGGGCGACAATGAGTCCATTAAGAACTCTAGGTTGTTGCTTCGAATCATCAAAAGATTAGGAGTTATTTTACATATAGGCTTTTGATATGTATCTTTAAAAAATTCATCATTATCCAATAAGGTTAATATTTATCCTCCTATCAAAATATTTTAAGGTTTTTAATTAAACCTATTGGACCAAAACCATTCGGCCTAATTAATTTATTTACACTACCCAAATAAATAATCTTAGATAATTTTAGACAGACTTCACATTAGGAAACAATTTTTCAAAATACCCTTTAACCTAAATTAGGAAACTCATTTCCATTTTAAGTTGTTTACTTCAAATTTGGAACCAACCTCTAAATTAGGAAATTGATTTCTAAAATAGAAAACTTCCCATTTTAAGAAATTTTCATTTAAAGAAACTTTTTATTTTTTGAAACCTTTTTCCAAAATTGAAAACTTTTTCCATTGTCTTTGCTTTCTTTAATCATATGAATACTTAAACTTATGCGTATGACTCAATAGGCTCCTCGATATGTTGGTAATATATCAAAAACAAAAGACTCATCTTTTATCTCTTGATACATAAATCAAGATTAGCCACTAGTAAGGATACATAAATCAAGATTGGCCACTAGCAAGGCATCATGACTACCCAATTCTCTAAAAGAATTAATTAATCCATTATTATCTTTCCCGAGCATGATTATCATACAATTCAATCCTTATGTCGGCTTATCATAGTGTGATCTCAAACTTGATTATAAGTCTTGTTCGGTTATGATCATCCAAGTTTTTTTCGATTCCTAAATGTCTTAACTCTTAGAGTAAATCAACTATACTCTATTGGTGTACTTTTACTATGGTCATAGATTTCTTGGGTAGGCATTCATCAAAGTGAAATTTAATAACTCATTTAGCATATAAGGAATGACATATCTCATCTTAGTCATACACTTACCTCCATTAGATTCTTAGTGCACCCAACGAATTGCTCACGTGCAACATTTTATTAGGTCCATCGAAATGAGTGTCAAAGTATATAAATCCTTTAATGAGATAACCGTGATGATTTCAAGCCTAAGAACCACTTATACCCATCTCATATGAGATTCTCATAGACTAAGGCAACTGGGTTCTCATGGCGAGTCAAATCCAATGATATGTTCTCTAACGAAAATCACTTAAGTGTTTGCTTTAGCCTCACCATGCCAATAGGTGTGAGATTTCCTACTACTATCATATAGCATGAGCATAACACTTACAAGTCTATCCATATATAGTCAACATCCGTTCTTGACAATACAACTGCTTGGGATATTTTGATGTAGTGCATAAATTCTTTATTTATTATAATTATTCTCCTATGATTTGTGAATGATTAGTGCTTAATTATTGAGAATTAATTATGTAATGTTTATGAAGCGAGATAAATATTGAAGAGGGAGAAGAAAGTGGAGGAGAAGCAAGAAGAAAAAGGTTAAATTAGGGCTAAAAAATTATGATGGACACGATCTCGTTGCTAATCTGTCACTAAATACTTACATACATCGCTAATTCGTGTCAAAATGGGCAACCAATTTTGCTAATCTGGCTGGCCATTTTTTCACATATAACGACGAACGTAAATGTGCGTTGTTAATTCATTGCAAATTGTCGATGTTCATTGTTAATCCGTCACAAATTGGGCGTTTTTATCTTTCAAAAAGTCTCGCTCAATTTTACCCAAAATATCACCTTTAGAGAACGATTTTTCCGTTGCTAAATTGCAAGGAATGTGTTTTTAAGCGACGAAATATCCATTGCTAAATTGTGATATTAAAAATAACGATGGATTTACTATTCTGTCATTACTTTTTCTAGCAAATTCATCGCTAAACCATCTCTAAAACTCTTAGAAAGATTTTACTAATAAATTTAACTACATATTAGTATTTGTCGCTAAAATATCATCGTTATTTCATCTCTAATCCGTCGCTAAATTATAATGTTGCTATTTATTTTTTATTTAATGCTTGTTGCTATTTAACGAATTTTTGATAATGTTAGAAATAAAAATGTTGATGAAAGTGATAATTAATATAAATTTCAAGCATGAGGAGGTAAATTGAAAAAGAAATTAGTTTAAAAGGTTTATTTAGAAACCATGAAAAACTTCAAGGAGAATAAAAATATAGAATTAACCATTTATACAATTAGAAAACATTATTTGGAATATTTTATTTGAGAAAAAATTAGGGCTACTCTAACACACGAACATTTAGTTACCTGTTAATATCATTAATTAATGTTTTTAATCAATCTACACTTTCTAGTTTTGTGCTAAAATTTGCTCTCTCAATTTTAAAGATATTGTTTCCCATTTTATTTTTGTTTATTTGAAAATGATTGTTTAGTCAAAAATATTAAATCCTGTATTTTTTTTTATTTTTTTTTACAATACATCTAATCAAAACTCTATTTTATGGGAGTATTTTAAAAAGTAACAAATAAAGAATGATAATATGATGTATCAATTAATGATTTTCTTAATATGTTTGAAAAATCAAGCATGACAATTTATTTAGATATGGACACTTATTTTTATTTTAATATAAAGTAGTACTTATTTAATATCTTTTTTTAATATCATCGATTTTTTTAATATGTGATTTTTATTCTTTTCTCAATTAATTCAATCCACCCAAAAAAGTGGAGCGTAATTAATATATTTAGATAATTCTTAAAGGAGTGCTCCAAGGATGCTCATTAGCTATTGCCAAAAAGTTAAGAACTTCATTGATCTAAGTGATAATAAGTAGATTCATTCATTGGTATTTTGAGGTTTTATTTTTACGATTGGCCCTATGAAATGGTGTCCTATTTTTATTTACTCAACTTCAAACGTACGTAAATGTATTCTAACCTTCCATAAAGACAAAGAGATTCTTTCAATATGTGTTAATATTAAAAAATCGATTTCTATATATTATCATACTATCTATATACTAATTTTTATTTATTAAAAAGAATAATAAATCAATTTATCGGCCACATAATTGATTGAGTAATATTTTATTTATTTATATACTCAGATTGTTTTAGGAAATAATAATGGTTATAGCTCATTACCCTCAATAAGTTCTTCTTCAATAAATTTTCACATTTATGTTTTAACTTCTTAACTTGTAGACAAACATTTTACTCAATGTCATTAAATTTGATCCGGATAGTAAACACATCAAGTTATTGAGTTATTAATAGGGTTACTGATTGAACCAGTGAGTTATTTATTGGTCGTACCATTAAGCGTTTGTAATAATATACCTATATTTTGTTACATATAAAATATAAGCAATAAACATTTAAGTTGAAGTACATGAATTTTTTTATTTTTCCCTTAGGTTCAGCAATAAAGGCATGGCTAAAGTGTACCTTTTGGATATTTTGAAAATAAATTCTTAAGAATTTTAACTATAAAAATAAAATCTTAAATCTAATTTATAAATTGAAGCTTATTTACTAACGGACTGATTTGAAATACATGATTTTGGATTGTGGAAGTATCAAGATCAAGTTGTTCCATAGTCTACAATTCTATTTTATTTTTATTTAAAAAAAAAAAAAAAAAAAGAGGTTAATGCTTCAATCTCTATTCTAAGCAGGTAGATTTGACTGGGTTCCTTAAATATCCTGTCTTTGGCATCAATTCACAACAGTTCAGTAGCTTGGGCTGCCGGATTTTCAATAAAACCGACCCGTCCGGTACAGGTCTGATAACACTAAAATCTCTGGTTGGTTGATGGTTAAATTTGGAACAACCAGCAAATGTGAACCTGTGGGACACCCCCAGTTTGTCTCTACAATATTGAATGGAATGGCATCTCTATGTGAAATTAAATCAGCAACTTCTCTGCCAGGAAAAATCATCCTTGCCACTTGCGTGGCGGCTACTTATTGAACAATTATATATATAGAACCCAAAATCTGAAAATCATGCCTGCCTTTTCGTGTTTTTCTGTTTTCACATTTTTCGATTGGTAATAAACGCAAGTTCTCTTTGATTTCACCTTTTTATTTTGTTCTTCTTTGATTTTTCCTAGTTGCCACTCACGACCTCCCCTCCTATCGCCCCTCTCTGTCTCTGAATCTTGTGTTAGGCTTACGTTTTGCTTTTACCAGCACTGTTTTGCTTTTTGAGTTTTGTTGACCTCTTCCCTTTCATATAAACGACGAAACTTTCCAGAAAAAGACACAATCCAAAAATAAACCAAACCGACCCTCCCCTTCTTTATTTTCCCTCCAACGACTTCACTCTCTTTCTTCTCTCTGTTAATAAAGAAAACAACATGCTTTGTTTCTGTCGCTGAACTGCTTGTCATTTTCCAGTTCTTTGATCATCACTTCGATCAGTTTTTTTTTTTTTTTTTTTTTGAGATATTAAATACTACAAAATTAGAGAGAGTAACTGTGCTTTGGATGCTTAAAACCATGGCGTTTGTGCAATCACTGTCAAAGACTGTCTCTGTTATTGTTTTCGGTTTTGTGTTATTGAATTGCTTTGTTGTTGACAAATTTGGATCTCATGCTCAAGTAGTCACTCCACTCTTGCCACAAGATGAAGGTAACTGCTAAATCTTCAACAATCTCCACTTTTTTTCTTCTTGTTTTTTTCACCGATTGACAATACTTGGCAAAAGAAATGGTTTCGTTTTCTGGGTTTTGTTTGCGTAATGGCTAAGTGTTCTTGTGTTTACTTTTTGTTGAGAGGCATGCTCTGGTCTTGTTCATTCAAAAACATGGAGGAAACTGCTGTTTTGAGTTTCAGAATCTGTCATTTATCTTTGAAAACCTTTCTTTATCTCTTCATCTCCAAACTATGCGTTTTATTTAGTTTTTGAATATAAATGTGGGAAATTTCTTGCATGAATTGGGTAAAAAAGGAAAAGAAAAAGGAATTCGGTTTCTAGGCAGTTTTATTTAGTGTCTCTGTTTTGTTTCGACCAATTTCTGATTATAAATCTTCTATTTGGTTAGAATTAGAGGACCATCAATTTTAAGTTTCGGATTTCAGAGATTTCTTGCAGGATTTGATTATTTTTTATAATTGTTAGATGGAAAAAAAATGAGGTGGAGAAAGCAAGAAAGTTTAAATCTTTAGAATAATTGCAACTTCCCCTTTTCCTGGGGAAATAATTCACAGAAAACTAAATTTTGATTTCTTTTCTCTTGTCTTCTCTGCAACCAAATAGCAGGGAAATAAATATAAATATAAATATCGATTGTATTTCAGAGTGTTTGTGTGTGTGTGTGTTTTTTTTTTTTTTTTTTCAGTTTTTGAGAAATAATTAGTGAACATTTATTACATTTGGGGTTCATTGTAATTCCCATTAACATAGAGCTAAGCAAATGAAAATGAGCCTTTCAACGTTATTATTATTTATTTTTAATTGTTTCCGTTTGGAAAAAGAACTAAATAACAGGGATGAAGGGCGGCCAGGCCAAGTGGCTATTTTTGCTGCATTTTGATAGCAAACCAGAAGAAGATGACAAAATTACCTGATCTTATGATGAAATTGGGAATTATATATTTGTAGAATGCTGCACTATTATCCTATAGTATTATTGGTAACTTATTAATGAAACTGATGATTCTTCTCTGAATCTGCATGGTCATAGATTTGACGTATTCATTTTTTATACATGGAATTTGTCAAATGTAATGTGGGCTCACGTCAGACAGGGGACCAGTAGTTTAAAATATATATTTCTATCTAACCTCCATGATGATTTCTACAGTTTTTGCTTAAAAAAAGGGATTCCTTCTATAAAATAGTCAATTTCTTTGAATCAAACAAAAGCAATCAAGAATTCTTCATTTGGCTTTACAATTTTGGTTTTAATTAAAACGATGCTTATGCAATTAGTCAACAAGTATACCTCGACAAGGAGTTATCATTAACAAATTTATTTGTTATACTCCTTAATTATTATAAAATTTCTCCGTTTTTGGTACGTTGATCTTATCATCAAGTAGCAACAATTATTGCACGACGTTGCATGTCTTCAATGCGGCTTTAATTGATGGTGGAAGGTTCCTGCCTCCCTTCCATATTTGTATACTATATTTTTCTGTATATAGCTAAATTTATTTATGCTGAGTTGCAGTAGGCCATGCTCATATGCGAAGTGCTTTCAAAAGTGCAAAGTTTTTTTTCACTAACACAACTGCTCTTTATTACCTTCTCTTGTTTAATGTGATTAAAGAGTTACCTTTAACTACTAGTTTAGCAAACTTTGCAGAGGAAAACTCATAAAATAATTGGTTTCTACTACTACTATAGTCTCTGGTCAACTTATGTAAAATGCCAGATGTGAAGATTTGGTGAATAAGCTTTAATTTGGATTTTTTTAGCTTATAGTATTGGTTTATTTATTTCTTGCAATGTAAACAATGTCGACAGTTTGACATTAGTGTGTGAAATGAGAAAACAAATCTGTGACCATTCTTGTCTACTAATTACATCATGGTCAAACTTGGGTCTGTCACAGTACTTTAAAATTAAGATAGTTTTGACCTTCATAAAAAAACAAATTATAAAAAAAAAAAAAAAAAAAAGGGAAAGAATTATGCTGATCCACATGAAATTATAATTTGTTTTAGTAGCCAATTATTACGGATAGACATTTCATGATTTGTTTAACATGTGTTTTATACTAACTGATGATGATGCAACAGTGCAAATTCTTGAAACAATATCCAACAAATTGAACATCAAGAATTGGAGCATTGATCGAACTTCTTGCGGTGGTGCACAGTGGAACCAGACCATCGACAGCGACAAAATTCAAAGCAATGTTACATGCGACTGTAGATTTGATAATGGCACCGTCTGTCATGTCACTAACTTGTATGTGCTTGATTCCTTATATCCAACATTTTTCTTTAGATATAAACAGATAGAGATAGGCATGTCTCAAGCAATGCTTTGATTAGTAGAATATAATTATAGCACCACTTAATATAGAACTTGCATCTTGGTTTGGTACTTCTGCTCCACTTTTAGATGAACACACTATTAACTGCAGAGTCTTGGTATTGTGAGAAGGCTCATCATTTTTTACCTCTTCTTCTTTCTTCATAATCAAGCTTTTTTTTTTTTTTCTCTCTCTCTCTCTCTCTCTTTTGACAGCAATCTGAAGGGTTTTAATTTGACTGGAGTTTTACCAGCGGAATTTCGAAATCTTACTCAACTGCGCGAAATGTGAGTGAGATGTGCATGTTTCTTGTTAATCAAATTTATTGTTATTTCAAATTCTCTAGGGTTACACTTTCTTAGTTGATAGACTCCTGTCCTTTTTTTTGTATTTTCCTTTTTGGTTCTCTCATATGATTTAGTTACCAGAGAGCATATCCAGATTGACTATATTGTAACAACAGCGTATCCTTGTTTCATTATGATATACATTTACATGTGAAGTACTTTGCAAGTTTTCAGTGTCTTGTTTACATCTTAGTAGATTTTTTGTTTTTGTAATCATATTAGGCCTTAGCAGAATTTTGTTGCAGCACCAATGTGGTTGTAGAAGATTACCAATCCTTTTACTCTAAGAATTTGAATTTTAGAATGACTGAGATGAAGCATCTTTCATTGTACAGTGATCTTACTCGCAACTATATAAATGGATCAATCCCTGCAAGTCTTGCTCAGCTCCCCAACCTTCAGAGTTTGTAAGTTTATTTGTTCATTTGTATATCTTAGGGAGTTTGCAATTGCAATATGGGCATTCATGAATAAATAACCTCTTTGCAATTTTCTCCTATACCTTAGGTCTCTTCTGGCAAACCGTCTCACTGGTTCGATTCCTCGGGAAATTGGCAGCATTGCGACACTTGAGTCACTGTAAGTCATGAAACAAAGTTCTCAACTTGTCCAGTAAATGAAATTCTGAGTTACTATAAAACATGAATTTCTTTATACAGGGTCCTGGAAGATAACCTGCTAGGAGGGTCTCTTCATCCAGACCTTGGAAATTTGAGAAGCTTGAAAAGACTGTAAGACCGATGCCTTCATCTTCTATCTGAGTTTCTTTTATTATGTGTTGCACTGGCCATTTTAGCACATATCATAGTTATTCCAGATACATTTTCTTGTAAATATGTGTTTATCTACTACATGATATTCAATCTCACTCTTTTATGTATGGTGCCAATATTTGATGCTCACTCGAAGAAATTTGTTTGTAACATGGTATTATTTACCCCTGCAGTCTTCTTTCGGCAAACAATTTTACAGGAAGAATACCCGATACATTTGGAAATTTAAAGAATTTAACTGATTTGTAAGTGATGAAGTTGGAAACATATATATATATATATATGTTAAATATTAATTTGCATGTTGAGCTAAAGTACTCATCTGTTTCATATGCTGGTGCAGTCGGATAGATGGAAGTGAACTGTCAGGAAAGATTCCTGACTTTATTGGGAACTGGACAAACATTGAGAGATTGTGAGTATTTACTCTGCCATTTATCTGCTCATGTTGTCCTCAAGCAGAAGCTTAATAAAACCTTTTGCATTCTTAACAACTGGAAATTTCTTTTGCAGGGATTTGCAAGGAACATCCATGGAGGGTCCTATTCCCCCTACCATTTCACTGCTAAAAAATTTAACAAATTTGTGAGCACAAGTTCCCTATCTTATAGCTTCACATTCTGTTCCAAATCTCTTTGCATTGTTGTATTTCGGTAAGTCTATATTTGAGAAAACTGATTTTTTTTTTTATATTGTCTTGTCTTTCAGGAGAATATCGGATTTGAAGGGATCGAGTCCAACTTTCCCTAATCTACAAGCTATGACAAACATGAAAACACTGTGAGTTGAATGAGACTGATCAAATAGATGGTTTTAACCTTTTTGATTACTTTCGGATTCCTTTGACAATAATATATTAGTAATTGATTACATCTTTTCTTTCTCAGGATTCTGAGAAATTGCTCAATGACTGCTTCAATCCCAGAATACATTGGAAATATGGCAGAGCTAGATACTCTGTAAGTTTCTCGAACAGCTACCTTTATGGTAATGCTTAATTTCATGAATTTTATTTGCTTTGTATAATGGTATTTTGATTCAAAAGAACAAGAGGTGGTAATTGCATCACTCTATTCTATTATGTGGCTTCATTTAAAGTAAGATAAAGCAAGGTGAATTAGCGAAGGTCTAGCAATAAGTTGATTCCTTATTTTCTGATTGAACAGGGATTTTTCCCAACTGTTTAGGAGCTGACCATGAAGCTCCAGCCTTTTCCTCTTTCATAACTGGGGCAGTTTTGCATCTCATTTTTCCTTATTTTAGATTCTCACAGAGTGTGGTCGGAAGGATTACAATCTAAGCCTGATACATTATCTGAGATGCTATGGGCGCATGCGACCACATTATAACAACGTAATAAAATGTGGAAGACATCTTAACGTTTAGGAGTAGTAGAAATTCATGTTGTATGTGTATGTGAGGTTCATTCATATCGGGCTACGAACCCTCCATATGCAGTTTGTGAGCATGAACTATACCTGCATATAGTCTGGATTATTCAAGATGTGATCATGATGGTGGGGGCTCATTTGTTCAAAGAAGCCATGTTGCAGAGGATGTAATAGTACTTTTAATATTGTTAGTCTGACAAAATGGACTGGCCTGATTTTGTGTGAATTAGATTGCCTCGTGTTTTTATTTGTCAGAGCTAATTTTACGTTGTACTTTTCTCATGTGATTTCATTAATTTGTGTATATTTCTTTGCAGAGATTTGAGCTTCAACAAGTTGACAGGCCAAATTCCTGACCCATTAGAGAGCTTGACAAAGCTACGGTTCATGTAAGTCAATAAATGCATCGAATAAATCATGCTGAAATGCACAGGATCTTAATTTTTAATATATTTCTCATATTGACAGCTTGCTGGTTCATTACCTGTTTAATGTGTGTAGGTTTCTGAATGACAACTTACTAACTGGAGAAGTGCCTGGTTGGATATTGAACAGCAGGAACGAATTGTGAGTCTATCATGAAGCTATACATATTTATATTATTTGGTTGCAATGTTTTTCAGAATTTGATAGAAGTTACCAAAGTTTTTTAATGTTTCTTCGTACAAGAAATGCGCCAATCTTTATTCTCGTCAGTCAACAACTATATTACCCATGTCTTACAACAATTTTATTTCAGGGATTTATCTTACAACAATTTTACTGGGTCAGCTCAACCAAGTTGTCAACAGCTACCAGTGTAGGCATTATTTTTGCTCATTACTTGTTTCTCATCCTTTGTCTCATGTTGATTGCTAACTTCTATTTTAATATTCAACAGGAACTTAGTTTCTAGTCATGTATCAACTGGGAAAAACAAGTAAGTTCCACGTTCACTAAAATTCCTTGTGAAAACTCTAGAAATTTGAATCTGACAACCTTAATTCTTGTTCACAGGATTTCTTGGTGCTTGAACAAGGATCTTATTTGCACAAGAAAACCTCAACGTAAGTATGTAGAAACTGCACAATGATGTTTGATGAAAGGGTAATTACATAAATACAGGATACTTGTTGTGCTAGGGAAGGCACCTTAGGATACTGATCCTTTGTTCTGCAGACCATTCCTTGTTCATAAACTGTGGAGGGAACAGTATGAGTGTTGGTGATAAAGAATATGAAGAAGACACAACTCCAGGGGGGCAGCTGAATTTTCCTCTTTATCAGAAAGATGGGGTTATAGCAGTACTGGGACTCATATGGGAAATGATAAAGGTGCTTACATAGCAACAAATTCTTTTGGTCTGAATGTGACTGGTGAAGGTTTTTACCGAACTGCTCGCCTTGCTCCTCAATCGCTCAAGTACTATGCTCTGTGCATGCGGCCGGGCAGTTACAAAGTGCAGCTCCACTTTGCTGAAATTATGTATTCTAATAATCAGACTTTTAGCAGCCTTGGGAGGCGCATATTCGATATATCAATTCAAGTGAGTAAAATCATTTTCAAATTAGCATATTCATTTAGGATTTTTCTTTTTATCTATGATTGTATTTCTAAATACCCTCATGAAGCCTACCATGTGTTTTGGATCCTTTTCAAGTTTGCATAGAAAAGGATGGTAACACTGTTTAAAACCTGTAAAGCTACACTCAGGACTTCTTCCTGCAGGGGAAGATAGTTGAGACAAATTTCAATATTATGGAGGAAGCTGGAGGGGTTGGTGTTGGCATCACTAGGGTATTCAATAATATAACTGTTAATGGTAGCACACTGGAGATAAACTTATACTGGTCAGGCAAAGGTACTACTGCTGTTCCTGACAGAGGTGTCTATGGACCTCTCATATCCGCCATTACAGTGACTCCAAGTAAGTCATGTGACAAAATCAAGGATTTTTTGTTTTCTATCAATGGACTTAATGTTATTTAAGTTAATTCCCTCCTTGTAGACTTTAAGGTGGATAATGGTAGCGGATTATCAGTTGGAGCTATTATCGGCATTGTAGCTGCTTCATGTGTGCTTGCTGCATTGGTTTTGCTGGTCCTCTGGAAGAAAGGTTACTTGGGAGGGAAGGACCTTGAAGATAAAGGTAAGGTTAATCGCGCGAGAATTATGTTTCTTTTTTTATTGTGTGCATGCTGTAGAACTTTCCATTAGCCCTGTCATGTTGATTTTGAGATTATGCTTACCACAGAACTTCGGGCTTTGGATCTCCAAACTGGTTATTTCAGCTTAAGGCAAATTAAGCATGCTACCAATAATTTTGACCCTGCAAATAAGATAGGAGAAGGAGGATTTGGTCCAGTTTACAAGGTATTGAAGAATTTTCCAATTTACTTTTCACTTAGTTACGTGCTGACAACATGTTCTACCATGTAGGACCTTGTGTAAAATTTATTACACATGCAAAAGTTTGTGATAGTAGAGAAGTGTGATCTTTTAAAATATTCTGAAATTTCAGTCTGTTTTATTTCAGGGTGTGTTGTCAGATGGTTCTGTAATTGCTGTTAAGCAGTTATCGGCCAAATCGAAACAAGGAAACCGTGAATTTGTGAATGAGATAGGCATGATATCTGCCTTGCAACATCCCCATCTTGTGAGGCTGTATGGTTGTTGTATTGAAGGAAATCAGTTGTTGTTAGTATATGAATACTTGGAAAACAATAGTCTTGCTCGGGCACTTTTTGGTAATTGCTTGACCAACTCCTTAATGTATCAGGTTATGTAGTCTATAGAATGAGAATGAGATTGAGTTGTTTTCTATATTCCTCTGTGTCTTGTCTATTAGGTCGTGATGAACACCAGATTAAATTGGACTGGCAAACAAGAAAGAAGATATTGTTGGGTATTGCAAAGGGATTAGCTTATCTTCACGAAGAGTCAAGGCTGAAAATTGTACACAGAGACATCAAGGCAACTAATGTCCTGCTTGATAAAGATCTAAATGCCAAGATATCTGACTTTGGTTTAGCTAAGCTTGATGAAGAAGAAAACACTCATATTAGCACGCGAATTGCTGGGACAATGTGAGTCTCTCTCTTCCTTGTATACAATTAAACGATGAAAAGTACATATAAACTTATTCCACTAGCTCATGGCCAACACTTACTGTTCTTGTTCTCTCTATTTTCTCTTCAGAGGTTATATGGCTCCAGAATATGCAATGAGGGGTTACTTGACAGATAAGGCAGATGTTTACAGCTTTGGAGTTGTTGTTTTAGAAATTGTCAGTGGGAAGAGCAACACAAATTACAGGCCGAAGGAGGAGTTTGTTTATCTTCTTGATTGGGTAACCTATATCTATACCTTTCACATTGCTTTCTACACATTTTACACATACGCCTGACCACCAATGACCGTGACTGGTGACCGATGGAAAAAGCATATTACCCTCGAAATAATTTATTGAAGTTGAAAATTGTATGATGTCTGAAATTCCAGAAATTAGTATCATGTAATCCTAGAGAAGGTTGTGCCGAGATGAAAATAGGAAATTGCTTATCTCTGGAAGTTCCCAACTGGGAATTCCTCAACCCTTTCTTTCTATATGCATTCCCTTCTATCTATCTTTTGCATGATTGCATCCATAAACTGTTGTAGGAAAACTCCATGACTATTCTTAATTACAAAGCATGAATGCTGAACTGCTTTCTTTCCCCTTGACATGTAATTGTAGGCCTATGTCCTGCAAGAGCAAGGCAACCTTCTTGAGCTTGTGGATCCAAGCCTTGGTTCAAACTACTCAAAAAAAGAGGCAATGAGGATGCTTAACTTGGCTCTCTTGTGCACCAACCCATCTCCTACTTTGAGGCCATCAATTTCTTCTGCAGTGAGTATGCTCGAGGGTCAAATTCCAGTCCAAGCTCCAATAGTCAAGCGCAGTACCATGAACCAGGATGCAAGGTTCAAAGCCTTTGAGCTTCTCTCACAAGATAGCCAAACACACGTCTCAAATGGATCTCAAAGCAGTCAGATGCAGAAAAGCATATCAATGGACGGACCGTGGATCGATTCCGAAGTTTCTATTCAAAGTCAAGACGAGATAGTAGATTCTTCATCAAGCAAGCTTCTTAAGGATCTTTACGACATCAACTTAGATTGATCAATGGAAATTGATGAAATAGTCCCACCATTTCTTTTGGTTCGTTTTCTGGTCTCGTATTCTGAGTTTGCAATTAGGATGGCTGAGAAATCAAGAAATATGTTTGAAAGGATTTATTCTGGTTTGTGCTGATTCTTTGGTGAAAAAAGAAAAAAAAATAGCATTTGAGAGCTTGGTCTTTCGAATTGGCAATGTCAGCAGTGTGTCACCATTTTTCCAATCTGCAGATTGCTTTTTGTATAGATGCATTTTTTCATGATCCTAGCTAAAGAGAATTTGAACAATGTATCTTTTTTTTTTTTTTTTTTTTTTTTGACAGTGTATATTAAATCCCTTCTTGTAATTATTTTGTTTTTTAATGTATATTTGACAGAGTTGAATTACTTAATTGTATAATTTATGGTTTTGATCATTAAGACGAAAACAGGTTGAAGCCAATCAATACACGCTTTCTTCCATTCCACGACTGCCAGGCCAAAATTCCAATTTTCATAAAAATGAGAAATTGGTCTGACAGTCAAAGAGATTTGTTTTATTTATTAATTTTATAAATTTAAATTTCAGAATTAGCACTCAAAAAAATTATTAAATTATTTTAAATGTACTAAATTGACATAGAGGTGCCCTCTAAAGATAATTTGAGTAAAGATTCAGTCTGGATTAACTAGAAATATCTTATTCAAGGATTATTAATATCCAATTCAATAAATAAATAAATAAAGAGAGAGTAATTATCCATTGAGTATAAAAACCCTACTGGTGAGGGATAATATTAACATAAAATGTTAGGTTAAATGGCTTGGGTTTCGGGATCTTTGAAAAGTCGTTAAACTTTTTAAAATTTTGATACCATAAAAAGTTAGATAGTTGAGATTGAATTACATACATAGGACTTAAGTCTTATGGTGAGTGACCCCTTCTCAATTTTATATATTAATTATCTTTGGTTTAACTATTCAATGTAGAATTTTTGTTCTAACAAGGGGTAACATTAATTTGCAGGCTATAGCCCAATCTAAGTGCTTCTTCGTATATATATTTTTTTAAGGGTATGTCACAGCTAGCTAGCATATGCATGCAGTACTATTCTATTGAATCATGCCCTAAATATCTGATAAGGCATAGAGAAATGTTGAAATGTGTGTCGCACTGCAACTTATATATCCTGACCCCCTCATCTAGAGAATTGGCGTGAAAATTAACCAATCAAACCCCATCTCCAGAGCCCCGCCATCCCATTGGTTAATGCATCAACTGAGCCAAATTCTCCAATCTTTTAGCATCCCAAGAAAATAACAATGGTGCCTGTTATCATTTCCCTCCTATAAATTTCATTTTGCAGTTAAAAATCCCATTGTACACCACAAAGCCTCTTCTGTTATTTGACTCTTCAAAGTACCACGTTGCCTCTCCCTTGTGCACTCATTAGCCCAACTTCTCTCTTTGCAAATTATTGCAATGGATGAATCAAAACTCCAAGAAAATGATCATGATGATGTGCCAATCCATGATAGGAATGAATTTTTTGAATTTGATGGCAAGACTTATGTGGACTCATTGAGTCTTTGCGATGCGCTGAAATGTTGCCTGCTGAAATTTGCTATAAATGGAGCTGACAAGGTGTTCTTAGATCGAAAGTTCTCGAAACGAAATTTGTTTGGCATTGGCTTTGGGCAACGCGTGTCATCACGTGCTCTTCAACGGAGTTTTTCAGGTGAAAGAGGGAAGGATTGGGGCTCTGGTTCAAAAGGTTGTTATGTTTATGGAGAATGTGCTTTTGAACAGAAGAGAGGTAAAACTAGTGGTGCCTTGCAACAGAAGGAAATGGTTGGTGCTAAAATGGGCAGTGACGTGCTGGAACCAATCAAAGATGGGTTTGGTGTTACTAATGAGTGGAACAAAGAGTATGTTGATGTCTCTGAAGTGGTTAATTCTCCTTCAGGAAACTACTCTGAATTTCCTTTCAACTTTCTTGCTTTCTTTGCAGTAGTATTGATGAAGTTCATGGGTTTTCAGTTCAATCTTTTGGTTAGCTTTTTCACATTTCCAATATGGTTATCTTACTTTTCGTTCTTGGTCGTGATGTTTCCATTCCAAACTCTAAGACATGCTAGAGGGTATTTCATGAAGAAGCTGTTTAGATGGTGGGGCATTTCTAGCAGGAATGTCAGTCAGAAAGCGCAGCAATCGATAGGAAATATTGCAATGAGGTTTGGCTGCGGATTCTTCTGGTCAACCTATGTCTTTCTCATGCTTCTAGGATTGCTAGCATCAGGATTTGTATTTGGGGGTATAGTGATGATGAACCTGGTTGAGAAGCCTGTTCAGACAACGGAAACCCTGAATTTCGATTACACAAAGACTAATCCTGTAGCATTCGTGCCTATAATGCGTCTCTCTGGTGTTGGTGATATTTCTAGCCTAGTAGCTAAAGACAATGTAGAAGCTGGGAAGCTAATCGGGGCTCGCTTTGTTCCTCATAATCACAAGTTGCAGCTCACACTTGCCTTTGTGATGCCCGAGTCCGAGTACAATCGAAAACTTGGCGTATTTCAGGTATTACGTCTCATTTTGAAAGTTATAAATCTTGAATATTGCAATACATTCATTTTGTTTTCTTAAGCCTGCTTTCTCTGCCTTTCTGTTTGATGTTATACCTAATACTTAACAACTACTTGGAAAAGACATTCCAATATCTTTGTAAGACTTCACAATCAATCTTTATGTTTGCAGTAGGATATTACATATACAGTTATAAACAACGGTTACAGTTGAAAAATAATCACAACCACGATTTTAGTAATAAAATAACGGTCTGAATATATTAATAACTATTAATAAGTTTATTCTAATTTATATATTTTTAATAGTTTTATTAATTAAATAAATAATGAAAGTAATTAATTTAAATATCAATAGAAATTTAAAATTGTGTAGGTTTAATACACATATTCACAATATTAAATTATATAAAATAAAGATATTCACAAAAAAGAAAAGCATTAATTATAAAATTAATAACAAATTCTTTCAAAAATTAAAAAAAAAATTATTTGCAAATATATATGCGTAACGGCGTTACGTATTTTTAAAACTATGGTATATTACACTTTGTTCTCATTAATTCCTTCAGGTGAGGGTTGAGTTCCTGTCAGCAAGAGGTGAAGTCACTGCAAGTTTAAGACAGCCATGCATAATGCGGTTCAAAAGCCAACCCATCCGCGTTGTTGAAACCATCATTAAGAGTGCTCCTATCATAGCTGGTTTTGTATCAGAAGCCCAGATTCTGAATATAAAAATGGATGAATTCACTGAAGGACTTGAGCCAACAGCCTACTTGAAGGTGATGTTAGAACAGCGAGCAGAATACAAAGCCGGGGCTGGCATCCCAGAAGTTTACGCAGCATCACTGTCACTGGAATCAGAGCTCCCTCAATTGAGAAGGCTTATCTGGCTTTGGAAGAGAACTATTTTTGTATGGATTAGTATCATCCTGTTTCTGACCGAGCTTATGTTCGCTTTAGTCTTTTGTAGACCTATAATTATCCCAAGAGGAAGGCCTAGGATTCCATATACTAAAAAGGGACCTAGCTCAAACTTTATTTCGTGGAACAAAACCAACTGAGATGAAGTCTGTCAACGTGCATGGAATACAAGGATGACACATAAGCAAGGAATAACTTCAGACTTTGCTCTCAACATTCAGCATCTTCGTTGTTGTGATGCTATGGTGTTCTAACTGTTGTCTACCAGATGGAATAATGATGGCAACGTAATATAAATAAAACTTGCGTAAGGATCTGAGTACGAATTACAATCATATTCCACCTTTTTTTCCCTTCTCTAACCATGCAGAACTTGAAGATTAATTTGACCAATCTGATTAGAACTTTTCTGTTGAAATTTTTGTCTTTTCTTCCATGGACAAGCAGAAGACAGACTATAATAGTAATTCTGTGATTGGCTCGATTTCTATTTTCCATCGTTCCTTTTGGCAATCATATGTTATTTTTCTGATTCCTTTGATTAGTGTCATGTAAAAAATATCTTTTAATGGGACTTATATGTCATTTACTGTTTTAAATTAATATTATATGGTATAAATTTTATTTTAAATAAAATATTTTAGTGATATTTAAAGATTTAGAGCTTATTGGACTTAGTAGAGAATTCAACATATCCAAGATGGAAAGAAATGCAAAAATTAGGTTAAAAAAGGTTCCTAACCTAACTATATAATTATTATATAAAATTATGCATCATCCATTCACAAATAAAAACCTAAATTATTTGTATAGACTAATAGATCTTTTCTTCTCGACAGCATTAATTTTTTTTAGACAATTACTTAACTATTTAATCAATTATGACAAAAGATATATATATATATATTAATTTCTGTTGTGATAATATATTTGAACATATTTAATTATGTTATATGTGGCATCAAAACTATCTTGTCATTTTCATTAGGGCATAAATTGCTTTTGGGCTCATGATGAATATGTTCAAGTTTTCGTGTGCATATAAAATTTGATTTATAATTTTGTTCTTTCAAATTCTTTGGCATATTAAGGATTAATTGTCATATGTCGAATCCGATTGGATTCTAATAATCCGCATATATATATATATATAATGATCGGGCCATTAATGAGGTGCATTAGAAGGATAATTGAATTTTTTTTTTTTTTTTTTTGTCGATTAACAACGACGATACATAAATTTAGGCCACGTGTCAATTAGAGTCGACATTACAAAACGCCGCACCTTAACCGAATGATGCATTCTCGCAGTCTTAATAAAACGATACGTTTGGATTCACAAACCAACCGATATCGACGGACACGGATTTAAGGATCATAAATAAAATGATGCATTTAGTTTACAAAACAACCAATGTCAACTAGATAGAGGTTTACAATGAAACAATGTGTTTTGTTTCACAAACTAGTTGATATCGACGAAATAGAGATCCGTTTGGTTTCACAAACCAACGGATATCAACAAACAAGAAAAGGGGATAAAACTTCATAACTCGTTCGTGCTTAAAATTAAGTTTTCGAGCAATTATCAATTGACAATGGTTTAAAAGAAGGGAGAAGAAAAACAAAAAGAACGGGAAGACTTCTCCGAAATTTACTTTTATCCTTTAGAATAACCTTACATTCATGTAAAGTAGATCGATAGTGTTTATTCTCGCTTTTCAATAACTTGAGATTTCTACTTCAAGTATTACCAAATGGCGAGCATCCAAAACTGTTGATGTAAGAGTTGTATCTTTTAATCTATAATATTTATATCTCGGTTTATCACATTCTCTTTTTATCATCAATTTTATCATTCAATTCGAGATACCACATAAAAGCCCTAATGGTTTACTAGGCGACATTGAACCCTCTATTATTTCCTCATGAAGTACTTGGTTATAAATTAAAGTTTCAATTTACTCAACATTTAAAACCAAATTCGACAAGCGACGAACAAGTTTTGGCGACCACAATGGAAGATTCAATGTCAAAACATGGTATTACAAGAAGCATGACGAAACGTCTAACCACCTGGAGAAGACCAACTCGATGAAATACAATCAGTTTTTGTCAAAGGAATGGTCTAATTTTTCGAAAATGTGCCTCTAAAAGAAAAAAGAAACATAGGAAACCACACCGGTGGACGAAGCTATGGGTGACCAAGAGGGATTACCTAAAAGTATAGCAAACAAAAGCCATAACAATGACTCGAAATAAATTTAGTATTGGAAGTCAAGAGCCTAAAAACCTAGAAGGGAGCGATGCCTCTACTAATAGGGGACAAGACGTAGTAGCGAACGAACCAAATTTTGATGTTCAACGGATGTTGTTGAAACGAATGAAAGAATCGCTCAACAAAATCTATAATCCAACTGTGGACATAGGTACTCAAATAAATTGACACTTGCAGCTAGTGTCAAATCAGCTTAAAGAAGACATCGATAAAATGAGAGCTTTCATAGCCGAATCATCACAAAAGAGCATGGATATGGCCAATCACCATATTGTCAAAATGACGGAATGTATGCATTATCATAGCAACAGGGTGATTGCATATGTGAATCACTTGTTCGGTGAGACTATCGACCCATTGGCTAAACAGTGGCCAAAGAAGTTGAAATTGCCATTGAACAAGGTTTGATGCCGCTAAAAATGCTACTCGATTGATGAGAGAAGATGTTAGGCGCCCGGTAGTTCGACGAAGGAAAAGAGAAAGAGGTGGTCGAAGATGGACATGGAGCATGTTCAACCGGAGCGACAAGCATTCCTCTATGGTATCCACCTACCGTCTCCAACAGAGCCTTCGATAGGAGTGGTTAGGACCCACCATAAAGTCCGTACACACGGACCCATTATGGCCAAACCTCTAGTTATCCTACCCAACCACCTACCCAACTACCTACGTATCATCCTCAAGTATCTCCCGGCAATCCCGTTAGCCAAAATACCGGTTATCCACCTTATACACCACTTGTTAGCCAAGCTAACGGCTATCATCCTCAAACACCTCTTGGCAATCCCGTTAGCCAAACTAATGGCTATATGCCTCATGTACCACTTATTAGCCAACCTAATGGCTATCCTCCTCAAGTACCCCCGCTAACCGAACCAAGCTAGCAATTACTCGCTTTTACATAATATTATGGTCCTATTCCAAACATCCCTCCAAGACCCCCCATCAATGTCCCACCACGGAATGTGCCAAATATGGCCATAGCAATAGGAAAAAATCGGATGCCACAACTTGGTCCCGGGAATGTTTATGGGGATATGAATCGAGAAGCATTAGCCAACATGATCGAGAGAATGTATGGACCACGTATACAAAGGGTAAATCGATCGGTTTATAGAAAATCATATCCTAATTATGTCGATCGAGAATATCCTTTCCCAAAAGGATTCGGGGCCCTTGAACTTACATTGCTCTCTAGTGAAGATAACGTTTTCGCTTTAGAACATGTCGTTAGATTCACCTTCTAGTGTGGAAAATTTTCGGGAGACGATTTTTTGAAGCTCCATCTTTTTCCTAGTTCCTTAACTACCGTCGCTTTCACTTGGTACATTAATCTATTATCTCATTCCATTTTTATATGATGGAATATGTAGAATGCTTTCTAAGTACAGCTTTTAAGGACCGATCCCGAAGTTTCAATGGAAGAATTAGCTAGATTGAAACGAGTTTCAAGGCAAATCAGCAAAGTAGTTTGTGATAAGATTCGGGAGGGCTAGAGTTCGATACCAAGTCAATCTGCTCGAAAGTGAATTTTTACGTTTCATATAGGATGGTTTAGATTTTAAACTCGGGAAAAAGTTCGAGGGTATGATCTTCTAAGACTTATACTAGTTGACAAAGAGAGCCTTCAAATTCGAAGTAATTCCGTGAGAAGAATCATTACAAAAAAGTACTATGATCGAAACGTATTATCAAGATTCTTCCATAGTCGATGTCGATTTTACGGACTTTATTAAAGGAAAGCCAATAGTATGCAAACAATTGGCTAGAAAGAATATATAAGCCCCTATAGGCTTTAAATCTAAAGAAGATCGCAAGTATTCTTTCGATCTAGATAAGACAGATTTAATCTTTAATTGACTTTTAGCCAAAAATAGGATTAAGATCAAAGGAAAACATAAATTGCCTACCCCCGAAGAAATGAAAAAGGGAAATTCTATAAATGGCATAGTATTATATCACATTCTACAAACAATTGCATCTTGTTTAGGAATTTAATTCAAGACTTAATAGAGTCAAAAGAATTAACTTTTCCCGAAAAAGAAGAAGTTATAAAAGTAAATAACAATCCATGTCCTAAGGTTATTGATGTCCCGACTTTGGATGTTTTTGATATGTATGAATTGCAAGAGTTGCTTGTCGTAACATAAGCCACCAAGGTGGCTATCGGGTTTTCAATCGACTAGTTAGAAAAGGAGCACCGAGATTTTCTCATTTTGAAGATCTAGAGCTTGACCACTACCGTAAATGGCACATTACCACTCTCCACACCATAAACAAATACCACAATTTCATGGATTTCCCGAACAGTCATAGAGATTATGACTAGTATGACTCGACAAATACAAAGGAAGTGGCTCTAGTTTTGGCTTATCTAGACCTAGAATCATATGTCGATAAAGTCAAAAAATAGTCAAAAAAACAAAGGTTTGGCTTCAAAATGGTACTTTGGCCTATAGACGGGGCCAAGATCGGTCGAATCATCAAAAGATGATTCATAAAAACACACACTGCAGTCATCCACTCATACTAAGATGGCCTCAAAAAGGCCATGTGTCGAGGAGTGGTCGAAGATGAAAAGGATCATATCGATAAGGGGTTTTATGACAAATGTACGAAAGGTTGAAGGAAATGATCTTCACTCACCGGATCGTATGGGATCCTATAGTCTCCATCAAAGAAACCCCGGCTCGATTAGAAAGGATTAGGGACCAAGCCATAAGGGCTTATAGCTCATGGGGTCATAAATATCATTCTTCTAGTTGAGACTATGCCGAGGTCAAAAGTCACCCATATCGAAAGCTTATCGACCAAAAATGGTCAATTGACCCTAGATCATTTGAACGGTAGAATAGGTCCTCCGATCGAAAATGGTCAAATGACCTCGGACCATCCGAATGATGGAATAAATCTTCTAGATTCGATAAGCAAAAACAACTCAAAATGGGAACATGGAAGAGAATTAAAATCCCTTCCCCCAAATAGGCAAAATATGGCGATCCTTCCGGACTTCCAAGATTGGATAACGCTCATGACAAATAACGAAAAGACAATCCCCTTACTATGTCTAGGACTTAGAAAAAGATATGGCTTCAAAAGATGGCAGAAGTAAAGAAAGTCCAAATCTCTAAAGATGATAGAGCAATGGGATGAAAATTTAAATCCTACGGAGAGGTCAACCCAATCAATGGTTACATCGAGCAAAACTCGGACTTCGGAAAAGAAAAGAAGTAGTCGAATCTAGCTATGATACGAGTTTAAAGATGGTGATGACTTCGAAGTTATCCTAGATAAAGACCATCGCCATGATAAGAGTCCCACTATGGGACCAATCAATGCTATAGAATGCAACATGGTCTTAACTTTGCCAACATAGTATTTGGCAAACACGGAGTAAGAGAAGCATCGACACGAAGATGTTCTCAACGAGATCGTTGTTAAAATGGAAATGGCTGAAATAACATTAAAGCCAATCAAACCTTCGGATTCCGGTAAGCAATTAATCACTTTCGAGAAACCAGAATCTTCTAAAATCAAACACTTCAAGCCATTATATATGAAAACATTCATAAATGGCTTTCTAGTAGGGAAGGTGTTAGTCGATAATGGCACTAAAGTCAATATAATGCCATTGAATATGCTTAAATACCTAGGTAAATCTAGTGAAGATTTAACCAACACCGATATATCGGTTTGTGGTTTCGCTAGAAATTTTACAAAAGAAAGAGGCATGCTCGCTCGTAGAGTTGCACGTTGGATCAAAAATAGGAACCATTATATTATTTATGATCGACAAGCAAACCTCCTTCAATGCATTATTAGGAAGGGTTGGATTCATTTAAACCTATGTGTACCGTCATCACTCTACCAAAAACTTGTATTTTAGAATTTTAAATTTTTTGAAACTCGTACGTGTAAATATCGACCAAGTGCAAGTTCAATCCAATGTCTTCGAGATAAGGATTTTCGAAGGAGAATTGATCCCTTTCTCATATGGAAATGTTTGTTTCTAGTAAGAGACCATCCCTATTATAGAGGAAGTTATCATCTTAAATTTTGACATAGACTCCCTCATCTTTTCTCCTATACCGTCAAAATATGGGGAAGTTGAAGGAATGCTAAAACATGAAGGTGTATCAAAATAAGAAGAAGGGAAACAATGTCGAATCGGTTAGGGTCAAAGAAGTATTGATCAAAGACGTTTCGATGAAAAGTCACAACGTCCCGAAAAGATGGAAGAAGAAGTCAAAGGTGATGAAGAGGTGCAAAGTATGATGGCATGGTATCCTAAGCCACAAAAGAGGCTCACATTTAAATGATGAATCTAATACCAACTGGAAAAGATGGTATAGAGGCAATACAAGCTACCATCCATTGTTTGAGTATATATGAAGTCGAAAGAAGAGCTAGTCAAGAAGGAAAATCAGCCGACCTCAATATGATAGATTGCATTCATGAAGAAGAAATCAACAAATAATGCGAAAACAAGCCGATGGATGTGTCCATGGCAAGACAAATAAAGATGCCAAGATTGAGTGCTTATGATCCACTAAAAGAAGTTAATTTAGGAACACAAGAAAAACCAAAACCTACTTTTATAAGTGGGTCGTTGGATCTATAGTTCAAGGAACAAATGATTTCTTTGTTAAGAGATTATAGAGACTCGTTTTACTTGGGAGTATCATGAAATGCCTGGTTTGGATAGAAAGTTAGTAGAACACTATCTCGCTAATTAAGAAAAATGTCATTCCAATAAAATGAACCCCAAGAAGAATGTCCGGAGAAGTGATTTACCCGGTACGACAAGAGATAGAGAAGCTATTACAAGCGAGGATTTATTAGAACTTCCAAATATGTAGAATGGATTTCTACTATTCTTCCAGATTAAAAAGAAAAATGAAAAGATTAGAATATGTATAGATTTTAGAGATCTTAATCGATGTACTCCAAAAGATGAATATCCGATGCCAATAACGGATATGTTAATTGATGGCATTTATAGGTATCAAATCTTTTCATTTATGGATGGATTTTTTAGTTATAACTAGATTTACATGTATGAAGATGATGTTCGTAAAGCCGCATTTAGATGTCCCGGTTCTCTAGGAACTTTCAAATGGATAGTAATGCCTTTTGGGTTAAAAAAGCGGCATTACATATCGAAAGCAATGAACACTATCTTTCATGGCTCGATTGGTAAAAACATCGAAGTTTATATCGATGATATTATCGTAAAATCATTACACCAATCAGCACATCTCGTCAATTTGGAAAAATCTTTCCGGGGAATAAGAAAACATGGTTTAAAACTAAACCCCTTAAAATGTGCTTTCGGGGCAAGTGTGAGAAACTTTCTTAGATTCCTAACCCACAATAGCGGTATCAAGATCGATGGCAACAAAGCTAAAGCCATCCTTGAAGCTAAACCATCAAAGACAAAGAAACAATTACAAAGTTTCCTTGGACGGTTAAATTATTTACGTTGATTTATCTCTAATGCGAGTTGAATGGACTAAGGTTTTCTCGCCATTATTAAGATTAAGAGATTCAAAAGCATTCATATGAATGATGAACATCAACAAGCTTTTGATGCAATCAAAGCCTACTTGACAAAGCCACTGTTTTGGTGTCCCTAAAACTCGAAAAGCCCCTCAAGTTATATATTGCGGTAAGTGAGGATTCCATCGACTATTTCTTAGCCCAAAAGAATGGTAATGGCATTGAACAAGCCATTTTTTACCTTAACAAGATCCTAAATACATTGGAATGCAAATATCCAAGCATCGAGAAACTATGCGTAGCATTATATTTTGCGACCATGAAATTAAAACATTATTTACTTGCCTATACTTGTCGAAGTTATAGCACAAACTAATGTCATCAAATATATGCTCTCTAGTCCACTTTTGAAAGGTCGAATTAGCAAATGGAGTCTCATCTTGATCCAGTTTGATCTAATATATGTCCTTCAAAAATCGTCAAGGGATAATCATTGGTAAGTTTTCTAGTCGATCACCCTAATATGGATATAGATGCGCAGAAAAGATCGCCAACCTTAGGATACTTCCATGGAAGTTATTTTTCGATGGATCTAGTTTGAAGAATGATCGAGGTATTAGGATTGTACTTATATCACCTAGTGGAATTCCTACTTAGTGGATTTGCAAACTAGAAGGGACATACACTCATAATCAAGCGGAATATGAAGCTCGATAATTGGGCTCGAATTGGTTTTAAGTCAAAGGGTGGGAGCCATCGAAATATACGAGCCTCATAAGTGGAAATCAACGTCACGCCAAGTACGAGTAATGGCATTTTGGAACATTACCTAAAAAAGGTCAAAATTTTGTTAAGCCGGATTGATGTAACCAAAATCGAACATATCCACTAGGGAAGCGAATTGGTTGGCTAGCGATTTAGCATAAATGACCACGAGGTTATCGAATCCCTTTGACCAAATTCAAGGAATTAATCACTCTCGAAGACAAAGTACTCCCAAGTTTTTATCACGGAGAAGAATTGGTTGTAATTAACACGATTTCAATCCTTCAATCCATTTTTAAAAAGAGACACGAAATCATTTCAACATTAACAAATCCCGAGTTAGTAAGACAAAATTCTCATATAAAGCACTTGATGAGAAACCATGTCCTTCGGGAAGATAAGCTATACAAGAAATGTGCCAATGGAATCCTCGCTTCGATGTGTTAATACGGATGAAGCTTTGAGAATGATGGCGAGAATCCATTTTGGTCTCCGTGGATTACACCAAGCGAGGGATAAAATGAGTTGGATAATTCTACGGCATGGTTTTTTTTTTTTTTTTGCCATCAATGAAAAAAAACTACATCAAAATGGAAAAAGGATGTGATGCATGCCAAAAACATGGCAACTTCCCTAGACTTCCGCATCCGAATTACATTCGGTAATCAAACCTTGGTCGTTTAGAGGATGGGCAATGGATTTAATTAGGGAGATTAACCCGACTTCAAGAGCATCCCATTCATATATAATAGTAGCCACTGACTACTTTACTAAATGGATATAAGTGAAGCTTATGAAGTCGATAAACCAAAAAGATGTTATTCTTTTCATTCAATAAAACATCATATATCGATTTGGTTTACCACAAACTATTACTATCGATCAATCTCCCATCTTTAATCGGGCATAAATGCAAGAGTTTGCAAGGGAATTTAGTTTTGATATAATCAATTCAACACCTTACTATGGACAAGCGAGAGGCATCGAATAAAATTATTAAATGAAATATTCAAAAAATGATTGGCAATAATCCTCAAAATTGGCACGAGTTGTTACAAATTACCCAATGGGCCCATTGGGTTAGCTTTAAACCAAGTATTGGCACAAGTCCATATCGTTTAACTTATGGGCATAGATGTTGTGCTACCATTTGAGATTGTGGCTCAATCTCTAAGAGTAGCCGAGATAAAATGAAACGTCCGGAGTCGATTATACGGATGCCATGTTTGTTGAAATATAATCATTAGATTCGCGAGAGAATTGAAGCTCTAAACAAAATTTGCATGCAAAAATAAAGAATGGCACGAACTTACAATCGAAAGGTTAAGAGTAAAAACTTCTCAATTAAAGACTTAGTTTGGAAAGTCATGCTACCGAGTTAAAAAGAAGGATTATCTATTTGGTAAATGGTCCCCTAATTGGAAAGGCCTTTTTTATATTAAGGAGACATATTCTAGGAATGCTTATAGGTTAGATAGCATCCAAAGGGTGGAACAAACTAGGGGCATTAATGGTAAATACTTAAAGCTATATATTCCTTTTATTTGGGAAGCGAATAAAGAAATTTTGGAATTTCAATTCCCGAATTATGGCGAATGTATATAGAAACTCAAGGATAGAACAAAACAATGCGAAACAGATCACTTAATTCGGAAGACACATCTTTGGAATTAAAGTAAGAAATTGTTAGCAATTGTTACAAAAACTATTTATTTTGAGCTCTATTTCTAAGAATGTCTAAAATAATATATAAAGCTCCTATAAGGCTCGAACTGCTAAGCCTTTCCCTACGTACAAAGTCACGCCTCGCCACTCGTATAAATCCTCATTGATATCGACAATTCGAGGTTCCAAGGCGGATCGATCGGATTTTAGTTCAACTAACTTTTATCTCGTTTCGCAATCTCTTTATCTAAACGAGCCACGGCTTGATCCAATTCGACTCGTTCCTCCCTCAAAACTATGGAAGTCTTAGTAGTGGTTCTTTTCATAAAAAATTGAATGTTTTCTTCCAAAGAACCCTGCATGGTTTGCTCTTCCCTTAAAGTCTTCGCAATCATATCTCTTGATACATCAAGAAACTCTCGATCATAAATGTCTAGTGAAAGAGAATTGAGGAAATTAAGGAGATCCGAGAACTTGGTGGAAGCAAAAACCGAGTTTCAAAAACCCTAAGGAGTCTTACTATAATTAAAACGAGTACATCGCTTATATTTGCTGATTCAAAGCAAGGTCGACTTACTAGAAGCTTTCCTAAATTACTCGAGTTCAACCTCGGGGATATGAACCGAAACCACCTCATCTTCATCGACCCTTTCATCAAGTCCATGTTAAAGACCTGCATCTTGAACATTGATCACTTTAAGATGATCCATCATAATCGCCATGGGCATCGGTTGATCGACCGCCAAAGATGCGGGTGGATCCCATAAAGGAGGGACATCGAAAACATTAATAAGAGGATTCGGTGATTCGAAGGCCTCCGTGTAGAAATCTTATGAGCTTCGAAGGAAGGGGACTCTTCGAACCTTCTATCTCCATCACGATAGGGATTTCAATAATGATAAACTCGGGCCTTTTTATATGTTTCGTTTTAAACCAAGCTTCTCTATAGGTTTTTATACTTGTTGATCCACCACATGTCTATTTACTAAAACAAGCTTCTTTATGTCCACCTCACCCTAAGGACCCAAAAACAACTCCTTAAAGGGTGGTAATGGTTCTCAAAGAGATATCTCTAACCCAAAGGATAAAAGTCTGAAACACTCAAGTTAGTATACAAAATCCAAGAAAAAGAACAATCAATTTGACATTGAGAAGATCGTTAAGCATGTCTTGGATGGATTGGGATGTCGGGAATCTTGCCAAATAGAGAAGTTGATTCGGGATCGACTAAGCGATAGAATGATCAAATAATATAAGAAAAAATTTTTGTTATACAACAAAGAGAATGTTGAAAGAAACCTATTTGGCCTACTTTAAGCATGGATGGACCTCGTGATCGAAGGAAGAATTCGGACTCAAAAATATTATGCACAGGTTCGAAGTTTGGCCAATAATTTCTACAAGAAGGAGGGTCATCGGAAATCCTTTTTAGACCTTCTCAACTACACCAAAACCAAGGATTCGGAAGGCAATCAATGTCGATTATAAAACAATAGATGGTAGATAGAAAGATAAGGAATCTTACTACTTGTTACGAGTTGTCTCTTCTTACTCCTCTAACAAGAAACCTTCGTAGTCCGGAATGGTTGCTCGTAAAGGTTGAACGCCCGACTCGGTTAGTTCGGAGTTTGGAATGGCTGCTCTGTAAAGGTTGAACACTTGACCTAATTGGGACCATTTCCCCCTCGGAAGATGAGGAAGAAGAAGATGAAAGCTTTGGCACGGGAGGAGTGTCTTTAATGATAGGGCTTATCGAACTAGGGCGTCTAGAGCCATCGGTAGCGAGTCTATTTCAAAGGTCTACACAATGGTTTTGTTGGTCCCTCTAAAGATGAATTTTCTAAAGAAGGATCGGATAAAATAAGTTTCCTCTTTCTTTGATCTAGTTTCTTTGGTAACACCGTTAACGAGTAAAACCAAGAAAAATAAGTTTTATCTCCTTTTTAAAACTTGAGAATGACGGAAAGATAAAAAAAACCTACTAGTTTTTATAGATAATCTACCTTTAATTGGCGTCAATTCCATCTGCGTTGGTACATTAGTGATTGCACAGTGCAATACCTCTTGACATGAAGGAGGAAAATTATTAATCTAAAATGATGACCACATTACGGTGAATGTTGAAGTCACTCCAATATTTGAGTGATAACCACGAAGATCTTGAGTATTGGCAAAGACTTGGGATTGGTTCTCGGCAATTTGCTCTAGAAAATTCTTGATGTCATTCCTAGTCTACCGGGGTTGGTTTATGGTTGTATACAATAGCATAACCACTTGTTTGAATCAACCTAAATTATCGAGCATAGAGGTTTGGAGAATAGGCTTCAACGAGAATCAAATCCCCTAAAGACTAAGTCAAATCTCGACTTACCGGTATTGAACTCTAGATAGCAAACTCAACTGGTAGAGAATTATACCTTACAAAGTAATTTATTCGAGCGAAACCATAACCGTCCATAACTATAAGTATGGAATGGCATCCGAGTCATCCAATGTTGCTCGCTTGCGATCCGGATCGAGAATGTGATTTGTAGCTTTGAAGAGAGTAATAGGTTAGCCGGGTACATTATAAAGTAATGAATGATCGTAGCTCTCTAAAATCATCCTGGATTAAATGGGGTCCGCATAAGGCAAGGAAATAGAAATTTGCCCCACATCCGGATAAACCAAAGAGGGTAGAACAAGGTTTTAAACTTTTGGTTGATGCGTTATAAAGACTTACATACGCACGGTCGAGGACAATTGGATGCATAGCCATCGATTCGGTTCCATCGAGTGCGGCAGATTGATAGCCCGGGGTAAAAAGGCTTTGATTGGTTTTTTCGATTTGAAGCCCACAATGTACTTACAAATCCACGACAAATAGAAATCGATCCGCTCATGCCGAGATATCGTTGTTCCACCTCCACATCAATTAAGTAGCTGACCATACACCGTTGGGAGCCTGTTTTCTTGGGCCTAAGGTCTACATCGTTTGCTTTAAAGGCCAAAGTCTAGCCGGAAGAGTATAAACAGGTAATGGCCATGACATCTAGCAAAGTCATTGACATATGACCTTTGGAGAATTAGAATTGGTTGATACGAGGGTTCTAAAAAGAGACCAAAGTCTGTGACCAAAGTAAGGCTTGGAAAATAGGAGCGAGTCGACAACATGATTGCTTTATGGATCTCCATCGTTGCCTATTTTTTACCCAATCGGTGAAAGAGTCTTATTCACTCAAGCCTCATACTTAACACCTAATTTTGGCCAAATGGCTGGAAATGCTTTGGCGAGTTTGAGTCTAATTTTAAAGGGTGGAATAAAATATAGGTTCAAAAATTATGTCAACATTAGTAGTTCTTAGGTAAGTTGAATCAATCATCTCCGATAAAGACACCACATAAGCATTAACTATAGGTCTTAGGGTTAGATAAGGACTCCTCTCAAGGTTTTTCTTAAACCCTATTGGGACATCGACGACTTGGTTGTACGTAATAGTCCGAATGAGACAAGTATCGATCATATTGGGTCGAACAAAGAGCTCCCATAATCTGTGATAGTCGATTAACAAAGATATTTTGGTTTGCACATATTTCTTGAAAGATTTTAGGTTTCTTTTAGGAGCCATTATAATGGAATAGAAAGAAATTCCAAGCAAAGAAAGTGCTCGACGAAAGGCAGGAAGAGTTTTTGAAAAACTTTTTGCATAAAGTAAAAGGAATCGTAAAGAGTACAAAATTATAGAGTCGGTTTTGTTTTATATCACATATATTTAAAAGTTACGATGATTTCACTTTTAAAACTCAACAGATTAGATTTGGAAAAATGAAATTTCAAATTACTCGCATAAAGTAGCCGCCTTTAGAAAGATGGGCGATCGCATAGTCTCATCATGTCTTATGGGCATTTAATGATCCGTCCATCAAAGAAGAAACTCCTCGTTTAATCTTTAACGGACTAAAAAGGGGGCATGTGTTGGCATACATAAATTTAAGCCACGTGTCAATTGGACTCGATATTACAAAACGTTGCACCTTAACCGAATGATGCATTCTCAAAATCTTAATGAAATGATGCATTTGGATTCACAAACTAACCAATATCGATAGACACAAATTTGAGGACCATAAATAAAATGGTGCATTTGGGTTCATAAACCAACCAATATCGACAAGATAGAGGTTTATAATGAAACGATGTGGTTCGTTTCACAAACTAGTCTATATCGACGAAATAGAGATTCCGTTTGGTTTTATAAACCAACGGATATCGACGAACCATAATTCATTCTTCTTTATGGATTGATTTTTCAATAAAAAATTATAATAATTTTAACTCAAATATTAATCAAGAATTAAAAAAAAAAAACTTTAAAAATATATTGTTCATAATATTGTATCCCAAAAGAATAAGTTATAATTAATGGAAAGACTTGTATAAAAATTAACAAATGAAAAAAATATATATTCTTATTTAATACCGATGAAAAGATTAATTTTTGAAGTTATCCGTGCAACGTTGTGGATAGATAGAAAAAAATCATTTTAAAATTTTATAATTTTTTATTTAATTATTACTATTTTTTATGTTTTTCATAACATTTCTACTTAAAAAAAAAAAAACATGATTTATTCTTCTTTATTCATAGATTCTAAAACAAAAACTTGTAATAATGTAAACTTGAAAAATTAAATAACAATTCAAAAATAAATAATTTAAAAATATATTTTTTATAAGACTCGTATCCAAAAAATAAAGTCACAATTAATGTATAGATTTGTATAAAAATTACCTAATAAAAAAATAAAATTTTATTCTTATTTAATGTTGGTGAGAAGATTTTTTTTTCCAAATATATGCATTTGATCTATATATTTTTATTTATAAAATAATTAATAATATTAGCATAAAAAATATATATTTGAATAATTAGTTGGTTCCTTTAAAAAATTACTTTATTTCAAATAAATTGGTTTTATAATGTTAAAAAAAATATTCGTAGCAAATAATTTATATTATGTGTGAAAATGTATAGTTAAGTTTCAATAAAAACAATGATTCAATAATTTTTTTTATACGTCTTGACCATACCTAGTGAATTGAATAAATTATTTAAAATACTCTTTTATCCCTTTAGAATAAAATAATTTTATATATATGAAACTATCATTTAAAAATTCTAAGAATTCAAGATATTATACCAATTTATTTTAAAAAAAGAAAAAAATATTTTAAATTTTTATTCTAAAATTCAAACATAGAAAAAAATAAATTATACACACACAAACACACTATCCTCGCTATACTATATGAAAAATACAAATCATAACTTTTGCTAATCCATAATTTTGGTCTAAAAATTCTTAATTAAAAAAATCAAAGAAAAGGAAAAAAAACCAAGAACTAGGTCAACGCATATAGGCCTAAAGTACCAAGCTCGCGTGGGCACTGGACTAAAAAAGAAAAATTTTGTTTTAAATTTTTGGCAAACTCTATATTTTTTGGTGACTTCGATTTTGCTGAAAAAGTCATTAGAAAGGCTTCTTAATTTTCACCTCTCAAAACCAAATTCAACTATATTTTTGTCTAAAAACACCTCAAAATCATACAAATAACATCAAAAGCTCTTTTTGAAATCAAAACCTATTTTAAAGCATAAAAAGCACATAAAAATTCAAATAAAAATAAAAAAAAACCCAAAATTTTTTTGAATCCCGGTCTAGTTCCTCCGATCATCTCATTCATTACCACCACTACAAGTGAATTATACTTGTTGAGGCGAAGAAAATGGTGGTAAGCTCAACCATTGCGATGAGCCGGAATGGGCCTCATCGTCCTTTTCTCTCTTCTCCTAGCTTGTAGGGACCAAAATGAAAGAAAAAATGAAGTTGCAGATTGAAAAAAAAAAAAGAAAACGTTACAACATAAGGGAAGAAAATAGGAAAAAATGTTAAATTTGCATATCAATGCCAAAAAAACACACAAAAATTACTTAAATTGCTATCTAGTGAATAGTAATTTTAGCCATATGAATAGTATATGAACAACAATTACTTGTTCAAATAACCCATGCCTTTTAGTTTCTTTTAATGTTTTTCATAGTATTAAAGTATTTTTCTTGGTTAGTCGAGCTTTTTAACTATTATTAATATATTCCAATATCATATGGTGATAATTTTACTTACCGAAAAAATATTCTTATTGTATTGGGGTGTGTAGATTAGGATCCGACCTTAAGTATGAATGAACCATCTATCCCTGTGGAATCAAGTAATGCTAAAAAAAGACTGATTATGAGCGATTAAAGTGATCTAATCTCTCGAGTTTAATGCTCATAAAGTCTCGCATAAATATGAGTATTAGAGATTCTATCCCTAAGTGCTTTAAACCAAAGATTTCTCAAAAGCCATAAAGAAACAATTTGTTCATTATAATAAGGCATTAGTCATCACCTTTATGAATAGGCTTTCGGATAAGTCATTTGACTATTTTAAAGATGTGCATGATCAAATTATAGAAGTAAAGGACATTGTTGTTTAATTAAAATATCTAGCAGTGCGAGATGTTTTTAGTCATTCTTGATTCATTTCATTCCGAACTCTCTCATTGCAAAATATAGTGCATTTAAGATTTTTTACAACAAACATAAAAAAAAAAAAAAAAGTCAATTAATGAGTTATTGACCTTGTTTGTTCAAGAAGAAGGCACATTAAAACTTAAAAAACCTAACGATTGCTCATTTGGTTTCTTCGAGTTATGAGAAATGTCAAAAAGGATAAAATTGTCCTCAAAGTAAAGCTATAGAAATGTATCAATAACGCTACATTACAATAATAGTAAATATTTCTTCTACATGAAATTAAGACTTGTTAAGAACGATTGTCCTAAGTATAAAAAATGACTCATAAAGAAAGGTCCACTCTACGAGCATTCCCTGACCACTCCAACGAGTAATCTCTACCAAAATAGTTATGATCTCCTCCCTCAAATAGGTCTCTCTCTCTCTCTATACACACACACACACACACACACATAGAAAGAGAAGCCTCCAATCAATTTAATTAGGTATGTGTCTATCTCCTAATCTATATTTTACATTTAATTTGTATGGGTTTTTTGTATCACTCTTGATTTTTCTATTTTTGGTATATATGTAATTAATTGTTAGTAAATATATTAAGAATTGATTAATTTATGTTATTTCAAATTTAATTTAAGTATGCTTTTTATTTATCTAAATTGTTTTGCGCTAATTAGGTTTGTTTTATGTTGGGTTAGACATAAGGTTATTTGACATATACTATTTTGGACTATGTTCATGAAGAACTTGATGTTATTTAAAATGTGATCATGTTGTTTTAAGTCTTGATATTTCAGCCTTGTCATGTCACATAGAAGGTATTCACGAATGGCTTAATGCTATATAGTTCATGTTTATATTTATGCTTAATGTTGCATTTTAATTTGCTCACACCATGAAATGTTTCATCATGATTTCAAACATTTAAGAAAGAACATGTACATGATTTTTATAAGGATATGATTTCATAATAACATGATATGGTTAGGCATGTTCAAGAGGGACAAGGGAAATGATCAACCCTTATGATGTTCATTGAATCGAACATGTCTAAAGCCTTTATGGAAAAAAGGGCTGAAATTATATATATTCGATGAAGGTGCACCTAAAAGATAGAAAAGAATTTCAAGCTTATAGAATGGTGGTTTTAATTGCATCTCATACATAGTTACATTTACTAAGCTTTAGCTTATTTTTTTGTTTTGTGGTGTTGGTGAGCAAAACGATGATAGAGGATCGATTGGATGTGTTGGGGATGCTGGTCATGAGCTATAAAGTTTATCAAATTTTGTATTACATGTCTAGATTTAAAGTTTTAATGCTAAACCATTGCTAGGTACGATCATTTTTTGGGTAATACCTAGATTCAACCATATTGGGTTGTAAATGATACACTTATATATATATATATATATATATATATATATGCCTAAATTAGGCTTGATTTATCAAAAAATTTGTTAGAACTAAATGTCAAATCTTAGGAAGTCTTAGAACTTTAAACTCGAATAAGAAATTATGTTGTGCATTGTCATATAGGTCCGGGGTAGAGGACACGGTGCATTGCCTTGTACTCTCGGGCATGAGACAGTGAAGTAGCACTCTCAACTCCTTGTTAGGCCACATGTGTTACACTTGCATCTAAATCTTCCTATCTAATGTTAAAGGAATAGAGCTCGAGTCCAAAGGTTTTAGTTAGCTTTTCGGTAAGTGTGTGGAGTTTTATAAGCGAGTATACCAAATCCAATTTATAAGCGAGTAAATAAAATGATTGATAATTAAATGACTTGAGCGTAAATAAATTATTCAAAAATAAATCATTCGAGAATAAAAATGGCAAAGATAATTAAGGAATATGATTTTAGAACAAAAACAAGTCTATGGCTTAATTTTAAGTCCTCATTAGAGTCATCATGTTGTCGCTACCCAACATATGGGACCTTCAAATTAAAAAGAGTAAAAAAGATGAGGAGTCGCCACTTTACTTGTATGGAGATTAGGCAACCTAAATTACTAATCTCTTAGAGATTATGGGTAAGAAGTTGATTATATTTATTGAGAAGAAAACAATCACCCAAAAATATCTTTCTCCGATAAAGGTTACCCGACTTGTTCTATTCCTAAATCATTTCCTAAAGTATTACTTTGCCATAATATCTACAAGCCCATTCTCGAATCTATTGTTATCTCAATTAGTTTTGTCAATTTTTTCTAATGAGTTATTTTATAGTATACTAAATTGGTTGTGATTTATTGTAGAATCGTATCAAATTATCATCGGACTCCTAAGAGAGAGTCATGTTAATTTAGTATCGGATCCTCTTATAGTCATATCACGATTGTCATGTTAGGAACTAATTAATAATTTTAAACATATTAAATGATTAAATTTTATGATGGAATCTTGTTGAATTGACATCGGATCCAAAAATTAAGAATCATATCAATTTAACATCGGATCCGACTAAAGTTCGACATGAAAATTATGGAATTTAAACCATCTACATATATTTTGTTTTAATGTTGAATTTAATTAAATTGTATCGTCATTTAGATTTAGAGTAATATAATATTTTAGGTTATTAGCATTAATCAAATTTAGATTACCCTAAATATTTAAGATGTGAATTTAGACTCTAAATAAATGACAATAAAGTATTAATTAAATTTACTAAAATACTAATAATAATAGATTGTGTAGCTTAAAACAAAGATATTTCATGTGAACACAAAACATTCTAAAACATAATCTAAAATTTATTATATAATTAGGAAACATGCTTATTTACAGCATACCAAAATGTTAGATTTTTATCACATCAAAAACTTGGCCAATTTATAATTAATTCAAATTAGCCCTTAGTTCTTATTATTTGATTATGTAGTATTAAACAAAAAAAAAATCAGATGAACACTCAAACATTCTTATAAAATTTTAAAATTTAGTACACAATTAGAAAACATCCTTATTTACAACGTACCAAAATTTCAGATTTTAATCATGTCAGAAACTTACCCAAATTGTGACTGAACAAAATAGTCCATATCCTCAAAATTATTTTGATTTAGCCTTTATTATGTCATTTGTTGATTAATTAACTTCCCAATCTAGCATATTGACTAATTTATTAACCAAAATAATCAATAATTATATTAAATTATGTTAATAAATGGTTTGATGAAAAAACTTATCTCATTTCTATTGTAATTTGATAATTTTATATCTTTATTGTTAATTTGAGTAATTTAAACCTTAAAATATCGATTTACAAAGAGAATGACATAAGGGATCAAAATTTAGGTGCTGACACGTCTCATTAGCAAAAACTTAATAGTTAAGTCATAAATGGATATTTTTAGGCATTAATTAGTTATTTTTTAAATAGAGGAACTAAACTATAAATTACTCCGTTTTCTCATCCTTCTTCCAATTACTTGATGTAGGTGAAAAGGTTGCCAGTTTGAGTTCTCGATTCCTCGTCAGTCCATTCTTTGTCAAAACTAGATTCTTCGGAATTATGTTTCAAACTCTAATTAAGCCCGTGGGTCTAATTTTTGCTGAGGTTGAACTGCTTGACCAAACTCTGAAAGGACTAGAGAAAGAAATCTGATATATATAACCACTCTATGTTTTCGTCAAGGAAATACTTTACATTCTAATTTTTTCAAATATTAGACTTTAAATCTTAACGTTTTATATTTCATAACACTTTATAATTTGATTTTTAAAATATATATATATATCCACTTTAGTCTCAGTCTAAAAAAAAATACTTAAATAATTATAAATTTGCCATTTTGTACATTGGATGATTACTTTAATGCCTAATCCTAAAGCTATTATCTTTTTCAAAATCAAATATAGCAGATGGAAAATGCCTTTAAAATGACAAAATTATCCTTGTTTTCAACAGCAGACATAACTTCAACTAGCTATTATCTTTTTCAAAATCAAATATATCAGTTAGAAAATGCCTTTCCAATGACAAGAATGTCATTGTCTTCAAGAGTAGACATAATTTCAACAGTGGGCTTATCCCCAAAAACTTTTTTTGTCAACATCGAAATACGAAGTACATTATGTTGTAGAAAGATGGTCAATAACGATTTCGTCTCCAAGATAAGCATGTAACCAAGGCAGTTTTAATCCCTAAAAGCAGCAACAATCCTAAAAAAAAAAAATTCAAACCAGTATAGTTTTTTTTTTAAAAAAAAAAAAAAAACTATCACACTAATTGAAATATTTTATGTTGCCACTTTCAATTAAAAAATCTAAAAGTTAGAGTTTGGGTTTATATAACAACAGCACATATTAAAGCTTAGATTTTTTGGTAATTTATTGTAATTATACTTGATTTGTGGTAATTATAAGTCTTTATTGTATTAGATGTAAATACCATTTTTAGAGTATTTTAATTAGAAAATTCTTTGATGTAATTTCTAGTTAAAGGCTTATTCTAGCTAAAGGAAAGATCAATCACAAATATTGTTTTCTTTACATACTATCAGAGCAAATATGATTCAGACTTCTCAACTCAAACTTCTCCTCCTTTCTTTGCTAGAATCATGGCAGACAAATCTTCCAACCTCCCTAAGAGACACAAAAGAATCAGCAGGACCTCAATGATCCATCCAACCCATTGTTCCTACATAATGCAGATAATGCAGGTACAACACTGGTGAATCAAGTCCTTATCGAGGTAGAAAATTACAGACCATGGAGAAGGTCAATAAAAATTGCTCTATCAGCTAAAAACAAGCTTGGATTTGTGACTAACACAAGCAAAAGACCTGCAGCAGACTCATAAATGATGGATCAATGGGACAAATGCAATGATATGGTAATAGCTTAGATTTTAAATTCTTTGTCAAAGGAAATATCCAGTAGTGTTGTATATGCCACCACTGCACACCAAATTTGGAGTGAATTAAGTGATATACATTGTAAACAATGGCCCTCAGATTTTCCAAGTTCAACAGGAGATCTGCTCACGCACTCAAGGGAATTCGACAATTTCCATGTATTACACAAGTTTGAAGAGGCTTTGGGATGAACTGACAACCCTTATTATTATGCCTTCATGCACTTGTAGCATTACAAAATATATGTGTGAGGCATCGAGAGCTTTGAATCTTTATCAACACCAACAAAAGGCCATGCAATTATTAATGGGACTTAATGATACTTACAGTGTCATTAGGGAAAAAATATTATTGATTCAGCCTTTACCAGCATTGAATAACATATATAACATGCTTATTCAAGTAAAAAAAAAAAAAAAAGCAAAGAGAGGTGGCATTACCTCACATGGCTAAAACTGCTACACTTTATTCAAATTTTCCTCAAAGAAATAATCACGATACTGGTAAGAATTAGAATAAAAAGAAAGGTACTGAAAGGTGTGCACATTGTAACACACCTAGCCATTCTAAGGATGAGTATTACAAGCTTGTTAGATATCCTACTGGACACAATTTTTTTAAGGGACCAAGAACTAGCTCTTATTATTCTGCAACACAAAATAACAGTCATGTAGTTAATATGGCAAGTGTCAGTTCAGAGCAAATTCAACAACTGATCTCATTGCTTCAAAAGGTTAGCAATGATTCACAAACAATAATGGCTAACGTTGTAGCTAAGGATTCAATATGTTTTTCTAGTAGCTCTTTGAATTTTTCTAATGCCATGATATCTCTCACTTTTATCCTGGATAGTGGATCTATAGATCATGTATGTCCAAACCCTCTCATATTTTAGTCATGCATCCCAAAACATGAGCAGAACACTATCAAGTTACCTAATGGTTCACATATGTCCATAATGAAAATTGGATAAATTCCTCTCACAAAAGACATAACCTCAAAAAATGTTTTGTTTGCACCCCATTTTCAATATAATTTACTCTCTATAAGTAAACTAACTCAAGACCACAATTGTATTGCTTTTTTTTTTTTTTTTTTGCTACAGGACCTCACTCGAGGAGAATTTTGGGGATTGGCAACCAAGCTAATGGTCTATATCACTTTGTCACTCCACCAGACATTTCACATACTGTATTGAGTACGAAAATTTTGCCCTCTGATTTTGCTGCTAATAAATTATGGCATGATAAACTAGGTCATATTTCTTCTTCTGGAATGCCTTTACTCTCTCCTTACATACCTGTATTAAAGAAAATCAGTGATTTTCAATGTAATGTTTGTCCATTAGTCAAGCAACATAAATTATCCTTCAATTGTTACGCGCCATGTTATTTTCCATGAACAAATTTTTCCTTTCTCTAGCATCCCTTTCTCACAACAAATAGGTACTACTTTTCCCAATGCTATTCATGATCTCTACCCTACACATGTGTCAAACCATAAAACAAACACTCACGCACCAACTCATACAGACTTATCCCTTTTATTTGCTCCACCAACAGACACGACACCTTTATTTGATAACACACCATATGCATCCTATGTACCTACGACATCATCGCTAGATAATGCCCATATCTCACTTGATTTTTCTCCAAACATGGCATCTCTACTGGATAATGCCTCCACACATGAATATGCAAATTTGCCTTCTTATATTAGTTCACCAAATATCTCACTTCCTCCTACCAATGACACCCAATCAGAGTATTTATTTCCTCTAGAGCCGATTAGAAATTTAAATTCAAATCCTCCTATCACATCCAATCAATGCAAGTCTTCTCACCCTCACAAAGCTCCCTCATGGACCAAAGATTACATTTTCTCTCTTGTTGACACTAAAATTGTTTGCCTTTTACCAACTTTTCTTCCAGAGGCGGTCTACAAAGACATTAACAAAGGTAACATTAACTGATGTACTTCTTCTATTTTATACCATATTTCTCAATTCATATGTTATGATAGCCTTTCATCTCACCATAAAAACTTTATTACCAATATTACTTTCCTCAATGAGCCTAAGACCTATAAAGAAGCTATCCTTGATCCTAAGTGGCGAGAAGCCATGTCAGCTAAAATCAAGGCTCTTGAACAAAATAATACTTGGATCTTTACTTTGCTAACCCCTGGGAAGAAAGCTATTGGATGTCGTTGGGTGTAGAAATTGAAATATAACTCGGATAGTTCTCTTAAGTAATATAAGGCTCTTTTGGTTATCAAATGATACACTCAGGTTGAGGATGAGGACTACCAAGAAACTTTGCTCCTGTTACCAAAATGACAACAGTTAGAACATTATTGGCAATAGCAACATCCAAATGGTGGACTATTTCTCAACTTGATGTCAATAATGTGTTTCTTCATGGTGATCTAGATGAAGCTATTTATATGCATATAACCTCCATCAAGCTTTTACAGTTAGGAGGAGTCTCTTGTCTGCAAACTTTAAAAAATCACTATATGGTCTCAAGCAAGCAAGTAGACAACGGTTTTCTAAATTCTCTCAATTTTTACTTACATTGGGGTCTATCTAATCTAAGTGTGATTAACTCATTGTTCATTTTACCTTAAGGTTCTTATTTTATGGCCATTTTAGTATATGTGGATGATGGTATTATTATTACAGTCACTAACTCCTTCTATGTTGCTCAAGTCAATCATCAACTCAATTCTCAGTTCAAGATCAAGGATTTTAGCGAAGCCAAGTATTTTCTTGGCCTTGAAATTGTCCGTTCTACTGCTAGTATTCATATTAATCAGAGTAAATATTCCTTAGATACATTGAAGGATGCTGGGCTACTTGGTTCCAAGCCTAGTCTCTTACTAATGGATTCCAATATAAAGCTTGATAACAAATCTGGTATACCACTTTTCATTCTCTTTACCACAGACTCATCTACCTTACAATCAGCAGACCGAATATTTCTATCCTGTTCACATTTTGAGTCAATTCATGGCTATTCCACGATGGCAGCAGCGAATAAAATCTTACGCTACATAAAAGGTACAGTAGGCTAAGGTTTATTTTTCTCTACTAGCAATGATCTTACACCCACAGTCTATTGTGATGCTAGCTAGGCAGCTTGTCCCTTGACCCATGGCTCCATATCTAGTTTTTGCATCACTCTCGGAGAATCCTTGATCTCTAGGAAAACCAAAAAGCAAACGACAATTTTGTGAAGCTCTGCTGAAGTAAAATATCGTTCCATGACCTTGGTTTGTTATGACATAGTTAAAGAATTTACTTACTGATATGTCTGTTTCCATTGATTATTCTACCTCTCTCTATTATGACAATCAAGCTTTATTACACATAGCTGGCAATCCAATCTATCATGAATGCACCAAGCACATTGAACCAGATTGTCACTTAATGCGTGAAAAGCTACAAGATGGTTTGATCAAGACCTTCTATATTCCTACAAAACGACAACCACCCGATATGTTCACCAAAGCCATATCTCGTGATCTTCTTTCTCAACACATGTCCAAGTTAGACGTTCTCAATCTCTTCTCACCACCTTACTTGAGGGGGAGTGTAACAGCAGCACATATTAAGGATTAGATTTTTTTACTGATTTATTGTAATTATATTTGATTTGTGATAATTGTGACTCTTTATTGTATTAGCTGTAAATACCATTTTTAGAGTATCTTAATTAGAAAATTATTTGATGTAATTTCTATTTAAAGGCTGATTCTAGCTAAAGGAAAGATCAATCACAAATATTATTTTCTTTATAGTTTCACATATTGTTATTGTAGCTTTAAATCAGGGTAAAACACCAACATCAACCTCCAATCAACTTGTTTTCTTCATTTCTTTATAGTTTTCTTCATTTTTAGAGAGAGATTAAGGTTAAAAGAGAGAAAAATTGATTAAATCGGTGTGAAATGTTCAACTGGCATTATGGTGGATTTATTTTATATATATAGGTATGTGAGTCTTTTTTTTTTTTTTTATGGAAAAAATAAAAGTCAAAACTTGAAGATGTCAAGGATGATATTCAGAAAAAAGAGATGCAAAATATTTTTTCCATCAAAACATAGGATGGTTATCATAATTTACCCAAAAAAAAAAAAAAAAAGACAGTGCACGTGTGTGAAACAAACAAATTAGCAACCAGATAAAGGCTATTGTGAATAATTTACTAATAATGAGAACGTAATCAAGTTGTATCGGTATCTAAAACTCTATTTGCCACGAAAACTTCCTGTATACTGAATTACAAAGAAAGAATGAACAAGACTACAAACCAAAGTAACTACATTTCCTGGAAGACAATGTTGTAACACCTTTATCTGCGAAAGGCCGAAACAGTTTATCCTAAATCTTTTTGATGAGTTGTTTTTTAATTAATCCAAGTTCTTCCTATTGAATTGGTCTTGGGAATGTAGTTTTGGCATTTCTTATTTTGTTTACTGAAAATTACAAATAGAAACACGTGAAATAAGGACAACAATTCTTGACTTCTAATCCCCTCCATAACCTGCAAGTAGAGAAGTCTGCTTCTTGTGTTATAAAAACCAAAAACTTATGTTGTTTCTTGATTTTTCTGCTTCTTCTTATGTGCATGATTATTCCTAAGGTCGTAAATCCTCTGTTTGTTTGAACAGTTGGATGTGTCTTCTCCTTGGCTGACCTGTGACAGAAATTTATTATTGTCTTGGAGTCCTATAGCAAGTACCTGAAAAACAAAGTCCTTCTCTTGGGTTTTGAATGACTATTTAATAGTTAAGGTAGCATATGTAAAAAGATGTTTGGCCTAATTAGACTTACTAGTATATTTTTTTAGGTACATGACCTAATTAGACTTAGCAATATACTATTTATTATATGGGGAGAAGATAATAGAGTACTTGTTGTATATTATGGAGCGTGTAGAAAGCAAAAACTTTCACAGTTGTTCCATTAACATTTTCATAGGAGAGTCCAACATTGAGATGGACATGTCCCCATAACAGGACTGCGAGTGGTCTAGTTATGATCATTTGCTATGGAGGTTCCTTATAACGTGGGAGGGGATGTATTTGCCGTAAGAATTGTGCTCCTTGCATCATGTTTCGTGGAGTATGATGTCTACGATGAGACTAAGTTATCGTGATCTTTTGAATAAATCCAAAAAGGCAGCTCTTGTCATGTCTTCGAGATTTGTGTCGTTTTTTTTAAATATCAAGAGACTAATGATTTATTGTTATCATTATTATGCATGTGCCTGTCCTTGACTGGATACTCAACAGTTGTTTGTCCATGGGATAATGGACCACTCAAAAAATACTAGTCCAATACAAAGACCAAACCCCTATTAGAAGACCCGACCCAACAAGGGCCCCATAAAAGTAAAAAAAAACCCACATACCCTATCGATCATGACTGGATTAACTTCGTCTCATCACAAGCGTCATACTCTAATGTATGAAACACTTGGTAAGGAGCATAATGCTTGAGGCACACACATCTGACATCCCCTCACATTATAAGAAACCTCTATAACAAATGATTATAACTAGACCACTCGCAGTCCTGTCAAGGAGATACATCCACCTCAATTGATAGACTCTCCTATAAAAAAATTAATGGGACAACTATGAAAATTTATGTCTTCGCACATTCCATAATATCCTACCATAAACATTGTATATGTTCCCCATATATAGCAAATAGTATATTATTAAGTCTTATAGAAAAAGAGATATATTACTACGACTAACTAGGTCAACCACCTCTCTTTATACGTTAACCTAGTCATTGGATGATTTTCCAAAAGTCAAGATGAGAATTTTTTGTGCAGGTCGTAAGACTCCAAGATAAAAACAAAAAACAAATCTTCATCACACGATCAGCTGATCAGCCAAAGAAAAGACACATCCAACCATTCAAATAATCCAAAGATTCACGACCTCATCAATTAGAATTTTCCTCAATTTACCTAATCACAGCAGGCGACCCCAAATAAACGAATTGAACTGCTTTTCCTCTTCAAAGATACCATTGAAAGACAACGCCGCTACAAATCGACAGGAAAAACGAAAAAAGAAAATCCTACAGAAGGCAGCCAGAAGAGTTCACGCTTGCCTTGGCTTGTGAAAAAGCTGTTCTTCACTCGAAACAAATAGACACAACTCCACAGATGATTCAACTGGAGATACAGTACTTCAGATACTTTCCCTGGTTGTCCTCTATTTTCTATTCTTTGGCTTATCATCATCTGAATACAATGGGAAGGAAAGGGACAACCGACAAATCGGCTTGCCCCCCTTCATGGCCACTCTTATAAATCAGTTACAGCCAGTTCATAGCAGTAAAAAATTTCTGACGATCGAATGACTTGTAATCAAAGTAACCACTTCTCAAAGGAAGCTTAATTCAACTTCCAATCACTAGTGATTTCAAAAAATAAGAGACAACATATACAAATGGAAAACCATGTGACTATTTTGATAATTTAGCTCATTCGAGGGTACTCGGACATTTTCTGGAGCTGAAAACGTCAAAATTTTAAGCAAAATCAAAATATACAATTAGCCCTCCTGAGCCTTTTTTAAGGAAAAAAATACAAATACAATAAACACGTTCAAACTATGATTGATGGAAAACAGTCAGATATATACAAAGTGATTCATATGGTTAAAAAAGTAGTGCCTATCTACACTTTAACTAACATGAATGTGGGGCAAAACAATCAAAACTCAACACCACTATTTATCTGTACAGAAAAGGAAGGTTGGCCAACATTGGAGAGTGGAGTATCAAGCCTCATAACAATTCCTGAGCTCCCAACATTACCATTCCACTTAGACCTGCCAATCTGCAATGGGGCCACCAAAGAAAACTGGATGTTAGACAATGATGAAAAAATAACACCGACAGTACCCCATTTACCTACAATCATCAATGTCTGAAACATCAGAATCAAAAATCTGTTCAATACTACGATGACCAAATGACATTATTAAAAAAAAAAAAAATAAGATTTAAGTGAAAAATAAACTGTTGTCTGGTTTTACAACGATACTGTGTTAATTCCAGGAAATCAAGCAACTCTGTTGTTGGAATCTGCTCACCAGAATTTTTGCCTACGTATCTAGATGCAGTACAACCAATATGTGCTGATGAGATACATCATTCAGCATCCACTCAAAAAGTTTTTACCGTTGTCACAAAAGAAATTCGTATTTACATGTTACAAGTGCAATTTGATGATTTGATGATAAGTTAGAGCAATTTGATGATTAAAAACTGCTTTCACAAACTTTTCTGTAAACAGGAAATTAGGAGGCGGGGAGAAGATTATTAACATTAATGGCCTCCTCATGCTAACAAAGTTGAGTTTGATTTGTGGAATTTTACAAATATTTCCTGAACTTTCACTTAGGAGATTACTTCAGATTGATGATCTTCTGAAGGTAAGAATTTTTTAATAGCTTAGGGAGAAAGCGCAAATATTGACCTGAACCTTCATTATGGTCACAAGTGGCACCCTGGTATCTGAAAACATATGATTTCCATTTAACATGAGACTTCATTTATGTCAAAAGAACTGCAATTTAAGGACCAATATGCATCTGGGTAAAGGTAGCATCTAAGAGAACTCCATTAATGATAATGATGACGATGTAAAATTCAAAAAAAAAAGAAAAAGAAAAACCTTCAAGACCATCATTGATTCCACCATGCAAGATGCCATAGTATGCATATTATGACCATAGGCAATGACAGAGAATCCTAGAATGGGGCACATATGGCATAGATGTGAATGATAATGACAATTTAATCCAACAACAAAGGACTCCTACAACTATTTTGTCCAACAGATGTATGCATCTCCACAGCACAACATAGCTAAACATGTTGAATGATGATGATAGGACAGAGACATGTTGAATGATGATGATAGGACAGAGACCGGAACTGGATAACCTCATCATTCAAGATTCCACTAGTTGTTTGGCATCTATTGTCTAATTTTTGTTTTCTCAAATTCTTTTTGTGGACTTTTTGTTATATAGTTTTTTTCTCTGTTGTTCCGAGTTTTTCCTCATGCAAATTGGCAACCAAAAAATTTGGGGTAATTAGATCCAGAGATCATAATTCTCATATATTTTTATTTGAAATCAGAGAAAGCTTGAGGTGTTTTAGATTGAAAAGGACCAACCGAATTATGTAGATGGTTCTGCATGTTCCCAGTAAACAGAAAAATAGGAAAATTAAGTTTGGGTAAAACCAAAAACAGTGTGCAGCGTGCTTCTAGATAAAAGAGCAATTTGATCTTTTAGTTTCTTGTACCTCCTCATTCAGAAAATCTTTCTGGCATCATTGTCAGAGCAGGAATCATAGTCTTTGAAACAATAGAGTGCAAGGTTTCGCAAACATTATGAAAAGCATTCAAATAGGTGGGAAGATGATTTGTTTCCAATGAAAGTGGTTCTGCATTTTTGCATACAAGATACCAATTGAAAGTAGCTGCTTTGGGTGCAGATGGCTTCACTCGAGAGGATTCTGATGAAGGACTACCAAATATAGGAAGCTTAATATTTCACAAACAGGTGTCCAGCTATGACCAACGAACAGGAACGTGAATTAACGGATTGCTTACAATTTATTGCTCTTCCAGCGAGTTCCAGCATTTTAACTTGTGCAGACTTTGATGCCAGTTGGACTAGCAAACTGTACCCCTTCATTTTAATGTGGATTAGTGGGTTGGAAAAGAATAGAATATTTCCTATGGCATGAAGGGTACATGATGAGATTAAACCTACGTTTCTTCAGATTCTTTCAGTTTCAATGAAGATAATTTATGGTGCTGTCTCCGTTCTTTTCTCTGTTTTGAGATCCTTTATCCTGCCATTCACTTGATTTTCATGAATAGGACCAGGTACAAAGTTCCCATACCTGGGTCCCATTCTGTCAACTACAAAGTAAAAGATGGACCAAGAGACCAAAGATTCTACCAAGCACAGGTATATAATCAAGACATAAAAATAAAAAAATATATAGACCAGCACCAGATAATGCAACATTACAACTTACCGATATAGATGCAAATGCAGAAGGGTGCGTCGTCGCAGCACAGCCACATATCAGATTCAGATGATCATTCACTGAATGAATCAGTTCTGCACGCAACCCAGGATTGCTTCCACCAAAAGTGGGGCACAAACTGACAAGATATCATTAGGAGTAGAAAAGGGTATTATATTTACTTATACCACCATAGAAGGTGAAAAATTTTGCTCATTTTAAACTATACACAACAAGAGTGAAGTGAATACACCGGAGTAAAGATAAGGTAAGGAAAAACAGGTTCTGGAAACATAGGACCACAAATTCAAATGGTAACCGGTGTGTATTTTGCCCTCAACAAGACCTACTTTGTTTCACCAGTATAATTATTCATGCTTTTGCCAAAAGTCAAACCATTCACCAGCATGAGATAATTGATATCAGAATACCATCAGGCCCAAGGAGTATCATCAAGATAATTAAAACCCAGCTGTCGTAACCCAACATAGCAATCATGTTCTCCAATGGCCACTTAATTGTTTATAGTGGAGTGGCGCTGATTAAAACAAGTAACTAAGATTGACCACAGAAAAAAGCAGGTCCAACCTTCATTTGGCACCATCAAGAAATGCAGACTGACCCTGGTTTGTGATTGTTTAACTATGGACTCAATGGAGCAAATTCAGAGGAAATCTCTGAATAACTAAAAGGAGGACCGTACATGCATAATGTGTGGATTTTTTCCTATTGACCAAATTCATCTGATGCCACCTTATAAGCATCGGGAAAATGAAAGTTAACACTGTCAGTGCCTAAAGCATTATGTTAAATAATGTATTAGAACAAGCAACTGCAATTAGTTCTGAAGGAATTTTTTCTACTTCTTTCTAGCTTCTGTTTACTATTTTTCAGATGGCAAACAGTGTTCAGTTATCTCTGTTGTGCTCATTCTTTTAATTAAATTACCTAACAGTTTCCAACAAAAACTAGTGTGCAGTTTAAAGGTTACATGGCATCCCAGTGATCACAACGCACCAGTTATGCTACCATTCAGAATTGAAGGCATAATTAGTGGTCAAATGGTAGTCTAAAACACAGAGGATCCTTTTTCTTTTTCTTTTCTTTTGCTTCTTCACTGTTTCTTCTGCAGTCAGCAATGCAGGTAATTCAGGATTTACTATTTCTGTTTTTCTTTTCTTTTATTTCTCCTTTTTTTTTTTTTTCCTTTTTTTATGGTTAGTTCATTGAGTTCCCTGGCTTCCATAGATTGGTCCAGAATTACATATAACCAGACCAAGGTACAAAAGGAACCACAGGATTACTTAAGATGATATTTTACAAGTTACTCAAAAGCATTGGAGAAGCTATCACAAAGTTCTTTTGCTCATCCCTTCCACATGTATGGCAAAACAAAGCAAGAGTGTAATTATTGAAATGAATATGAACAGTGTAATTTATTGAAATGAATATGGACGTAGAACATTACCTGAACTGAACTGTTGGCCTCACCATAAGACCAGATCTCTGCCATGCTAAGGATTGTGCAAAGCCTAATGTAAACGATTTGTCAGGCCATTGAACCATTGGTGTGATGCGTGTTCCCCACTTATTCTGATAAAATATTCAAAACAACAGGCTTAGTTCACACCATAATCAATGCTGATAAATCCACTGACATAACTTGAAATCATCAAGTACTGGCTGAGAAATTCAACACCTGACCTTACGAGAGAAGCTGAATCGCATTTCCCCAGGATATTGCCCCTGAGCTTGGAGAAGACCTCCGCGAAGAGGTAAGAAAGCACTGGTCGACAACCCCTCACCAGATACATAGGTCATTTGCCCATTTGGAAACTGTAAATCTACAAATGACTGCATGTTGAAAGAGACGAGAAGAAAGGTAAGTGAGAAATCAGCTCAGCATATATTAAAGATTTTAATGCTACAAAAAGACACAATTAACTGCATCCAAATCTTCATGCTTTCATTACACAGGTTATTGCTTCTGTACTCAATAGAATCACCAGGCAGTAGCAAGGCCACATATACCTGCTTTAGGAGAGGTTTGTGCTTGATGGCAGGAGGAGGAAGGATGGCAAGGCTGCTCAGATATTCTTACTTCTTCCCTTTTGAAATTAATTTCCACAAGCTCTCCTGCCCCCTCACCCAAACTAAACTCTAAATTTGGAATTTCAGCCTAGTAAAATAGTGTATTGATTTCCATTAATATCGTTGCCTTGCTACACTTTCCCTTCCCAAGAAATTTTTACTTGGTCTGAAGAAGGGGAAATGGCATGACACTAGATGACTTTTAAAACAGTGAATAAACTATAAATTTTTTCCAACTATGAAACATCATATGCACTGACAAAAAAGCTCGTTTTGGGAGGGATGAAAGAAAGAAATTTGTTAGAATGGAAAGCATTCATAGGAGACATTCAATCAAAAGAACCTAACACAAGAGAGCACTATGATTATGTTGAATACCAGCTAAACACTACTAAAAGACCCTAAAGCATTATACCATTAATAAGTGATGAACACTATCCTATCTCACAAACATTGCCTCGAAGTAAGGATTACACTTACTGTTTTCACTTCATTGATTCTACAAGATGTAGAATACAGCCTATTGCTCTCGGCTACCCACACCTTTGATTAAGCTTCATACCAATATGAGGATTGAAACATTTACTGATTCTAATGCCTTTCATACCTTAAAAGGAGCTATAACTTACACAAGCTAAAGGGTTGAGACAGAGCATTGACATTAACAACCACCTTCTATGCTTTGACCACACAGCTGGACAAAGAGAATGCATTCCAGTCTGACAAAGAAACCAGAAAAATGGCACATGAGAAGAACAGATTAATAAAGCAATTATAAAGAAATATCCAAAGCAAATTCTAGTATAGAATAAGAAAAAACTGATTCTCAATGAACTGTTAGGTATTGAAAAACAAAATGACAAATCAAATAAAGGCAGCAAACATGATCAACAACAAAGGATCTAAAGATATGGCAGCTAAAACGTAAATACTAGGTATTTATGGTGACGTCTATATCAGCATATGCACCAAAAATCAACAATTTTGACATAAAAAATAAGTACGGAAGAAAGATTGCCATTAAGCTTAAAAAATGCAATTAATAGGAATAGCTGGAAATCAGTAAAAACAAGCGCGGTTGAGCAAACAACTAATGTTTAGTGATACTTAAGCTCACATCTCTACAGCCCATAGCCATTTCTTGTCAAGCTTCAGGTAAAACCTGAAGCTTGAGGTCACATACATTTGTTTGATAGATGGTTTTTTCCTTGTTTGATTGAAGGTTTATAACAGAATATCTGAAAGCTTAAGCATCTTTTGCCACACTTCTACAATCGCATCTATTTTTACACTTCTACGAAGTAAACAGAAAATTGGCCATACCTTCCTATCATAGCCATACCAAAGCAAGTGTTGCTTTGACAGATGCACGGGCAGAAGAAAGGTTGAATCACGCACGATCAGCACAGGTCCAAGCTGGACAAGGAACAGAGATGCATTATCATTTCCTGATGTGGAACTTCCATGTGATGCCTCTACCCTCCATAAATCTCCCCTTGCAACCAAAGAACTCTCAATGTTGTGAGTTCTGCTGTCATAAGTTGAGGTAATGTTTATGGTCCCCTGCATCCAGTGGAAATGAGCCATAAAGAATTGCACAAATGGAATACAATTACAGCCAAATTCATAGCCTTCAATTATCATCACAGCAAGGGCAATGGGAAAAACTAATACAGCAGGAAAACTTTTTGCTGTCCATCTGTACATAGAATTCTTTTGGCCAAAATGAACTGAACCTAGATCCATGCTATTGCCCCTTTAAGCTACTATATCATGCACAAGCCTCCATCCAAGTACATGAGGTTACATGTAATCATAACATGTTATTGCCCTTTATTATTCCTCTATCCATTCTTTCATGCGTTTCACTTACAGTTGTGGAATCTCCTATTTGAATAAATCACTCCAACGAAAGCATGTATAGAAAGAACATTATCAGCCAACACAAGCACTCTTGCTACTTGCAGCCAATTCTTTTACCTTGTTGCCATAAAGAACCAAATTGAAACATACAGAGATTGAAAAAAAGAAGGAAATCGACAATGATGCATTGAGAAATGCACAAAAAATAGTAGAGGCAAAAATTCAAGCACGAACCTATTAAAAATCCTAGTGAGATTACATCTACTTAAACAATGTGTTAACGACTAAAATGAATTAACTAAAAAAAAATCACAATAACATCAGAAGAAATGAAACAGTGGGACTTAATCACTTCTGCAAGTGTTGCTTGATGTTGTTCAGATCATGCAAAATTTAAATATCAAGGCAAATTGTGTTTTGACACATTCTGCAACAAGCTACAGGTTACACCATAGAACCTCTCCTTCAGTTGCATATAGCTTGCCTAGATTCCATCAAATGCGACCTTGCTACAGAACCATATCCAACTAGTAATTCTATATGCATGATCAACCACATTATTCAAGGAAAAGCTCCCCTCGGAAACAATGAAAACCACAAGGATACTACACTCCTCTCCAAACCTTTTAAGTCCCTCGAGACATTAACTTAAATATACAGCACAAAGAAAAGTAGATCATTAGTGAGATTATAACAAACATAAGCGACCCTAGAAGGAAAGCAAGTCAACATTTGTAAGACAAATTGCTTTTAAAACGAAGAATGTCGGCCAAAGCAGAGAGGAGGTAGGTGTAATCTAGTCTTCTTTGTTATAGACACGGTCGTTATCAAATGGAATGGCATATTGCTTCAAATGTTCAGTTGCTTCCAGATAGGTGGTACTAGCTAGACTGGATGCTGTACTATTGTAAACTTTGTATCAGCTAATACTTTTAAAAAGAAATAGCCTTTCTCAAACAGAGTCCTATTGCTTCAAATGCATCACCGTTTCAAATAGTCTAGATCGGGTACCGTACCATTTCTGTGAACTTCCTACCCACAATCTATTGAAAATCAATCAAATCACATCCTCCATAAATCTGCAGGACCAAGAAATTTTCCTAGCCGAGTTCCAAAAGATAAATTATCACTTCCAACCAAACAGTTAAACAGACATTTAAGGTTAAAAATCTAATAGGTGATCTATTCCTTCAATAGCTTTAGAAACTGTACATAAATTACCGTTGTTGTATGAAATAAGCACTTCTACGCTAACAAAACAAACATAATTAAATTCTTGAACACAATAGCGTTTAAAAGTCATTACCTGTGGTTTACCAAGATATCCCACACCCTTCAAATTTAACCCACCAATCTCCTCTTCCAACAACCCCTCCACTCCACCACCACCACCACCACCACCAACACCACCATTATCCTCCACAAACCCAAAATCCCTCAACCTTTCACTAACCAAACCCAACTCTCCCTCCAAACCCAGCCCCACCTCACTCCTCTTACCATCCATCCTCACCCCAAGCCGCACACTCTCCTCCTGCTTAAACGGCAACGGCAATATCCTAAAAAATTGATGCACCATCCCATTCAAAGCCGCACCAAAATCAGCCCCAGCTTGTCCAATCCTATTTCCAACATCCAAAATCGCTGAAAACCCATTTATACCAGAATTATCAGTCAAAACCCCAAAATCCCCTTTACTAAAACCATGTGCCGGAAACTCCAAATCGAAAAGCTTCGATTTTGGAGGGTTTGGCCAAGAAAAAGCAGGTGGGTGAGTGATATGTGACTGTATAAGGCCTGAAAAGCCTTGAGCTAGCCGGTCGGCAAGGTCCTGGCCATGCCTTTGGACCTCTTCCCATGCTTCAAATGATCTTTCTACCGACATTCGGCTGTGAAATTCAAGAATTCATGTGATTTTCAATAATGGGTATTCGACAAATTTATTAAAAACACACAAATTTGAAGGTCTTGGTGATTTTATTGACAGAAAAAGGCTAGGTCTTTAAGGGTAAGCCTGGGTTAGCTGACAGTGGTAGTTGTAGAAATGATCATATATACTGCAAGGAAACTAAGAACAGCTTTTTAATTAAAAAAAAAAAAGGACAAATCAAACCATAAAATCTAAAACCAATATTTCAAAACATACAAAATTTCAAGCTTTGATTTACACTTTTAAGCTTTTTTAAAAAAAAAAAATTAGCTTTTCGAGCTTTGAAAGAAATGAATTTTAGGGCTTTGTTTTGCTTAAACAGAGGAATCAAAGTGGGAAATTGGGTATCTGAAAGAGAAGATAGGGGATTTTGTGTTTTTTAAATAGAGTGGAGACCGAAGAAGCGATTTTTTGAGTGTGAAAGGGGGAGGACGTGAAAATGTGCACCGGGGGTATACTGCGCACATATATTGCTTTGCTGCCACGTTGATATTATTTATTACTTGTGGCTGGTTAAGGATAAAGATATTATTGAAGACAGGAATGCTTGAGGGACGAGACGAGGATACTGTCACTCCCAATCAAAATGACAGTCACCTTAGTGGTTTTTTTTTTTTCTTTTTTTTTCAGTTTCAGCTTTATTTGGAATTTGGAATTTGGAATCGGAAAGCCTAGAATGGAAGACCATCATATTTATCTCTATGATAAATTATATCGTTTTAGTAAAAAAAATTTGCAATTTTTTAATTCAAAAACAGAAATACAATCTAAATCTTTGAGATTCTCATGTGATATCAATATGTTAAATTATAATCTAATTGGTATTTTTAATTTCTGATTTATAAGTTTATTTATTAATTATTTTATATTTATTCTTTTCGAGCAAATGAGCCCACATTAAACTCGGTTGATTCTAAATTATCGAATCTATATTATCAAAAACAAAAAAAAATCAATTATCAATAAATTGTTAGTCTAATGGTAAACGAGCTCATTAGACCGGTTGATTCTAAATTATCGAATCTATATTATCAAAAACAAAAAAAAATCAATTATCAATAAATTGTTAGTCTAATGGTAAACGAGTCAGTTTCGAACGAGTTTCATATTAATGTATAGGTTTCAAGTACTAAAATCTTTCTTGTTGGAGGAAGTTAAATTACATCACTCTCGTTACGAACGGCGTTAGTCATATTCTAATGTGAAATTAGGATACTTGTCTAAAAAAAAAAAATCAAATTTTCATGCATATTTTTTTTAAGAGAACTAAAAATTTTTAATTACATACCTTAAATTAGTTGATCAAGTAAATTGCAAGGTGGTAGATGAAATTAGGTTGATTATACCCAAAAACACCTTAATGAAATTATTTTTAACTTTTTTAAATTTTAAATTGATTAGTTATCAACTACTAAAAAATAATATATATTTATGATTATCAAATAATTTATGGAAATCAAACATTTTTCTATTTATATACATAAAATAACGAGACACTTAGGCACTTTAGCAAATACGATTTTACCATTTATGGTTAAAAACATGTTAAAATAATTGTTTCGTTTTTTTATTACTACCGTGTTGATTCAATGAGTAAAAGAATATTGTTTGAATTATGAAAATCAAATTGATCTTAAATCATGCACGTGAAATTGTATATTATTAACCACAACAATTATTCTCATACTTTTTTTTTGGCATTTTATGGCTGAAATTTTATCAAAGAACCATCTCTATTCTATAAGTTTAAATAGTTAACCGAGATTTTAAAATAGTTTTATATTAACTCTAACACACCACATTAAATAAAAATCTTTTGAATTAGAAAATTGCTCGGACTCATCATTGCTTTATACTCGAAATTTTTAATTTAACGAAAAGAGTGAGAATGTTATGATTCAAACTAATTTTATGATTCAAACTAATTTTCCGACATTATGACATAGGGTTATTTGAAGAATAAAGTGTTAGGAATCAAACTCTTAATTTTTATTTGTTATTAAAATTTTAATACCATATCAAATTATTATTATTAAAAAAAAATACTAAGAAGCCCAACAACACTCGTAAATCTAAGCAAAAGCATAAGCATGCCAACCTAAAATTTAGCATGATAGAGAAGCCAAAATGCTCCCACAACTACAACTAAGATTTTGAAGTCTAGTAAACTAATATAAGGACTAGCCTAGCAAGGGAAAAAAAAACAAACAAACGAGAGGGACGGGAAGTGCCAACAATTATGTGTTACCAAAAAGAGACCACACTTGAACATTTGAGAACATTAAAGAGACCTCCCGAAGATAAAACAAACACACTACAACCTCAAAAAAAAAAAAAAAAGCGCAACGATTGCTTATGAGAGGAAGTGTTGGAGATTGATGTCCCATGTAAATAGGAGATAGGGAAAATACGCAAGCATATAAGTAACAAGGCACTAACCACCAAATGGCTTTCATATTTGGGTGGGAGATTGGTCCAACAATCAATACGGACTCAACTATTAAATTAAATATCGTGGCAAAACCATTAAGGTCCAATAATACCATCAAGATTTTTGAAGGTGGAGTTTAAAAGAAATTATTTTTTAAAAAAATTTATATTGCATCTAGAGTCTTAAAGAAACCATTATATATATATATATATATATATATATATATATAGACCAACCATTGTTATACATTACGTAACCTTGTCTTTGATGATGTTTCATCATAGTGGTCACTACAATAAGTGATATTACGTTCTTGGTGGGGTTTAGGGTTGTGTGTAGGTATGGTGTGAGGTGATTGACGACGGTACGGTGAGGTGTCCGTAGGGTGATGGAATGAGTGTAAAACTATGTTTAGGGTTTCCTAGTTCTTTTCGATTAGTTAGGTGGCAACTCCTTGTTCCGAGCCTCCTACAGTGGCTAACATCTATAATTTTATGCATAAATTTTTAATTTAAAGAAAAGAATGAGGATGTTATGATTCAAAATAATGTTTCGATATTGTGACATGGGGTTATTTGAAGAATAAAGTGGTAGGAATCAAATTCTAAGTTTTTTTGTTGTTAAAATTATAATACCATATCAAATTATTATTAATTCAAAAAAAAACTAAGAAGCCTAAGAACACCGTAAATCAAAGTAGAAGCATAGGCATTTCAACCTAAATTTCAACATAATAGAGGAGCCAAAATGCTCCTACAACTATAACTAAGATCCCGAAGTCTAGTAAGCTAATATAAGGGCTAGCTTAGCAAGGGGGAAAAAAACAAACAAAGAGATCGAAAGTGTTAACAATTATATGCTACCAAAAGGAGACCACACTTGAACAGATGGGGAACATTAGAGAGACCTCTCGGAGACAAAACGAACACACAACAACCCAAAAACAAAAAGCACAAGCAGTTGTTCATGAGAGAGTGTTGGAGACCGATGTCCCATGTAGATGGGAATCGTGAAAAATAAGCAACATATAAGTAACAAGGCACCAACCACCAAATGGCTTCCACATTTAAGTGGGAGATTGGTCCAACAATCAATACGGACTCAACTATTAAATTAAATATCATGGCAAAACCATTGAGGTCCAATAATACGATCAAGATTTTTTAAGGTGGAGTTTAAGAGAACTAAGGGAAAATGCTAGCACATAAATTAGATCGGTAAGAATTTGATGAATATTCATTGCTTTGAATTAAAGAGAGTTACAATTTAAGTGTAATATTTCTTTACATCATCCGAATTCACCGACTTGGACGAGTTCATCACCATCCATGTTTGTCAAAATGAGAGCTCCGTCGGAAAATATCTTTTTCAGCATGTAGGGACCCTCATAGTTTGGGGCCCATTTACTCCGACTCGCCCCGATATCTTCGACACCTTCTTCAATACTAATTTCCCTTTCTCAAAACTCCTCCATCGCATCTTTTTATCATACGCTCCGGCCATTCTTTTCTAATACGATTGGGCATGACATATGGTCGTAAGTCGCTTCTCACTTATTAGATTCAACTTGTTTGTATTAAATTTTTGCCCATTCAAATTCTAGTGGCATCACTACTTCCATTCCGTATACCGGAGAGTAAAGAGTCACTCCTATTGAGGTTCTAATAGCTGTTCAAAAAGCATGCAAGGCAAATGGTAACATCTCATGTCGCCTTTTGTATAACACCGACATCTTTTGGATAATCTTCTTCAAATTCTTATTTGCGGCTTCCACGATTTCGTTCATCTTAGGTCTATACGAGAGAGGAATTACGAGTGCTTTATCTTTCATGGTCGGCATAAATCGTTATCATTTTTTCTTGAAGTTTTGAGCATTGTATGTTACCAAGGTTTCGGGAGAGCCATATATGTAGATTATATCCTTTTCAATAAATTAACAAACAACCTTCTTAGTCATATGCACAAAGGAAGCAATCTTAACCCACTTGGTGAAATAATCAATTGCTACTAAAATAAAGTGATGACCATTGCTTGCCTTAGGATTTATCGATTCGATGATATCCATGCCTCACATTACAAACGGTCGAGCGATACCATGTTGAAAAGGGGTACTGGTGGAGCCTTTATCCGATAAGTATGAATCGATATTTGTGACATTTTTGGACATAGTCGATGTAATTTTTCTCCATAGTGGTTTAAAAATAGCCACATCATTGAATCTGTCGGGTCATCATATGTCCATTAGCATGTGTGGTACGGATATCCCTTCATAAACCTCTCTTATATTTTTTTTGTTCGACCGCATCCAAACATCTCAACGAGAGTCATCAAAACTTCTTTTGTATAAGATTTCACCGTCAAGATAAAAATTTATGGTCAACCTTCTTAGCATCTTTCTATCATTCTTGGTTGCATCGATTGGATACTCCCTATTCTTGATAAACTTTTTGATGTCATGGTACCACGACTTCCCGTTTAGCCGCTTCTTCAATCAAAACATAACGGTATGTAGGAGCATTTCTTGTTTCAATACATATGGGTTGAATCTTCACCCCACATTCAATTTCGATCATGGAAGCTAGTGTGGCTAGTGCTTCAACAAAGTGATTCTTCTCTCTACCCGGATGAGTGAACTCAATCTCTTCAAGCTCGATTGGCCAACTTTGTTAAGTACTCTTGATAAAACTTGAGCTTTTCATCTTTTGTTTATCACTCTCTTTTCATCCGATCGATTATGAGCAAAGAGTCATCGTATATATCAAGTTTACTTATCTTTATCTATAAGGTCGCTTCTAGACCATGCATATATGCTTTATACTCAACGATGTTATTTATACATTCAAACTATAACTCGATCGCCATAAGGAACTGTCTCCCTTTCGGTGAAATTAGGATTAACCCGATACCATTTCCCGACACATTGATGACCCATTAAAATACAAGACCCACTTATCATCCTTCAACTTGGCTCTTGTTTTTCAACCACCACAATCGCTTTATCAAGAAAATCAAATCTCGTAGGCTCATAATCGTGTATTGCATTATCCGTTAAATAATTCGCTATGACACTTCCTTTTATTGCCTTCCTAGTCATGTATACAATGTCTTATTCGGATAACATGACTTGCCACCTTATAATCCGACAAGACAAGTATGGTTTCTCAAAGATGTACTTAAGAGGATCCATTTTTTAGATTAGCCAAGTATTGTAACGGAGCATGTATTGTCTAAGCCTTCGTGCACACCATACTAAACCACAACACATATTCTACTAGTACACTCGTATCTCGACTAGCAATCGAGTGAACTTTTTACTCAAATAATATATGGTATGTTCTTTCCTTTCGACTACCGACCCAAGACACCTTTCACGACTATTTTCATCACCGACAAGTACGTAATTAACGATCTTTCTAGCACTAGTGGTACCGGTAATGGTGGGTTTTGTAAATATTACTTGATCCGATCAAACACTCTTGACATTCCTCATTCCATACACCAGGATTTTTCTTTAATAATAATCTAAATTTTGGCTCGCAAGTGTTGGTTAATTGAGAGATGAAGCGAGTAATATAATTCAAAAGACCTAGAAAGCTTCGACTTCTTTCTCGGTTGATGGTGAAGGCATGCTCTAGATGGCTCTAAATTTATCATGATCAACCTCAATTCCCTTATTGCTTACTATAAAGCCAAGTAATTTTTTCAACTTCACACCAAAAGTTCACTTTGTCGATTTAGCCTCGGTCGATATTTTCTCAATCTCTCGAATAGTTTTCCCATGATTACCGTATGATCCTCCTCTTTCTTAGATTTAGCAATCATATCATATAGATACACTTCAACCTTTTTGTGCATCATATCATGGAATAACATAACCATGGCTCTTTGGTAAGTGGCCCCAACATTTTTCAATCCATGCCTTATAGTAAAAAATCTCCTGAGGAGTGACAAATGTCATCTTCTCGCTTATCATCTACTATCATCTTCATCTAATTATACCTCAAAAACCCATCTATAAATGAATAAGTGGCATTTTTTTATAGTATTATCGACTAGGACATCGATATGAGGTAAATGGAAGTTATCCTTTAGACTAGCTCTATTCAAATCAAGATAATCAACACATATTCTAATCTTTCTATCTTTCTTACCCACTATAACTATATTTGACACCCATTGAGGGTATTTGACCACTTCTAAAAATTCGACATCCAACTCGCTTTCGATCTCTTCTTTTACTTTCAACGAGTACATCCGACCTTGTCCTTCTCAACTTTTACTTTATTGGCTTGCACTCTAGGTTCACAAGTAATCTATGCTCTACTCTCTCGATATATAGCCCCGGCATATCGACATACAACCAAGCAAATACATCGAGTATTCTCTTAAAAGTGAAATTAGGCCTTCCCTTTCAACATCTTCCGTTCGGTCCTAACTTTTAGCTCTCGTCCGTTTTTATTAGTCCTCACATTTATCATTTCTAAATCTTCTTAATGCGGCTCGATAGAGTTTTCCGACAATTCTATCGGCTTTGTGAATTCTTTTATATCATCCGTTTCTCACTTCATTCATCCATCGTAATTAAAGTTTTATCAAATTTAGGCTAATCATTTTTAGTACAAGCATTTGCATTTTTAAAAAGGTGATCATAATATATGTCCTTAAAATAAAATAAAGGTGCAAATAAAAGAAAGACAAAAAAAAGGCAAATAAAACTATTTCAAAACAAAATTTTATATAGTTTGATGTATTATTATTATAAATAAACAAAACAAGGCTCCACATCAAACATTCCTTTCCGGGATTCGAGCCGAATTCAACTAGAAGGTCAAAGAAAAACATGATGAAAAGAGATTTACTCGACCTTGTAGACGACAACACTTCCTTTTCGGACCGGTTGGTCGACTCTTTGTTTTCAACACACTTCTAGACAATTTACTCGATGTCAAAAGCTTTCTCTATATTGTTATCGTTGAGTTATGGAATAGTCACCATATCGGATCCGATCGGCGATGATGTTGGTGGTGTGTACTCGATCATTGTCTCCGATCACTGCTCGCTCCCAAGGTGCTTAACTATCATGTCATTGAAGATATGACCAAGGCCGAGATCCTCCTCACTCATGAATGCCACATACGAAAGTCATGAAAATGTAATGCGGATATAAAGGATATTAATGCCTTTTTAATCATGATCTCACCCCTCAATACGGGTTAATCTTTTCTCTCTCTTCAACTCGGCCATCCTCTAATAGTCATTCCTAGACAACTTGTACCCTAACCCAAAATGTTGGTCGGTCATCCCCAATTTCATATGCTTGCACTCATCAACTAGGTAATTCTTTATGTAAAACGGTGACAACTCGGTCTTTATCATGTATTTTGCCATCATTTTAACGAGCATTAGGCGAACTTAGGGCTTTTTGCTTATGAGTTTTCTAGGATCGATGTTGTATTAACAATTTCAAAAGCATGCAAGTTCTCTTCACTAACTCCATCTACCTCAATGTAAAGGACTTTCATATTCTTAGCTATGGCCATAACCTCTTCGACCTTCACAGTGATTACCTTTCCATTGGCTATATATTTCGAGCCTTCGATATAATGAAGATGTAACGACTCCTGCTGAATGAATCCATGGCTTTCCTAATAGTATACTATAGGAAGGATGAATTTACATCACTTGAAAGGTGGTTTGAAATTGGTGTGGCCTAATCCTATCAATTTCTATATCACCAATAACCTAGCAAGGGGTGTCATCATAGGCTCATGCCATCATCTTACTCGACCTTATGTGCGAAGAATCGATTGGCAAACCGTCTAAAGCATATTTTGGTAATACATTTAGAGTAGATCCATTATCAATCAGTACCTTTTCAATTATATGATCCTTGTATTTCACGGTGATATACAAGGCTTTATTGTGTCCAATCCCTTTAAGTCCCAATTCATCCTCGGTAAAGTATAAGTAATTAGTGGCTTGTACTCTTTCTACTAAGTGCTCCATTGAATCGGAGGTAATGTCTTATGAAACATACGCTACATTGAGCACCTTTTGAAGTGTCTTTCAATGAGGCTCGAATTCAAGATCATTGACAAAAAGGATGTATGTCTTTGAGTCTTGTTCAATCGATCCACTATACTATATTCATCGTATTTCATCAATTTCAAAAATTCCACCACCTTATCATCATCAATCGGCTTGCTCATCTCAATATTCAAAGAGGGTTGCTCAACCATCTTTTCTTTGATAGCTTTTTCAACATCTTTTCCTTTCTCTACTCTCAATTCTTTCGGGGTATAGAATCTTTTCGTGTGTGTAACTCCCCTAATATCTACTATCAAATCATTAGAGATCTTCATAATAGCATGTGATTTACTATAGAATTTATAATTGTAAGGAATAGCTCAATAATCGGTCTTCACAAAGGTAAGCATTTTCGAACCAACTTCATAGGGCCTATCTCGGTTGGCTCATATCTAAAAGGTGCTTAATTGTTAATGCCTTTATCGGTAGATAACACATTCACTTTGACACTTTCTTTCTCCTTTTCCATTCTCAAAATCCCTAATATCGACATGGTTTGGATAAGGTGATGGAATTCGATGCGAGTCATCAACGTCGTGCCCCCTTGTCTTGTGAAACTTACAAAAACTTTTAAGGGTTAACCGGAGCTTACACTTTAGTAAGTTTCATTTCAACTCCTCCATCATTCATCGAGTCAAACATTTTAGCCATAGAAATCTTCGGGCTTGATCCTCTCGCTATCATATACCACATCCCGCATGACACCATGTTTACTCCCCCAATTTCAGCATAATTTGGCGACGGATTCAAATTCACATTTAGAGAACTAGGTGTGTCTTCGAATATGATACACCCTTGGTCTATCGGTGACTTCACCCTCTTCATAAAACCAACGAAATCCTCAATATTGTGCCTAATTATACCACTATGATACTTACAAGTCTCATTCGCCCTATACCATCTTAGATATGATGGTTACAATGGAGGCATGTGAATCGAGCCACTCGATCAATAGCCACCGGGTGTTTAAACAAGTCTCTTAGGGAGATAGAAGGTGGTGTCAATATATTTTTATACTCTACCCTTCTAGTATTCCTCCGATTATTTTGGTTGGAGGGAGCTCACTGGATTTTAGATCTGTCCGAAGGCTAGCCGATTTTTAGAAATAACTTACATCTAAGGTTGTGTAAGAATTAGAGATTGGGTTGTCAAACCGATGACGTTGGTGGGCATGATATCTCTTGGTGTTGTGAATTGGGAGACGGGACTAACCATATCGTCTTATGGCATAAATTGATCGTTTGCTCTCTATAGGGCTTCCCAACGACCTCTTGGTCGAAAAGTTAGCCCTTCAACTTGATGAACGCTTACTTCTTTTCTTTTCTCAAAATTATTCCTTTTGGAACTTGACTCGGTAGAATCCGACGTTCTTCCTACTTTAATGACTTACTCAATACGTTCAATTACGGATACTATCTCAACAAAGCTGTTCAATCTATTACTTAATAAATAGTCATAATAAGGCGACTTGACGGTATTTATAAACGAGTGTGACTAACTCCTTTTCTAGCAATGGTGGTCGAATTCTCGAGGCGGTCTCTCGCCACCTTTGAGCATACTCTCTAATGGACTCTTTGTCATCCTTTTTCGTTGACTATAAGCTAGACCTATCCGTGCTTATTTCCATGTTGAACTTGTATTGCCTTATGAAGGCCTTAACCAAGTCTCTCCACCTTTCGATCTTAGTCCGGTCTAAGTCGATAAACTAGGTGAGGGCGGATACCTCTAGACTTTCTAGAAAGAAGTGGATTAGCAAAGTCTTGTCATGGGCTACTTCAGCCATCTTATTCAAGTATACTCTTAAATAGGTCCTCGAGCACTCGGTCGCCAGTATACTTAGGAAACTCCGTAGCTTCGAATTTCTTCGAAATCACCACATTTGACATAAAACACTTATTTCATTGTTAAGAGAGGGACATACACATCTACACCCTCAATGGCTCAAAGTCGCTCTTCAATGGCTATGAATTTTCAACTTTAGATTCGATAAACCCCTTCTCTCTTTTATGATCATCGATCGTTAGGTCAATGTATGATTGTGGTAAAGGGATATGAGTTTTTAGAGGGATTAGCTTAGGCATGTCTCCCGGCATTGATATATTGATCGAGTTATCAATGGTGGGGTTCCTTCATTGAGGGATGTCAATCTAAGGAATCCGAGTCGTTTGTTGGGAAGCTCGACGGAGGGATGGCAAATGCGGCCTTAAGGCGGCAGTAGATGATTGATCTACAAGCTGATTGGGAGGTGACTCGAAAGCAACGATATGCTTGAATGCTCTATCCAAAAAAAAAACAATAATCCTTGCAACTTCTTCCTTCAATGTTGTGATCTTTTATTGATAAGTTTGCTCCAACCGAGCTCTTTCCTTGTTTTTCATTTTCACTCTTAGTCTAGTATTGTAAACTATTAGAGGATGTGTGGTTTTATCAATAGGACCCGTATTTCTACACCTAAAAGAAATAACAAAGTACAGCACATGAATAACATATTAATAATATATACGATATTCGAGATTGGATATGGAGTAGCCATCTATGGAAGGTGCAAAAAGCTTTTTTTTCTTTTTCTCGTTCGGCGAGCTTTCTCATAGTTGGTTTAATGATATGTTTACTCACATCGGTAACCATTGGCTTTCTTTCTTCTATTCAATTTCAAAGTAACCATCCGGCTCTATCAAATTTTTTATACGATTGGGGCTATTTTTTTGGATAGTATAAGTTGATATCATTTGTCGATGTGATCATTGAGTAAGATCGGTGCTCCCAACTTGTTAGATAGTTTTAATAATCATAAAAAACAATGTCATGTACTCGAAAGATGTTGAAGCTTTTATTAGCTGAATATTCGAAATGATGAGCACGTAGGCTTTACATACTTCATAATACATCTTTCTTTTACATAACAAAAGGAAAATACAACCGAAGATGAAACACAAGAAAATGGAGCCAAACTCGCTACACAACTCCATCGGACTCCAAACATCTTCCCTTATCTAGCCATTTGAAATAGTAAAAAGTTAGTTCTTCTCGTATAGTCGATCAAAGATTCATTATAATCTCTCACTTTATGCTTACCAATGGCCGGACTTAGCTCTCGTAGAGCTATAGCTTCCTTGGAGAGCTCTTTTGCTTGATTATCTAGCACATCCTAGTTTTTATCTCGTTCATTATTGACTTAAGCCAAGTTGTTGTGTATGGTAGCACATTATGAGGACAACTTAAGTAGCTTTCCTTGTAGATGTCGGTTCTCTTTCTTGAGTGCTCGTAATTTAGCTTTACATCTCTCGTTACTTGCTCGTTGGGTCTCGATGATTGTTGTATTCAACTCCTAGGGACATTTGCCACTTCACATTATCTTCTCTTCATTTTCATATTTTTGAACCCAAATCCCCCAACTCAAACTCAACCTATCTATCTTGTGAGCATAGCTTATCTAGCTCGACACATTTGGCGTCCAGTTCTACTTGAACTTAATGATAAGCCAACTTTCAATTTTCTTTTTAACACCTATACTTTGTCACGCCTTCAAATCTTGCTTTAAATCTAATATCTTTTCTTTATCATTTCCTCTTTTTCTTTTTTTCTTCAACTACATCATTAGTTAGCTTCAAATTCTCCATCCCGAGCGACTCTATTTTTCCGTTAAGGTCATGGTAGTCCGAGAGAGCCATTTTTGAAGGATCATCTCGCTTCTTTTCTTGTCCCGTGTATTTACTAGATGAAATGCTTACAACTCATAAAAAGAATGGTTTGTTTCCTCGGATAGATTGGTCTGTCTTAACCTCGCAGGCTTAATAAGATCTATGACCATAATAAGGACTCGAAGGCTCCAAACTAGCTTGATGGTTAAGTATTAGAACTTGACTATCTTGACTTCGGTTTGCTTGATAACCTAAATCTTTTACCCTCACGAGTTTATCATGATGGATAAGCTTTAGTAGTAACTACCTCACAACCATCCATTTTTCCACCCACCAATCTTCAATGATACGACCTAAAAAAGTAAGTGAAGCCTATTTTTTAAGTTTCCTTTAAAACCAACCAAACCCACCATTCTCGAAATGCCTTGCTCATAACCAAGTTATCTAGACACCATAGTAGGAGCATAACTAGCATATCTTGTTGATCAAACCGGAGGGACCTAAGAAAAAGTTCCATAATAAGCCAAATAAGATGCTTGATTCATCCAAACGGGCTTTTATGGGATTTGGAAATTCGATAGATCGAGTAACATGGTTCTCCATTCTTGTTCAATATAGCTCTTCCATGGGGTGATCACAAACTTCTTCAGACAATTCGGATCCTTCCACCAAATAAGGTTAAAGATGGATCCGTATATTCCCATATGACTAATCATCCATATACACAAGCAGTTACATGCAACACCACTTCCCACCTTTACCGGATCTTCAACGAGTGATTCAGCGATCGGATAGTCTCAACTAAAATTATAGTAGTGGGATTAACTCGAATTCTTTTCTACCTAAATGAAAACATTTATAGCATCAAGACCGATCAATCCGAAAGAGGATTGGAAATAAGATCAAATCGAAGATATATAATGCTAAGAATCAAAACTTTTTCGAGTTGGTGATGAGCTCTCTTAAGCTTTGTTTGAATATGTCTAATAAGATCCCATAGTGCTATTCCTCGGTAGCTCCTTTGGCTCGTGCCCGATTCGGACTTACACTCGGTCATCTTTTGACCTTATTAATCATTTCATCATGTCGGCGGTAGAGATAGACTTGATAAGGAGGATTTTGCATTTGCAGCAGTCGGTGATACTCCTATATTATAGGGTTCATGCTTATGTTTCCCTTGATGAAGCATCGATATGAAGGGTCTCATGAGAGATGAGAGCCCTCAACATAGGTTTATAAACCGTATATGTATTAATGTCGTAAAGTTTTCATCTTTATGCTTGAACCTCCCTTTTTCACCGGGGATCAAGAGTTCCCAACATTCAAGGATTTTGTTAATGTCGTTGGTCATCAACTGCAACTTAGTTATCGGCCGATGGTCACTCTAAAATCCCTCTTGTATGCAATCTTCCTCCAGTCATTGAAAGGCTTCGGATTCCGTTAGGAAAACCGATGCTCGGCCTAAAATATACTTAAGCTCTTTTGTCACCCATCCTAAAACATCATGATGAAATTATTTTAGTCAAGGATTCTAGCATGTTCGATTTACCTAGTGTGTTAAACAAGGGGAAGATGGTCTTAAAGTTCGTCTAGCCATTACATGAGTGAGTATGCTCTATTTAGGTCTTAAAAGCGTACCTTCTAGCCTAGTGAGTCTTTAGTAAAGTCACTAGGAATATCCATGACGACATTAGCAATAGTGAAAAATCATCGACTACTCATCACCAATGGTAGCTAGCAAAAAGGCTCGTGGTTTTATGAGTGTTTACCCGGGTAAAACCTATCGGGGCACCACTACTAACTCCCTTGATCCCGAGGTAAATACAAATGACGGTTATAATTATACAATGTAGTGTGTGAGGACATGACTCCATATCTAGTCTCCAAAAATATAAAGGGTAAGAAATTAAACCAATCTAAATTGTATGGACAAGAAAACATGAACAACCACACATAGATACAAACATGTTATCACAACGAAAAAAAGAATTAAATGACTAAATGATAATCATTCACTCACAACAAATAAGCATAGAGGCATGTAAACAACCAAAGATTCACAACATAGACATTCAAAGCTTGACCCTAACATGACACTAAAGTCCCTAGTGGAGTCGCCAATTCTATCGATGTCGGTCCAATACAAGTAGGGAAAAGGGCCGAGTTAAGGGAGTCGCTACCTAGCTAATTTTAGGAACTAGAAAAACCCTAAATATACTAGTCTATATAGATATTTGGATAAGGGGTCGATTACGTATGAGGAAGACATAATGTTACCACCATCCCGTCCTACCTAAGGTAGGCTGCATTATTTGTCTATGAATGTAAAAACTTAGTTCTTTATTCCGTTATACCTCTATGCCTATTCATGTGAATTTATTTGATAAAATTATGAAACGAAATGGTTCAAGAGTGAAATAGGGTAGTTCGAGCGTTCGGATTGGTCTAAGGCCGGTATGCCTTACCTAAATGGAAAAAAGGTAGAAAAATTAGAATTTTAACTAATTATTAGCGAACACGACCTATTATAAAAAAATAGGTGATTTTCTAAAGATAAATAGCCTTTTATTAGTATGAGCTACGAGTCATCGACAACTTTACTCGCACAAGTAGGAGCCGTCAATGACTTCGAGTCATAGATATAAGAAGCTACCGCAAACTTTTTCATAGAGGTGAGAAGTCATCGGTAACTTTATGTCGCTCAAACAAGGAGCAAATGACTATTCTAAATAGTCGCCGACAACTTCGTCACATAAGTGGGAAGCTACCAACGACTTATTTTCATACATGTAAACGAGTTAAACAAAAAAAATTTTCAAAGCTCTTCGGCGGCTTTGTCACATAAGTGGAAAGCTACCGATGGTTTCATTTCACATAGGCAAACAATTAAACAAAAAAATATTTTGAAGCCCTTTGACGGCTTCGTCATATAAGTGGGAAGCTATCGGTGGCTTCGCTTCACACATGCAAACAATTAAACAAAAAATATTTTGAAGCCCTCCGACGGCTTCATCACATAGATGGAAAGTTACCAACAACTTCATTTTGATGTAATCGAGAACAAAAAGACAAGAAATTAAAACAGGAGCTAACAACAAAACAGGAAAAACAAAAAATATAAGTAACAGGAAATAGATACAAAAACATTCAAAATAATTTTGAACACCATCAATAGCTTTAAATCTGTATTGTATACCACATTCAATCAATTGACCATCAAAAAGCAAACACAAATCATGTTTTGAAAGTATAGTAGTTTTAAAATTTTCTTACCCAAAGGTACTGTAATTCCGATGTCCGATTTGAAGTTAGTCTTACTCTTTTCGTTTCCGATGATAATCGAATATTTGATTAGTCAAAAAAGGAGAATGACTATTTATCGATAACGTGTAATACGAGATCTTATTAGAACGATCAAAATCTCCTCTAAAATATGTTTTCTGTCAAAACAAATCAAATAAAACAATAACAAAACCACATCAAAAGGTCTCTTTTTTTTTACTTCGATTTTTTTTAGTTTTCTCTCCTTATTTTTGTTTTATGACAATGTTTCGTATCGAGTTTAAATAGGTCGTGGTGGTACATTTCAAATATAGATGTGGAGCTGGAGTGAGGCTTTTTATAACATGGAAAAGGGTCTCGCGTGAGGGTCGGTATCTTCGTTGTGTTTCGTGGTCGGAGTGATCATTTTGTGTTGTGTTTTAGACATGAGGAAGAAGGGTCGTTATGGTGTGTTAGGGGTCTAGAATGGGGATTGTGTTTGGGGTATGTTTCGGGTCTAAAAGGGGGTCTGCTATAACAATGTGGGTGAGAGGGAGAGATGGCAAGGTAGGAGGTTTGGGCGAGCTTGAGCGAGGGGCTATGGATTGGGCGTGTAAAGGGGCCCGGCATGAGGTAGTAGCAAGCATGGGGCATGTGTGTGTGGGCTATGACATGAGGTCTGGTGAGAGGATATGTGTGGTTAATAATAAGTAGAGGCTTGGGCGAGAGAAGTGAGAAGTGGGCGTGTGGGGCTATGGTGTGGGATGTGTGTGAGGCGAAGGAAGGCTTGGTGTAGTGGCTTGTGGGTTTGTGACATGTGATGTGTGTGGGACGAGGGAAGGCTAGTGCTGTGTATGGAGGTAAGGGAGCTGCGTGGTAAAGGTGTTGCGTGAGTGGGTTTGTATGTGTGATTTAGGCGAGAGGGAGAAAGCGGACGCAAGAGAGGTCGGAAGCATTGGCTAGTTGAGCGAGAGAGGCGGGCGAGAAGGACTTGGTAGCTAGCGATGGAAGAAGCGGAGGTTACGGGTAAGAGAGGGAGTAGTAGGTAGAGCTTGCGGGTAAGGAGCATGGAGGTTGGCGAAGGAGGCGGAGGTGAGAGAGCTGGTCGGCGAGAGAGAGGCTAGTAGGTTTTTTCTTTTTAAGTGATGATGAATAGTATTTTATACCAACAAATGCATGAGTCTTTTAGGTTTTTTTACAAAAAATTACTTTGGTCCTTGATTTGCTTCCATACATTTATTTGGGTTCAATTAGTTTTTCATGTTTTGATTTAAGCCTCCCATTGTCAATAATTGGGCCTTTTTATTTTAGTTCGTTTTAATTGTACCCCTCCTCATTTTAATTAAAGGATTTGAAGCTTTGCGTTTTTCAATTATACCCTCAATTTTCCTTTAATTGTTTCCAACTTTTTATTTTTTCAATTAAAATCCCTTTTCTAAGCTAACTATCCTAATTCTCTCTTTTTCTTTTTCTATTTTCATTTTTTTTATTTTATTATCTTTTTGGTATTTTCATAATAATAAATAAATAACTAATAAATAAAAGGGAGCAAAAATTAGGTGCTGGCAACATATATAAAACCATCAATCTCTAATATATTTCAAAATCAAAAGTGTCATGCTTTAATTTCAAGATATATATAGAACTATCTACAATAGCTGAAAAAACCATTAAAAATAAAATCAATCAAAGGTGTCATGCTTTAACTTCAAGTTATGTAGCATTGAAAATGCTTAGTACAAAAGATTTTTATATCATCAAGAATGAGAATAAGTATGTATCCTATAAGTAAAAATGAAATAAAAAAGGGTTTTTTTTTTAGTAATGGGAAGAAAGGAGGAGGATAGATAAGATAAAATTATTTAGGTTTACCTTATCTAATACTATTAGGTTTTTGTATTTCAAAAACAAAAAAAAAAGAAAAAGAAAAAGAAAAGGAACCAACAAATTATACTTATTAAAATATATCTAGTTTTAAAATTCTTTGACTTAAAACTATATAGTTGTCAATATTAAAAATTGATGACAATAATATATCTTTTAGAGGTAATTGTATAAACTTAGCTTCTATAAATTGAATTTAAGTATCATTAGAATCATTTTTTTTTAAAAAAAAGAAAAATTGCCTCTAAAAAAACACTTTTAAAAGCACTTACATATGTTTCTAATTTTATGCTTCTATTTCTTTTTTTTAATAGTGATTAATGGTAAAATACATCAAAACAAAGATTAATTGAATCCTTGGACGAGTTGGACTAACAATTATGTTGTTGTTATTGATTGTTTGTTAACAAATGAAAAATCTTTGTTGCTTTCTAAATTTAACTTGAAATTGAGAAAACTTTATTGATATCTATATTATTGACATATATGATCTATATTGTCAAATGGAACAAGAATATGGAAATATGAACTTATACATCTTTCTTCCGTTTATTACCTTAACATCTTGTAATTTCCATATATAGCTTCGTGACATCTTTTAACCATTCTTTTATCTTGTTGGAATATTTGCACGTGTTAATTGATACATGAACCATCATATTCACCAAAAAAAAAAAAAATCTATATGAACATACTTGATCTTTTGCATGTATTAATAACACCTTCATTTCACTTATCATAAATATAAAAATGTGTTAGATGTCGGAATAAATATAAGAGAAGGTGTCTATACAGCTATTGTGTTCGCCTCCATTATTAGTGAAAAGGACAACATGTTTGGTATCAACTAGAATAGAAGCTAGCTCTAAAACAACAAAACTTTCCACATCTATGACAACTAAGTTCAAGATATCTATATGGTTTAGGTTATAGTCCCCCTTAATCAAGCTTGTAAAATTTACTAATCATTAAAGAAAAAAAGATTTGCTAAAAGAAAAAAGGATTTCCAATTAACTCTTAAGGAGTATGAAGGAGGACAATATTGATACTACGTATATTTTCAACATCGGCCATCGGGATTTATTGAGTTTAAAGTTCAACCTCCTTCGAGGATGTGAATAATGGTGATGATGTCCTCATTGGTCATGCATGTATGGAGAAGAAACACCGAAATTAGTTTGGTTGCGGAGCGTCTCACAAAACCATTATATAGTTAAGTCAATATTTTGGTCATGGTATATGTATATCTAAAGAGAGATGTATATGTGTTTTTAAAGAAAGATGTCTTCCTTTCTAAAATATAATTGTTTATATGTTTTGACTTTACTAAACTTGTGTTTGGAGTTGTTTTGAGAGAAAACAATGAAATTTGAATACTTTTTTTATTTTGTAAAAGTTGTGTTGAAAGTATTCTTTATGAAAGACAAAATAATGAGTATTAGGTATATTTTTAAAGTATTAGGTCCGAGTGGTTATGTGGTCTTAAGAGAGAGAGTTCATGATCGTGTGAGGGTTTACATTGGATAGGTTTTGTAAAAGAACACAATTCAATGTATCATCAAATATGACTACCATGAGATGTATACTTATTTTATAGTTACAATATTGTTAGTAGAGATGGATGATACATCAACTTTGATATCTTATTGTATACAAGATTGAGAACGAACTCAAGTTTACACTCGAAATATGGATTGTATGAAAAACAAAGAAGTTACGATTAAGAGGGAAAATGTCGGCGTACCATTTTGAAGGAACTCAATTTTGAAAGGTAAACTGTTATGTGTATAGTTTGTCAAATGATTTTACTCCTTATTTTTCTATTTTTTTTTTTTAAGGATTCACTGTTTTGCTATTAAGTTGAGATTACATTTGGAATTTTGGTTTGTATTATTTAAATATTGCCTGTTGATTACGTCATCGACTTATGGTAAAGTTTGTTGTTGAATGTTTTATCTATGAGTTATGACTTTTGACTTTTATCATCTCTTTCCTTAGGAGGATTCCTATAATAGTACATTTAGGGTGTGTTTGGTAACCTATTTAAGCGACTTAAAAAATTAAGTTGTAGTACTTAATATAAAAAGTTTGTTTGATAATCTAAATAATCTCATATTTAAAATTTAAATTTAGTCAAAATCTACTTAATTAGGTAAGTTAAAGTTTTTAACTTAAATTTTTTTTATTAACGAGCTCGGTTGAAAGATTTTTAGAACTTTTTAAATATGACTATATAACTCTTATATATTTTTGTAACTTTAGCTATACAAACCAATTAAAAAACGATCTCTATTATCTCCATCATCAAAACGAGAGGAGGCCTTCTTCATTATCGGTGATTTCATCCCATCATTGGCAACAAGCTACTTGGAATCTAGATACCAAGGTCTAACTCCATAACATAGGCTTAGTTCTTCCTCCGAAAATGCCAAAAAGTGTTTTTCTTCTATTTCTTTCTCTCTCGTCTGTCTACTTTCTAGGGTTTATTTCTCAAAATATATAGTGATATCAAACCAATTATCATTGAATTCATAATCGATAATTAAGCTACATTGAATTTTATATACGTTAATATTTACCAAAATTTGCATTTTGTAGTGTTAAAAATTTGTCTCAAAAGTTGTAGATTTGTTTTTGTTGCCTTTATGCTAAAAATAATATTTCTTTTACAACCACATTTTTGTCTCAATTTTTGATGATTTAACTTATTTTGGATTGTTAGATGTTGTCTTTAACCTAGTTCGAGTTCAAATATTTGGGGCAAGTTCGTTAGTTTAGTTGGTATTGTCTACCACCTAGTTGATGAAATGCATCTAAGAAGTTTGATTCCAATACACTTTGATTCCAAAAGATAAGCACTTATCTAATTCATTAAACTTTGATTCCGAGTACACAAAAAGGGCTACTCCGGTTACGATAAATTTATATATACATTTTGATTATAGAAAATTGAAACAACTAACATTAACTTTGTATGAATTTTTCACCGTTCGATCCGTATATGAACCCTTTTAGTTTTTTTTTTTTTTTATGCCGGTATCAATTTATAAGACTAGTCAAATGTTTCCATCTGCTATAGGATTCACCTCCGAGTTACAATAACTTAAGCCACCAACAACCACGACCTCACCATCTACAATTCCACCATGAACCATTGCTTATATAAACTATGGCAAAAGGCACGATGATGAATCATGGTAACTAGGGAAATGTGATGTACAATACAATTGGAGGTTCCAAAACTATAAAGACAAATAATATGGGCAACAAATCGAAACAAGCCCTATGCTAACTAAATAGAGAAGAATTTTGACCTTCTATTTACCACATATAAAAGTTAAAGCAAAACTAGCTCGATCCCGGATATATAAATTAAAATAAATGATAGCACATGTCCCAATTATAGTCTTATAGATAATAAATTAATTTCTCTAACTCAGTCGGCCATATGAATTTTGTGCTTCTATTTACAAGGTCAAAGCTACAAAAAGTTTACCTAGTCTTTTTGGCTTTAGCCAATTTATTTTTTCTTTTCTTTACGATCTTTGGAGTGTAGGTCGTACAATGCTTGGCATTTTTTTTCTTTATATATATATATATATATATATATATATATCTCTGTGTGTATTCCTGGATGAGAAATGAGCTGCGCGCCGCCACTAGTCTTGTCATCGGGTCCTCCTCTACCTCACCTACCATGCACGCCTTTGGTACTTCCATCATCTATACCACGCCTAATGTCCTTTTCTTGCTTCTCACCAAGCACTTTACTCTCTACCTCCCCCTTCCACGTGTACACACACACACACATATATACACATATGCATGATAATTAGGTGTGAAAAATATAAAAAATAAATCGTTATTTTTTTAGTTTTACGTACGGTTTGAAGATGATAGAATATATATGATATTTTTTTATATTTTAGTTTAAACATGTATATTTGATTATACTACGCTTATTACTGAAAATTTGTTTCTTATTAAAATTCTCATCAAATTAATTTTTTGATATAATTTTATTTATTAATTAATTTGGTTTTTTAATATATGATTTTTTGAATAAAATTTTAGAACATCGGTGTTTTATCGTTTAAAGAAATATTATTATAATTTATACAATAAATTATTTTTATGCTTTTTAAATGAGTGTTTTATTTCTTAAAATATATTATTATAATTTATAAATTCGATATATATATATATATATATATATATATATATATAGAGAGAGAGAGAGAGAGAGAGAGAGAGAGAGAGAGAGAGAGAGAGTTTTACGTACCGTTTGAAAATGATAGAATATATTTTAAGATTTTAATTTGAAACTTATATATCCGATTATAATACTCTTATTGTTTAAAATTTGTTCCTTCAATTGTTTGTTTCTTATTAAAATTCTCATCAAATTAATTTTTTTAATATAATTTTATTTGTTAATAAATTTGGTTTTTTAATATCTAAATTTTAGAATAATTTATGCAATAAATTATTTTTATGCTTTTTAAATGTTTTTTATTTTTTAAAATATATTATTATAATTTATAAATTCTAATTATATATATATACAGAGAGAGAGAGAGAGAGAGCTAAAATTATATTTTAGATAATTTGACTCAATTTTTTTAAACAATTAATAATCGGTTAAAAAATTCATAAATTTTATTTACTTTTTTATATTTATTTATTCAGAATTTATCATAACCAATTTTGCTGTAGTTTTTATTTTAATATATTGAATTTAATAAATTTCATGCAATTTTGGTGGATTTCTTTTTTGTATATTTTTCTACTTACTCTATATACTCCGAATATGTTAAGTATATATAAGTGTGTGTGCGCTTTTTTATATATTTTTATTTAGAATTTATTATAATCAATTTTGTTATAGTTTTTACTAGATCTTTTACCCGCGTTATATTGTGGTTCGGAAAAAATACATAAAATTATTTTTAAAAATTATTTCATTTTGATATCCGAGTGTTATATTATGCGCCTACCAAAATACATTAAATAAAAAATGAATAAAATTTTTAATCAAAAGTCCGTATTTGATTGGTTATTCTTTATATTCTTCATAAATTTTTTATAAAGAAATCTATTTGATAGTATAAAGAATGTTAAAACCAATGGATTCTTAGCTAAAAACTTATTTTGTAATATTTTTTAAATATTTTTTTGCCTTATGCAATGTTATGAAAACTTTAATAATAAATGTATTTAAAATATTTGAAAACTACAAAAATACCATTGTATAGTGAAAGGAATAGTACATCTAAGTCCGAGTGAATAGTATTTCAAATAGTTAATGAATAGTAAATCATTGTTTCACTTTAGTTTTATTTATAATTTCAATCTATTAACTTCAATATATTTCATACAATTTATGTAGGTTTTCTATGTATATTTTTTTATTTATTCTACATACTTTGAATCTATTAAGTATGGTGTGTGTGTGTGTGTGTGTATTATTAATTTTGTTAGAAATTAACTATATATCTGTACATATAATATCAATTATTTGTTATTTATTTTTTCATATTCTAAATGTTTTAATAAAATAAGTTAGATAATATTTTGAAAGAACCTCTCAATTATTCAAATACAAATTTTTATGCTAATATTATTAAATATGTTGTTAATAAATGTATATAAATCAAACGATTTTACTTAATATATAGATTCGATTTACATTAATCACCAGAAATAAAACTTCTATTAGCACTACACAATACGAATCGTTAACCCTACATATGTAACGGTTGTTTAGCCACAATGCAATACAAGTATCTAACTAGTCTCATCTAATTCATATTCTTTTATTGTTTTTTATTAGGGGTCACTACTCTTTAGTGAGAAATTTAGGCCACCCAAAACTTGAGTTTTATGGGGATTTACCTAAATTAATTATCACGAAGAAGAAGAAGAAGAAGAAGAAACATTATGGTGATATTGCTTGGAATGAACTGTAGTATCTCAATTCAATCCAAGGAATTGATCCAATAAAGCACGTGGCATTGAGTTTACAATGCACTTATAAAGTTGAAAACGATTATCAAACTTTAATGTAAACGTATGTGTATTTGAAGATATAAATAAATAAATATTGGGTTTTACGGATATTTGAATCTCATAGGATTTTACACATTTAGATCCTATATTCTTTAAAAAGTTTTTTTTTATTACAATACTCTATTCTTTTAGGTTTGATTAAAAAATCTTTATTTTTTAAGATTTCTTACTTTGAATTTTTTATTATAACGCCACCAATTAGTAATCGACGAGTGACATTATAATGTTAAAAATCTCAAAAAATAGAGATGTCATATCAATCACCGATTAATAACGTTATAATAGAGGACCGAAGTAAGAAATTTTGAAAAGTGTATTGTCTTTATTAAGTTTAAAAAAATCTTAAATAAAAAATTAAAAAAATATAAAATCCAAATGTAAAAAAAAAGATCCAATAAATATATGTTATTTTAATTTTAAAATCACACCTTGTGTGTAAAATTTATGGTATTACTACACTACGATACCATGCACATTGCCATCGTGTAATACTCCATTCAAATTGAGTACTTTTAAAAACTATCAACATTAGATTGATGTTTAAATTGTCAATACTTTATGCTTTTGTCTATTTTAATTTTTTTTTCAAATTGTTGGAAATAAAAAAAAATTTGTTTGTTTTAAGAAAAAGTAAAATCAAAAACCATTATTATAAATTTTGAAAATCATTTTATTTGGTTTTGAAAAAGTTTGGCAACCGGTCGTGGATTCTTAAGTTTTTTTAAGATAGAAACAAAAACAAATGAATTTTATATTTTTGCTTTTAAGTTCTTGAGAACAAAGACAAAAATGAAAAATAAAAAACAAAAAAAGTAATTCATACTACAAAAAACTCTTAAATTTCTGAAGAATGCATGCATTGTGAGATCACGAATTGATTTTGCCATCATTTTGATTTTTTTTCATACAAGAAACTCGTTGTATTAGTGGATTTTTAAAAAAAATTTATATTTTTATTGGAAAAAATGCGTTGTCATAGATGAACTATTGATAATTTATGTTCGGAATTATTTTCGTTTGTATTTTCTAACCATTTCATTCTATTTTCAGTATTAAACTTGTATAACTAAAACTAATGGGGGTTTTGAACGAGTGGTAATAGTGTTCACCTCCTCACAAATCACTCGTTAACTTTCTTTTTTTTTCAATTTCGACTCTTAATTTTTTTCTAAGTTTTTTTTTTTTTTGTAATTTTCAAATTATTTCATTTTGATTTTTTTTTAATTTTCAATCTTTTTTTTTTCACTCTTAGTTTCTTTTTTCTTAGGTTTTTTTTTTTGGTAATTTTCAATTTTTTTTTTGTAATTTCCACTCCTAGTTTTTTTTTTTTTTTTGTAATTTCCACATTATTTTTTTATTATTTTTTTAATTTTCACTCTTAGTTTTTTTTTTCACTCTTAGTTTTTTTTTCCTTAGGTTTTTGTTGTAATTTTCAAATTCTTTCGTGTTGATTTTTTTCTTTAATTTTCACTCTTAGTTTTTTTTCTTATTTTTTTTAATTTTCAAATTATTTTGTTTTAATCCTTCAAATTTTAAAATAATTTTAATCTCCAGCTAATGCACTACATGTCTTTTCTTTCTTTTTTTCTTTTTTGGTTTTTTCTTTGCTTTTTTTCATCAATTTATATTCTTTTTTATTTAATTAGGTGTTGAAGTTTTTAAAAATTAATCGTTATTTTTTTCACACAAACCGACGATTATATAATATATATAAATCAAATGTATATACTTTTTTTTTTAAAAAAAAATCTTCTCATCAATATTAAATAAGAATAAAATTTTATTTTACTTTTTTTACCCTCACAATGTACTATTCGCTCTTTTTTTTTTCACTCTTCCTTTTTTTCCTTAGGTTTTTGTTTATAATTTTTAAATTAATTTTATTTTGATCCCTAAAATTTTAAAATAAAAATTTTAATCTCTAGCCGATGCATTACAATCCTTTCTTTTTTCTATAGTTTTTTCTTTGCCTTTTTTCCCATCAATTTATGTTCTTTTTTATTTAATTAGATGTTAAAATTTTTAAAAATCAATCTTTACTTTTTTCACACAAACTGATAATTATATAATATATAGATCAAATGTATATACTTTTTTTAAAAAAATAATCTTCTCATCAGCATTAAATAAGAATAAAATTTTATTTTTTCATTGGTTAATTTTTATACAAATCTATACACGAATTGTAACTTTATTTTTTCGATATATTCTTATAAAAAAATATTTTTCAAGTTTTTGTTTTTCAATTCCTAATTAATATTTCATGTTTAAATTATACATTACAAGTTTTTATTTAAGAATCTCTAAATAAAGAAAAATAAATCATTTTTTTAAATAAAATTTTTATAAAAAACATAAAAAATAATAATAATTAAATAAAAAATTAATGAAAAAATTATAAAAATTTGAAATGATTTTATTCTATCTACCCACGAGTTGCGTGGATAATTTTAAAAATTAAATAAGAATTTTTTTCCATTTGTTAATTTTTATAAAAATCTATGTATTAATTATAACTTTATTTTTTAAAATATAATATTATGAAAAATATATTTTTAAAGATTTTTTAATTCTTGATTAATATTTTAGTTAAAATCAATCCATAAAGAAGAATGATTTTTTTTTTAAGAAAAATATTTATTAAAAATCATTTAAAAAATTAATTAAATAAAAAGTTATAATTAAAAAATTTTAAAATTTTAAAATGATTTTGTTCTATCGGACTCCTTGCATAGCTCGGGTAACCGACTATAACATATGCTAAAAGAGGATAGAGTTTCACTATAGCCGAGCTCCTGCTACGAGTGAAACCAAAACGACATCGTTTTGCCTCTTTTACACTCAAAACGATGCCGTTTTCCAAAAAAAAAAAAAGAGAGATTTTTTTGACAAATTGTTAACATTTTACACTTTAATCCTCTAAGTTATTACTTTATATAAAATAGTTCTTAATTTAAAAAAATATTACGAAAGGTCCCGATAATTTTTTTTGATGGACTCGGTTTTTTTTTCATTGATTATTATTTAATCAAAATAATTTTTCCCATAATTAATGGTTATTTTTTATATTTTTATAAATATTAATTAATTAAAATTAAATATTCTTCCAATATAAATTGATTAAGCTTCTCCTTCTAATTTGATTTTTTATAAAAAAATAAATAATAAATTTCATGTATTTTTTATTTATCAAAATAAAAAATAATCCTAAGATATATTTAAATTCAATTATATATATATATATATATTAAATTAAATAAGTTTTTTTTTTACAATGAGTGTTAATTAATTTTTATTTTACATTTATACTTTTAAATTATTTAAAATATTAAAATATAGATATAATAGGTTTATCTGTAGCAATGCGTGAGTATTGAGCTAGTTAATTCTATACCGTTTTCATTTTTATTCTATACATGTTTGCATGGTTATATACCTTTTGGTTGTTTTTATGTTTTTAGGACCTCAATTTGATTTTTTTTTTTTTTTTATAAGCGTGTTAGATTTTTTTTTGTGGTGTTATTTTGAGTTCTAAAATTGCAATAATGTGACTTTTGATGTAATCATTTTATTATATGTAGGAATGACATCCGAACAATTTGATAACGATTATGTGATGCATCAAACACCAAATGTTATTGCAAATTTACCATTCATCGAAAGAGACATATAAGCACGAGTCGATCAAATATTTATGGTTAATTTGCGAGACCAAATTGCAAATAAATTGATTAGTACTTGAGATTTCATTTATTTTGTACATGATATGATAATTAATTATATCTTAGATCGTGTTTAATTTTTTTTATTAATAATCATTTTTATTGAACTTTAATTTATTTGTTTGTTTGTTTATTTATACACTCAAACACATCTTTCTATATATTTTTATTTGTGTTAAAAAATATCATCTTACAAAAGGTTAAAATTATCCTGTATACAATCTTAATATGTTTAGTAAACGAGTACTTATCAAATAACTTTATTATAATCAACACTTAATTTTTAGTAAATACCAAACGACTTGTCGACAAAATATTCGAGTATTTAATTATCCAACATTTATAATTCAGTACTTAACAAATTTAACACTTAATTTTTAATTTTATCAAACACCACCTTAATGTTAGATTAAATGGTTTTTGATATAGACACTTCTTTACCATTCATGAAAAGATAGGTAAGTCTTAAACACATAAAAAGGAAAAAAAAACATTTATTGTTTCAATGAGTCAGAGTGAACTAGTTTAATTTTTATTTTTCATAATTTGGATCTTTATTTTTATAAAGTTGCAGGCACACAGAAAGTGTATGTGATTTTTAGTTGGAAAAGACTTAAAAAAGTTTGAAGACATGGAATTTTAGATTTTCATTACACATGTTATTTTGGTTTCAAGTGAAAAGGAAGAAAGGATCACAATATCGTTTTCATAATATAACAAAAATATGATTTGAGACGCACATCATTGGCTCAATTTCATGTCTAAACATTTGACCGACTGAATAAAGATGTGAATTTGCAAATCGTGCGCTCTTTATGATGCAATTGGCCTGCATCTTAGAGAAATTCTCGATGTTGCCCAAAGTGATGCAGGCCCAGACGCAACCAAGATGTCTCACATGTTGCCCAAGACATTAAAGCATGCCTACAATTTGATTTATGAGTGTCCTTACAAGCTCAATATAACTTGAAAAATACTTTAGTTCTATCCATTTATATTAGACCAGATTAGGTTTTTTATGCGCGCTATATTGCGAATCAAACATAACACAAAAAATTATTTTTTAAATTATCTTAGTTTGATGTTTCATGTTATATTGCTCATATATTAAAATATATCAAATCAAAACTAAATAAAAATTTATTCTATTTTATAAAATTTTTAATCAAAATTTTGTATTTGATTGATTATTCTTTATAGTTTTCATAATTTTTAATCAAAATTTTGATTAAAAAAATATTATTTATTTATCTCTATCCACAAACTAAAATTTTTTTAATAGTATAAATACTCGTCAAAATCAATGAATTCTTAGGTAAAAATTTCTTTTGTAGTTTTTTTTTAAACATTTTTTATCTTAAAATTTTCAATTAAAAAATCAGAGATAAAAAAGAAAGGACTAAAGTAACCAAAATGAAACAAAAAAGGAATAGAAATAAAATAAAAATATTTACCGACTAAAAAAGACAATGTTTAAAAAAAAAAACTAAAGTATAATGTTATGATAATTTTTATAATACTTGTCTTTAAAATATGTAAAAACTATAAAAAAATCACTGCATAGTGCACATGAAACTTGGTGAATAGTGCAAATAAGTCCGAGTAAACAACGCTTCAAACGATGGAGCGAATAGTAATCGATCGTTTTATTTTAGTTTTTTTTTCTTAATATTAATGTACTAATTGACAATTATATTATAATTTATTTTTCTATTTATTAAAATAAAAAATTAAAAAATTAAAAAATGAAAGGGATAAATTATAAATAGATTTAAAAATATTTTGATTAATTAATTAGTTATTAAATATAAAAAAATTATTCAATGACTTTTGAATAGCTAGAAGGATTAATTATCCACAAAACATTGACTATTCAAAGGCAAGATGCAGGAATGAGCCTGAATATATTATTGTGAAAACTACTACCATAGAAACGGTGACACCAAAGTTCAAACATCCATGATAAGGAGAAGGAGGGGAAAGAAAAAAAAAAAAAACATAACAAAATAAGGGAGGAGAGTTACGTGAGAAAAGCATGTGAAACCTGCACTTTCCCGCTTTTAATTAATCCGTAAAACAAAGGCAGCAATGACGTATTAAGAAGTGCCATCTCCTAGCTGCTCCTAATGAATAAAAAAATTAACTTCAAATTAACCAATCAAATCAAATTATAGAATAAATCAATAGTTTTTATAAAGCAATGCACAACCTTCAACACAATGCAAGAAAAAAGAAAGAAAAAGTCCTAGCTTTTTCATTTCTCGACCAACATATTGGTAAATCCAGCCAAATTACGAGATGGGCTTATACTCAGTGGTGGCTAATGCAAAAATGTTAGGTTAATACTTAGTAGCAGCTAATACAAAGTTTAGCATCAATTTATTTTGGCAAGAAAAGAAAAAAAAAAGGTAAGACTAAGGCCTGCGAAAATTTTTAGGTTATGAAAACCTAAGGTAAAAAACTGAAAGAGAAGATTTTCCTACACACCTACAACTGACTGATACATTACCAATAAAAGCAAATGACAACAACAATTATGTTGAGTCAGTGATAAGCTCATCAGTGCTCACCCGTCTTCTAATACATATGATTTGAATTTTAAAATTATATTTATTAAAAAAATTTAAATTTTATTATTTTTATTTCAAATAAAAATAGTCCTATCTTCAACATAAAACGATCTTTATCAATTAACTCAAGTCCATAACCTTCCTATTACAATCAAAATAAAAAAATAGAAATATAAAAAGCAAAAAATTAGTTAATTCACACTGTTTAATTGCATACTTAATTCCTATAAATCCCATCATCAAGCTTTAGTTCTTTTTTTAAAAAATAATAAATAAAAATAAATAAAATTGGACCTTAACAATTTTATTTAGATAACTTAAAAATTCAATAATAAATTTTAAACAATAAGAAAAAGCAAAATACAATTTTTTTTTGAGTGATTAAAAGAGATAAAAGAATAAATAATATTTAGTTAGGTTATTGATAAAGTAACCGAAGTAAGGACACTGATAAACATGCCTTAAAAAATTGAGAGAAAGCAGACCAGCTTCATGACGATTGGTCAAAAGAAAGCATCAATGCGACAATGTTGCACTTCATCTATAGTTAGCAATCTCAATGAAAAGAAAAAAAAAATTCCCATAATGATAATAATAATAAAAAAATTGACTGATAAACTTGGAGTTCATGACTAAAAAGAGGAGAAACGTAAATACAAAGAAAAGGAAAAAACTTAGGTCCCTACAAACACAAACATAAAAACCATAAATTCCAAAGAAAATTATACCACTTTGAGAAGAAACTGACCATAAAAAAAAAATATCAAATCATAAAATCAAACCTTGCTTTCAAAAATTATTTACTTTTTTTTCCTTCTGATTTTTTATCCTCCCTCTTCGATTCACTATTGGTAAAAATAAATAAATAAATAAAAAGTAAATAAATGAATGAAACCTTAACATCTATATAATGCCAAAAAGCTTTTTTATTTTTAAACTCTAAAACTTTATGTTCAAAATATTTACCCAATTTGGAATGAACTAATATTTTTTTATTATTATAAATAATAAAAATTCTCAAGTTTATCAACCCATAACAATACATGAATTTGTATATATTCTCCTCTAATTAAGGAAAATAAAAAATAAATCAAGGTTACCTTTTGAGTTGGTATCTGAAATGATGTTTTATTTCTTCACTTGAAATGGAATTATTGAACGACTCCCCGAAAAAAAAAAGGAAAAAAAAAAGAAAATCCACGTCGAAGTTAATGTGGGCTCCAATGCGCTTTGGTTGATTGGGGGAGGAAGATTCGCGTCTACGATCTCGAAATTCAGTCCCAGAATCTTTTGTCATATAATTAAACGGATTACCTCGACACCGCTCAAAACGGTTCGGTTTGGTGCTGTTGTCCTCTCCTCTGTCAAAGTTCATCTTCTAAGACAGAGAATGGAGGGACACATACAATACCCTAAAATCCAACTCGACGATTACCAGCCTCAATTTCTATCTCCCTTGGTAACCTTTTTCCTCTCTCTGTCTTTTATTTTAATCTTTCCCTTTTTTGTTTACTAAGAAACCAAAGAAAAGTTATAGAATTTGGATTTTGTGTGTTAAATATTGTTATGGGGTCCTTCCATATTCGCTTAACAAATGCTGAAATTCAGCGAATTTTGTTAATTGATTTTCAGTATATAGAAAAGGTTTAAACTTTACAGTCAGTGGATTTACTTTTTAAGGTTTGAATGGATTAACTGACAGATGAGCTCTACTTTTGGAGTGATGCAAACCAATCTAATCAAGGAAACTAAGATGTGATTGATGATAAAGTGTTTTGAATGTTGAGGGATTGCTTTAATTGTGTTTGGGAAATGTTAATTAGGGAAGAAAGAGAAGTTCTTTTTTTCTTTTGTTAGCTGGGATATGTATATTTTAGTTATTGAAAAACAAGTAGAAAAAAGGATGCCCTTTGGCCTTCTAATCGTTATTTTAGAATTTTAAGATGATTTGTTTCGATGATGAGGACGTCTCTTTTTTGCTGTTCGTACAGCAGTTGGATGCTTCAATTAGTTCAAAGGCTATGTGATATGCAGGATGAAGCAAAACAGATTTTGAATAGTGTGAGCGTTAAGCTAGAATTTCTTTGGTTTATTATTATTTTTTTCTTTTCATAATGGGTTAATTTGCGTCTTTCAAACATGTCTGTTCATAATCTTTTGAGGTTGACGACATTTGTCTTTACCTTTTTTTTTCCTGTTTAAATCATTTTCTTGATGTAAAAGCATTGGCATGAAAGTAATGTGCTTAAAATATTTTGTGTATGATTATGATGGAATTTTTCTATCTATATTTTTTTAGGGTGCACCTGATTAGAGGAATAATGTGTTGGTTTGAGCAAAATAAATCAATGGTTACCAATTTTCTTTACGAGAAATGATTTATTTATTTATTTTTTTTAAATTATAGTCCTCTTTCTTGTCGTTCATCCTGTACACAGATGATTAATAAACTAATTTGAGGCCTTTTCTCTGTCGGTAGATTTCTGAAGAGGTGGAGGACCATACACCTGAAAGAAATCAGATACAAAAAAATGTTGTTGTGAAAGAAGAGAGGACACTGGTGAGAAAATGTGAAAGCGAAGCTTCCCAACATGACATAGCCAACAATGGTGTGGAAAATGTTTCAAATACCTGCCATTCAAAGCCGAGTAAAGTTTTCTTTTATGATACTCCACTCTCTGAAGAAACTGGAGTTTGGATACCCGTCTCTGTTCCACCCTTGTTGGAAAGTGAACAGCAAGAATGGAGCAGAGGTCTGCCACTTAATGGGGGATGCTTCCCTGATGAAGATTTAGATTGGAGTCAGCTACTTGAGAAAAATAAGGAGCTGACCATGTGGGATGTGTTTGCTGAGATGCTGGTAGCAGCTCGAGGAAAAGTGAATGCAATTGCTTCTGGAGATGTCAACAGATGTAGAATTTCCTGGATATCAGATCCTATTCTAGGGCAAGCTTGGAGTGAGATGGCTCAAACTCTCACAGAGGCTAATTTTGGGAACGCCCAGGAGATTCTTGAAGCAGAGCCTCCAAAGTGGTTGGCTGACAGTTCTGCTTCTGCTTGCATGTTGTGTAATATAAGATTCCACCCCATCATATGCTCCAGGCATCACTGTCGTTTCTGTGGAGGGATATTTTGTAATGAATGCTCAAAGGGGAGAAGCTTGTTGCCCAAAAATTTCTGTACCAGGAACCCACAACGTGTCTGTGATGTGTGCTGTGTGCGGCTTGAGTCAGTGCAATCATACTTGAAGGACCATGTAAGTCGTGCTGCTCAGTTGCCAACTCAAGATCTAACTGACCTCAGTACTTTGAGATCATGGCTCAATTTCCCATGGGGTCAGTCCATGGAATATGAGATTTATAAGGCTGCGAACAGCATTCAGGGTTATACCAAGGTAACAGTGACATCTTTATCTAACTTCTGAATTCAGTTTTAAATGATTCATGAAGCTGTTTGAGTCATTTGCTGAGAGCTTAAAGGGAAAATAAATAAATAGAACTAAGAGTCTAGAAAAGAGAACTTGAAGCTTCATCAAATTTGAACCTCTAGTGTTGTGTAATGTGTAGAGAAATCTTGTTGCTTTGGATGTATAAGTTATTATTGAGGTGCTTTTATCAAATTGGTTGTTATGATTAAGATTTGGCCTATCGAAACTTTTAGAGTTCAATGGTGATGGCTTCTCTGCGGAGCCTTTCCTGTATATATATATATATACACATTGTCAAGTAATCAGGAGTGTGGCATTAATGTGATAACTCATGTTGATGATTAACTTATACCTTCAGTTTTCACATTGCTCAGGTTGGTTCTATGTCACCTGAGAAGTCCATACCGGATGCTATTTTAAAACAAGCAAAGGGCCTTGCAATCCTTACGATTGCAAAGGTTGGTGTGATGGTGACCTACAACATTGGGACTGGACTAGTTGTTGCTCGTAGGGAAGGTGGATCCTGGTCTCCACCATCAGCCATTTCTTCCTTTGGCATGGGCTGGGGAGCTCAGGTAAAGATAGCAGCTACCCTTTTCAAGTAACACTGTCTATCTCCTTGCATATGGTATGAAAATTATCTAGTTTTAAATTTGAAGGCGAGTCAGAGTAGTTCTTCCTCTGAGGTCCATATTCAGCAAAACTTGATTCATAGTTAAGTTAATCTCTGAACAATAATCAAAATTGGATTCATTGCATCAGTTTTTGTTCTATAAAATTACAGATTTTGCAGTTGGATGCATGTTTCATGGACTTAACATTTTGAATCTTTGGCATCCCTGTCAACATTATTACTGGATACCGGTAATGTATGAAATCTGAGTCTGAATTGTTGCTGACTTTTTAGATTCAATGTTTGCTCAACTGGTTTGCCTCAGATTGAAGGGTTTTCAGATTGATTGCATCTAAAATTCAGCAACAATTCAAGAATCTTTTTTATACATACATACTATGAATTATGAGTCTGAATTGTTCCTAATTTTAGATCCAATGTTTGCTCAATTGCTTTGCCATAGATTGAGGAATTTTGAAATTGGATGCACTTTGGAGCGTGTAGCTATGAAAGAAGCAGCACCAGCAATGGAAGCAGGAATTCTTCCATTCACATTCCTCAGTCTTCTATTTCTAGAATTGTTGACCATAAGTGGCATGAGCTAGCTGACAGTTACAGGTTATTTTGCATAGATAGATAGGCCATACACCAGTGGAGCAGTGTTGCTTAAGTATTTTGCAATGGTGAAGTCCCTGTTAAGTTGAATGTCATGTTTGGTGGAAGGATGAGAAATAGAGATGGAAAGAGTAATCGAGAATGGAGAGGAGGAAGGATGTACAGCAATCTTTCTCTCTAGTTGTTTGGTTGGGGCAGGAGAGAGCAGATCAAAGTAACGAATGAAAGGTGAAGTGGAAGAAACTTTTAACTTCTCCTTACAATCCCTCCTTAGAATTGGATAATGTGAGCCTAGAAGAAAGGGATGCATGCTTATTTCTCACTGAGTATATGTCTGCCCACCCAAACAAGGCAAATACATCGTCCATCCCTTCTTTTCCTTTTTACCTTAACCATCCTTCTCTGTTTTGATCCAGATAAAAACTGCAGCTATATTCTGTGGCTAAGAGTTTTAAGTGTCAAGTAAGCAGCTACTCCATAAAGGGGGAATAGCTGAGATGAGAATGCAATGATGCATAAGTTGAAAAAAAAATGATTGATCAAAGTATGAGTGCATTTGCAATGAGGGTAAATGAAACTGGCTTAGCCATGTTAAGGTCAAAGAATTGGGGCATCTATTGAGGACAAGTTAATGAATGATCGTCAAAGGTGGGCTGTGTTCTATGTGAGCATGATGTGCCATTGCAGAATATTAATTATATCAAATAAAATAAACAAGCAAATAAAAAGTGGTGCGAGTTGAATGAGTGAGAATGGCTTTTACCATAGAACTTCCACATAAATTTTGGTCCAAAAAACAGAATGGAGTTGAAGGAACCTATCCCAACTAGTACAGTATAAATTCTTTTCTAATTTAGCACTTTGTTTTCAGAGTAGTAGCTGATCTGGTCTGTCTTTTTAAAGAAATCAGACAATCTTCTTCTTCTCTCTCTTTTTTTTTGGATACAGTGAACCAAACTATCGACTTGCACCATTTTTATAATTGACTATTGAGAATTCATGTGAATCCTTTTTTAGATTAAATGGTACATATCACCATTTTTTTGGCCTTTATAATATTGATCCTTACTGTTTCCTCTTGCAATTTTTAATAGGTTGGAGGGGAATTTACCGATTTCATTATTGTGCTGAGAACTACGGGTGCTGTCAAAACATTCAGTGGAAATCTGCACTTCTCAGTTGGAGCTGGTTTGAGTGCAGCTGTTGGCATTGTTGGACGGGCTGCTGAAGCTGATTTAAGGGGTGGTGATGGTGGTTTGGCGGCCTGTTACACTTATAGCTGCAGCAAAGGTAATACTACGATTTTGGGCTTTATTTTATTTATTTCTTTATTTTATAAACCTCATACTACTATATGATTCATAGTGATGCTACTTTCAAATTATAGTTGCTGTCTTCTTGACTAAAAAATACAGTTCTTTTGTGGTCCATGCATATCTTCTTGATTGTTTTAAGGAAGTTATCTATGATACTGAACTGAGAATTGAACAGTCCTTAAGGATGGGACCATTGCATTGTTCATCCAGTTTGTGTGATATACTAGCTTTCTTTACCTCTCTCAAATATGGAAAGAACTTGCAGTCAATGAGTGAAGAAGCCATAAGTACGACTAGCACTCTTAACACTTGTTCTTCCCGTCTTATAAATGGTTATCTTTTGTTTGTTCTGCTTGTGTTGATCTTCATTCTTTAACTCTCTCTGAAGGTCTCCGTATGGTATTTGATTTTTTAAAGGGTTGACAAACCATATTGATTTTATTTTACTCAAATTATTTTAAAATATTTAATGGGTTAGAATCTGCTTAATTCTTAATTGCGATTCATCTTTTTTCTTTCTTGAGAAGGAAATCAATTTTAATGTTCTAATCAGACACCAATCAACAATGCAGGTGCATTTGTTGGATGCTCACTTGAAGGGAATATACTTGCAACTCGAACACGGGAAAATGCTAGATTTTATGGTGCATCGATGAATGCATCAGATATTCTTCTTGGGTCCTTGCCTGGCCCTCCTGCTGCTTCCATACTTTATCATGCTCTCTCGAATCTTTTTGGAAAGCTTGAGAGGTGATCAAATAAATCTAGTGTTTGAATTACATATTACTTGGGGGAGGTGGCCCTCCTGCTGCTTCCATACTTTATCATGCTCTCTCGGATCTTTTTAGAAAGCTTGAGAGGTGATCAAATGCTCTAGTGTTTGAAGTACATATTACTTGGGGGAGGCGGCCTGAATCATCTGAAGATTCTATCCACACGTTCTCCATTTGTAAATTGTCCTCGACGTAATGGTTTCTAAGTGATTGAACAGATTAAAAACTTGTTTAGTTACTCATGAGGTACAAATACAATGTGCTGAAGGTGGAAATTCCTACCAGTTGCTATAATTTACATGGCCTTTCCAATTTATTGCTGATGAACACAGCATTTAACGACTGTGGGTAAGACTGTAAGAGCTCTCTCTCTCTGTCTCTCTGTCTCTCTCTCTCTCTCTCTCTCTACATACACACAAACGCACAGAACCGTTTTCCACCACCAAAATACTTGGATTAGATAGGAGGACATCTAAACGCGAGTAAATTCCGAAGTCTTTGGAGACAAAAAACTGATGGTCTAAGTCTAACCAACGTGATCAGAAACGTGCGCAGGCTGGCAACGAATGGACAAAGTTTGTGGAAGACTTGATTGAAAACTTCGAGAAATGCTCAAGGAAAGGGGCCTATAGTCCACCTTTGTAATGAAACTCCTGATCAGTTCTCAGATTGCAATGAAACTAAAAGGAGTGAGGGTTTTGAGTAATGATTTTTACCTTACATTCTCTTACAATTTACTATTTATTTACTGTAGTTTAGTTTAGTTTTTTTTGGGTAATTTTCAAGTTGTTTTATTTTGCTTTCTAAAATTTTAAAATACAAATTTTAATCCTCTAGCAGAATCACGATACATGTTTTTTTTTCTTTGATTTTTTCTTCAATTTATGTTCTTTTTTATTTATTTAACTGGGTGTTAAAATTTTGAAAAATCAATTGTTATTTTTTTCTACACAAATTACAGATTATATAATATATACGATATATTTTTGGATTTTAGAATAAATATATACTACTCTTATTATTTAAAATTAATCTTTTCGATTTATCATAAAAATTCTCATCAAATTAATTTTTATTCTTATTTTTTATATAATTTTATTTATTAACAAATATGATTTAGTTTCTCTATATATAGATTCGAATAAGTTTTTTTATACTTTATTTTTATTTGCGTAATTCTTATATAATCGAATTTTAAAAAATATAATATATGTATTTTATTTTTTTATTCTTTATACAATCAAATTTTATCGGAATCAATTTTATAGTTTTTATCGCACTCTATTAACTTTAATATATATTTTATAATTTAATTTTTGTAAATTTTTTTCAATTTATGTTATACATTCTTACTCATTGAGTACGGTCATGATGTATAAAAAATAATAATATTAGAGTCATTATTTTATTAAAAATTAACTATGCATCTACATATACAATACCAACTATTTGCTATTATTTTTTAAATATTTTTAAACTTAATTTTTTAAAATAAAATAATTTAAATAATATTTTAATAATTTAAATACAATTTTGTATACTAATATTATTCATTATTTTGTAAATAAATATATATAAATCAAATGAACATATTTAAAAAATAATCTTCTCATCAGTAAAAAAATTTTATTTGTTAATTTTCATAAAAAAATTTATATTAATTATTGTTTTATTTCTTCGATGCAATGTTATGAAAAAAATATTAAGACCTTTTTTTTTATTAAATTTCTGTTAAAATTTATTTATTATGAGTTTTTATTTAAGAATAAATGCATAAGAAAGAGTAAATCATGTTTTTTTGACTTCAAAATTTATTCAAAACACACACACACACAAAATTTTGATTAAAAATTATAAAAATAGAAGAAATTTAATCTTTTATATTTAATCTAATATATTTTAATTAACCGACGACATAGTATATGTAATCAAACTGAAATAAATATATTTAGTTCGATCCGTAACGTAGCGTGGGAATTCGAATTGTTCATATGTCTAAAATTTCAATTCACTTAGTCTTCATATACATAAACTCACTATTTATTTGATGGAAATTTAATTAATTTTTATGTGTGTTTTTTTTTTTTTTTTGGATATTAATACGCAAATTTAACACTTTTTCTTATTGTCGTCCCTTATGTTGTCACATTTTTTTTTTAATACTCAGCTTTCATTTTTTCTTTCATTTTCATACAGCAGTACACACACACACACACACTCTTCAGACTTATATTACTTTTATTATTTAAATTTTATTTTTTCAATTTATCATTTTTTTAATGAAAATTCTCATCCAATTAATTTTTTTATATAAAATTTTATTTAATAATAAATATAATTTATTTTTCTCTATGTTTGAATTTTAGAATAAAATTTTAAAACATGATTTTTTTTAAAAAATAAATTGGTATAATATATATCATGAATTCTTAAAATTTTTAAATGATAGTTGCATATATAAAAAAAATATTGAATTATTATTTTTATTAAAAATTAACTATACATCTTCCAACGTAATACAAATTATTTACTATGAATATTTTTTTTGACATTATAGAACCAATTTATTTGAAATAAAATACTTAAAATAATTTTTTAAAGGAATCAACTAATTATTCAAATCTAGTTTTTATGCTGTTTTTATTGATTATTTTGTAAATAAATATATAAAGATCAAATGCATATATTTTTAAAAAATAATTTTCTCACCAACATTAAATAAGAATATTTTTTTTTCATTAGTTAATTTTTATACAAGTCTATACATTAATTGTAACTTTATGTTTTGGATACATTCCTATTAAAAAATATATTTTTAAAGTATTTATTTTTGAATTCGTGATTAAAATTTCAAGGTTAAATTATTACAAGTTTTTATTTAAGAATCTCGAAATAAAGAAGAATAAATCATGTTTTTAAGCAGAAATTTTATGAAAAAATCATAATTAAATAAAAAATTAATGAAAAAATTATAAAACTTTGAAATGATTTTGTTCTATCTACCCACAACGTTTACGAGATAATTTCAAAAACTAACCTTCTCATCAAAATTAGATAAGATTTTTTTTTCATTTGTTAATTTTTATAAAGTATGTCTACTAATTATAACTTTATTTTTTAAAATAAAATATTATGAAAGATTTTCATTTTAAAGTTTTTTTTTTAATTCTTGATTAATATTTTAGTTAAAATTATTATAATTTTTTATTTTAAAATTAATCCATAAAGAATAATAATTTATATTTTTTTAAATAAAAATTTATAAAAAATATTTATAAAATTATAAAATAATTTTATTTTATCGGATCCACACACCATGTCACATGTAATTGACTGATAATTGACTTGTAAGGTACTGCAAGAACAGGTCACCCAAGGTTTTGGTCAAAAGATATTTGATACATTCAAAAAGGCGTAACCTTTAGCCATTCTGATTTCTTGAATTGAGGTGGCAAGGAAGTAGTGATCTGGTCCATGACAATCATCTTCTATAAAGTGGTTTCTTTATGATATGTCACCCCACTTACTTGCAATAACAGGCTTGAATTTACCCATCGGTCATCAATTGAAAAGAAATGTTTTCTTTATGAAGGCGCAACAAAGGTACTAAACAAAAACTAGAAAGGAAGTGCAAATGATAATATGAACAACACATTAATGTCAAATAATACACATAAGGCATGGTTGGAAAGTCCACTCTATTCTAATTTTCATAGAAGGTTTGGCCATTGAACTACAATTTTCATTCACTTGAGTCACTGAGCATGAACTTCCAATGGCAAACCAGAAACTGAAGGCATACAACTGGATGAAGCAGTTCTTCCGATAGATTTTTGAGTGAAACTAACGAAATGAAAGGGTTGTGAAACCACTTCTCACCTTGAAGCACTATCTATAATGTTATCTAGACCAAAGTAAAAGCAAACAGGGAAAAATAAATAAGAAGAGAGCTAGGGCTAATACTCACCAAGATCCCATCTATAACTCTATTTTTGGCGGTACAAACATGGAATGGAGGTTCATGTATGGACACTTGGACGTTTTCATTTCTGCATTTGTTTATCTGCATCCCAGAATGTATCAAGTAAAACAACAGTAGGTTTGATCTATTTGATCAAATATCATTCCAGCTCACCTGGTTCTTGAGTTCCCAAGTGTAAGCTCTAGATCATCTGATCCACACTCTTCATGGATCCTCTCTCCTTCCCATGGCTTCACTAGCCCAGTTGCATTACATCGGAATGCGAACTCATCTGAAATCACTTCAGCCATGGGAATATCAGCTGTATGATCGGAGCCGGCTGCAATGGCAGGTGAACACGTGCCACTTTGACCAGGAGTCCACATGCGGGATCCGCCATTGGATTCACCACCAGCTAAAGCTTCTTCCCTGAAGCCAAATGGGTTGGAGGCAACCAGGCTGAATGTGGGAGAAGTGGGACCACCTTGTGGTATTCGAATCCCCACGAACCATTCTGGATCAGGAACAATTCGGCGGCCAGGGCTTGGTGGAGTTGAAGATGGCAAAAAGGAGTAGTGCTGCCCACCCCAGCCTGGGGGAATAGATTGGTCTTCCCAGTCAGCTTTTATTCTGGGGGTTCGAGCAGTTGGAGAGCTCAGAGGAGGAGTAACAGGAGCACTTATGGAGCCACCATGGATGTTGAGATGGGGGAACTTAGAAGAGGATGCTGATGAAGACGCCGATGAGAGGTTTTTCAGCCATGGTATGAGCGAATTGCCATCCACATTGGTATTAGCAGCATAGGAGGATGAAGCTGGACTGGGAAAGGAAGAGGATCCAGGACTTGGGTTGTAGGAAGCACAGGGGCTAGGGTGGTAGGAGGAGCATGGGCTTGCTGTTGCAGAACCACCAATAATGTCGATGCGCTCCACAGGTTTGCATCCCTATAAAAAACGACAAAGATCAGGGACATAGAAAAAATTGCAGTGGTACTCGCAAGGCTATTGCAAAGAATATGCCAAGCAACAGCAAAAATGAGAACAATATTTTGATAACAAATCATAATTTTCGAGCCTTACAAGCATATCCTCAGTGCATGGAGTGTCCAATTTAAGAATAGGGCCTAACGTTTCAACCATACTAGTAATAGGGACAAGTCAGTTTCTAATGGCATTTGACAAAGGCAGTATCAGGATGGAAGATAGAATCTCTAACATATGTCCATAATTGAAGAAGGCATAAAATGACCAAAGCAGCTGAAAAATATGGCATGCAATTGAAAGTAACCTGTGGTTGCACCAGGCTTTAGAGAAATATAGCCAGCAAGTTTATGTGGAAATAAATAATTGAAACCTAACAGGGGATGAAGGTAAAATATCCCCATTATTTCAAAACGCTTAACATATTCACTTCCTAAAATATGATGGGAAGACATGGTTGATGTAGTGTCTCAAATGATGGCATAGTGAAGATCTATTGCCCATAGAATCCGATAGTTATATGTGGAATGGAATACTCATTGTTAACATGTTCCTATCGGTCATTTCTTCACAAGATCCAAATTTTACTCTCAACAGTCACCACAAGTTTCCTCTATGATCCACCACTGCATCCTTTTCATACTCCGCAAACTTTTGCATAAGAAAAATAGTTCATCGTTTTCTAAAACATTTAAAAGCATTTCAACCCCCATCAGAAGCATTAACTCTGCTTTCCATCACTGGTTTGGTCATGGTGACTTTAAACGTCATGGTGACTTTAAACGACCAATGTACCCCAATAAGACAAGAATCTTAATAATCTCCAAGCCCAACAGAAATCATTTACTAAACTTAGGTTAAATTATTTTGTACTTTATGAACAATAATTGAACTCCAGAGCTACTCCACTAAAGAAGCAGCAACAATATCAACAACAGAACCCAAAGCAAACACACCTCCCAACTGGGAAACTGAACAGAACTGTAAAAAGTGTCAGTATTTCTGCTGGCAATGAACTAAAAGAAACTCAACCAAATCCATGAAAGAGAGCCCACCACCTTCCACATGCAACAGTCAGTCTCATGTTGTTTTCAAGGGCATTTTGGTCTTTTCAAGGAAGCTGTGCTGCCGCCCCATGTTGTCTCTAACAGACCAAAGTGAGTCTAAAGTTGTTGGCAAAAAGAAAGAAAGAAACGATAGAATCTTGTGGTTCACGCGAGAAAGCAAAGCAAAGCTGACATCACCAAAACGAAACCGAAAAAGGAAACGATCGCTACAACAGTGCTGACCAGATCTAACGTACGCCGGGGACACCAAACACAAAAAAGGCAGCCAAGGAAACACAAGGCTGACGATCTAACGTGCGCCGGAGAGATAAACCCCAGAAAGACAAAAGAAAAAAATCAGCAAACGAATCTAACCCCACTGATCACATCAGCTTTAGAAAAAAGAAAAAAGAAAAACCTCAGCAACGCCACCACTGCAACAGAAACCAGCGCAAGTTAGCATGCAGTGGCATGGTTCTGCTAGCATGCGCAACAATCAACGCAACCCAGATAACTCCTAAATTAACTACTGCCAAGGGGAAGTTCAGCAAGGATCATGAAACGCAGGAACTGGGTTCACAATATCTTCGTGATTTCTAATGCTTATTGTGATATAAAGGATCAGTGAATGATTCTAAAATACACAGATAGCCAACTGGCATAATAAATCAACTAAACAGACAAAACTAATCAAACTGGAAGTAACCCAAAATTCATGTTCAAGTAATAAGCGAATTGATCACTTCTTTTTCTTTTTCTATACTAAACGAAATTAAAACACCAAAACTGTAATCTTTTCAAGTTTTGGCTTCCTAAAAGGGTAAAACCAAAGTTAAGCTGGAACCAAATATAGATGGTGAGTGAGTAAATACTAATTAGTAGAGTACCTTGCGGTAAGTGGTGCCATCGGGCTCGACGGTCCAGCCAGCCTCATTGCAGAGGGCTTTAAGGACTTCATTATTATCACAATGTTTTGGAAGCTTGTAGTTGCCATACATTCTTAGCCCAGAAAAGATCTTTGCTGCAATGGCTCTTCTTCTCCTTTCTCTTCTCTTGTTGTTCTCTCTTTCTTTCCATGTTGGCAGTCTCGTGCCTGAAGTCATACTTCTAGTCTCTAGCAAAATTTGTATACGAAGTGACTGGATTAGCAAGAAGCTAGCAAGATTCTATAACTGGACAAGAATTAGCAAAACTGAAAGGTAAAATTTTGTTGGAGTTAAATTTGCTTGTGGAAGTTCACTTTTTCATTTAAAAAAAAAAAGTGCGTTCGAGGACTGGAATAATAAATATGTAATGATCAGAAATCAATGAAAGCTACAATTTTTTTGGGTCTAAAGAAGAAAGAAACTTGTTTGTGGCTTGAATGAGAGCAATTGGCGTTGAAATTGGTAAAAGGCAGTTGGTCAGAGCAGATCCATTTGAATATAGATTATAAAAGGAGGAGATGAGTAGTGAGAACGGAGGAGGTCCGTTTTTTGGTTGAACCCGGGAAGAAACAAAACCTGAAGAAATCATAAGGAGAATGGTCAGCTTAAAAAAGCTGGATGGTGCTAATAGCCCTTGTCGTTGATTCATTTACGAATTTGCCACTGACATTGGATGGAATTGTCCAAATGGATATAGATCAATTATGATTATCAGTAATTCTTAAAAAAATAAAATAAAATAAAATAAAATGATTATAAATAATTAAGCCTCCAATACAATTTATACACAAACAAATTATAAATTATCAAATAGAAATAGTTTATCACCTCATCCATATATTAAATCAATAAATAAAAGCAATATTTACAAAACCTCATTTATCATCTATACATTATTTTATCGGAACCATTACATTATTTTTTATCTATAAATATATAACATGTATTATATTTCATAAAAAATCATAAGTGTTTGCTTATTATTTATTTATAATTTTTTAAAAATCTAGTTCTTTTATTTTTAAAGATATATTTGATTTTATTAGTAAAAATCATAATTGATATCTATAAAAGAAGCCGTATTATATGTTTTTGAAAGGTTTATGGCATAAAAATTTCAATAATTGTTATTTATTTGCTTTTCAAAAAACATATATTTTATTTTTAGTTTGTCTCATTTTCAAGGTTTTTTTTTTTTTTTTATGGCACCCTCATTTAAAGAAAAATTAATTTCGTTCCTTATACATATTTACATAATATTGAAACCATTACTATTATAAAAAATTATACCATGCATTACTATCATAAAAAATTATACCATGGACAATTAAATAGATTTGTGTTAGACAATTCAAGTATATATGTGTTTAACAAAAAAAAAAATTATAAAGTTTAAGTACTATATTAATTGAATCGATATGATCAAAACTTCCGATCGCATATCATATATAATTAACGTATGGCTTAGTGTAATGTTATTTAAGCAACTTTTGGATTTTATCACCATCTTAATAAAATACATCAATAATCATAAAAAAGCATATGTGACCTTAGGTTTTCTTTTCTTGATAGATCTAGGTCGAAAAGCCTCGTCTTCGGCTATTAATCAATGCCAAAAACGAAAAAACATGTACAGAAATAAGAAAAGCATAGGGGCATATTTGACATTTAAAAATGTAATCGGAAAAATCCAACACGCCAACCGTTACCCAGAAGACTCAGTCTGACCAACAACATGATTCTCTATGCCACGTGGCAAGGGCTCGTTCTTTTTGAGTAACCGTCTCCTGTCTAAAACCATCCAATGAGAGGCAATACTGGTTTCGCACGTGTCAGCATTCGGCGCACGTGTCAGTACCCAACCCCATAAGCCTGGGTTATGAGAGGTTAATCTTGTTGTGCATGCGCCTGCAGTAGAAGATGATGCGGATGCGGACCTCTCTTGTTCACGTGACCATATGGGTTTTGGCGTGATCAAAGTGGGGCCCCTTTGGTTAAAGCTTGTTGAACAACGCGCGTAAAAGCAAGAGTGAAAATCAGTTGCTAATCATGAGTCTGCTGGGCTCTACCTCAACAGCGCAAAAATTTAACTGTGGTAATAATAGCTGGTTGGTGGTTAATCATTGCCTCAATTCAAAAAGCTTGTTTTCAATTCTGTGGTAAAAAACGGCCTGGCCGATCATCGCATAGCATAGCTAGCCTTTTGTTGTAGTATTTAGAGAGAAAATGGGTTCGAGAAAAGCTTATTAAAATTTAATTTCAGAGATTGTAAAAACTCAACAGTTTAGTAGTTGGAATAAAAAAAGAATTCAAAAAGTAATAATATCTTGAATTGAATCTAACTAAGATTAATTTTAGAAATTTGACTGGGTTTCAAGAGTTTATAAGACTAAAATTGTTTTTAATGTTGGAAATGGATTTATTATTCAGGTTGTGAGTGAGAATGATTTTAAAGTGCTTTGAGCTGAAAAATAGCAGAGTCGTTTCTTCGACCGCACTCCGGTGGATAAAACTGTTGCATCAGATGATGCCTTTTCTACATTAAAAAGAAAAAGAAAAAAACACCTAAGCCACTGACCAGGTTTCTCTGTGGCCCAGATGCGAACACATGCCAGCCAAGTTGAGCCCACGCTCTCCAGGTCCTAGATCTCGCGAGGCTTGGCCCATTTGTTTTTTGTTTGATTTTTTTAATTTTATTTTTATTCTCCAAAATTAATTCCAATTTTATTACGCAATTTTTTTTTTGAGAGATTTACATCCTTAAAATTATCTATAATTTTCAAAATATTTGTGATAACAAATATTCTAAAGGTGGATATAACATAATTTTTTAAAAAGAATTTTCTAATCAAATTATCATGGCTCTGAAATTTTTTATTTACATAAAATACATGAAATTTTCTCTCCTAAAATTAAGACTTAAAATTTTCATCTTGAAATTCAATAATGATAAAATTATACAAGCTAAAGGTCTAAATAAAAGATACATTTAACTACAAAATCTTAATATTAAAGAAACAATTACCTTGATTGAAAGAAAAATCAAGCTTTCAATATTTCTCCTCATCTTATCAAATCAAATTGAATTTCATAATAAAAGAAATAAATGGGGGGATCCAAGCTATAATTAAATTGTATGATTGTTGTTAGAACCTAATTTGTATCCCAAGTAATTTAATTAAATATGTGAGTTTAAAAGAAAATACAAAAAAGAAAAAAAGAGAAAGAAAATTATTCAATAATAATAATAATTTGGGAGTTCAATTACAAAAAAAAAAAAAAAAAAATTCAAGAGTTCAATTAAAAAATACAAAGTGTGAGTATCAAAGAAAACCCAATTGAGGGTGCCATTGAAAAGATTAAAACCCAATTAAGGGTGTAATTGAAAAGATTAAAACTCAAGATTTTAATTGAAAAAAGGAAAGTGTATTATTGAGAAAAGAACCAAACAAATCAACAATAAAATTAAAAATTGAGAAAAATTAATGACAAAAAATTGTGTTTGCCTAAAACTCTAATTTGTTTTTTTTTAATAAATACCCAATATGTCTAGCCATTTAAAGAGGACACAGATCCAAAAAAAAAACCTAAAAAATAAAAATTGAAGTCAAACGGCCTTATGGAAAAACCACCCGGATACCTGCGGGTTGACCCATCAAATCCCTCGAATTTCTTCTCTTAAATTGGCCATCCTTCGATCAATATTGTCTCCAACCACCATCCCTAATCGATAGTCCACATCCGGATCCACCATTCTCGACCAATTGGAGAAGGAAGAGATGCGGGATCCGGCCAAAATTAGGGAAAGAACGTCGATGACCCGACCCAATTAACAACATGTAAATATCTCCTAATTTTAGCTAAACCACCAACTATCACTACCATAGAACTAGTTAGTCTCCTCTTAGTATTGATTCTCCCTCGAAGTCATGGCCAAAAGTCATTGAAAAATGGCCTAATCGAAGATAACTTGTTTCATGTAACATGATAAAATCGATTGATCAAGGCTTAATCGAAGCTCCTAACCACTACGGGAACACTCCCCCTAACCTCACGAGTCAATTGGTGCCCTCAAAATCCCATAAAATCGTCGAATCTTCATCGAAAAGAGGAAGAGATTCGGCTAAAACTTTGAAGCCATCAATCTCCCTCCTTTAATGTCGATGGTGACTATCACCACCACGAGATAAGTAAAACGGACCCCTCTCGCAATGTGGATAGGTTCACGTGCTTGGATCCGGCTAGAGTAGCAACCTACGATGGCTATATAGTAGTAGTACGTGTAACACACGTACTCGAAGGGATTTTTGTACTTAATATATATGGACATGTTGGTCATATCATAACCGATTGGGGGATTTTGGTCATTGTACAATAATTACTTTTTCCTTCTCGACTGATCGAAATAATTAGTCCTTATCGAGATTGAAAGAATTAAAGCCGATTTGAGAGAGGGACTCGTAATATTTTCACAACATTTAGGTAACTTTCAAACTTACCTAGATTGTTTAAAATGATAAATAAATGATATCAATGTTGTGTTATGGATGATTGAGCTATCAAATGCTCTATTTTATTATGCTTGAGATTTTTGCTCGTTGTCCGTTTGCCAAAATATAGGTATTGGTGGCTTCCTATTTATATGGTTGAAGTTGTCTGCAGACTTCTAAATTGATTTACTTGTTGTCTATTTGTCTAAATTGAATTTTTTGATGGCTTCTTACTGATATGGTTGAAACTATCTAAGGCTTCTAAAATCGATTTATTGTTGTCTATTTGTCCGAATTGAAGCTATTAGTGGCTTCCTATAAATGGTTAAAGCTACATGTCACTTTCAAATTGATTTACTTAATGTTTGTTTGTCTAAATTGAAATTATGGATGGCTTTTTACTTATGTGATCGAAGCTACCTGTGACTTTCGAATCAATTTACTTGCTATTTATTTTTCCGGATTGAAGTTATCGATGGCTTTCTATTTATGTGAAAGAAGTCGCTAATGTCTTTTAAATCATTTTACATGCTTTTCTATTTATTCGAAATGAAGTTGTCGATGCCTTCTCACTTATGTGAAGAAGTCGCCAATAGTTTTAAAGTTATTTTACTAGTTTTTTGCTTATCCAAAATGAAGTTAATGATGGCTTCTCACTTACGTGATGAAGTCACTAGTGCCTTCTAAACTAGTTATTTACTCCTTGCTTGAGCAAAATAAAGTTATTGGTGACTTTCCACTTATGTGATGAAATTGTAGGTGGCTTTCCACTTGTATGAGTGAGGTTGTTAGTGACTCCCTGCTCATGTTAATAAAAGGCTATCATCTTTAAAAACTCACTTACTTATCGGTATAGGTTGTGTTTGCTTAAGATTAGCTAAAATTCCTATTTTCCCCACGTTTACCCTTTTAGTATGGTATCGACTTCGGACCGGTCCTGGACCCCGAATTACTTTGCTATATCATCTCGATAAAATAAATTCATTTAAATAGGCACAAAAATATAATATAGTAAAATTAAAATTTTATTTTTACATGCAAATAATACGATCTACCTCGGGTAGGATGGGATGACGGTAATATTATATGTTTCTCATATGTAACCGATCCTTTATCCAAATATCTTTATAAGACCAATATGTTTAGGGTTTTCTAGTTCTCTTTAATTAGCTAGGTGGTGACTACTATTTTTGTACCACTTTCACGGGCCTCTATTGATGGAATTGACGATTGCATTATGGACACGCCATGCTAGGATCCAGCTACGAATGTCTATGTTAATAAATATTTGGTGGTTTGTTATGCTTATAAGCCTATATATTTTAAGTGAGTTATTATCATTTAATTATTTTTTTTATGTTGTGAAAATGTGTTTGTATATAAGTGTTATGTTTGTGTTTTGTCTTTCCCTTACATCTTTTTAATTTTAGTTTCTTATTTTTAATTTTTGAGACTAGGTAAGGAGTAATTCCCCATGCACATCATTACGGAATTATAACTATCATTTGTATTTACCTCGGGATCTAAAGAGTTAGTGGTGGCATTCTAATATGTTTTACTCTAGGTAAACACTCATGAAACCTTAAGTCTTCATACTAGTTGCCATGTGTGATGAGAAATTGATGATTTTCATGATTGCTAATGTTACCATGGATAGTTCTAGTGATTCTACTAGATTCACTAGGCCAAAAGATACCCTTTTACGACTTAGATAGAGTCTACCTATTCATATAACGACTAGAATCTAACTTTAGGACAATCATTTCCTAATTAAATGCACTAGGCAAGTCGGACATCTTTGAAGCCTTGACCAAGATAACTTGGTCACGATGTTTCGAGGATGGTTGACGAAAGAGTTCAAACTCAATTTAAACAAGCATCAACGAAAGCATCAAAAGGTAACTAATGTGAATAATCACATCTTTAAACTTACTACAACCAATCTCACGGTTGAAGAAATCAAGAAGAAGAGACTCTTTTGTCTCCCTTCTTAGATGATTACCCTATACCTAGTCACAAATTTCTTTATTTTATGTCAATATTATTTATGTTGCTTGTGTTTGTTATTCTACTTGAAGAAGTATAAGTCATCATGTCAAAATCATATTTTCTCTCCAAGAATGGACAACTCAAGCCAAAGAAAAAATAGACAATGAAGAAGGAGCTTAACTCAAGAAAAACCATAAAAAAAGTTAAGTGCTTTAAAAGAAGAAGTGTTTAGGCTAATTGTTTTAGTTTAGCAAAGTCTATAAGTTCATATAACTACTGAAGCACCTCTGAATTGATAAATGTGTTAATCATTTATTATCTTGAGGGTGTTCGAACTATACCGATACCCACTACTCGAATGGCGATTACTATGCTACCTTTCTTTACTCCACATCAAGTGGTTGTTAGCGTTGTGAATCCAACCAACCATGCTACACACGGGGATATGTATGAGCCAACTCTTTTGTGAAGTCTTTGATTAGATGCATTTTATGAACTCAAGTAGCTCTTATGGTTAATCTAGCTATTAATAAAAACATAAAAGGAAAAATGATCTCGGACATTGAAGCCGAGAAGCTTAGTGCCATTAAGAAATGCCTCAAAGCTATAGAGGATGTAGACATGTATAATTCTTTTTTAATTATAGACGGATGCTTAATTTTGAATGTCATGATTCTTAAGAGATTCGAAGTGCTAGAATTCTCTAAGTATACTAGGAGTCAATATCTAAGAACTCATCTTAGGATTTACTTAAACAAAATGACCAAAGTTCTTTATGATAAAAAGTTTCGATTCACTTCTTTTCGAAAGTCTCAATGGTGCTTGCTCTAAATTGGTTTATCAATCTTGATCAAACAAAGCTTAAGAAATTAAGGAATTTAGTTAAATTATTTATAAGATAGTATAACTTCAATATGAAAGTAGCTCTCGATAGGTCAAGCCTATAATCTATGAAGAAAAACTTGAAAGAATTTATAAGAGAATATTACGAACGATGGTGCAAAATGGCTTCTCAAGTCCATCCATCTCTACTTGAGAAGGAGCTCGTTACTTTTTTTTGTAAATAGCTTTAAATCACCCTACCATGATTACCTATTGAGTAATGAATTAAACAATTTTATTGAGATAATTTCGTGGCTAATAGGATTAATCAAGTAATCAAGGCCGGAAGGATAACCGATCCTTCTAAATTTGGGTAAAAAATTAACTTTAGTAAAAAAATGACACCAATGCTCACCATATGAGGGAATCTACCTTTAGTATGAGCAATCAATTAAATCATTCCCGTCTATCATAAACTTTTCCTTAAATTTTTTTTAAAAACATCCTCGGTAGCTCAACCATCATTAGAGATAGTTTAATTAAGACGAGTTAAGAAAATATAGGTCACGAGAAAATACAAAAAAATCCTACCATCTCTTCTAATTTCTCTTAAAAACTTATTCCAACATCTTATGGCTATAAGCTGAGTAATTCATATGATAACTATTCCACAATAACCTTCATTTCCTAAGTGGTATAATCTTAATGAATCTTGTGAGTATCATAATGGCATAATTGGTCATACTATCAAAGATTTTCTAGGGTTTAAGAAGCATATTCGCTCATTGATTGACCAAGGCTTGATTTCATATGATGATATTTCAATTGCTCTAAATGTGAACATCAATCATTTTTTCAAGCATGCTTGTTATCAATGGAGTGAATGCGTTGTTATTGGATGACATTGGGTATGATAACAAAAAGATGGTTTTGAAAATTTTTATGTCCTGTTTGTTTGACGTGTTATCTACTATTGGTGTTAACTAAAAACGAGTCGAGTCTCAAGCTTCTATTCATACCAAGTACTTTTGTAAGTTCTATAAAGAGAGTGGGTATGATATTGATGATAGTCATGAATTTCATCAAGAGGTACATAACATGTTAACTCTAGGCACCTTAAGGGTAGAAAGAGAGGAAAAAAAATCAAAGAAGTCTTCATATATTTCGATTTATACTGCAAAGACACGAGTTTAAGTTAACCATGTTATCGACATGGGTCTTTAGGGGATGCACAAGAAACATGAAGTCACCACCTAGATAATTGAGAAGAACTAAGAAACCTTAAACATATTGGTCTATATAGATATCTAGATAAAGGGTCGATTATGTATAGGAAATATATAGCACCACCACCATCTCGTTCTACTTAAGGTATGTTGTATTGGATGTATATAAAAATAAAAATTTGGTTTTCTCTATATTATGCTCCTATGTCTATTTGAGTGAGCTGATTTTCCTGCGATGTAAAATAGAATAATTTAGGATTTAGGTCTATTTAAGGCTAATACCCTCACTTAAAGGAAAAGTAGGGAAGGTTTAAATTTCAGCTAATCTTTAGCAAACATGACCTATACCAATAAGTAGATAAGTTTTTAAAAATTGATAGTCTTTATTGACATGAATTAAAAATCATCAATAAGAAGTGAAAAGTTATCGTCGACTTCGGATTATGAGTTTAGGAAGATACCGATAACTTCATCACATAAGTGTGGAGTTGATGAGTGTATAATGGCGTGATTTATATGCTCTTTTACATTGAATTTTTTAGTTTTTTTTTTATAATATATTTAGGAAATTAAGATAAAGATAATAGTTTTGGGTTTTATAGGAAAAATGTCAAATTAGAGCATGAAAAATCAAAACCAAAACAAGAAAAAGAGAAGTCATCAATAAGGCTTAGAAGAATCACACGGTTATGTGTTATACAAGAAGAAATAGCTACTGAACATTTGAAACAAAGAAGGAAATAGTGTGGATGTCTAGCATGATTAACTTAGATCTTCTAAAATTTTTGTAGGTTTTCCGAAGCCTTAGAGTTGAATTTGGAACAATTGATATTCAAAAAAATTATTGAGGACATCTCAATCTTTTTAGAATGATAAAATGGATTAAAATCCAAGATTTTTTGAGCCTCTTAATGATATTTTATATTCGATCTTAAAAGCCGATCCGAATCTCATTCGAAGTACGGATCGGTTATGGAGTTTAATTCATATCTTGAGTTTAGAACTCCAATTGATATTAGGACAAGCCCACGGAAAACTCAAAAGGCATAACTATAGTCTTATGAAGGACTTGAGTCCAAACTAGGTCGGTATCATGGAGGAATTTAGCTGCACGAGTGAAATCTTAAGGTCAGGCAGACGGATCGAGTTTATGTTAGTGTTTAGCTCATAACTATAGCAATGAATATCCAAATGATGTAATCCTTGATGTGTTGGAAAGCTAAGAAATAGGGCTATAACTTTAGTAAGGAATAAAAACCTAATTCAGCCTATATGGAGTCCATTTAAGTTGATTATTTAGAGACATAAATGGGCATAAGGCTTTTACATGGGACGAAGGCAAATTCCACATGGGTAGAAGCTTTTCACATAGGATGAAGGAATAAAAGACATGAGATAAAGTGAAAAAGTCATACAACGATGTGCCTTAGCTAAACAATTCGTGTGACATTTGTAGACAGCTAGGAGTGTAATATAACCCTACTTTTAGCTATAAATAGTGAAGTTAGGGTTTCATTGTAAACTCGCCTCTAATTTTTCTCTCCCAATAACCAATATTAATAGAAATTCTCTATGTAGTACATTATGAACAACTAAACCCAATTCTTGGTTGAATAAAGTTAAAGCTTTTGGGTTAATCGTTGTGAGATTACTAATTTTATTTCTAAACTTATCTCTATTGGGTATTTTATGTTTTTTTACATAATTAGTTCATAGTTGTATGATTAAATTAATTAGAGTGCATGATAGTTATTTATTGATATTACTTATTATAAGCTAAGTATTCCAGTTTGTGTAATTGCTTGTTTAAACTTGTCTATAGTAGTAACTAGGAGTTGATTATTATATTATGTTTTTGTTCAATTCTTTGGAAAACATAAAACTAGGTTACATCTTCTTTAGCACTTAAGAAGGTGGCTTTGCTTTACTTGTCATTTTCATCTTAATGCTATTATTGGATTAAATTTATCTAGTCTATAGTAGGTTATTCAATAGTTAAAGAATTAATTGGATATCTTATATTCGATTAACGACTAAGTAAAGAAAGATTGAAGTCAACATACATGTTGTTATCTTATGGTAAATATTCATGTTTAGAATAAGTTAATTATTCAATCAATGATCAGTAACCAAACCAAAAGTGGATACTAAAGTTCAACCAAGGCTTCTTTCAAATTGTTATTTTTACTACTTTATATTATTATCAAGCATTCTAAACACACAAACCTCCCCTTTTACACTACAAGAACACTCAAATAACTAAAACAATTAACCGATTTTCTTTTCTTATGGGTTCAACCCTTACTTATCCTGATTAGACAATCGTGATTAAAAGCTCTATAAGGATACATATAAATAACTAATTTGTTGGTGGTACAACACACCATCAAATTTTGGCATCGTTACCGATGAAGATTGCACCAAGTTGATTGTTTCTTAATTTTCTAGTTGGTTGTATAAATTTTTTTAAACATGACTTGGTATCCTCGGTAGCTTGCCCGTGGCCCCCTAGCTCCCTTGTCAATTACCTAAAAGGCGTGGTTGGGTGCACCACGGTTTAGAGATCGAAGTCTCAAATTTAATCCCATACACATACACAATGTATTGAATATCATTACAAAATTACAAAATATAATTTACAAGTAAAATAGATCCTATAATTTTTGCATCATACATGAGCCTTTTTCTAGGAGGAACTTGCAGATTCATTATCAGCATTAGTATCACCTTTATTTGTCATGGCATGAAATAAACACGAGTGAGCCGAAGCTCGGTAACTAGGGTGATACACGTGATATGTAATGATTTTCTAATTTCCCCCACTTTGACTAATCCAATTTTAATCCCATATGTATATGATGCACGTGATGTATCATGAATCACATTTCACCGGGTCATTGGTACTAAATCCATCGATTCCATACCATTGAGTTCACACAAGGAATTTAAAACTCGTCTAATAGGGTTAATCCATTTCACGTATCATGAATCACATTCCATATCGATACAAAGAAACCGTTTTGGAACACAATTTCTAAAAGTCGGGTTTAAACAGAGTGTTTCCTAATAAAATTCAAATTTATATTTTTCTTAGGCTATACTTTATTTCATACCTACTTAAGTATATTTAAACCATTGATTCATAATTTGGGTGAATGATATTCAAAACCCGAGTTCTATGGTTTTTGGTCGAATGGTTCAAATAGGGGTAAAGGTTTATCTTTTGTTCTTAAGTCCTTTCTTTCCATCTTAATGTATTAAATTATACTTATGTGGATTACCTTGGAAGTCTAGATCTTTAGGTCCATAAATATAAATCCAACTTGGATCATTTTAGTACCAAGATCCATTAAGTGTTCTTAGGATATCCAAGTCCATTTATTTTCATATAAACTCATTTTGCTTTAGTCCAAGCCCAATTCCATTTATTGTAATTCAATTTCATTTTATTTTAATCCAAACCCATTTTATTTTAACTCAAGTCCATTGATTGTAATCCAAACCCCTTTTGTTTTAGTCCAAGCCCAATTTTTTTTTTTTTATACCTAGTCTATGTGTTTTATTCCAAGTCCACTTTATTTTAAATCCAAGCCCATTCATACATATCTTCCAAACCCATATGGTTATATTAGGGTGACTTAGGTGTCTAACTAAATACTTAGGCTAACTAAACACCCTAACTAAGTACTTAAACTCATTTCTTTTCATTAAATTTCAAAAATCCCTCTCTCTAAACTCGAAAATTTCTAGTAGTGGTACATCCATATGATCTGTACCAAATTGACCATAACGTTTTATATATGGATCTAAAAATCATAAAAGTTTATAGAGAGCTAGTAGACACATAGATGAACAACTTTTATTCTTTGTGTTTTACCGAAAAATCACTATAAGATCCCTAAATAAATCACGGAAAGTTCGAAATTTTTTCACTCCTAAAATTAAAAAAAAAAAAAGAATTTTTTTTCTTTTAAAATTTTTAAAACACATTTCTCATCACATATAGTTATCACCAAACCAACCCATCACATATGTATAAGCATCCATCATCATACATGTACATGGCATACTTACACATTCTAACATAAAATTTACCATGAAATGCACATCCAACATCCATAATAAATCCATCATCAAAACATCATAAATCCATCACCAAACATCAAATTTTTAACATCAACACAAACTACCATAGCCACATATTACATGGCTTAAACAAACTCATAAAATAAACATGAAAATTTAAATTTTTAAGGTATAAATAAAGCTAAATGAAACCTACTTACAATGATGTGTGGTTGGTTAAGATTTCTTAGCCTTGGTCTTCTCTTTCTCCTTCCTTTCTTCCCTTTCTTTTTCTCCTTTCTTTCCCCATAAAACTATCTCTCTCTCTCCTATCTTTGAAGGGTATGATTTTTTTTTTTTGGCTAAAACGAATGGCAAAGTTTCATCTTTTCATCCAATTTTGATACCACACTTTTCTTTTTTATTTCTTTTATGTTTAATATGCCAAGTGTCCAAATTTTCCGATGAAAAGAAGTCAATTGATGGAGACAAAAAGAGAGGCAAGTTGGAGTGTTTAACTTTCCAAAATTAAGTGGGAAAGTACAAATAGAAGTATGGTGGAAGATTTTATGTCACATCACTAACTAAGGAGAGAAACTAAAAGGTAACTAAACTAATCAACTTCCTTACCTTATTTAGTTCCTAAAATTTAACCATGACTCTTAAGTGGGACATATTTTTCACTTGCATGGTCATTTTAAATATACAAGTATGAAAAAAATTAATAATTGTTAATTAATTTTCAAAGAAAAGTATTCCTATGAACAATTCCATAAACTTTAAATATTTTTCACACCAAAAATATAAAAGAAATGACATACAATTTATGTTCACATAATCATGGATATTTCAAGAGATATTTGGGCTCGGGAATTAAATTTTGATATGTTGAAAATGAATAATTTTTTTTACCCAAGCATCTTAAACTCACCAAACACAAACATGACACAAAAATCATAATTACAACTTAGTAGATGTAGATAAAATTATTTTCGTACGTATAGCTACGTTAAGCAAGTTCATCGGAGTTACAATTCGCCCCTCTTTAAAAGAAATTTCATCCTCGAAATTGACTTATACAAATAACTTTGGGTATTTCTTTTTCATTTCCTCTTCTAGTTCCAAGGTCATTTCTTCGAGGTCATAATTCTCCCACAAAACTTTAACTAGGGCAATGTCTTTATTCCTTAGATGTTTAAGTCGTCGGTTGAGAATCCGGATTGGTCTTTCCTCGTATGTTAAGTTCGGGGTCAAGTTTGGTGGCACCGCCTCCAAAACTTGATTAGGCTCTCCAATGTATTTTTTTTAACGTACACATGAAAGACATCATGTACTCCCAATAAGGTTGACGGTAGCAACAGGTGGTATGCCTTATCACCTATACGATCAAGTATCTCAAATGATCCAATATAGCGAGGACTCAATTTGCCTTTCGTCCCAAATCGTAGTATGCCCTTCATCGAGAAACCCTTAAGAAGATATAATCACCAACCGCAAACTCTAGATCCCTTCTTTTTTGATCGACATAGCTTTTCTATTGACTTTGGGTCATCTTCATCCATTAGCGAATCTTCTCCACTACCTCAACCGTTTGTTGCACTAATTCCGGGCCCAATAGCTTTCTCTCCCCTACTTCATCCTAGTGTATTAGGGATCCGCATCGTCGCCCATACAAAGCTTCGTAGGGTGCCATCCCAATGGATGATTGATAGCTATTGTTATAGGAAAACTTTACAAGGCGTACGTACTTCTCCTAATTCCTAAACTAATCGAGAATGCATGCTCGTAGTATGTCTTCGTGTACTTGAATGACCCATTTCGACCGTCCGTCGCTTTACGGATGGTAAGTCGTGCTAAAATTTTGCTTTGTCCCCAAGCCTTATGCAAACTCTTTCGAATGCTCGCAAGTGAACCTAGGATCTCGATCCGACATGATTGAGACCGAAACCCCATATAATCTCATGATTTCATCAATATACAATCGAGCATACCGGCTTAGGCTATATATGGTCTTAACTGGAAAGAAGTGTGCCGATTTGGTCAGCCTATCCAAGATCACCCAATTGGCATTCGACCTTTTTTTCGATCTTAGCAATCCCATGATGAAGTCCATAGTGATGTGCTCCCATTTCCATTCCGGAATCGCCAATGGTTTTAACGTTCTTGCGTGTCATTGATGTTCGCCTTTACTTGTTGACGAGTTTGACATCGTGCCACATAGTTCGCAATGTCCTTTTTCATCCTCGACCACCAATAACTTTGTCTTAAATCTTGATACATTTTATTACTTCGAGATGTCTCGAGTACGGGGATGCGTTTGCCTCTTTCAAGATTTCTTCCTTCAAATATGCTATTGACGGAACATAATCTTCCCCCGAATCTAACCACTCCCTTAACATCTATCATAAAGTCGACTCCTTCGCAGCCTCTACACTTTTCTTCTATTCCTTTAGCCTTTTGTTTGTTTGTTGCCTAACTTGAATTCTTTCTTGTAGAGTCGATCGGATTAACAAGGCTAACATAACGCTCTTGTAGCCCATAGGGATGATTTCTATTTCTAGCTTCGTAATTCTCTCATGAGCGATAACTAGATTGCATACATCATTGCTATAGATTTTCTACTCAAGGCATCGACAACGATATTAGCTTTTCCCAAGTGGTAGTTGATGATGCAATCATAGTCTTTCACCGACTCGAGCCATCTTCTTTGCTTCATATTTAGCTCCTTCTATGTGAAGATGTATCGTAAACTCTTATGGTTCGTATGTATCTCACATTTGGCTCCATATAAATAATGTCGCTAAATCTTCAAGGCAAAGACGACTACCGCTAACTCCGGATCATGCGTTGGATAATTCCGCTCGTATTCTTTCAATTACCATGAAGCATAGGCCACCACCTTTTGTTTTGCATTAACACTCGCTCCTAGCTCGTTTTTGGAAACATCGATATATACTACAAAGTTTCCATCCTCGGATGGAATGGTTAGCATTAGGGCTATGACTAACCTTCGTTTCAACTCTTGAAAGCTTTTCTCATAAGCATCCATCCATTGAAACTTAATGCTCTTCTTCATCAAGTTAGTCGGTGGCTTTGCTATTTTAGCGAAGCCTTCAACAAATCTTCGATAGTAACCTACTAGGCCTAAGAAACTTCACACCTCCGACACATTCTTTAGAGTAGGCAAGTTTTGAATCGCATCTATCTTCTTTGAGTCCACGGTTATGCCTTCCTTCATCACCACGTGTCCTAGAAATGCTACTTGGTCCAACCAAAACTCACACTTTGAAAATTTTACATACAACTGTCTGTTCTCGTAGCATTTACAAAGTAGCTTGTAAATGCCTCTTATGCTCTTCTTCACTCCTAGAATAAACTAAGATGTCATCAATAAACATGAAGATGAATTGATCCAAAAACTCCCTAAAGACTCGATTCATTAGGTCCATAAAAATGGTTGGAGCGTTAGTCAATCCGAATGGCATTACTAGCAACTCATAATGGTCATATTGTGTTCTAAATGTCATCTTCTTTACATCTTTCGACCTTACCCTCGACTGATGATACCCCGACCGCAAATCAATTTTAGATAACACTCGTTGCACCTTGTAATCGATCAAATAAATCGTCTATTCGGGGAAATAGATACTTATTTTTAATTGTCACCCGATTCAACTCCCGATAGTCGATACACAATCTCTAGCTCTCCTTCTTTTTCTTCACCAATAATATTAGAGCTCCTCGAGGTGAGGAACTAGGGCATATAAATCCCTTATCCAAGTAAGTCCCGCAACTATGTCTTCAACTCTTTCAACTTGGTTGGGGCCATTCGATAGGGAGTCTTTGAAATTGAGATCATGCTCGGCTTTAGATCGATCTCAAATTATATCTCTCTCATGGGTGACATCTTCGTCAAATTTTTGAGAAATACATCTAAAAATTCTCGCACCACTTCGATCTCTTCTTGTTTTGACTTTTTCTCCACTTGGCGATCTATCACGTACGTTAAGTATCCCGTAAAGCCTTTTCCTAGCATCTTTTGAGCCTTTAAAGATGAGATGGTCGATACGTCTCAAAATTTTAAATCAACTTTAAACTCTAATAATTGATTTTCGAGCAAGTCAAAAGTTACCCATCTACCTCGACGAGTCTATCGTGGCACCATGCCTCGTCGCCCAATCCATTCTCAAGATCAAATTAAAATCTTAGAGGTCTAACACTATCAAATCAGCCTCTAGGCTCCTATTCCGAATTTGTACTGGACACTCCTTCACTATACTTGTTAACTCCATAAGTTCTTCGAAGGGACAACTATAAGATACCCTATAGCTAATGTCTCAAGTTTAACACTAAGGCTTTTTACTAATTTTTCGACATGAATGAATGAGTAGCACCGGAATCAATCAAAGCATAAGTAACCAAACCAAGGAGTGAGATATTATCATAAATTATCATTGCATCCCTTTGGTAAGCCTTCTCTTACATCATCGTATACACCCAGCCGATACCCTTTCGGGTCTTCGCTTTTGCACTTAGAGGCGATTGTATGATACGTGTCCTAGCCTATGAAAGATATAGCATGTCCTCATATTCGATCGGTACTCTCTAGTGTGAAACCTCCCACACTTATTGCATCGAGGTGGAGTACTCATCATTTGTCTTGATTGATTATCCGGTAGTGGCCTTGATGTATATAGTGCTGGTCCGATCGCTTTTGTATTGCTCGGGTCACCACTTTTAGTGATCTTTCCGGGTGGACCCCTTCTCATCTGGTCCGAATGAAGAGGCTCCGAATTTAAATGCTCCCTCTTCCGTTGTATCTCTCTTGCAATCTCTCTTTGTTCTTTGTTTACCAAGCATGGTCTTGTCTACCATCTCCGAAAAGTCCGGGCAGTCGACATCCATACTATACTTCGAACCCTTAGGTTTAACCCTCATAGGAATCGGTTCTTCTTCAAGTTCTCGTTCCTCACTATGAAAAGGACAAGCCAACACCCTTGTTCAAACCTCCACACATACTCACCACTGGCCATACCATCTTGCTTCGGCTCTAAGAATTCCCGGACTTTCTTGGCTTTCACATCCGCCGTGAAGTATTTATTGTAAAAGACCTCCTTAAATCCTTCCCAAGTCAAATGAGGCATGTCTATCTTTATTCGGTCGCTCTCGTACTAGGTGCGGGCATCTTTAGTCATCATAAAGATAATGCATGATACTCACTCATTATCGTTGAATTATAGGTACTTAAAGATTATTTCTAATTACTTAATCCATTCCTTCACTATCATTGGGTTGACACCCCCGATAAACTCTTGGGGATTTATCTTTCGAAATCTCTCTATCACGTCATTTCTATATTGAGGTGGAGGAGGAGGTAGTTGATGCATAGCCATAAGTCGTCTTATTTGCTCCGGGTGGGTCCGTCATTGTTCTTGCATTGCTTGTTGCTATTGTTGCATTAGGTTTATTAAACAATTTATAGCGTCTTATGGGTTATCATTGTTCGTATCGTAGGTTCCTTCTCCTCATACTCGTGTGAGATTTAACCTCAACATGCTATGACTTTGTACATGTCATGTTACATTTGGGTTATTTCAATGTTGCAATTCGTAATACTATACGTCACATAATAGAAGATAGTCAAGAAAATATATTGATAACAATTCATGGAATATATGCCAAACAATCATAGTAACATACACGGTTACATTCTAAAAGATTACATGCTTCGAGTTACGTGTAAAAAGGCATCGCCGATTCTAAAATGGGAATGTCTAGTTACATTAAAAGATGCACCAAGATCTCAAAAGGTGCATAGGATACTAAGCTATATGATACATTTTCTAGTTTAGCATCTACTCCGATCAGTCCGGATAGTGAACGCCGATGTGGAAAGGACGTCTCGACTCTCCACCCGCCCATAGTGCCAACCGATGCGGCTTGTGCGATCTCACGAGCCAAATGCAAGGGTAGTCCCCGCTATACATCAACCTCATCGTGGTTCGCCTAACCTCGTATTGGCGGGAAGGTGCGTTATCACATTACGATAAGAATATCACTTTATTATGCTCTCCCTCATAATATCTAGCAACCGTTGGTCTCGTGGCTATAGAGTCCGATACGGGGTCGTATCAAAGACCTAGTATTACGATATAAATCACAAGAAGCATCAACGAACACCATTCACCGAATCAAGTCATGGACTCGGAGCACATGGGCCACCGGATCTTAGTTCGGGGCCATGGTGAGGCTGTTTGGTTCAGCCCAATATGCAGATGAGAGCGACCCATTGTTGCCGAGTCCTAGTGGACTTGTGGTACATGATATACGTTCGGCATTTACAAGGTTAAGACTTACCATTAGCCATCTTTCTCGGTAGTAGTTATATGATATAAACCACATAGTAAACATTCACATTCATTAAAAACCAAAAGTTGAATTTACTTATTAAGTAGAATATCGGTCCTCGTGCTCATGTGACACTTAAGTTTCTACTTGAATAACTAAACCAAAGCTTTGGTACTATCTCTCGTGGCATCCCTAGCTCCCTTGCCGATTACCTAAAAGGCATGATCGGGCACATCATAGTTTAGAGATCGAAGTCTCAAATTTAATCCCATACACATACACAATGTACCGAATATCATTACAAAATTACAAAATATAATTTACAAGCAAAAATAGATCCTATAATTTTTGTGTCACACATGAGCCTTTTTTTAGGAGGAACTGGCAAATTCATTATCGACATTAGTATCGCCTTTACTCGTCATGGCATGAAATAAACACAGAGTGAGTCGAAACTCGCAAGTAGGGTGATGCATATGATATGCAACAATTTTCCGACCTCCCCCACTTTAACTCATCCAATTTTAATTTCGGATACCGTGGATATTAGCAAGTCTACTATATTTTTGATCAAGGTGATCCGCAAATCACCTTTTTCTATAACAAAATTATCCCTCGTTATAGCCACCGTTAGTGGGAACCCATTGTCTAACAGTGCAGTGCACATAGCTTAGAGTACGCACACAACCGGACCGCTAATACCCCTTTTTATCTAGTAGGTTACCAAACCTATCCAAATTCCATCCGATTCGATTACCAAACCTCATTACTTTTGACTCAATGGTTTTTCTCAATTTAATCCATTCTCATATGGATATGATGCATGTGATGTATCATGAATCACATTTCACTAGGTTATGGGTACTAAACCCATCGATTCCATACCATTGAGTTCACATAAGGAATTTAAAACCCGTCTAATAGGGTTAATTTATTTCATGTATCATGAACCACATTCCATATCGGTACAAAGAAATCGGTTTTGGAACTCAATTTCTAAAAGTTGGGTTTAAACCGAGTGTTTCCTAATAAAATTCAAATTTTTGTTTTTCTTAGGATCTAACTTTTCTACACTTTATTTAATACCCACTTAATTATATTTAAACCATTGATTCATAATTTGGGTTAATGATATTCAAAACCCGAGTTCTAGGGTTTTTGGCCGAATGGTTCAAATAGGGGCAAAGGGTTATCTTTTGTTCTTAAGTCCTTTCTTTCCATCTTAATGTATTAAATTATACTTATGTGGATTACCTTGGAAGTTTAGATCTTTAGGTCCATAAATATAAATCCAACTTGATCATTTTAGTACCAAGATCCACTAAGTGTTCTTAGGATATCCAAGTCCATTTATTTTCATCCAAGCTCATTTATTTTTAGTCCAAGCCCAAGTCCATTTATTGTAATTCAATTCCATTTTATTTTAATCCGAGCCCATTTTATTTTAACTCAAGTCCATTGATTGTAATCTAAGCACCTTTTATTTTTGTCCAAGCCCAATTTGTTTTAGATCAAGTCCGTGTGTTTTAATCCAAGTTCACTTTATTTTAAATCCAAGCCCACTAATGCATATCTTCCAAACCCATATGGTTATATTACGATGGCTTAGGTGTCTAACTAAATACTTATGTTAAATAAACACCCTAACTAACCAAGTTTAAGTACCTAAACTCATTTCTTTCCATTAAATTTTGAAAATCCCTCTCCCTAAACTCAAAAATTTCTAGCAGTGGTACATCCAAATGATCCGTACCACATCAACAATAACTCTTTATATATAGATCTAAAAATCATGAAATTTTACAGAGAGCTAGTAGACACATAGATGAACAATGTTTATTCTTTTTTTTTTTTTTACCCAAAAATCACTCTAAGATCCCTAAATAAATCACACAAAGTTCAGAATTTTTCCACTCCTAAAATTAAAAAAAAAAGAAGAAAATTTTGTTTCCTTTAAAATTTTGAAAACACATTTTTCATCACATATAGTTATCACCAAACTAACCCATCACACATGTATAACCATCCATCATCATACATGTACATGGCATACTTACACATTTTAACATAAAAATTACCATGAAATGCACATCCAACATCCATAATAAATCCATCACCAAACATCAAATTTTTAACATTAACACAAACTACCATAACCACATATTACATGGCTTAAAAAAACTCATAAAATAAACATGAAAATTTAAATTTTTAAGGTATAAATAAACCTAAATGAGACCTACTTACAATGATGTGTGTTTGGTTAAGATTTCTTAGCCTTTGTCTTCTCTTTCTCCTTCCTTTCTTTCCTTTATTTTTCTCCTTTGTTTCTTCCCTTTCTTTTTCTCCTTTCTTTCCCCATAAAACCGTCCCTCTCTCTCTTCTCTTTGAAGGGTATGATTTTTTTTTTTGCTAAAAAGAATGGAAAAGTTTCATCTTTTCATCCAATTTTGATACCACACTTTTCCTTTTTATTTCTTTTATGTTTAATATGCCATGTGTTCAAATTTTATGGTGAAAAGAATTCAATTGATGAAGAAAAAAGAGAGGCAAGTTGGAGTGTTTAACTCTCCAAAATTGAGTGGAAAAGTACAAATGAAAGTATGGTGGAAGATTTTATGTCACATCACTAACTAAAGAGAGAAACTAAAAGGTAACTAAACTAATCAACTTCTATACCTTACTTGTTTCTTAAAATTCAACCATGACTCTTAAGTGAGACATATTTTTCACTTGCATGGTCATTTTAAATATACATTATAAAAAAATAAATAATGGTTAATTAATTTCCAAAGAAAAGTATTCCTATAAACAATTCCATAAACTTTAAATATTTTTTACACCATAAATATAAATGAAATGACACACAATTTATGCTCACATAATCATGGATATTTCAAGAGATATTTGGGCTCGGGAATTAAATTTTAGTATGCCAAAAATATATAATTTTTTTTTTACCCAAACATCTTAAACTCACCAAACATAAACATGACACAAAAATCATAATTACGACTTAAGTAGATGTAGATAAAATTATTTTTTGTACGTATAGCTACATTAAGCAAGTTCACGGGAGTTACATTGCCTCTCAACATGGCCTATAATTTAAGGGATTCAAGGAGGTAAAATATTATGTAATTGCACAAGAAATTTCTAACCTAACCTCTCTAGTATGTCAAATGACCGTAGAAAATCTACAAGAAGGCCATCATTTTGGCATATGTTCGATGATGGAGAATTCATCCAATAGATGCTGAATGCTTTAAGAAGAACTTATTGGTGTGTATTATAACAAGAGAGAACTTTTAGAATGTTCATAATACCTATATAATTGCTATATTATCCTTCGCACTAGTTATAGGAATCAAGTGGTTAACAATGCAATTCATAATTATGAAAATATTAACAAGTGCAACCACCATTCCAAGCTTAGCAACAAGTTAATCCAAATTTAGGTATATCTCTTGAGAATATTATTAATTCTCTTATAACCGATACTCGTGCAATTTGAACGTAAAATAAGAGCTTGCCTTCGAAATTTGGAGACTCGAGTATGTCAATTGGTCGCACTAATATGTAAGGTAGAGGTAGAAACATCAAGCAACTTTTCCTCTAAAATAAAAATGAATTTGGAAGAACATTCAAGTGCAATCGGTGAGGGAGAGGATGTGATGGATGGAGAACAACTTATTGAACATGTCAAAATAGAGCCAACTTGTAACGAAGAGCTAAACAAGATTATGATTGCCGATAAACCGGCCAAAAAAGAAAATGATTTTGAGCAAGTGGACTTGGACAATATTTTTGATGTGGTCACTATTGAATTTTATCCTTCCAAATGAGTTTGATAAAGATGTTAACAAAATTGAGTTTTTGTTGCCATTATTGCTTCTTATTTTACAGACTCTTGTTTATGGTGTTATCACTTTTGATTTTTTGATTTTTGAAGATCGGAGGAAGAGTTTTCTCTAATTATGTGAAAGTGATATGTCCATTAGGACTGAAGATTAGAAGCCATATGTGAGAAATGGTTAGAGGTGCACTTTGGGTGTCAAGCTTGACACAACCACCACTATGAGGAATGAATGATACCAACGTTGATTTAATGACGTTAAACAAAAATGCTTATTAGGAGGTAATCTAATAAATTTCTTTTGACTTTTGCTATTTTAATTGTTTTAATTCATGTTTAAATTATTTTTGTTTATTTTTTATTTATATTTTCCTCATGCTTGACTTGATTTATAGAGTGTTGTAGCATAGGTAATCTTTGTTTTGAAGAAAGGAGGAAAAAAACACACACGGGTAGAAAGGATCCTACACGATTTATGTAAGTAAAAAGCATACACGTGTGTGTGTGTTTGGTTGGAAGTTCAGCGAGGAGGATACAATATGGGTATTGACTAAACAATATGGTTTACATTTGAAAAAGGTAAGCTTGTTTATGCTTTATGAATCAAACAAAGAAAAAGAAAACACGGACGAGTAGGGCATTTACATGGTTTGCGTAAGGAATCTACACACTTGTGTGGGTACTCACCTTGTGTAATAGTAAGAGAGAAAGAAGGGTGACACGGGGAAAAAAATTGAAACATGGTTTGTGCTTTAAATTGAGCATGGGCATGTGTTATAGGCTTCACACCCATATTTCACACCACCTATTCTTTAATTATTGAAATTCTAGATTTATTTTTTTTAACCTTTACCTTTTAACTTTATTTTAATTTGATCAACTATGTTATACATTGAGGATAATGTCCAATTTAAGTATGGGGGTGCATTTAGCATTTAGGTTTTCCTTTTATTTTTTGTGTTTGTTTGTGAATTTGGTATGTTTGTTTTAGGTTATTTCCCTATAAAAAAAATTTTAAAAATTTTAAAAATGAAATCAATGCCATGGTTTAGTATGATATCTTCTTGACTCGATGTTTGATGATGAGTTTGATGAAATTTGATGAGATGATTAAGACTATTTAGGATATTATTGTTATAGAAGTGCATGCATACTAGAAAATTTTATGTGCCTTTTATGATTAAACATGATTTAGGAAGTAATACTAACTTTACAAGTACCCTTTGAAAACTAGACCTAAGTATAGTTTAGAAAAAAACAAGAAGAGATTTTTTAGTTTTTATGGAAATTTGAAAAAGAACATTTGAAATGCATTCCATTAGAAAATTTGGCCTAATTAAGTAAAAACAATTTTACTCCAATGAATTGAGTTGCTTAGTAACTAGGAGTATTCATCACTAATGTTGACTTTTACATCAAATGATAGTTCAAATTATGAGTAGGCAAAGAATCTTAAGTTGATGACTTGCTAAGTAACCATTTGCCTTCATAATAAATGTCGGTAATCACAAAAAAAGACAAGTGATCACTTATAAAAAAACTATTAAAGGCCTTGAATTTTTTTTTTTGTGATGCTTAAAAAAGAAAATTATGATTAAAGAAAATCTTGATTTGTTACTTTGTTGTAGTGGTGGAAAAATGGTAAAGGTAAAGTTGGTATTCCATGCTTGAATTGTATTTGGTTTACGAAGATGCATAAATCAATTTACGTACGTGCATTGATATGACAATAATGTTTTGAACTAATTGATTTAACTATTGGATTTTATTGAATTCTAAATTATGCATTAATGTTTGAAGAATAATCATACTAGCATGGTATTTGTTTGAATGATTTGTGGGTTGATCGTCCGAAAACCCTTATGAGACACAACTCGTCCACTAGGGTTAACCTAGGGGTTTAAAGGCTTGTTGCATATGCTAAATGCAATCGAGAATGCTATGAAAGTGAGTTAGGCTTTTATTTTGTTTGTTTGCCCGAGGGCTAGCAAAGTTCAAGTGTGGGGGTATTTGATGATGAAGGATCATGCATCCTATGGAAGTACGAGAAAAACAAAATTCCTCCATCTAAAAGGCCCAAGATCGTGCCGTTAAATCTACTAATCATATATTCATGAATTAAAATGATGAATAAAGAGTTTACCTCTTGTAGCGTATATCTAAATCCTTTAGCAAAAAAAGAGCCCTCTAAACATCCGGCCTCTATTGATTAACCACACAGTCCAAGCAACCATAAAAAAAAAAAACACTTAAAATTGATAGATTACTAGCTCTACCTTTTCCGATTTGTTTAGTGTTTCCTATAGAAATGTAATTTGGGTTTTGTGATAACACTAGAAAGAGGGAGATAAGGTGGTGTGCTAAGGGTTTTTGGAAGAAACTTTTTTTCTCATTTTTTTTCCTTCTTGGCCGTATGCCTTAGTTTCTTTTGATTTTGCCAAATTCTCTCTCTCTTTATTTCTTATCTTTTTTGCCATACCTCCCCTCCTATTTATAGGGGAAGAGTTTTCTTATCTTCTAAGGACAAAGAGAGGGGCAACAACTAGTCCTTATTGGACTCTTGGTTATTGTTTTCTAATCCTCTAAGGATTAGGAGTAATTTAACATTTGGGCTTTTAATCTTTATCTATAAAAAATTCATCGTTATCTAATAAGGTTCATGTTTATCCTCCCATCAAAATATCTTCAGGTTTTTAATTAAAATTATGGGCTCAAAATCATTTGATGCAATTAATTAATTTGGACTATCCAAATAAATAAACTTAGATAATTTTAGGTGGCCCACATTAGGAATCAATTTCCTAAAATACCCTTTAACCTAAATTAGAAAACTAATTTTCATTTTAGGTTTTTACTTCCAAATTTGGAACTAACTTCCAAATTAGAAAACTAATTTCTAAAATAGAAAACTTTCCATTTTTGAAAAACCTTTTCAAAATAAGATAATTGCATAATTGAAATTTTTTTCTAATATCTTTGTTTCTCTTTAATCATGTGAATGCTTAAATTTATGTATGTGACTCAATAGGCTCTTAGATATGTTGGCAATATAACAAGAATAAAAGATATGTTGGCAATGTAACAAGAATAAAATTATCCAATAAGGTTCATATTTATCCTCCCATCAAAATATCTTCGTGGTTTTAATTAAAATTATTAGCTCAAAACCATTTGATGTAGTTAATTAATTTGGACTATCTAAATAAATGAACTTAGATAATTTTAGGTGACCCACAAAATACCCTTTAACCTAAATTAGGAAACTAATTTTTATTTTAGGTTATTTACTTCTAAATTTGGAACTAACTTCCAAATTAGGAAACTGATTTCTAAATTAGAAAAATTTTCATTTTTGAAAACCTTTCCAAAATAAAAAAAAATTTCATAATTGGAAAATTTTTCTAATATCTTTGTTTCTCTTTAATAATATGAATTCTTAAACTTATGCGTATGACTTAATAGGCTCCTAGATATGTTGGTAATGTAACAAGAAAAAAAGATACCTCTTTTGTCTCTTGATACATAAGCTAAGATTGACCTCTACCAAGACATCATGACTACCTAATTCTCTAAGAGGATTATTAATCTATTATTACCTTTCACGAGTATAGTTACCATACAATTCAATCCTCATATCAACTTATCATATTGTGATCCCGAACTTAGTTATAAGTCTTATTTGATTATGATCACATAAGTTTTCTTCACTTCTCAAATATCTTAGCTCTCAAAGTAACCAACTATGCTTTATTAGTGTACTCTTACTATGGCCATAGATTTCTTGAGCAGTACATTCATCAAAGTGCATTATGATAACTCTTTTAGATATAAGGATGACATGTCTTATCTTAGTCATATATATACCTCTATTAGATTTCTAGAGCCCCCAATGAATTATCCATTTGTAACTCGTAATCGGGTCCATCAAAATGAGTTTCAAACATATAAATGCTCTAATGAGATAATTGTGATGACTTCAAGTCTAAGGACCAGTTTTACCCATCTTGTATGAGATTCTCATAGACTAAACGAAATGGGTTCTCACGATGAGTCAAGTCTAATGATATATTTTTTAACATAAATCACTTATGTCCCTCATTTGACATCATCATAGCAATTAGTGTTAGATCTATTACTGCTATCATATAGTATGAGCATAGCACTCACAAGTCTAACCACATAGAGTCAATATCCATTCTTGACAATGCTACAACTTGGGACATTTAATGATATCATTTATATGCATTAGTGTTTGTCTCACATCTTTCAATCAATCACTAATGTAAATGCATATCATATGGACTTATATCTAATTCTATTCAATCAATAAATATAAATGAAAAAAATTAATAGAAATACTTTTTTAATTATAAATAATATAAATAATACAATAATGCAATAATAAAATAATTCAAACCCATCTAAACATGGTTGGATCTTGGGCACGTACACTAACAATCTCCTACTTACACTAGAGCCAACTAGCCAAGTCCCTTAATCCTAACGATTGAGTAAGGGTCTCATGTTTCAGCTATGATAAAGGCTTAGTCGAAGGGTTAGCTATGTTGTCGTTAGTGTAGATATTTTCTATCTTTATGTCACTACAACTGATAATCTCTCTAATTAGGTGATAGCATCGCAATACATGCTTAGATAATTGATGAGACCTTAGTTTCTTAGCTTATAATATGGATCCTTTATTGTCGGCCATTAAGCTATATGATATTGGAATAAATATTTCTTTGATTCTTTTATACTAATCCTTTTAGTATCATATTATTGTATCTATCTTGGAAGACTCCTTACATTCTAAGTGATCTATCCGTATAGATCTACACTCTTAGACTATAGGTTGCTCTTCCATGTCACACTAGAAAATTGTTTTTAGATATCTTAATCTTTTATAGTTTACAAAATGATAATATTATAGCCAAGGAATAGTTTGTTTTACTTTTCATATTGAATAACCATGACTAGTAGGTTCCCACTAACCTCTTATATACATAGGTTCATCTTCGTTTTTGGTGAATAATTGAACTCTTTGATTATTTTATTAAAACGTTGATTTTAATTCCTAGTGGCATGCTCAAGTCTATAAATGAACCTTTGCATTTTATAAATATTATTTGCACATTCTTGAGAACCATCGGGGTGTCTCATCTAAACATCCTTTTCGTTTGTCTTTTCTATGAGTCAATGTCTAATATTTGCATTTTATAAGTGTTAGCTTTGTCATCCCTTTTAGGGCTCACATCATTATGTATTGAGACAAGAAGATCATATCCTTTTTTCCTTTGATGAATTTCTTTTAAACTTATGAAGTTCATATGTTTATGTTTGTAGGATAGTTACGACACCTTATAACCTTTCTACTTGGGTTTCCATTAGTAAGTATCCATTTGTATGTCTACTCGAATCTTATTGAGTATAAATTTTCTCCCACTATTTCTAGCATTCATAAATTCCTTCTCAAGGAACGAGAGCATACATAGTCACGAACAACACTTTGTTCTAGTAGTAGGACAATGATATCCTTTTATTTGCTTTGGATATCTCACAAATTATCACTTCTTTGATTTGGACTTTAGCTTGTCTTTGTTAAACCTTTTGACATATATTTTACAACCTCAAATCTTAAGAAAAGATAAATTCATTTTCATTCCTTATAATATCTTATATGAGGTCTATTTAAATAGATTTAATTAGAACCTTATTTACTATAAAGGTCGTAGTAAGCAGTGTTTATCCTAAAATAAGATGGGGATATTAATTTGACTCATCATAGAACAAACCATGTCTTACATATGATATCTATAGAGAATCTCATTCTCTTTTAGGTGATCTAAAATTTTAGTGTTTAAGTATTCATTATCTCGATTGAATCAAAATGCCGTAATACTTTTACTAGTTCATCACATAACTTTTAATTCTAAACTTTTAAACTTTTCAAATGTTTTGGACTTGTGTTTTATAACCAAAACATGATCTACTATCATTAAAGGTTATGTGATAAGTATGTTCTCTTCTTGCTTGGATGAACATGCATAATTCTTGTTTAGGCGAGTTCATACCATCCATGTATAGTGTTTTGATCTAAGATTTCAATTCTTCCATGTTTAAGCAAGTAAGTTATTGTTTTATGTCCAAAATATGAACGAAGGAGGTGTTTCCACAACTCTACCACCTAGTCAATTTTGTTCCATTTAATCCTTATTTCATGGCCATATATCTTTTAAGTTAAGGAATGGAAAACCTTTCTCCTATTACATGAATCCAATTTTTATTTCATAGGGAGTCTTTAATACATCCATAATTTTGAGCTTTATGTTACTCCTCTCAAGAGGCATGTCGGATCCAAGGCATCCCAATTCGATTAAATGAGATGAGAATTTCTCATTCCAAAATTATAAAATCAAAATTTTGATCAAATTACATATCGTAGTATACTAAGCATTCTAATTGTTTAAGAGGTTTATCTAAAAGATTGGTGATATAACTAGGAAGATGTTTTAAAGTTCATAGTTTCTATCTTTCATTGATAAGTGGGTATTTCATGGGTTTGCCTTAGTATCATGTTCCTACCATCTACCGAATGATCCCGGTCATTTCGTTGGTCGTCCATATAATTCATACAGACTTTGGTTACTCGGTTAGGTCGACTCAATGGCTCTATGTGAATTAAGGGTGGAGGATTGATAGGTTTTGTGTTTGGTTGACCTACATTACTATAGGATTGTGGGCTATAGTAAGGTGTTGTTGGGTTTTGTCCAAGTGGATAGTTTTGGGTTGTAAGTATTACTAGGCAAAAGGGTGAAATAGGGGTACAAATTGAAGGTTGGGGAAAATGTTCGGAATCGCTCAAGAATGCGTAAGAAATTAATAATTTCTTTTTGTTGTATTTTCTCCTCCTTTTTTTTTATTTTTGTATCTTACTATATATATATATTTTGATTTTTTAATAATTTCCAAGAAAATAAATAAATATTTTTTTTATTGATTATCTAATTTCCTTTTTTTTTTTTTGGTACTAAAGAATAAAAAAATAAAAGAAAAACAAAAGAAACTAAAAATAACAATTAAAAGTTTAGAATGAGTAAAAATTGGGGTAAGACAATTGCCCCCTCTTTATAACGCTCATAGGAAAATACCGATTGAAGTGTGAACTTCAACCTTATTTGTTTAGTGACTTTGTAAAGAAATGAAGAAGAATAACATGACTAAAGAAACCGACCCGAAGGTGAGTGTTCCAATCAAAACCAAAAAGGTGATAATGTCATTGTGTAGGGTGGCTTGCCTCTAAGTGATTGACTAAATAGATAATCTTGCTTGGAAATGAGATGATCGTTAAGCAAACCTACCTAAATGATGGACCGAATAGGCAACCGTGCTTGAAAATGAAAAGATTGTTAGGTAATCCTACCCGAATGATGGATTACGTAAGTAACCCTACCTAAAAATGAAAAGAGCTTAGGTAACCTTGCTCGAATGATGAAATAAAATTAATTAATCTTGCTGGAAAAATGAGAAGATCATTAGGTAACCTTCCTAAACGATGGACTAAATAGGCAATCTTGCTTGAAAATGAGAAGATTGCTAGCTAACCCTACCGAAACGATGAACTAAATTGACAACCCTACCCGAAAATGAATGTTAGGTAACCCTACCTAAGCGATAAATTAAATTTGGCAACCTTGCCTAAAAATAAAATGAACATTAGGCAACCTTGCCTAGAATGATGAAGTAAATTAGGCAACCTTGCCTAAAAAATGAGAAGATTATTAGGTAACCTCGCCCGAATAATAAACTAAATAGGTAAACTTGCTCGAAAATGAAAAGATTATTAGGTAACCCTACCCAAACGATAGACTAAATTAGCAACCTTACTTGAAAATGAGTGTTAGGTAACCCTACCTAAATGATGGATTAAATTTAGCAACCCCACATAAAAAATGAGCATTAGGTAATCTTACTTAATTGATTAACTAAATAGCCAACCCCGCTTAGAAATGAAATGATCGTTAGACAACCTTTTCTAGAATGATGAACTAAATTAAGCAACCTTGCCTTGAAAAAGAGAAGATCGTTAAGTAACCATGTCCGAATGATGAACTAAATAGGCAACCTTGCTCGAAAATGATCGTTAGGTAACCTTACCTTAAAATGATAATTAGGAAACCCTATCTAAGTGATTGAATAAATAGTCAACCCTACTTGGAAACAATATCATCATTAAGCAACCCCGTCTAAGCGATGAACTAAAGTTAAACAACCTCGCTTAAAAATGATCGTTAGGTAACCTTACCTAAACGATGGACTAAATAGGCAATCTTGCTTGGAAATGAGATGATCGTTAGACAACCTTGCCTAAATGATAAATTAAATTAGGTAACCCTACCTAAAAATAAGAATGATCATTACGCTATCTTGCCTAAGATGATGAACTAAATTAGGATTGTTTACCTAAAAATGAGAAATCGTTAGGTAACCTTACCTAAACGATGAACTAAGTGAGGCAACCTTGCCTAAAAAGGAGCTAAGTTAGGTGATCCCACTCGAATATGAGAATGATCGATAGGCAACCTTGCTTAAAAGAAATGAATTAAGTTAGGCAACCCTACCAAGTATATGAGAATAATCTATTCCGAGGTGACCCCGCTAGAAAGGATGGTTTATCGTGAGACGATCCTACTTGAAAAAGAGAATTATCATTAGGTATCTTTTTTTAAACGATGACTAAATTTTGCTTGCAATGGAGAATTATCGTTATGCCATTTTACTTAAACAACGAGCTAAATTTGACAACTCTATCCGACATGGAAAATTTTCGTTAGACAACTTTGCCTAAATGATGAGTTAAATTTGGCAATTGGGCCTAAAATGGATGGTGTGGATAAATGTGAGCCTTTTTATTAAATTTTTAACTTGAATGATCGTTCTATCTTTTCATTTGAGTTGAGATCCCCGAAATGTATTAATAAGGTCGATAGCAATAGTTATTTTCTTACCCGAGAGAAACATAGGTTGCCTCACCTTATCGGCACTTAACTCCCTTTTTGTGCTTCACTCTGGACTTTGTACTAGATTGTATCTTATAGTACTATCAAAATTTTCTTACCCCTCGGGCTTGGATCACTTTCCATTGTGAATTGGAGTTTTTTCACTTTTTCCAACCAACTAAGCTAGATTGGACTTTTTAGATTTTCGAGGGTGATAACCCACCACCTATTATGATTCAGACCTTACGAGACCATGCTCGGCTACTCTAATTACTTGCCAAACTCTAATTGAGTCAACATTTTTTCTCAAGATTGCTTTTTGCCTCTTAACTTGTTGGCTTTGATCGCTTCAATTTATACTTAAACGCTTACTATTTCAACCTTTGTTCCTCTAGCTAGCATGATAATGCTATTGTTTAACCAGTTTGTTGAACTCTATTTGAGTTCCTAGGTCTTTGGTTTTACCCTTAAGCGTTCTTAATTTTATGAATTATCATTCAATTCGAGGTCAAGATCAAACATTTATTGTTCTCCCGGCATTATCACTACTTGTGTTCAAATGTTTATCTTTTGATGCTTGCATCATAAATTACAAATTGGTCTTAAAATTTTTATTATCTTTCGAGAAAGATCATTGAATAGAAAATTGTTTTTCATGGATCAAGCCGTATACTTGAATGACTCTCTCAAAACAATTTGGATATTTGAACAAAATGTAGAAATATTCCAATAAAAGTTTTTTCATTCATGAAGGTGTTCAAGTTGATTGATCAAAAAGTCAAAACATGACATTCAAATGCTATGTTGTAATTTCCTCTCGAATGTTAGGCTAAGCAAGGAAAAAGGTATTTAGGTTATATAAAGTTTGTATAAAAGTTGGCATTTGATTTGCTTGAAGGTAATTGGTCCATGATAAGTCCATTTTGGGTAAAAGAAAAAGGTTTGAGCAAAAAGTATTTTGAAAAACTCGATTTTGAAGTATAATTCCGCCCGAGAATACTTTGATTCTATTTATTTTTCACCTAAGTTAGCCGATGAAGACTCTTGATTTGATGTCATAAAGGATGATAAATAACACATCGATCGATTGTATTTTCTTGTTTTTCTACATCTTTTTTTTTAAATTAGAATCCAATAACTTAAGCAAATTGCCTTTGATCAAAAAGGGCTTGTAAAAGCATGTAACGTAGGCCATAGCTTGGGCTTATGAAGAAATAGAGGCAAAGACTCAAAAGTATTTTAAAGATTTCATGACATAGGATCACTTTGTTATCCATGAAAATCTCTTTAGGCTATGTCATCCGGATTCCGTTACTTTAGCCATTAGTTGGGCTATTGTGTCATCTCGATGTCCATAATTTTTTTTTTCATTTTTAGGCTTGTTGCAGTGGACTTTGTCATTTTAGCCGTTGACTTTGTTTTCTAGCCTCAAGTCTCTTTGTTTGTTTATCCGGATTCCGACTCCTATCTTGACTTTTAGGTTTTTTTTTTTCAATTAGGGAAATCTTCTTTTTTTGTTTCTTTTTAAAATTTTTTATTCATTTTTTCATATTCTCATTTTCTTTTAGGATTATTGATGAGATTCTTTTGATAGAATTTTTTGAGAGTTTCATCAATCATTTATGAACCGCACATTCCGCCCCTAATGTGAGGGTGATCCTAGTTTGGGTTATCGTGAAAGAAATCATGAGGCTCAAAGTGGGATGACGATGGATAAAATTCTTATGAGATATATGAAAGATGGCCTTTTCTCATTTCAAAGATTGATTCACCTATGCCATTAGACACTAATCTTTTTTAAACTATGATGATTAATTTGGAGAACCTTAAAAGAAGAAATGATGAATGTTATTTAAGATCTTGGTTTGATGATATACAATTCATCATCATTTAAGGCACTAATCATTGAGTTTTTTCTTTAGGCTTCATGATATTTCCTTAGGAAAGCTTTTCCTTTAAAGGTTTAGTTTAGGAAATGATTTTTTTTTTGGTTTTAACAAAATAGTGGAATTGTTTGCATTACTTTGTACTAAAAAAGGTTAGTAGGAGGATGCATTTTTGGGTTCAATGAATTGAAGAATTATTTTTAGCATCTATTTGTCATGCTTTAAAATTTGATAAATCTTTGGAATGTTTTTTTTAGAATGAATTTGCCATTATATTTCCATAATGGAGGAAGATGCAATGCCAAATAATACTTTCAAATAAGCATCTCTTGATTTCGGATAAGATAATGTGAAATTATAATAAAAAGTAGAAACGTTCTTTCATTCAAAGATATGACTCAATTCATGCATAACCAAAACATTAATGGAAATAGTATTCAAAACCAAACTTGTAAATTATGAACATGCATTTTCTTCATAACTTTCAAACCCACTCAATCTCTTCATCTCTTGTATTTACAACTATGTGGTTTAGAAGTGGGTTTTTGTTTTTGTTTGGAGCATGCAAATCACTATCAAAACCGATTCAACCTTCCTTGATGAAGTCTAACAACTTTTTCTTAAAAGTAGGAAAATCATTAATCTTATACCTAGTAGCATAAGAATGATATTTACATCTCTTATTTTGTTTGTACCATGGAGGATAAGGAGGGCGTATCGAGTTAGTAAGGATTAGAGTGACTCGCCCAATGCTTACTAGGTTTTTAAATATTTCACCTAAAAAGAAAGGTAAAGAGGGTACTTGCTCAAGCTTTTTTTGTAATATCGGTTGTTTTGGTGGTAATGGTTGAGTGGTATTTATGGGTTATTAAAAGTTGATGGATTTTGAAAATGCATAGTATCTTGAGAGAATTGATTTGCTTGATAGGTTTGGTGAGGCATATAGGATGGATTTAGTTAATTTGGTAGGCATGTTTGGTTCATGATGTCATTGGACGGGGGTGTATTGGGTAAATGAAGGTCTTTAGGGGTTACTTGGAACCGTCATGATTTTTATATTTTCCTTCATTACTTCTTTGATTCTTGGATTAATAAAATCTACTCTTAACCTAGTGTATCTCACTATCTATCCTCTTGTTACCACCACTCCCTTTTTTTAGAACCATCGATAATCTTCCTAACTTTAATTGCTTGTTCTACCCTCTCGACTATGATAACAATATCGGTAAAATTGAAGAAAGAGTTTTTTATTAGATATTCAAAATTTTATGTCTTGAAAGTATTTAAGAAAATAATGATCAACTCCTATTTAAGAAGTGGTAGATAAATTTATGATGCCACCTCATGCCATCTCTCGGGCATACTCGCATAATGGTTTCTTTTGGATCTTTTTTCATGCCTTGTAAATTAGATCGGCTTGGGGCTACCTCTATGTTAAACTTGTACTATCGGATAAAATCATCAACATGATCCTTCCATCTTCTACTATTGGAATCCACATGGACTCTTATGAAATAAATGTATTAGCAACTTCTCATTATGTACTACTTTAGCCATCTTACCGTAATAAATCCTCATATGGATCATGGGACATTAAGTACTAGTGTACTTGGTGAATGGGGGTACTCTAAATTTCTTGAAAATTACCACATCGAGTACTAAGCACATCTCGACCGCTCATACTAGGTCATAGATGTCGGCGACTTTAATGGCCCTCAAACGTTCCTCGATTGTAGATAGTTTATCCATGTTAGGCCCTTCTACCTCTTTAGCTTCTTGTGCTTGTTAATTTGCAAGCCTATTGTATAAATGAATGGCCTCGTAGGATCGAAACCTCTCGTATAGAATGTTGTTACCTCTAGATTGGTAGGATATGAAAGATCATATATCCTATAGATGTGCGTAATGAATAAAAATTTTCCTCTATCTAAGGGTCCAAGATCAAGCCGTTGAATATATTAACCATACATGCATGAATTTGAAGCAATGAATAAAGAATTATCTCTTGTAACATAGATCTAAATTCTTTTATCGGAAAATTTATCCAACTCGTTCAGACCTATATTGATGATCTACGTAGTCCAAGTATTCATAAAGAAGCACTCAAAATCGATAGGGTGCTAGCTCCACATTTTTTGATTTGTGTAGTGTTTCCCATAGAAAGTTTTTTCTAGGCAATTTTACGACAACCTTAAAAGAGAAAGAAAGAGTATGGCCTCGCTAGGGTTTTGGAGAAAACCATTTTCTCCCCCTTTTCTCCCTTTTCCATGTGCCTTTACGAGCTTTTTAGGGTCGGCCAAATTTCTCTTTCTTTTTCCCTCTTTTTTCCTTTTTTTCTAATGTTGCCACACCTCCCTCTTTCCTATATATTTATAGGAGAGTTTTGTTATCCTCTAAGAACAAGGAGAGGGGCGGCAATGAGTCCCTAAAAGACTCTAGGTTGTTGTTTTCTTATTCTCTAAGGATGATGAGTTATTTTACAAGTGGACTTTTGATCATTATCATTAAAACATTTATCCTTATCCAATAAGGTTGATGTTTATCCTCCTAGCAAAATACTTTAAGGCTTTTAATTAAACCCAATGTGGCAAAATCATTCTAACTTACGTAAGTTATTTAGACTATCCAAATAAGTAATCTTAGATTATTTTAGGCGAGTCCACATTAAGAATCAATTTCCTAAAATACCCTTTAGCCTAAATTAGGAAACTCATTTCTATTTTAGGTTATTTATTTCCAAATTTGGAACCAACTTTCAAATTAGGAAACCGATTTCTAAATTAGGAAACTTTGAATTTTAGGAAACTTCCTAATTAAAGAAACATTTCATTTTGGAAACCCTTTCCAAAACAGAAAACTTTAAAAATTGAAATTTTTTTTCCAATATCTTTGCTTCTTATTCATCATGTGAATACTTAAACTTATGCATGTGACTCAATAAACTCCTAGATATATTAGCAATGTATTAAGAATAAAAGACTCCTCTTTTATCTTTTTTATATATAAATCAAGATTGGCCTCTAGCAAGGTATCATGATTATACCTAATTGTCTAGGAGGATCAATTAATACATTATTACCTTTCATGAGCATGGTTACTATATAATTCAATCCTCATGTCAATTTATCACAAGTGTGATCTCAAACTTGGTTATAATTCTTGTTCGATTATGATCACATAAGTTTTCTTCGATTCCTAAGTGTCTTAGTTCTTAGAGTAAACCAACTATACTCTATTGGTGTACTCCTACTATGGCTATAGATTTCTTGAGCCGAAATTTATCAAAGTGCAATGTGATAACTCTTTTAGCATATAAGGAATGACATGTCCTATCTTATTCATACACATACCTCTATTAGACTCCTAGTATATCCAACAAATCACCCATATGCAACCCTTTAATGGGTCCATTGAAACGAGTGTCAAAGTGCATAAGTCCTCTAATAAGATAACTATGATGACTTTAAGTCTAAGGACCATTTGTACCGATCTCGTATGAGATTTCCATAGATTAAAACCAAATCGGTTCTCATGATGAGTCAAGTCTAGTGATATGTTCTTTAACATGAATCACCTAAGTTCTTGCTTTAGCATCACCATGCTAATAGGTGTGAGATCTTCTACTCGCTATGATATAGAATGAGCTTAGCACTCATAACTCTATCCACATATAGTCAATATCCATTCCTAATAATGCTATGACTTGGGATGTTGAATGCTATCATTTATATGCATTAGTGTTTGTCTCGAATTTTTCGATCAATTACTATTATAATGCATATCATAAGGACTTCTATCTAATTCTTCTAAATTTAAAAACATAAAATACAAGAATTAATAAAATGACTTCTTTATTATTATTAAAATAAATAATACAATATTACATTACATCAAGCCCATCCAACATATGGTTGGATCTTGGGCACCTACACTTACAATCTTCCACTTATACTAGAGCCAACCAGTCATGTTTCTCAATCTCGATGATTGAGTAAGGGTCTCATGTTTTAGCTATGACAAAGGCTTAGTCAAAAGATCAACTATGTTATTATTAGTGTGGACCTTTTCTATCCTTACGTCGCCACGATTGATAATCTCTCTAATCGGACGGTAGCGTTGCAATACATGCTTAGACCTCTAATGAGACCTTGGTTCCTTGGCTTGTGCTATAGCTCTATTGTTGCTATAGTATAATACTATTAGATTAATATCACTAGGAACCACTTGTAGTTCGGACAAAAATTTATGAATCCAAACAACCTCTTTAGTTGCTTTTGAAGCCGTAATAAATTCAGCCTTAGTTGTTGAGTAGACCATCGTTTCTTGCTTGGAACTTTTCCAACTAACAGACTCTACTATTCAATCAAAAAATGAATCCTGGTTGTTACTTAAAGTCATCATGGTCGGATTGAAAACTAGCATCCGTGAACCCTTTCACCACTAGTTCATCTCCTCCATAGACCGGGAAGGCATTCTTAGTTCTTTGCAAGTAATTTAGAATGCTTTTCATAGCAATCCAATGTTTTTCACTTGGATCAGCTTGATATCTACTCGCATATATTCTAAGCATATGAGACATCAAATCACATATACAACATGGCATACATGATAGATCCTATGGCCGATGCGTAGGGAATGAGATTGCTCTTTTCTTTCCTTTTCATTTTGTGTATTGAGACACTCGGCTTTGGTAATTTTTATGCCATGTGACATTAGAATAAGTCCTCTCTTGGATTCTTCCATACTAAATCTCTTTAGTATTTTATGAATGTACATACTTTGGAAGAGACCTAACATTCTTCATGATCTATCTCGTATAGTTCTTGATTCCTAAAATGTGTGCTACCTCGCCTTTGTCTTTCATAGAGAAATTCTTAGATAGCCAATCTTTTATAGATTGCAACATGGTAGTATTATTGTCAATAAGTAGAATATTATCTACATGTAGTATAATAAACACAATTAAACTCCTACTAACCTTTTTATATACACAAGGTTCGTCTTCTTTTTGTGAAAAATCAAACTATTTGATCATTTTATCGAAACCTTGATTTCAACTCGTTAGATGCTTGCTTAAGTCCATAAATAGACCTTTGCAACTTACAAATCTTATTTGCATGTCCTTTGGTGACAAAACCATCGAGCTCGTCATGTACACATCTTTATTTAATTTTTCATTAAGAAAAACAGTTTTGACATCCATCTACCATATTTCATAATCATGATATGTTGTAACCGCAAACATAATTTGAATGGATTTAATCATTGTAACTTGTGAAAAAGTTTTCTCATAATCAAAATCTTGTTTTTGATGATATCCTTTAGCCACTAATCGGCTTTGTACGTATGTACGTATCCATCCATTTTGGTCTTTCTTTTGAAAACTCACTTACACCCAACAGAGCTTAGCACCTTTAGGGGGATCATTCAAAGTCCATACTTAGTTAGGGTGCGTGGATTCCATTTTGGATTTCATGGCCTCATGCCATTTTTTAGAGTTAATGTCTAACATTGTTGCTTCTTCATAGGTATTAGGTGCATTGTCTCGTATGACAAACATATTTCCATGTGTTGAGACTAGAAGACTATATCTTTCTAGCTCTTGATGAATCCTCTTAGACCTAAAAAGTTCTTGTGTATTGGTTTGTGGGGTAGTTATAATGCTTTATAACTCTTCTACTTGGAGTTCCTCTAGTGTAGTGTTGATTTGTTAGTCTTCTCAAATCTCATCGAGTTTAACTCGCCTCCCATTGGTTTTAGCATCTATAAATTCCTTCTTAAGGAATTCAGCATGCCTAGCGACGAACTCCTTTTCCTCTTATGGTTGGTAAAATTAATATCCATTTGTTTCTTTTGGATATCTCATAAATTTACACTTTATTTATTTAAGTTCAAGCTTGTCTCCATCTAAATGTTTGACATAGTTTGACATATGCTTCACGATCTTAAATCTTAAGAAAATATAAATTTTCTTTCTTTCTTTTTCATATCTCATATAGAGTCTGATCAATAAAATTTTTGGAATCCTATTCAAAATAGATGTGATGACAAGGAGCGCATATCCCTAAAATGATATTGGGATGTCAGTTTGACTCATCATGGATTGGACCATGTCTAACGGTATCCTATTTCTCCTTTTGGACACACCATTCATTTGTGGTGTTCTAGGTGGGGTCTATTATGAGAGAATCTCATTCTCTTTTAAATAATATAAAAGTTTAGTGCTTAAGTATCCTTGACCTTGATTTGATCTAACTGCTTTAATATTTTTGCTAGTTAGTTTCTCGATTTCAAACCTAAACTCTTTGAACTTTTCAAATACTTTAGATTTATGTCATATGAGATACACATAATCAAAACATGATTTATCATCGATAAAGGTTATGAAATAATCATATCCTCCTATAGCTTGGGTGGATATGGGTCCATATATATCACTATGTATGAGGCCTAACGGATCGATAACTTTTTCACCTTTTCCATTAAAAGGGGATTTTTGTCATTTTGCCAAACGAGATAAGATTCGTAGACATCGTAAAATTCATAATCAAATGATTCTAAATATCCATTGTTATGTAGTTTTTATATGCGATTCTTGTTTATATAGACAAGTTAACAATGTCACGGATATGTGTTATTTAGATCATTATTTTTAGGTCTTTTTGCATTTATGTTATACACGAGTGTGTTTATGCTTAAAAAAATATAAACCATTATTCACATTAGCACTTCTTTTTAAAACATCATTTTTATAATAGGAATAACTATTGTTCTTAAATAAAAATGAAAAACCATCTTGGTCCAAACAAGAAATGAAAATGATATTTCTAGTTATACTAGGAATATAATAACGATTTCTAAGTATAAGTACAAGCTCGGATGGTAGTGCTAACTCATAGGTGCCTACTACTAATGGCACAACTCTTGAACCATTACCCACCCGTAAGTCAACCTCACCGAAGCGGTCTTTCTAGCCTCCTTTAGTCCTCTTAAATTTGTGCCAATATGTGTACCACATCCAGTATCCAATACCCATGATGTTGAACTAGAAGTACTAAAATTTACTTCAATAACATGAATAATTAAGGTGTTTTGAGAACTCTTCTCTTGCATCCTTTCATGGTACTCCTTATCTTCTATCGCATAGAGCATTTTCCTAAATTGGAGGACATACCTCTTATTCAATTTTCAGTCAAGGAAGTTTATGCCATTTAAGGCATTCCTTTCATTTATCATCAATCTCATCGATGTATTGCTAGTCATACTATGCAACAACCTTGACAGGATAGAAAAATATATGGTTTGGTTAATTAAATTGCATAAAATAAAACAAAGTATAAATTAAATAAGTAAAATCTATATTTAGTTCTCCTATTTTCTTTAAGTTCTATAACCTTCAATATAGGACGCAAGAAAAATTTTCGATTCATTTTCTTAGTGGGTTAGGATCACATCCTCTAACATGCATTAGCCTTGAGTTTTCTGAAAAAGTCATACATGAAGGATTAGGTAGGTAAATCCTTACCAATTACATCTAATGTAATTCCTAATTTTTTTGGTATGAAAACCCTTAATCTTATCACATCTTATATGAATACCAATCCTTGCTTATAAGTTTATCGGATCTTGAGTCATCTCAATAAACCCAATAACTCATTTAAGTTAGACCCAATATTTGAGGACATCGCATGACCCATGATTTGTTTTCCTCAAGGAAGAAGTGACCTTGAGTTATCTCAATAAGCCAACAACAACGAAGAGAGTTCCCGACTCATAACGCTGAAAAACAATTAACTTAATATTTTATTTGAAGAATTTAATATGGTTGGTCTCATCCTAACATGCATAATAAATAATAATCATATTATTCCTAACATGCATTCTAATATTGATCTCATAACATACATACATCTCACGCATGACTCGAGGATCGGTGAATGGTAATGGATTTTTAATACTAGCCCCCTCAAGCCACAAGGAGACTAGTGGGTCAATTCTTAGGTAAAAAATTCTTTCAAATTCTTCATGAGTGTGTTTTTCTTGTATCTATTCTAATTTCTATCTTCTACTTTTACATTTATTTGAAAGAAGAAACTTGGAGTTACATTCGAGGGGAGTAAGATGAGAAGAGAAATACAATAGAAAAATAGAGAAGATAGGATATGCATGTCCTATTTATCCAACAAAAATTACAAGCATTCACTCATAAAACTAAGTCGACTCATCATACCATTCACCTATGCTTCAATCACATTGATACATGATATACCAATGAAACACATTTCATTCATAAAGCAATTATAAATCTATGGTTTTAGTCATTTTATAAACTTATGAAAATTTCTCTAAATTTTAATTAAATTTTTTTTTTTTTTGCATTGGTCTCACTTTGGATCCATAGGTATTTAGGCCTTAGCGGCCTAAGCCCTTAGCTTGGCGTACTAGTGCATCCTTGGTCATGGCCGGTAGCCTAGCGCGAGGGCACTTGGATAGTGGCCTACAACTTAGCTCGCATGCCTAGCCCATAACCCGGTAGGCCAAGAGGCTTGCCTACTAGGTGCCTAGCGTAACTAGTTAGTGGGGTTGTTCTACATGCAAGCGTCGATGTCCAACGTTAGCTCGGCATGCCCTCATTGATTTTGACCCAAAATTCAATTTTATAAAATATAAAATACCAAACACATATGATTTGTAATCGGACATAGCTAATTTCATGCAATTAATCATAATGAAAAAAAATCATATAATCAAAGATTCAATGGAGGCTCGGATACCAATTGAAGGATCATACATCCTATGAAGGTACATAATAAATAAAAATTTTCCTCCATCTAAGGGCCCAAGATTAAGTCGTTGAATTTATTAACCATATATGCATGAATTTAAAGTAACAAATAAAGAATTATCTCTTTTAGCACAAATCTAAATTCTTTTATCGGAAAAGCCATCCAAGTGTATGTCTTTTATTGATGATCCATGTAGTCCAAGTATTCATATAGAAGCACTCAAAATCAATAGAGTGCTAGCTCCACCTTTTCCGATTTGTTTAGTGTTTCCTAAAGAACTCTTTTTTCGAGCAATTTTGCGACAACCTTAAAAGAGAAGGAAAAAGTATGGCATGCTAGGATTTTGGAGAAAACTATTTTCTCTCGTTTTTCTCTCTTTGCCGTTTGCCCTAGTAGTTTTTTAGGATTAGCCAAATTTCTTTCTTTTCTTTCTTTTTTCCTTTTTTTCTAATATTGTCGCACCTTCCACTATCATATTTATTAATAGGAGAGTTTACTTGTCTTTCAAGGATAAGGAGAGGGGCCGTAATGAGTCCCTAAAGGACTCTAAATGATTGCTTCCTTATCCTTTAAGGATGATGAGTTATTTTACAAGTGGACTTTTGATCATTATCTTTAAAACATTCATCCTTATCCAATAAGGTTGATGTTCATCCTCCCACTAAAATATCTTAAAGATTTTAATTAAACTTAATAGGCCAAAACCATTCTAACCCGATTAATTTATTTGGACTATCCAAATATATAATCTTAAGATTATTTTTAAAGCCGGTCCACATTCGAAAATAATTTTTCAAAATACCCTTTAACCTAAATTAGAAAACGATTTCCATTTTAGGTTATTTATTTTCAAATTTGGAACCAACTTCCAAATTAGGAAATTGATTTCTAAAATAGAAAAAGTTTCCTTTTAGGAAACTTCCTAACTAAGGAAGCTTTCTATTTTAGGATAATTTTCATTTTGGAAACCCTCTCTAAAATAGAAATTTTTTTCCAATATCTTTGCTTCTTATTCACCATGTGAATACTTAAACTTATGCGTGTGGCTTAATACACTCTTAGATATGTTGATAATGTATCACAAAAAAAAACTCATCTTTTATCTCTTGATATATAAATCAAGATTGGCCTCTAAGAAGACTTCATGATTACCCTATTCTCTAGGAGGATTAATTAATCCATTATTACCTTTCACGAGCATGGTTACCATGTAATTCAATCCTCATGTCAATTTATTATAGTGTGATCTCAAACTTGGTTATAAATCTTATTCAATTAAGATCACATATTTTTTTTTCAATTTCCAAATGTCTTAGCTCGTAGTGTAAACCAACTATGCTCTATTGGTGTACTCTTGCGGTGATGATAGATTTCTTGAGTAGACATTTATCGAAGTGCAATGTGATAACTCCTTTAGCATATAAGGAATGACATATCCTATCTTAGTCATACACCTACGTCTATTAGACTCCTAGTGCACCTAATGGTCACCCATGTGCAACCCTTTAATGGATCCATCGAAATGAATGTCACGAGTGCAAAGTCTTCTAATTAGATAGATGTGATGAATTTAAGTCGAAGGACCATTTGTACCAATCTCGTATGAGATTCCCATAGACTAAAACCAAATAGGTTCTCATGACGAGTCAAGTCCGGTGATATGTTCTCTAACATGAATCACCTAAGTGCTTGCTTTGGTATCACTATGCCAATAGGTGTGAGATCTCTTATCGCTATCATATAATATGTGAATAGCACTCACAAGTCGACCCGCATATAGTCAATGTCCATTCTTAACAATGTTATAACTTGAGAAATTTAATGATATCATTTATATACATTAGTGTTTGTCTCACATCTTTCGATCAATGACTATTACAAATGCATATCTTAATGACTTCTAGCTAATTCTACTGAATTTATAAGCATAAAATACAAGAATTAATAGAATGACTTCTTTATTATTATTAAAATAAATAATGCAATAATATATTAACTTAATTTCATCCAAACATGGTTGGATCTTGAGCACTTACACTAATAAGTTATTAGTTGATGGCACGGTTTGTAGATTTGGTCTAGGAATAATGGATGGCAAGTCACCCTAGGCTTGGCCTTGGTTTGAAGTGTTTCCCATACTTGGTAGTGCCAACTTGGCCTTTCCTAGTAGATTAGTTATATGAGCAATTTTTTCTTTCATCTCGACAAGTTCCTATTGATGCAACTATTCTCGCTGTTCTTTTTCATCGTTTTCCATTTCACAACATCCGAGTGTGGCATTATGGATTCATGGAGGGAGTTGAGCTTTGATGGAGCAGACCTATGTTTCAAAAAACATAGAAAACTTTTCACAAAAATATGTACATTGAATATACAAGATATATATGCATAATTTGAACTCGTATTAGATACCTTCCTTTGTTTAATAACCTGCAAAAGTCGAAGGTTATAACATATATCATTTGAAAATGATTCTTATCTTAATGGGTCAACCCTAGTGGATATGATCTAGCTATTTTATGGTTTTAGCAAAGCTTGTCTAATCATAAAGTCTTTTCAAGTTTCTAAACTTTTTAAATTATCAATACAGACCTCTAACATTATGGAAGGTTATTCCATAATTTCCTATGCATAAGGTGAGTTCGAGTCCAAACAAGAGTTTGGAAGAGAATCGATAGACTTTTATCATACTTGCCTTCAAATCTCTCTTTCTAAATGCTAAAAAGATTTAGCTAGGGTCCAAAGCTTTTGTAGGTTTCTTCATGGTGTGTGCAATAGTTCAAAGCAAATATCTAGCCTAGTTTAAATAAAATGCAATAAAAAAATAAATTACAAAAATTAAAAATATTTACAATAATTAAATAAAATAAATGACTTTAAAATATATATAGAAAAAAATTAGAAAAATAAATTATGCAAAATAACTAACTTGGAATTTAAAAACTTGGGAAATAAATGACTTGAAAAAAAAATTAGAGATAAATTTGAAGGACTAAAATGGTGGCCTAACTCTACAATCCCAATGGAGTCACCATTTTGTAGCTACTGACATTGGACAAGACTCTCGAAAAATTTAAGATTTTTATTTACAGAGTTATTTACAAGTTTGGAGTCGCCACCTAGTATTGAAGGAACTAGGAACCTAAAATGGACACTCGGTTCAGAAATTCTAAGGTAAGGAATTAGTTATGCTTTACAAAGATATCGATCACCCAAAGATGCCATTTCCTAAGAAATATACCATGTTTGGTTTAATCCTAAATTCATCCCTTAAAGTATTTTATTTATGCAAAATTATTTTATGATTTTAAAACTCTAAATTTCAAAGTCAAATTAAGTTTTTATTTTTGAGCATGACATCCTATTGAAACGATCATCGGACCCCTTCATCGGGAGACATATCGATTCAAACATCGGATCCACTTTTAGTCTTGACACAACCGATGTGTCGAAAAACATCCTGTATATTAAAAATGATTTTTTTTGGCTAACAAAAATCCTTATTAGATAGAAAACTTTGTTAAAAGGTTTATGATTTTCTTAAATTGTTTCTTTTATCATTTTTTTATTTGATGGAAGATTGCCATCAATCCTTAAAGAATTAGGAGACTTGACAATCCTCCACCGAGACAATCCTCCACTAATTACTTACCGAGCCTAATTACTAAACAAATAAATTAAAGCTATGCTAATTAAAGAAAATTGAAAGATATAATGAAATTTAAATTAATAACGAGCATGTATAAAATAAATTCAAGATTAAAATTGCATCAATTAAAATCTAAGTTAACATAAACTAACAAACATGCATAAAATAAACTCAATATTAAAATTAAATTAATAATTAAAGAGAATTCAACATCTAAATTAAATATGAAATAACAACATGCATAAAAAATAAAGACACATTTTTTTACTCTTGTTTTTTCTCTATTTTTTCTCGTGTTTTTTGAAGGATTTAGGTCTGGATTGTCTAGCCTATGTAAAAGGAAAATTTTTGGTCGGTCGGCTTGAAACCAGTCCAGCTCTACCACATATAGGTTGGGCTAAGCCCAATCCACACTTCTTAAAAAAAAACCTTAACCCAAAAATATAACCCAAATCATATTTTTAAAAAGTTTTTAAAAAACCCATTTTTTATTTTTCCTTTCTCTCTTTTTCTTTCCCATTTTCTTTCTTCTTCTTCTTCCCTTCTCTCTACCTATTTCCAAGGACAAACCATAGTTTGTTCTCCCCTCCTTTTTTTTTCTTCTCTCTTTTCTTTCTTTCATTTTCTTCTTTTTGTCCCTTCCTCTTTTTTCGAGTTCTCTTCATTTTCCTCCTCTTTCTCTCTTTTTTCTTCTTGTTTATTTTCTACCGAACCTACCATGGATGGACCAGAATAGGTTCATCCATGCTTCTCCCTTTTCTTCCTTCTTTCCTCTTCCCTTCCTTCTTCACCTTATCCATTAAAAAACCCCGAAATCAATTTCGAAAATTCATCCCAATTTTGATCGAACCCTAACTTTTGATTTTGTTCAATTTCCTTTCAATCGGACCCAATTAACTTGATTTCTTTTGAAATCAAGCCAATTCAAACCCTTCAGGACTTAATTTTTAAAAAACCCTCACTTTCAAAACAAAATTGAATTAACAAAAAAAAAAAAAGTCGAATTCAAAGCAAAAATTAAATTAATTACCTTTGGGAATGAATGTGAGGATGAATATGGATTGTCTGCTTCAATAGTTATATTTCTATTTCTCTTTTCTTTCAAATTTTCTTTTTGTTTTTAGTTACTACCTAATTTTCTCTCGTTTTTTTTTGTTTGATTTCTTTTCGGTTTTTGAACTTAAATTCCCCTCAATTTTCGAACCGAATCTCTCCTTTTGTTATTCGTTATTCATTGTTTATATATGTTGAGAATTGCTTGGTTCTCCACCATGATAGTGAGGGATTTTGTAGGGTCATGGAGAATTTACAAGAGTACTGGGGAAGTTACGGGAGTTGTAGGGAGTGGGCGGTTAGTCTTGTTCATGGGTGACTACACGAATTGTGACATGGTGGGGTGATTGTAATGGTTATGGAGTGTTGGTCGTGGGGTAATTTCAATGGAGAATGGGTAGTTGGTAATGGTGTGCTAGCTCTTATTGTTGTGGTGTAAGAACTATTGGGGGGGGGGGGGTTTGACTCGGAAGTGGTCTAAGAGCTTCGGGGCAAGGGTGGAGGATGCGTAGGTTTCTTATTCGGTTGACTCAGTATTGCTTATAGGATTGTAGGCTACACTAGGATGTTACCGGGGTTTGTCCGATGGATGGTTTGTGGCTATAAGTATTACTTGACAAAAGGGTGAGAAAGGGGTGCAAATTGAAGGTTGTGGAAGATGTTCGGAATCGCTCAAGGATGCGAGAAGATATTTACTATTTTTTTCGTTGTATTATCTCCATTTTTTTTGTATTTTTTTTATAATTTTGCAATAATTTGCAAGAAAATAAATACATAATTTTTTTTTACTAATTATCCAATTTCCTTTTTTTTTATTACTAAAGAATAAAAAAAATAAAAGAAACTAAAAATCATAATTAAAAGTTTAGAATGGGCAAAAATTGAGGTATGAAAGTGAACATTGTCCTCTTTATTTTTAGTACCTACACCATAGGATCTTGGTGATCGATAGCTTAGTAAGATTATCCATGCATGACGTGCGTATAAATGAAATTTGGATGGTAAAATATTTGCATGCTCATTGAAATTTTTTTGTTCATGTCATTAAATCCTCATCATGATCATTCTAAACAATGTTTTGTCTTTGGACATGTCCCATCATATGAACTTTAGTATTTTCATAATATGTTTGAAGAACCAGATTAGTCCACGGACGTGCCCTATCGAGTCTTGAAAGTGCACGTCCGCACCCACTCGATCCTGAACCATTAACCATGAAAGGTATGAAAAACCCATGAAGCCCTCCTTATAAAACTATGTAAGGCACAAAAATATTGTAATCCATGAGATAATTTCCAATTGCTATTGGAAAATCCTTGAAATAAATTCCTTTTATTCATGACTTTAAACATTTTCCATGAACTTGGCATGTATATGCATGTCAATGTAAATGCATAATTACAATGAATCCATGTAGTGCATGCCATCAATGGTGTGCATTTATGTCATGATAATGCATGTTTCAACATTATAAATACACCTTAATATTCATACCTTGCATTGCCATCCAAACCATTCCAAACAAGGAAACATTAACATAAGCATTACATAACACACATTGGCAACAACCAAGATATTACATTTCATCAATCATCAAATAAATAATCATCACACATGTTAAACGCATAATAGACATCCTTGTCAATAATTGAATCACATTATAATCATGATTCACAAATCAAACTATAAATCATAATCTTTCTCAATATGTTCGAATGTGTCATAAATTTAGGCTAGGTAATTTTTTTTCCAAGTTCAATGCTAATTCCTTATGATAATTCATTCAAATACATTTTTATATCAAGAATTTAACCAATTAGGCTTTCATAAGCTACTAGTATGCAAAAACCCTAGTTGTGGGTCTAGTGGGTGGAAACCTTACCTAGGATAAACTAGGTTATTTTTTCAATTTCAATAAAATTTCTCATGTTAATTCATCTTTTTACACTATACTAACTTAAAGATAATCAATTAAACTATTAAAAAAAAACATAGAAAACATAATTTTTTTTCCTAATTTGGGTTGAATATGGGCTTAGAGTAATAGGGAAAATTTTCAATTTTTTTTATTTCTCATGCTCAATCATCAATTCATGCTTAAATAACACATATTCAAGTAATAATTCATCAAACAAACCAAAGGATCAAAAACCCTAAAATCACTAAATTGGGCTGAATGGTACTTAAGAAATTAATCTAAGAAATTCTTATTTCTAACACCTAATTTCATGCTCAATTAACATATTCTAACTTACCTAAATAATTCAATTAAACACAAATTAAGAATTGCAAAATCATAATCAACATTCAACAACACTTCCTTGTGGTGTAGATGAGATTAACTTACCTAAATATCTCTCAAATAACAATTGAAAAGTTGAATTGTCTTGGAATTTCTTCTTCCCCTTTTTGCTATGCAAGTTTTGACCAATAATTAAATTTGCTTCTTTGGGATTTTTTATGCTCTAGCTTGAATTCTATGCTTAATTAGATGTTTTATGGTGTTTAGAAGTGTTTGGATGAAAATCTAAGTGGAATTATATGGAAAATTTGCAAGAGGTCTTCTTAAATTTTCTAATTTTTTCACATTTTCACCCCTATTTATAGGTGAGTTTGGATGGACTTTTGACTTCATCTCTAGCCTTCATTTGGTTTAATCCTAGCCCCTAATTGTGCTTTTAATCCTATCCCTTCAATTGGTTTCAGACTTAGCCTTTAATTTTTTTTCTTTTAATTTTAACACTCCATTTAGCTTAATCTTAACCAGCCCTTAATCCATAAGTCAAAAATTAATTAATGCACCCTAATCATGGAGCTCAAAGTCAACAAAGAGGAGAAAAAATCTCTCCCAAAAGTTACTCCAATTTAGTCCCTCAATTTAATAGATTGTCACATAATTATTCTTCCATAAGTCTTTTAATTATTCAATTGATTCCTTTAGGCCTTTCCTTTAAGGTTTTCCTAATAACTTTTCACTTCTTAAAGTTCATTTATAATTTAATATGACAGTTCAAACTTTTAATTTTATGTAATTAGGTCCCTATTCTATAAAATTTGTTCCACACCTTTTCAAAATTTAATTTCTTTCCATAATAAATTCAAACACCTCCTATAAGAATTTATTCATCATTCACATAATTTTTTACACACTTATTTAAGACCTCTAATTAATTTTTTTTATGTAAAAATACACTTATTTCTATTGAAAATATTCCCTATGTATAGAAAAATTCTCCTAAGTTTATGAAATATTCTTTCACCTTCTAAATGATTTTTCTATGTCCCTTGGATAATTTTCATGGTCTTTTAAAATACTTAAAATAATTAATTTGCCTTAAAATACTATTCATGCAATGTAAAGTTCAAATAAAATAATTACTAAACAACAAAAAATTCATCCAATGGCACCATATAATCTAACACCCCTCTAACAAATATTCTATGTAAATAAAACAATTTTCATGCACATTTAAAATGCTTAAAACAATTATTTTACATAAAAAATTTACTATTCATGCATAGAAAATTAGATAAATATTCACTTAGCATCAAAAAATTATCCTAAGCGTACTGAATATTCTAACAACCTTTTTAAAATTATTCTATATCCATCAAATAGTTTTCTCACACATTTAATCTATTTTAATTCCTTCACTAATGGGTTCGAGGATTTTACAACTGTTCATCTCCATTACGACCCAAAGGAACAAAATCACCCCGCCCTTGTAGCTCCTATAATTATGGCTCTAACACCTACACCAACATGCATAACAAAAACACCAAAACAAGCAAAACCTAATGCATAGACATAAAACACAATTGTTTTGGCTATGTTCATAATAGAAGCAAAATTGACGTCAAAACTAGAGAGTTTGTTCTTTGTGGGAGAAGTTTTGGAATTATATGAATTGATCCTAGGAGTGATCAAGGGATCTTTGGGAATAAATAGGGGTCAAATTTAGGGTTTTAGGTAAAAAAATGAGAGAAAGAGAGAATGGATGAGAATTGAGGTTTTAAAGAAGGTAGAGAAATGAGGAAAGTAAAAAGAGAAGGAGAAAAAGGAATTGAGAGCTTAAAAAGATAAGAGAATTAAGGTTTAGAGAAAGAGTAAGGGAGAAAGAGAATAAAGAGTTATGCAAAGCAAGATTGAAGGGAAACGAGTTAGAGAATTGAGAAAACAATTTTTTTTTTTAATAAGGGAAAATTTTGAATTGCGAGAAGCTTAGTGGTTTTAGATTCTTACCGAAGGGTTGGAACGAGGAGCCACTAGAGCTAACACTAGAGATGCTACTTCACTATCTAAAGTAGCTAACATCTATAGCCACTACTTATCTCTATCTAGGCTCCCTTAATCGGATATCCAAATAACATTTTTTCTTTTAACTTATAACTTATGTTTACATTAATATAACTTCTAGATGCTCTCGGATGAGCGATGGAAGTGATGACCATCATTGTCACCCTAAAGAAATCCCTACCCCTCAAAATTTCACACACCATCACAGAAGGTTTGATGAGTTAGAAGGATTTAGATGATTCATGAAGGCTAGATTCTAGGCTTACCCACTTGATTCTAGGTTATCTTTCAAATTTAAGGTTGGATTCTAAAAAATAGGGTTACTCGAGTATCGAAATTCAAAAAAGAGAAAAAAGAGGGTTTATGGTTATAAGGAGGTTCAATTATAAATAATTGAGGTTTAATTTTAACTTTTAATAAAGGATGAAGACTGGATAGAAGCCATAATTGGATATGGAGTTCGAGATATACCGATAAACAAAATCGAAGATTAATCAAGATCTTAGGTCGTCTAAGGGAATATCTAGGAGAGAACATGGGTTATGTGTTTGATCTTTGTAGGAGATCGATTGAGAAAAAAGGAAAACGATTTTGAGTTAGGCTTTCTAGAATTTCAAATGAGAAGATGATAGATCGAGAAGGGATCCATGAGATAGGGGTTAACGTTGTTGAGATTGTTCGATCTAGAAAAAACTAACGAAACCCGGGCAAGTGAGAGTTTGAGAGAGAGAAAAAATTGAATAGGGGCTTAGGAATTTGATTTCAATAGAAGGATAATGAGGGAGTTTTGGGTTTGAAAGGAAAGGTGGAAGGTCAATCGATCTAGTTTAAGGAAAGCATGAAGAGAATGATGGAGAGGATGGAAAGATTGGATTGAAGGAGATAAAAATGGCAAAGGCACTAGAGAAGGAAGATGAGAGAGAAATGAGAGTTAGAAGGTTTATATCGAGTTTGATTTAGGGAAAAATGAAAAATGTGTTGGCGGAACGAGGCTTTAGAGGAGGTAAGAAAAATAAATAAACAAATAAAGGTTGGGTTTAGCTAAGCCCAACCTATATGGCTAAAATTCAGCCTAGCCCAAGCCTAAAAAAAAAAAGAGAATTAAGAGGTCGGCTTGCTCGGCGAGGCTCGGCCTAGTAGGTTTGGCTTTGGTTGAGGGCCTACCGACCTCAAAAAGCTCAATACCTCATTTTTAGCCTTTTTCTATTTATTTTAATAATTAATATGTGAATGAATCATCAAGTCTCTTAATTTTGAATGAGTAATAAAAATTCCCCACTAATAATATATATATATATATATATATATAATAAATGATAAAATGATAAAAAAAGTGAAGAATGAGAAAAACGAATGATGAAAAAAAGAGGGGAAATAGGTAAAATATATATATATATATATATATAAAAGCAAAAATATAGAAAATACTAAGGGAAAATTAACAAAGTCTCTTATCAAATAAAAGCTGATTTTAACTCGAATAAATCACATCTTAGTAAACGAGTCATTCTCCGACACATCGGTTATGTTAAGAATTAAATTAGATCCGATGTTAAATTAACAAGATGCCCGAGAAAAGAGTTTGAAGATTGATTCAATATGATACTACAAACAAAAACAAAAAAAAATTGACCTTGGAAATAAAACTTGGAATTTTGAATTAAGATCAATTTTAGCAAAAATAGAAATTTTATGAGATAAATTTTATGATTAAACTAAACATGATATCTTTCTTAGGAAAGAGTGCTTTTTAGTGATTGATATCTTCCCGATATGGTTCATAGGTACCGAAGCTCGGTAAATCGATGTCACATGGTGGGAAGCACTAGTGTCAAGACATTAAATAGGTGTGAATGAGGTAGAGGAAGATACTATTGAGACATTTATGGTGGGTCGGATAGTAGTAAACTACTGTTAGGTATAGTGTATAGCCATGTGGTTCCATGAAGAACATATCCGACACTTGGTTCGCAAATCATGCCGATGCCAACTCTCTTTAATTTTAGGATTGGTATTATTGTCATACTTGAGATTGAATCTTCCATGCCCTCGACCTCAAAACAACCTATCTTTGCCACGATTGTAGCCATCATATAGATCAGAATAGGCATCATTGGCTTTGTGAATGAGGTTAATAGTAGATGGAGTAATAAAGCTAAACTTATCATGGAAGAATGATTAAAAAAAAAACTCATAATTTAAGAATTCATGGCTAATAAGAAAGCTTTGAAGATCAATGAATGTTACTAGGTTAGCTCGCATGACAAGGGTGGTGATGATATGTTTAAAGTCTCCGGAAATTCCTTTGAACACGGAGGTTGAAGTCAATGGAAGAGAAGGGTCAAATAGCTATAGAGAGTTCATCACTATAAGATTTTACATGGTGTAGAAATTAGGAGACCGATTCATTCAAATCCCGATAGAGTTTTTACAAGGCAAGATGTAAGGACATAATTGGGGTGCTAAAAGGAAAAGCTAGAGTGCTCTCAAGCACATACCATACTTCCTATAATCAATGATCATGTATTTACACACACACACACACACATGAGAGAGAGAGAGAGAGAGAAGATGATGGTACTCATAAAAAGCTGATCTTATTAGATCCAACTATATATATATATATATATATGTATAATAGGAAGTGTTATAATCAATGATCATGTGTATATATATAGACACACACGGACATACACATATGAGAGAGAGAGAGAGAGAGATCAAAGATCATGGTACTCATGAAAAGCCGATCATATTAGATCCAAGCTAGGTGAGAAGGATTCACCTATGGAAGACTTGATTCTACAATAGCAAAGTGGCTAAAAGGACATGGATGTGATCCATCAATAAAACCATAAAGGCCTAGGCCTAGGAGGAATGGCTTCACCTAGATAAGCCACAATGAGAAAATTAGCATGGGTTAATTTTAGAGAGAGAAATAGATGAGAGTTGTTGAGTGGACTCAATGATGTGGAGGGGTTGGGTTTGGTTTTGTAGTAACAGTAGTGGAAGAGAGGTATTGCTAGAAGAGGCCATCTAGTACTTTGAAAAGAAAAGAAAGAAAAAAATTATAGGAATGGTGTATGACGTATGAATGAGAAAGAGAATGACGAGTAATGCCTTTACCGACTCGAATACCAAATTGAAAGATAAGAGTATTTGAATTGTAGAATATTTCTCGTGTGTTTATCGATTCATGATACTCCATCTTTTATAGAGTCCTTTATATGAGATAAGAATACAAAACTATATCAAGTGAACAAAGACAAGAGTTAAGACTTCTATCTAATTGTTATATCCATCTTGTTGTTGGTTATGTGTAGAAGACTTAGAAGATGATGAAGGCTTGACAATAGCAATACTAAGAAAAGAAGAAGACACGAGTAACAACAATCCTAGTAGAGGAAGAAGACTTTGGTGAAGATGATGCAACAGTGAGAGTCCTAGTGGATGGAGAAGACTTAGGTGAAGATGATGCAACAATAACAAAGACTTGTCTTAACGAGTTAGCAATACTTTACCACAAGTAAAAATAACTCATTTCTTTGTAAACTTCAAATAACATAAGAATAGAATGAAAGTTGAAATTTCAAAATAACGAAGTTTTTGGCTTCATTTCATATAGGGTAACAAGTATGAAAATTGAATGACAAATCTAGTTAGTAGCAACACCTAATATGATGAATAAACACAATCGTAAACTTACTCACATTAAGTCAAATGCTTTTCATTTTGCCTATACTTGCTTCTTCTATCCATTATTGAAACTAAGTTATCCTTGTGAATAAAAACATCCGACAATCGTCCTCCTAATGGAATAATATTCTTGATTTCTTCAGTTGATGGGTCAACTAACGTTAGTTGCTTAGTATCGGATTCTACAAAGAGCTCATCATTTTTCCAATACCTTACCGTATTTTGAATTCCCATAAAAGATACGAGAACTGAATTTTTTAGCCCATACCCCATCATTTATCACCCAAAGGTTAAGAAATTTTTCCACCTAATCAACGACAAAAAAATGGTATCGAGTCATGGTATAATGCAAGTATCCGAAAGGTTGATTGAAAGTTTGGGTCATCATAATCTGGATCTTGCATCTCTTCCGGTATTGGTATCTCTTGAAACTCTTCGTAGCCATGTCAAAGGAAACAATCACTTTACGTGTTTCGGAGGAACGTAATTTCCACACATCTTTTGACTTATTACCTTTTACTATATATAATGGTGACCAATAATAAATTCCATTCATATACATATAACATCTACTACCACTCAAAAAATAATCCGATGTCAAATCTCCCCAGTATCTCCAAGAATCGGTCCCTAACATGTATATAATGACCTGTGAAGGAAGGTAAGGTTCATGACTTTCTCTATCTTCAAGATAAATAATAACAACCACTTTATAATCATCTCATTATTGGATCTAATCCAAAAATAGAAACATGAATGCTATACTCTATTTCGGGTGGAAGATTGGACTTTGTTTGTTCGTTGGTAGAAGCCTAAATTCTTTGGTTGCGGGGTTCCAAAGACCACAATCACGAAGAAAAAAACTTGATTCTACATAATATAGTCCGTTACAAGGACCATCAATTGTTGATTGTGGGATTCATAAGTCAAGTGTTTGATGTGTTAAATCTTCAAGTTTTCATCGAGGAACAACCCACACCATTCAATTGTGTCGAATGTATGCCGACAACAAGCAAGGAGACAACCATTATTGTTGTTGTTGTCGTAGTTGTTCGAGTGCTTGGAAATGAAATCGGAACTAATAATAATTTCATTCCATGATTTGCATACACACTCGAGTTGTAGTAAAAATTTTACAGGTAGCCATGAGAGAATCTCAATAATCACGTCTTCGGGTAATAGGTTTCCATTCATTGTACCCATTGTTGCTAATCTCTCTTTATTCTTTTTACTTCGAAACTTGAAAGAAAAATATGCAAATTAATCAATATATCAAGCAAAAATACAATACAAAATACTCTCTCTCACCAAAAGTAAAAATCAAAATAATATGAAAACTTGTAGGATCGTAAGGAAACAAAATAAAAAGTAGGAGTGAAGGCTTACAAAATTATCTATCAAGCAAGATAGATAAAACCGAGATGAAAGATCTCCTTCGGTAATTGAATTTTCCCGAGATATATTTATGAAATATAAACAATGGTTTTTTTTCCCCCAATCCTTGAAGGTGGTGATGTAGATCAAATATCACATACAAAAATATTAAATGGGATGTATGGTGTAATAATGATAGATGAGATTGAGGAGAAATTTTATAATACACAAGGAGTAATTAGTGGCATGTACGGTAGTTACTCCTTGGGCCCATTTTGAGGAGAGAGATAGACATACAAAAAGAGAGAGAAAAATAGGAGAGAGAAAATAAAAAAATTTGAGCGGACGTGGAAATCTTGTTATCACTTTTAGTGGGTATAGATGTAATTTCTTTCTTTTTTATATGTCTATCTCTCTCCTCAAAGTGGACCTAAGGAGTAACTACCGTACATGCCACTAGTTACTCCTTGTGTATTATAAAATTTTCGGAGATTGAGAGGGAATTCAAGGTGTGCTTAGGGGAGAGGGAGAGAGAGAGAGAAACTTCATAGTTGGGGCTTACAAAATTAAGGATTGAAATTTTGTGAATTTATGTTTATTTCTTTGAAGATGTAATTTAAAGGACATATGGATTTCTTGTACAAAAAATGAAACCATTACCGGATATATTGCATCCATAGATTTTCATTATTTCATTTTCTTTTATGTGGGAATAAAAGCTAGGGTACAACAATTACCATATATTGCATCCACAATTTCTGCTACTTCATTTTCATTTCGTGGGAATAATAACATTACCATCTATTGCATCCACCAATTTTCATTACTTCATTTTCTATATATATATATATATATATTTGGAATAAAACTAGGGGCATGTTAAAATGTCAAAAACATATGAGTTACGGCACGAAAATTTTGGAAAGTGTCATGCCATAATAATTTTGAAATTAAAACAGAGATATATTCTTATGAGATGAAATTAAAACCCCAAAATATAAATAATTATTTATATTAAAAAAGTTGTGAAAAAATTTCTCTCATTCTATTAGAATTTAAAAATTTTAAATTTTTATCATTAATTCACGTAATTTGAATTTTAAAATATTTATTTGGTATATTCTTAAGAATAAGGGTGAACATTCGGTTAAACGAGTTCGGTTATGTACAATTCGGTTCGGTTTTCGGTTAACCGAATTAAGAAAAATAAAAACCGAAACCGAACCAAAATTAATTCAGTTAATTCGGTTTGAAACCAAATTATTTTGGTTCGGTTTCAAAATAATTTAGTTTAACCAAACTTTTTTGCTGTAAAAAAAATATTATTTGTAGAATTTCAAAGTCAAAAAAATCTTTAAATGTGCATGCATGAAGTGCGACCTAGGCATGCAACATGCTAAACAATTCCATCCACAAAACATGTAAACCTCATTCTAAATACTTGAAAAGAAAAGGAGTCATCGCATCTCAAACATAGATCAAAATCGATAGCTAACCCCTAACGTACCTTGAAATGTGCAAGCATGAAGTAGGTACAAAATCTAGAATTCTTTTTGATAAATATGAAAGCCAAGGCATACAAGAAAGAATGTCATACTTAACGCACACAAGTTTGACTCGTCTCCAATATGGAAAGTATCAAATTAGATATTCACTTAATAAGATTTTTGTGACCAAATTGAAGATTTTAACCCCGCAATTTAAGAAGCCAAGTTTTAGCAAGATTCGTGACAATCTTTAGGCCATAAGGTAGTTCATTAATCGTGGTGCACTATATTATCAATAGATAGGAAATAGCATAAGCAAAACCTTCATGTTGGCTTTACTAATCTATTGTTAATGGGGGAAGTTGTCAAAAGCATATTGCCATAAAAATTTGATGTACCTCGGTCTAAAGTGCTTCTCGACTTTTAGTTAAACATTTTATCCTTGTTAAACCGAAAAGGAAATCTATGATAGATGTGCAATAAAAAGTCATAAAAATTATAATTTGTATCAACTTGTACATTGCATTAGTAAATCATAGTCCTAATATGGGGGTAAAAATAACTTCTAGACATGCTTATGCACTCGCAATTTCCTTTCCTTATTATGTTCTGAAATTAAATCAATGATTAAGTACAAAATATGGTTCATATCACCACAACATAGGCACTTACATATTACAAAGCATCACTAAATTGAATTCAAAATTTGAAACCTTCAAATAAGATTTACAAACAAGACTCGCATTTTATGAAAATTAGGTTGAATTCAATGGTAACATCAAACATCCATTACCGCAAGGTTCAATAAGGTGCAAGCAAGCATTAGATAGGCTTACAAAGGCTATCTTGAACAAGTGCCAAGTATCCCGTTGAAATAGAAATAGCCATTGAACCTCCCAATCTCTTATAGCAAGTATAACACAACATATTTTTATTGATTAGAAAAATATGGAATTGCTTCCCAAAAGGAAGATTGAACAAAAAACAAAGGAATTTCAAATTGACAATAATGTAGATTGTAGAGAGTGAAAGACATGAAAAGGAATTATCTAATCGAGGTTATTACAATTTACAAAGCCTAAAGAGCTATGGATTTCAACTTAGCCAAAGAAGAAACATCTTGAGCACAAAGTTAATGATAGTAATCGTAAGGATTGCAAGGAGAAAATGGTATTGACAAATGACAACACAAGTGGACTTCATTATTTGGTGAAATTGGTAATGAAAAATTGAAAATCTCACATCATCAGTTCATCACTACCGTGTACTATCACCAACAAAGAAAAATTCTTGCCCAATGCATTCGATGTTCAAAAAAATTTGTTTACCCATGTTCAATGAACAACCGATGCCAAATTTTGTTTACCCAAAATATTTTACCTTAATACCTTATTGATATTTGATAATCTTTGCTTAATACATTATTTTTATCAATAAAAAAAGGTAAAAGAGATGACCTTGGAGAGCTTGCTAGTAGAGGAAGAGATGAAGAGTAATCGAGGCCGTTTAAGTAGGAGGAGGAGGGTGGTGGTCGGTGACCGATGACCGTGACTTCGTGAGATTGGAGGAAGATGATAGAGAGGTGGGTTACTCGGGTTAAGGAATGAAGCCTAGAGGAGGATAACTGGAGCTTGGAGGAGGACTCGGAGAGTAGAGAAAAAGGGAATGAAGCCGAAGGATCTGGAGAGTGGAGCCTCGAGGAGGACTCGGAGAGAGGAGAACTCGGTGAAATGGCGATTGTGTATTTTAGTGTTGATGTTTTAGTGAAGAGAAAAGGGATTTAAAGTTAGAGTAGGTCTTTTTTACTATTCATTTTGGTTTTCGATTTAAATCGATTTTTTTTTCAAAAACCAAACCGAACCGAAATAAATTTAGGTTTTTCGGTTCGATTATAAATTGAAAATTTTAAAATTCAAAATCGAACCAAATTCCATAATTCAATCCGGTTGTATTCGATTTTTGGTTAATCGAACCGTTTGCTCACCTCTACTTAAGAGGGGAGACAAATATAGATATGGAAATTGAGGGTTGTTTGGGTGGAGATGTGATAGATTGGTGGTGTTGGAAACTTGGGAGTTGGAGCTTACAAAATTAAGGATTTCTTTCGGTGATTAAAATTTTCTGAATTTAAGTTTATTTCATTGAAATGATGTAATTTCTAACACAATTACCTTTGGACATGGATTTCTTGTTCAAAAAATGAAAAAATTACCATATTTGCATCTACAATTTCCGTTCATTTTCATTTCTTTGGAATAAAAACTAGGGTACAACCATTAACATGTATTGCGTCCACAGATTTCCATTACTTCATTTTCTTTTCTGTGGGAATAATTACTAGGGACATGTTAAAATGACAAAGACATATATGGGTTAAGGCGGGGAAGTTTTGGTAAGCGCCATGCCTTGATTGGTATTCTTGTGATATAAAATTAAAACTCCAAAATATAAATAATTATTTATGTTAAAAAAGGTCATACTCATTTCCTTATCCAAGGATTGTGTCAAACTAATATTTGTGACGTGTACTCTTAGTAATATGAGTAAGGCTTGTTGGGTTATTGGAAAAATTATTATTAGAAACGGAAAAATATTATAACTAGAATATGTTTTATTTTATAGTCTTACTTGATAAAAAAAAATGATGGTTGTATATCAATTTATATTGTTAATGTAATTCTCAGGAAAAGAAAAAGAATTATTAATGACGAATTGTTAAATTTTAAGTTGTTAAATTAACAAGTAGCAAAAAAGTTATCAACAATATAAATTGAATGCAATTGGCAAGAAATCTGTCATGCTTGCTAAATTATCAACAATATAAATTGACATACAGCTTGAATGCGCACAATTGAATTCCAATAGTTGAAATTGAAATTCAAAATTAAAAAAAAATAATATTTGAATGGCCACATAATTGGAAAGTTCAAAGAAAAAATTGTAATATTTAGATCAATTTCTCGACTTTTGTGGTAAATTGAAACGATTAGAGAAAATATTTTGAGAGATTCTAATCCCTAAAGAAAAAAGATTTTCTGAAAACATAACTTTTTTTTTTTTCAAATATCTTCATCTCACATTAAAAATAGGACTAATCATATTCGGAACGAAGCAACAAAATTTAATCACTTCCAACAAGTACAGCTACAACATTTGACCTCTATACATTGATAATAAATTCACCTAGAGATCAATTCACTTACCACTAGAGCAATAATTTGTTAGTCCGAAAGCATGCTTTTGAAATATAACCAATATAAACACAATTAAAAATTGAAATTGCGAGATGAAAAACTTGAGAAATATCATTTTAACTAGAAAATTGGAATTAAAACTAGAAAACTCAAAATGGTATCCAAGCAATTAGGAAGAAAAACCACCAAAAACATGCTTTTCCAATATAACCCAACATGTATAAAATTGAAAACTCATATTCGAAATATTTATTAATGAAATTTCAATGTATTAATTATATCATTGATTTATATGGTAATGAAGATATTTTATCTCATATATTTATTTTACAATGAGAATGCATACTTTAATTAATAAATAAACTATAGTGTTAATTGGAAAAATAAACAAAAATGTACATGATCGATTTTTTTCACATTTTTTTTAATAAATAATTTATATACTAAATTTTATTATTTTAAAAGAAAAAAGATGTTAATTCAATTGAAAGGACCATATTCATTCATATGAAATACCATACTCAACTTCCTTAAAGCATAAAAATGGAAAAAAATGAAAATATTTGTAGAGAAATATATATATGTATATAATGTTTGTAGGTATCTAGCTAGATTGTTGTACAAGAAATAAAATTCAAATGAGTCATAAAATAAAGAGCAAAATTGACTAATTTATACTAGTGAAGAGATTGTTTGCAATTTGATAAAGTCTAAAATAAATTATTATTAAGAGAGATGTTGGTAAGATTAAAAAAAAAAAACCTGAGAGAGGTGTTGTTCTTGTATAGTAAACTAGAAAGAAAAGTTGTTGGTTGTTTTTAGCTGTTTTAAAAAGATGTAGACCATCAATTTAGAATGTAGGGTTGCCACCATATTTAAAATTGTTTATGTAATTTATTGCAACCAAATTTAATGCTGTTTACACATGGGATCGAAACTAAATTTAAACCGTGTATATATATATAATTCCAATCGTGATTAGGACTGACGCAATTTGTGGTGTCATAATCCAAAATGTTATCATTTTTATTCTATTTTTTTATTTTGTACTATCCATTTTTAGTTCTTTGTTTTGTTTTTTTTTTTTTAATTTTTAATTTCATTTTATTTTCATTTTGGAAAAAAAAAAATTCAAAAATTCAAAAAAATAATAAAAAAATATATATAAAATATAAAATACCAAAAAATAATAATAATTGTATTAGAGGCATAATTGAACAACCTAGAGCTGAAATTACAAGGTACAACAACCTAATTGAAAACATTAAAAGTAAAAAGACTACAATGACTCGCCTAGATTGTATAATTGAGATAAAATTAAAACGACAAGGACCTAAATCACTACAAAAAATCTGTTATTTAGCAATGAAAATTAACAAGGAAACATCAACCGTCTCTATTTTGTGATGGATTTGCGGCAGAATAGCGATAGATTTATTTTGATGCAGATTTGAGACATAATAGCAATATAATATTAGCATCGGATTCATTTCAGCTCGTTAAATTACAACACATCAAAATCGAGTAACAAAATTGTGATAGTTTAGAAACAAAAATTAACGAGGGAATTTATGTTCCATTGCAAAAGTATAATTTGATTAAACTCGTAAATTCTTGAGAAAATAAAATGACGATTCACGTTTGATTAAGCAACATAATTTACTTTTCGTTGCTAATTACAAACAGATTAGTGACAAAATTTACTTACCGTCCTTAATGTGTAGCTATCCCCCATTTATGAAAAGATCGGGAAAAAAATGATAGAATTAGCGATGGACACTAAGATCCGTCTCGAAAAGACATAGTATTCCATCGCTAATTTATAAATTTTTGCCATTTTTTTTGAAAACATCGGAAAATGAAACAACGGGTTTATCAAATTATTAACGACAAACACTTAATTCCCTTTCTATTTAGTGAGGGATTAATGACGAAATCAAGTTCATCGCTAAATTTGATAATTAAAAAATTATGTTAGTGGTTAGTAGCTAACGGAGTAAAAGAATTGTATTACTACAACAAACTTAATTAGTCATTAATATAAAAATAACAAGTTACTTTAACCACTTTTTCTAATAAAGCCTTTTTTTTAAAAAAAAGATCAAATATTTTGAAAAAAATGATTTGAATACTTGATTTTTTACAACTTTAAATTATATGTATTGGTTGGACACAAAAACCAAATAATAGTGCATCATATAAGTATATATCATTTGCTTAGTAAATATAAACACTTTATGTTTCATGAAAATTGGCTAGACCAAATTAAAAATAAAAGGATGTATCGTTATAGTTAAGAAATAAAAAATGAACTATAATTAAAAAAATTATATATTCTTAACTTATTTTAGTTTTAGGACCAAGACTCTAAACCTTAAAGGAGCATATACGTAATTAAATATGTATTTGATAAAATATTTATCAAGATCATTAATAGTGCTTTAAGATTTCCAATTTTCATTAACCACTCAAATATAGAGAGTGGTAATAGGTGCGTTTTGAAGGGCAATGGGATGTTTTTGTCACGATCTACGAAGTGGACCATGATTGGTGTGAGAATCGAGAGAATTATGAGGCCCACCTTGACTCAAGCAAGCCTCGAATATCTAACTTTAATCCTCAAACCTTAGCACGTCAAACATCATTTCTAGTTCAACATTCATAATCATCATTCGAATTAATCAATATCACAATGCTTAAACATATCCATAATCAAATTCTAATACAACTTCGATAAGATATATAAAGCTTCTAAAAAATACAACCAAATCAAGCACAAGTTCTTAATGATTACAAATAAATGAGTCCCATGATCAATGTGTTAACTTTAAGACAAGCAATTGAGTGGAAGCTAAAAGGGCACTCTCACAAACCCTACAAGACTAAAATAGTGGAGGGTGAGCCAATCAAAAGCTCAGTGAGCGGATGCTATACAACATATCTAAGGGAGGGAAACAAATTAAGGATGATAACTTAAAACTTGACTCAAGATGCAATGCTCATTTATCCAAACCAAATACATATAAAAAAATTGAATTTTAAATGATTGAAAACCCATTTGTATTAAATCATCAAAACATGTATATACATATATCATACTCAAATCAAATCAAGTATATGAATTACACTTATATATTATAATAAAATTATATCATATATGTAAGTTTGCATTATACTTAAGGTCAAAACATAATGTATATTAGATGTGAACACCCAAAGATAACACCCCTTATGACTCGGTTTCGTATGCTAGCCAACACATGGGCTAGCACTATACGTCTTCTCGCTAGTTGGAGCTTAATATATCATTGAGATCAAAGGCTACGTCTCCCATAGCTAAGTATCCCAAGGTAACTAAATGATATCGAAAACCATGTACACTAATACATATCTCAAAAATATCCAAATCCAATATATCAAATACGATGCATGCTCAAAATCGATTTTGATAGTGCAATTCGATATCAATAAACATTTAACAAAATTTATAAAAATAGTCAAAATAATAGTCTAAAGTAGATTAGTAATTAAATTCATAATTACATATCAAACCATAAATAAATCACTTTTCAAACATATATTAAAATCTCTTTTTAGATCATATTAAATCATTTTTGCTATGAAATTATTTCAAATGCACAAAAGGTCCGTTCCCGTTTAAGTTGTAATGAATATGCTTAAATCATAGATAAATTGATGATGCATGATAGATATGTTGAAGAAATTTAAAAGCATCATATGCTATATACTATCCACTTACAATAGAATCAAAGGAGTAAATAGATCAAGATTGATGAGATGGAGTCGCTCGCTATAAAGAATCTAATAACACAAGATGGTGGAGTAGCCATCAATATCATATATCAAAGAATAATTCAAAATAAATGAATTGTTTATAAGAATGAAAATTGATTGAAAGACTTAAACTAATAATTTTAATTAAACTCTTCCTCTTTCAACCGATTCTAAACAATTACCTAACTATATGCCATCATCAATCCCCAATTCAATCAACTTTCATATATACCATCTTTTCTCAAATTCAATTCAAATCTTTAAACTATCAATTCTTAATTAAATCATCAATGCCATTCTAATTCACTCAAACACTCATTCCATTCATCTTTAATTATATTTATATGACTTAATTCTTCATTTTTCCCAAATTGTTTTCAATCAAGAACTCAATTTTTAAATATACTATTCATCATATTTAACCTCTCAAATTAATCCAATTTTTTCAATTGAACTTCATAAACCACTTACCCAAAACAATTAAACATCATTTAATCACTTAGAATCACTTAATTAACTTTTTCCCAAATAGGTCTCAAAATCATAACATTATTTATCTCAATTCTTCATTCTAACAACAACTTCCATAGATACATATAAACATCAAAATTTAAAGACCCAATGATAAAAATCTTACCTTTGACAATTGGTTGTTCAACTCAAATTTGAATCCTAGCTCTCCAAGCTTTCCAAGCTTTAATCTAGCTAAACTTTTCTTTAATCAATTTGATTATGGTTTTTCTAAGCTAATTTAATAATATTTAACTTAGGGTTTGAAGATGGAAATTGGGAGGAAATTAGATAAAGCTACAAAGAGATAAAATTATGTTTTAGAATTTAATTTAGGTATGCATTTTTCAATTATTTCACCATCACGTATCCTCCAATATTGGTTAACAAAATCCCTCAACTCAATTGCAAATAAAAAAAAAATTCATACTCATATTAAAAAATTAAAAAATTATTATTTTTTTTTTTGCGAAAAAAAAAATTGCTAAATGAAAAAAAGAAGAAAGCAAAATATATCTAACACATGATTTTGAAAATATACATGTTTTTTTAAGAATATATATATATATATATATATATATATATATATTTGTGTGTGTGTCAAATTTTATGTTTTTTTTGGCAAGTATGCAAAAAATAAAATTCTTATAAAAAAGTTGCTCAAGTCCATGTGTCGCTATATCATTCATAAACCATTAAATCAAAATACGAGAGGTTGATATTAAATAAATATTTTTTTGTGCGAGAAGACAATGCAACATTATCTTAATTGAGGGATCCAATAAAATATTTTCTACTACCTAATAGAGGGATTAACTATATGGAAAGTACCTTTATTGACTTTTATTAGGTTTAAATTTTTAGGACTAAGACTCTAAAACTTTTATTATTTTTTATTTAACCCTAAATTTAACCAAATTATCCCTAATTAATCCAAAATTTAATTGAATTAACATAATTTACCATAATTAACCCAAATTAAAATCTAATTTAACTTATAAAAATTCACCGTAATTAAATTAACCTAATTCATCTACTCATAACTAATTTATATTAAACCTAATTGAAAATAACATAACTATATTAACACTAATTCATCAGGATTAATTATTTTAGTTCAAATAAAAATCCTAAAAATTAACATAATTATTATAAACCTAATTTAAATAAACCGAATTAATCAACCAATAACTAATTAAAATTAATCCTAATTAGCCATAAATTTAACATAATTAACCCAAATTTAACTCTAATTAGCCCAAATTTAAATTCAAATTAATTTAAAAAAAATTGTCTTCATTAAATTAACCTAATTTAATATAATTTAGGTTAAATGATAAACATTTTGTTTTGTGATGTATTTATTTTATTTAATTTAATTGTCTCAGGTGATATTATTAAGCTATGATGCGTGGTTCGAGCCAACTTCTCACATGCCTTCAAAGATCACGGTCCGATAGTCGTGGATGTGCATCCTCACTCGATGACAACCAACATGGTTCTTCATCCAACATCGGCTGTGGATCTCCCCGTCACGCCCTTTTCATGGGTCCCACTATATGATCATACATCTAAGTGTAGAAAAGAACCGTTCAAGTGTTTAGCCTTTACTAATAATCCACGTAGCTTAAACACCTATACAAGAAGCTACAAAAATCATCATATTCTAGCTCCAACTATTATATATATAAAATTTTCTCTTAAGAAATCTTAATAGGGTTTTTGTGCCAACTAGTTTTTTGAGGGAGGGTTCGATAAATTTTTCCTTTTGGGAGAGACTTTTCTTTTTAGGTTATTTTTCCTCTTATATTGGGTCTCTCTTCCTTTTTTTTTCTTTTCTTTTCATATCTCTCCCTTCCCTCTCTATTTATATGAGTGGCGACATTCTTTTTCTACAAGGACGGGGAGTTGCAATAAGTGTGGGCTTGTTTGATCTTATTTTTGTAAACCCTAAGTCTTATCCAATAGGGCTTAAGTCTATCCCTCCACCAAAATACCTTGTAGGCTTTTAAATTAAACCTATTGGCCTATACTCTTTTGGTTTAATTAATTATGTATTAATTTATACCATCCAAATAGATTAGATTAAGTATTTTAGTGGGGTTCACATTAGGAAATAATTTTTTAAATTATCCTTAAACCTAAATTAGGAAGTTGATTTTTATCTTAGGTAACTAACCGTAAAATTTGGAGCTAACATCCAAATTAAGAAAATAATTTCTAAAATAGGATACTTTTCAAAACAGAAAACTTTTTCCAAAACCTTTGCTTCTCTTTTATCATGTGAATGTTTAAACTTATGTGACTCAATAGGCTCCTAGATTTGTTGGTAATATATTGAGAACAAAAGACTCCTTTTTATCTCTTGATACATAAATCAAGATTGGTCTATAGCAAGCATAATAGCTTTCCAATTCTATAGGAGGATCAATTAATTCACAATTACCTTTCAATAGTATGGTTTTCATATAATTTAATCCTCATGCCAATTTATCATAGTATGATCTCGAACTAGGTTTATTATCCGTTCGATTATGATCATAGAAGCTTTCTTCAATTTTCAAATGTCTTAGCTCTAAAGTAAACCAACTATGCTCTATTGATATACTTTCACTATGGTCACAAATTCCTTAAGCAGATGTTCATCAAAGTATGATGTGATAACTCCTTTAACATATAAGGAATGACATGTTCTATCTCGGTCATTCAATTATATTTATTAGATTCCTAGTGCACCTAATGAATCGGCCACATGTAGCTCTTTATTGAGCCCATCAAAATGAGTGTTAAAATATATAAATGCTCTAATAAGATAACCATGATGACTTTAAGTTAAAAGACCATTTGTATCAATCTCGCATAAGATTCTTATAGACTAAACCAAATAAGTTGTCATGGTGAGTCACATCTAGTGATACGTTCTCTAACATTATTCACCTAAGCGCTTGCTTTGACATCATTATATCAATAGGTGTGAGATCTCCTATTACTATTTTATAGCAAAAACATAGCACTCACAAGTCTTACCATCTATAGTCAATGTCCATTCTTGACAATGCTATGACTTGGGACCTTTAATGATATCATTTAAATGCATTGATGTTTGTCTCATATCTTTTAGACAATTATTAATGCAATGCATATCATATGGACTTTATTTATTTCTATCAAATTATAAATAAAAAGAATTAATAGAAAGACTTCTTTATTAATATTAAAATGCAATGTTACAATACATCAAACCATCAAAATAAGGTTGGATCTTGGGCACCAACACCAACTATCTCCCACTTACATTAAAGCCAACTAGCCATATAACTTATGCCCGATGATTAAATAAGGGACTAATGTTTCTATTGTGATAAAGGTTTAATCAAGAGGTCTATTATGTTATCTTCGGTGTGGATCTTTTCTATCCTTATATCACTATGATCGATAATCCCTCTAATCGAGTGGTAATGTCGCAATACCTACTTGAACCGTTGATGAGACCTTGGTTTCTTAGTTTATGTTATGGCTTTGTTATTGTAACAATATAGTACTACTCGGATCAACAATGCTAGAAATAACTTGTAGTCTAGGCGAAATTTATGAATTTAGACAACTTCCTTAGTTGCTTATGTGGTTATAATATATTCAGACCTCGATTATTGAGTTGGTTATTTTTTTGTTTAAAACTTTTCCAACTAATAGCTCCACTATTCGAAGGAAAATGAATACCGATTGTGACTTAAAGTCATGATGGTTAGTTTGAAAACTAGCATCTATGAACCCTTTCACCACTAGTTCATGTTTTTCATAGACTAAGAAAACCTTCTTAATTTTTCTCAAGTATTTAAGGATCCTCTTCACAGCGAATCTAGTTTTTTTTCATCCATATCAACTTGATATCTACTATATATGCTCAAAGCATATGAGACAACAAACTACGTACATAACATAGCATCCATAATAGATCCTATGGTTGATGCATATGGAATATGATTCATCATTTCCTTTTTATTTTATGTTCTAGGATACTCGACCTTAGAGAGTTTTATGCCATACGACACTAGAATAAGTCCTCTCTAAGATTTTTTCATACTTAACCTTTTTAGTTTTTGATCAATGTATATTTTTTAGAAGAGCTCTAACATTTTACGTGATCTATCTCTATAGATCTTGATTCTTAAAATGTAAGTTGCTTCACTCATATCCTTTATAAACAAATTATTGGAGAACTAATCTTTTACATATTGTAACATGTTAATGTTATTGGTAATAAGTAGTATGTTGTCTATATATAGCACAACAAAGGCTACTAAGCTTCCACTAACCTTTTTGTATCCATAAGGTTCATATTCATTTTATGAAAAATTAAACTCTTTGATCATTTTATCAAAACATTGATTCCAACTCTTAGATGCTTGCATAAGTCCATAAATGGATCTTTGCAACATGTAAATCTTATTTGCATATCCATTTGTGACAAAACCATCGAGTTGTGTCATATACATATCCTTGTTCAAGTTTTCATTAAAGAAAGCAATTTTGACATCCATCTACAATATCTTATAATCATGATATGCAATAATTATAAGCGTAATCCGAATGGATTTAACCATAGTTATTGTTGAAAATATCGCATTTATAATTAAAGCTTTATTTTTTATGATAGCTTTTTGCCACCAGTCTAGCTTTGTAAATATGTATATTTCTATTCATATTAGTCTTTCTCTTGAAGACCCACTTACACCCAATAGGTCTAACACCTTCAAGTGGATCAACCAAAGTCCATACTTGGTTAGTATACATGGATTCCATTTTGAATTGCATGGTTTCATGCCATTTTTTGGAGTAACTGTCTAACATTGCCTTTTCATAGGTATTAGGTTCATCATCCTTTATAGGAGGCACATCACTCAGTGTAGAGACAAGAAGACCATATCTTTTTGGCTCTTGATGAATCTTTTTAGACCTATAAAATTCTTATGCATCGGTTGTGAGGTAATTACAACACTCGTGTAACCTATCTACTAAGGGTTCCTCTAGTAGAGTGTCAATTTATGAGTCTTCTCAAATTTCATCGAGTTTAACTTTCCTTCTATTGGTTCTAGCATCTATAATTCCTTCTCAAAGAACATAAAATGCCTAGTCTGTGAACACCTTTTGTTCTTATAGTTGATAAAAGTAGTATTCATTTGTTTCTTTTAGATATCCTATAAATTTGCACTTTATTAATTTGGGATTTAGCTTGTCTCTATCTAAATATTTGACATGCACTTCATAGCTTCAAATCTTAAGAAGAGATAAATTTTTTTCTTTTCTTTCCATACCTCATATAAACTTTGATCAATAGACTTTGTTAGAACCTTATTCAAATTAAAGATTATAGTAAGAAGTGTATATCCCAAAATGAAATGGGGATGTCAATTTGACTCATCATAGATTGGACCATGTCCAACAACATCTTATTTCTCGTTTCGGACGCATCATTCATTTATGGTATTTTGAGAGAGAATCCCTTTCTTTTTTAGGCAATCTAAAAGTTCACTACTTAAGTATTCTCCACCTCGATCTAATTGAAGTGTCATAATATTTTTGCCAATTTGTTTCTTGACTCCAAATCTCAATTTTTTGAACTTTTTAAATACTTTAGATATGTGCAATATGTCATTAAAATTATAAAATAATCATATCCTCCTCTTGCTTGGGTGGACATGAGTCCACATACATAGTGTATATGGCCTAGCAAATCACTAACCTTTTCATCTTTTCCACTAAAAAGGAATTTTATCATTTTTTCAAGTAGACAAGATTCATAGACATCATAAGATTACGAGTTAAATAATTTTAGATATCCATTTTTATGTAGTTTGGATATACGATTCTCGTTTATATGGCTAAGTCGATAATAACATAAATATATTTTGTTTAGATCTTTTTTTAGTCTTTTGGTATTTGTGTTATAAATGGATGTGTATATCTTTAAAACATATAAATAGTTATTAATTTTAGCATTTTCATATAAAACATCATTTTCATAAAAAGAATGACCTTTGTTCTTAAATAAAAAGAGAAATCTTCTTGGTCCAAACAAGAAATAGAAATGATATTCCTAGTTACACTAAAAATGTAATAATATTTTTTAAGTGTAGATATACGCATAGATGGTAGTGCTAACTCATAGGTGCCTACCGCTAATGGTACAACTCTTGAACCATTATCAACATACGAGTCAACTTCGTTAGTATAGGTGCCCAATATCTAACCTTGATTGGATGGTTTAACTTATTATAATACTGCATTCTTTATTTTATTAATAAAAGAAATATTTTTATTAATTCTTATTTTTTATACTTACAAATAAAATTAGATAGAAATCCATATGATATGCATTGTATTAATAATTGTTAAAAGATGTGAGACAAACATTAATATACCTAAATGATGTCATTAAATGTTTCAAGTCTGTAGCATTATTAAGAATGGACATTGACTATATACGATAAGACTTGCGAGTGCTATACTCATGCTATAAGATAATAGTAGGAGATCTCACACTTACTAACATAGTGATGCCAAACCAAACACTTAGGTGATTAATGTTAGAAAACATGTCATTAGACTTGACTTTCCATGAGAATCCATTTGGTTTAGTCTATAAGAATCTCATGTGAGATGGATACAATTGGTCATTTGACTTGAAGTAATCACAATTATCTCATTAGAGGATTTATGTACTTTGACACTCGTATCGATAGACTCGGTAAAGAGTTGCATGTGGAAAATTTGTTGAGTGCACTAAGAATCTAATAGAGATAGGTGGATGAATAAAAGATAAGGCATGCCATTTCTTATATGCTAAAAGATTTATCACATTGCATTTTGATAAATGTCTACTTAAGGAATCGATGGTCACGGTAGGAGTACACCAATAGAGCATAGTTGGTTTACTCTAAAGCTAAGACATTTGAGAATCAAAGAAAACTTGTGTGATGATAATCAAATAGACTAAAAACAAGTTCAAGATCACATCATGATAAATTAACATGAGGATTGAATTATGTGATAACCATGCTCGTGAAAGATAATTATAGATTAATTAATCCTTCTAGAGAATTAGATAGTCATAATACCTTTCTAAAGGCCAATCTTAATTTATGTCTCAATAGATAAAAGAGATGTCTTTTACTCTTGATATATTTCCAACATATCTAGAAGCCTATTGAATCATATGCATAAGTTTAAGCATTCACATAATAAAAAAGAAGCAAAGATCTTGAAAAAAGCTTTTAATTTTGAAAGTTTCCTATTTTGAAAATGAAAAGTTTCTGTTTTGAAAAAAGTTCCCTAAAATGAAAAGTATTCTAAAATGGAAATATTTCTAAAATGAAAAATTTTTATTTTAGAAATCAATTTCCTAATTTGGAAGTCAATCCCAAAGTTGAAAGTAAGTTACCTAAAAAGAAATTAGTTTATTACTTTAGGTTTAAGGGTAATTTAAAATTGTATCCTAAAGTGGGTAAATGATCATGTATCCTATGGAGGTGTAGAATAAACAAAAAAAATTTCTCCATCTTAGGGCCCAAGATCAAGCCTTTGATCTACCGACCATACATGCATGAATTTAAAACAATAAATGAAGGATTACCTCTTGTAGCATAGATTTAAATTCTTTTATCAAAAAAGTCTGTCCAAGTGTCTAACCTCTATTGATAATTCACACGAGTCCAAATATCCACAAAGAAGCACTCAAAATCGATAGGGTGCTAGCTCCATCTTTTTCTGATTTGTGTAGTGTTTCCTAGAGAAAATTAATTCGGACAATTTTGCAACAACCTTAAAAGAGAAGGAAGAAGTGTGCTTGCTAGGGTTTTGAAAAAAACTATTTTCTCCTATTTTTCTCTCTTGATCGTGTGCCTTAATGATTATTTTGGGCTAGCTGAATTTTTCCCATTTTTTTATGTTGGTCAAAATTCTCTCTCTCTCTCTGTTTTTTTTTCATTAGTTGCCACACCTCTCTCTCTCCAATATATTTATAAAAGAGCTTCCTTATCCTCTAAGGAGAAGGAGAGGGGAGGCCTTGAGTCCCTTTAAGGACTTTAGGTTGTTGCTTTCTTATCCTCTAAGGATTAGGAGTTCTTTTACATGTGGACTTTTAATCATTATCTTTAAAATATTCATCCTTATCTAATAAGGTTGATGTTTATCCTCTCACAAAAATATCTTAAGGCTTTTAATTAAACCTAATAGGCCAAAATCATTTTAGCATAGTTAATTTATTTGGACTATCCAAATAAATAATCTAAGATTATTTTAGATGGGTCCACATTAGAAAATAATTTTTCAAAATACCCTTTAACTTAAATTAGGAAATTCATTTTTATTTTAGGTTATTTACTTTTAAATTTGAAGCTAAATTCCATATTAGAAAACTAATATCTAAAATAAAAAAATTTTCATTTTAGGAATCTTTTCATTTTATAAACCCTTTCCAAAACAGGAAACTTTCATAATTGGAAATTTTTTTTTCAATATTTTTCTTCTCATTTATAATATGAATACTTAAACTTATGTGTATGACTCAATAAGCTCTTAAATATGTTGGCAATGTATCAAAAATAAAAGACTCCTCTTTTATCTCTTGATACATAAATCAAGATTAGCCTCTAGTAAGGTATCATGACTACCCAATTATCTAGGAGGATTAATTAATCTATTATTAGCTTTCATGAGCATAGTTACCATACAATTCAGTCCTAATGTGAACTTATCACGAGTGTGATCCGAAACTTGGTTATAAGTCTTGTTCGATTATGATCACATAAGTTTTCTTCGATTCTTAATTATCTTAGCTCTTAGAGTAAACCAACTATGCTCAATTGGTAGACTCCTATTGTGATCATAGATTTCTCGAGCGGACATTTATCAAAGTTCAATGTCATAAATCCTTGAGAATTCAAGGAATGACATGTCCTATCTTAGTCATACACCTACCTTAATTAGATTCTAGTGCACCTAACGAATTGCCTATGTGTAACCCTTTAATGGGTCTATTGAAATGAGTGTCAAAGTGCATAAATCCTCTAATAAGATAACCGTGATGGCTTCAAGTTTAAAGACCATTTGTAACCATCTCGTATGAGATTTCCATAGACTAAAACCAATTAGGTTCTCATGATGAGTCAAGTCCAGGTGATATGTTCTCTAACATGAATCACCTAAGTACCGGCTTTGGCATCATCGTACCAATAGGTGTGAGATCTTCTATTGCTATCATATAGCATGAGTATAACACTCACAAGTCTATCCGTATATTATCAATGTTCATTGTTGACAATGCTATGACTTAGGATGTTTAATGATATCATTTATATGCATTAGTGTTTGTCTCACATCTTTGGATCAATTACTATTGCAAATACATGTCATAAGGACTTCTATCTAATTCTATTGAATTTACGGACATAAAACATAAGAATTAATAGAATAAATTCTTTATTATTATTAAAATAAATAATGCAATAATATATTAACTCAAGCCCATCCAATTATGGTTGGATTTTGAGCACCTACATTAACGAGTCTCTCACTTGCACTAGAGCCGACCAACCTTATCCCTTAATCTCGATGATCCGGGGCCTCATGTTTTAGCTATGATAAAGGCTTATTTTAGGGGTCAACTATGTTATCGTTATCGTGGACCTGTTCTATGCTTATATCACCATGACTTGTTTATCTTTATAACTAAGTAGTAGTAATGTAGTACATGTCCGAACTGTTGATGAGACCTTGGTTCCTTAGCTATGGATCCTTTGTTATCGACCATCAAGCTATATGATATTGAAACAAATTTTTTTTTATTTTTCCATAATAAACCCTTTTAGTATCATGCCATTGTAATTACCTTGGGAGACTCCTCACATTCTAAGTGAACTATCTCTATAGATCTATACTCTTAGACTATAGGTTTCTCCCATATCATTCTTAGGAAATTTCTTCTAGATTCTTTAATCTTTTTGTTTGTAACATGATAATAGTATAGTCAAGGTATAATATTATGTCAAATAATTATGAAATGTAGGCTCCCACTAACTTCTTATATACATAAGGTTCGTATTTATTTTTTATGAATAATCAAACTCTTTGATCGTTTCATAAAACATCGATTTTTATTCCTAGAGGCACGCTTAAGTCTATTAATGGACCTTAGCATTTTGCAAATCTTATTTGCATTTTATTGGAAACCATTAGGGTGCATCATCTACACATCTTTGTCATTTGCCCTTTTTTAGGAATCAATGTCTCACATTGCTATTTCAAAAGTATTAGATTTGTCATCCCTCTTAGGGCTCACATCACCATGTGTCAAGATGAGAAGATCATATCCTTTTGTCTTGTGATGGATTTCTTTTAAACTTATGAAATTCTTGTATTTTATTTGTGAGAGGGTTACAACATTTGTAATCATTCTCCCTTATGATTCTTTTATTAAAGTGTCAATTTGTAAGTCTACTCAAATCTCATTGAGTTTAAATTTCCTCCACTATTTCTAGCATTCATAAATTCCTTTATAATGAATATATTATGCCTAGTAATGAACAATACTTTATTCTAGTGGTAAGATATTTACATCCTTATGTTACTTCGGATATTTCATAATTTAGCACTTTACCGATTCTAGGCTTCGGTTTGTTTTCATCAAACCTTTTGACATAAACTTTACAACCTCAAATTTTAAGAAAAGATGAATTCATTTTCTTTTCTTTTCCATGTCTCATATGTGATGTATTTAAATAGATTTATTTGGAATCCTATTCAATGTAAAGGTTGCAACAAGGAGTATTTAGCCAAAATAGGGATATTAATTTGAATCATTATGGACTAATCATGTCTAACATCTCGTTGTCTATGGAGAATCTCATTCTCCCTTTTCGTGATCTAAAGTTTTAGCATTCAAGTATTTATTTCCTCAATCCAATCGAGATACCTTAATACTATTTCTAGTTCATCATATGACTTTTCAAGTCTAAACCTTTAAACATTTCAAATGCTTTAGACTTGTGTCTTATAACCAAAACCATAATCCATTATCATTAAAGGTTATATGACAAGCATGTTCTCCTCTTGCTTAGGTGAACATTGGCCCATATACATCCGTATGTATAAGGTTTTTATTAATTAGTAACTATTTCTCCTTTTCAACTAAAAGGGGATCCATGTCTTTTACCAAGTAAACAAGATTCCTTAAACATCATCAAATGGTTATAATATCCTTTGTATAGGTAGGTTGGATAAGGAATTCTTACTTATGTGACCAATTTTGACATTGATAATAATTAATGTTATTTAGTTCATTTGAGTCTTTTAGTATTTATGTTATACACTTGGGAGTTATGTTCAAAACATATAATCATTATCAAGATATTTTCATAAAAAACTCATCTTTAAAAATAACAATTATTCTTAAAAATGAAATACTCATTCATAATAAGAAATGAAAATAAGATCTTTAGTCTCTACTAAAATAATAATAATTGAGTCTTAGCATATTCCTACATGGTAGTGCTAGCTCATAAATATCTACATCTAATAGTCCAACTCTTGATCCATTGTAATCATGCAGATATTCTCCCTCGAAGCTATCTTCCTTCATTTTTGAAGCTTCAGTACATTTTAAAAATATAAACACCATATTTAGTATCATATACTTATGAGGTAGAATTTAGAAATAAAAGGATTAACATTAATAATATAAATACCCGAGGTGGTGGTAGAACTCTTTTTTGCACCCCTTCTAGGTGCTCCTTGCAGTTGATGTAACCCCCGTGAAATTTATACACATGTTTAAAAGTAATAGTGTGAATGGGTTCAAAACAAAGTTTACAATAACGAGATATTTGACGATTACGTTGAAAATAACGAGAGAAAAAATTTAAAACAATGTAGGTAATTATCCTTTGGGGTGTTTCTAAGTATTTGGGATGTAGGCTAATGATAAGAAATGTATTTTAAAATTTTATGAAAATTGAGATTTAATTTGGGAAAATTTTTGAATTGATTAAAAGAAAATTTTCGAAATTTAGAGTTAGATTCCGGTCGAATCTTGTGAGATTTATTTGAGGACTTTAGAGTGATTTTTGGGTAACAATTAAAGAATAAATTTTTTTTTCTATATGTCTACTAGCGCTTTATAAACTTTTATGATTTTTAAACCTATATAGAAAATGCTATGCCCATTTTAATATAGACTATTCGAGAAGTAACCTCGCTGGAAAATGTTTGGGAAAAGAATTTTTGAGTTTTAAAAAGGGAAATTTCTGAATTTTCATGAAAGAAAATATGTTTAATCATTTGAATCAAGTTAATTAGTGTGTTTAGTCAGCCTAAGTTTTATTTAGACATCTAAGCCATGCATTAAAACCATTTGACCCAAGTCACCCCATTTTTCCTCTCCAAATCTATCACCTATCTCCTCGGTCATCCTTTCACTTTATACTTTGGCCAATTAAGCTTAGCCATTTATAACCCATTATAGAAGGAAGGAGGTAAGTATATAAATAAGAGATGAATGAAAAGATGAAAAGATTTAGACCAATTTAGAGCCCATCCCGTAAGCCACCAAAAGAAAGAAAAGAAAGGTAAAACCGTGAGGAGAGAAAGGAAGGAAAAGAAAAAAAAAAAGAGAGAGAGAGGAAAGGAGAGAAGGAAAAGAGGGAAAAAGGAAAAAAGAAAGGGAAAAGATTATCTCAATATAAGTGGGTTAATTCATGCTTTAACTTATTTTCTTTGTGTGCTTAATTTATTTACTTGTTTTGGTTATTGTTTAAATTGTTATGCTTGATTTGTGATGGTTGGTTTGAATGACTTGGTTTGGATTTTTGTAAGATATTTGTGTGATCGTCAAAGTCACCATAATCACAGATATATCTTATCATGTGTTGATGAATTTGGACCATAATTTAAGGACTAGGACTAAGTGTAGGAATGAATAAATTAAGGAAAGAATCAAGCAAGCATTTAGACTCCCTTTTGAACCTATTCGGCCAAGGAACCTAAATTAAGCAAGATTAGGCTTTCCATGGAACTTAAAGACTAAAATCTAAACATTATCTAATGGATGTGTAAATTAATTAAGTAAGATGGTTAGAAATCACAAGAAAATCAAAGAAATTGAGAAGGAAAAACTTTAAACCAATTTTTAGGTCATACCGCCCAAACTTAAGAAAATAGGACTTTTGAGCCTTATAAGATTTATTTAAGGACTAACAAGCCAACCAGGCCTAATAGAGAATAAAATTTGAATTGGAAGGATTAAATTACCAAAAATCCACAAACCCGAACCGTCTAGCCATAATTGGCCCAACGCCCATTAAAGGCAAAATTGTATGCCGAATAACATAATTTGGTATAAAATGGGTTAGTGAAGCCAACATGGCCTAAGTAGGCCCAATCAAGGACAAAAATAAGGTTAGGTCGGAAGTAGCATAAGGAACATCTAAGGTATTAGATTAAGGAATTAACTTAACCTAAAATGATAAAACAAACAACGAAAGGTAATGTCATCTAAACATAACAAAACCGATTGAGTAATTGGTAACATGTGAGTTATGAAGAAGATAGTTCTATGAATATTAGAACATGAGGTACAAGGTACACGAAACCCTATACGGGTTAGAGAATAGGAATATGGAAAACCGAACCTCGTGAGGGCTAAGTACTTAGAAATTGGAATAATGTAAGGCTCGATAATCCTAATGTGTCCATTACGAGTAAACATGTTGGCATGTGCATCATGAGCATTATGGGAATGGTATGAGAAACAATCATTCGGTTCATAAATGAGTCATCTAGTTAGATTTGGTAACCTAACGTAACTAATAGGTATTAGCAGATCCAGTTGAATGCGGACTCTAGCTATGTGTGGTATTGTTAGACGAAGAATTCTTATCAATAGTAGCTACAACAAGGAACAATACCATTGTTAACATTCAATGATTCAAGTAATCACCATTAGAGTATGATCGCTAATTACCTAAGTTACTCGGACTAAAAACCGATGAGAATGATGGGCGATCACAAAACATCCGCATTACATTTGCATTAACCTACTTACCGAGTTTTAGCTCACTTTGTTATTATTTTCATGCTCGTAACAGAAAAGGACAAGTGTAGTAAGGACAAAGCTCGGATCCTCCTAATCGGCTCATGTGTAGACTCGTAGATTAGATATTATTTTGTCTATCTATAATTTGAGGGTTGATAAAGAAACTTGTTACTACCTATAATAATACTAGTAGCTATGTAATTCATATTATGTACATTTATTTCATCCTAATATGCCATGTAATATCGGTTTTCTATACCAAAGCGTAATCACATTGAGAGTAGGTTAGTATGTGTCGAGCATGACGCGCTTCGCCCAATACTTCTACTTAGGTAGTAGACAGTGGATCGGGGCGGGGGTGTTACAATTGCGCTCCCAATGTCCTTTCTTGTTGTAATAAAAGAAAACTACATCCTTTGGGCTATTATAACCCTCGACCTTTTTCACTCCTCTAATAGGCGTAATTGAAGACCTTTTCTTCTTCTTGGGCTTTTTCTTGCCCTTTACTATGATCTTTCTCCTATTAACTAGAAGTACATAACTTTTATTCTTCTTGTTAATTTTGGATTGAGCTTTCCTAAGCATAGACAATAACTCTCCAAGAGTCTTTTGCATATGCATCATGTTGAAGTTCATGATGAACTATCCATAGCTATTGGGCAACGATTATAAAACTAGGTTTATGGATAATTCAAAATCCATTCCGACTTCACGCTTGGCCAATCTATCGATTTTAGCCTATCATTTTAGTGACATGCTTTTTGATGTTGGATCCTACATCCATTTTAGCTTTAAAGAACTTCCTTGTTATCTCATAGCCCTTATACCTAGTATTCTCCTCAAATAAGTTTTTGAGCTTTGCTATGATGTCACAAGCTTATGTGCTTCTACGTTGGCACCTATGGTCCAATGTCATAGTAGCAAGCATGATGCTCGAGTAGTGATCACATCATCTCTATTTGTGATTCATACTTTATGAGCTTCATCTTGAACCGGAAGAGGCTAAGCTATGAGAGTTTTCTCTATCGTATAGGGAATTTTCTCATGTTAGAAGACTATCCTCAAATTCATTTTGCGATCAAAGGAGTTTGTGCCATTAAAGGCATTACTTCCATCAATGATCAATCATATCGATGTATTGCCAATCATACTGTGCAATCCGATAGGATAGAAAAATATACGATTTGGTTAATTAAATTACATAAAATAAAACAAAGCATAAATTAAAGAAGTAAAATCTATGTTTGCTTTCACTATTTTCTCCAAGTTTTATAACCTTTAATATAGGACTCAAGAAAAATTTTTGATTCATTTTCTTAGTGGGTTTAGATCCTATCCTCTAACATGTATTAGCCTTGAGTTATCTCAATAAACCATACATGAAGGATTAGGTAGGTAACTCCTTACCAATTACATCTAATGTAATTCTTAATTTCATTAATATGACAACTCCTTGTTAATCACATCTAATGTGAATACTAATCTTTGCTTACAAGTTTATTAGACCTTGAGTTATCTCAATAAACCCAACAACTCGTTTAAGTTAGACCCAACATTCGAGGACATCACATGGCCCATGATTCGTTTCCCTAAAGAAAAAAGTGACCTTGAGTTATCTCAACAAGCCAACAACGACCCAAAGAGTTCCTATCTCATAAGATTGAAAAGTAATTAACTTAATATTTAATTTAAAGAATTTAATATGATTCGTCTCATCCTAGCATATATACTAAATAATAATCACATTATTTCTAATATGCATACTAATATTTTATCTCATAACAAATATACATCTCATGCATGACTCAAAGACTAGTGAATGGTAATGGATCTCTAGTACTAACCCTCTCGAGCCACAAAGAGACTAATGGGTCAATTCTAGGTGAAAATTATTACAAATTCTTTATGAATGCTTTTATTCCTTGGTGTTTTCTCCTTGTATCTATTATAATTCCTATCTTCTAGTTTTACATTTATTTGAAATATGAAACCTTGAGTTACATTCAAAGGGAGTAAGATGAGAAGAGAAATATAATAGAATAATAGAGAAGATATGACATATAAATCATATTTATCAAGAAAAATTATAAGCATTCACTCATAAAACTAGGTTGACACATCCATACCATTCGCCTATACTTCAATCGCATTGATACATGTTTTATCGATGAAACATATTTCATTTATGAAACAATTATAAATATATGGTGTTGGTCATTTTATAAATTTTTCAAAATTTTAGTTTTAAAACCTTTTGAGCATTGGGCCCACTTTGATTCCATTGGCTTTTGGGCCTCGAGGGTTAAACAGCTTCAAAGCCCAAACCCTTAGGTTAGCTTGCCTACGGCTACCAACCTAGCGCGAAAGCTCCTAGCCGGTGGCTTGCCGTGTGGCTCGCGTACCCAAGCACAAACATGGCGAGCCACCGCCACTTGCCTAGCACGCGGCTTGGTAGGCCGGTATGCTTGATGCCCATCGGTCATTAGGACCGCCGTGCATGCAATCATCTACATGTAACATCAACCTCATGTGCCCCTTCGATTGTGACCTAAAATCTAGTTTCATATTTATATAAAATACCAAAAAAATAAGATTTATAATCCGGCATAGCTAATTCATACGAGTTAATCATAATTAAAAAACCATACAATCAATATTTAATAGAGGCTCTAGTACCAATTAAAGGATCATGCATCTTATGGAGGTATAGAATAAACAAAAAATTTTCCTCCATTTAAGGGCCCAAGATTATGCCGTTGAATCTACTAACCATAAATGTATGAATTCAAAGCAATAAATAAAGGATTACCTATTGTAGTGCATATTTAAATTTTGTTATCGGAAAAACCATTTAACTATCCGACCTCTATTGATGATCCATGCGGTCCAAGTATCCACAAAGAAGCACTCAAAATCGATAGGTTGCTAGCTCCATCATTTTTTGATTTGTGTAGTGTTTCCTATAGAAAATCAATCCCACACAATTTTGTGACAACCTTAAAAGAGAAGGAAATAGAGTGGCTTGCTAGGGTTTTGGAGAAAACCATTTTTTCCTATTTTTCTCTCTTGGTCGTGTGCCTTAATGATTATTTTGGGCTGATCAAATTTTCCCATTGCTTTTATGTTGGCCAAAATTCTCTCTCTTTTTTCATTAGTTGGCGCACCTCTTTCTCTCCCATATTATAGGAGAGCCTCCTTGTCCTTCAAGGACAAGGAGAGGGAGTGTCCTCGAGTCCTTTTAAGGACTCTAGGTTGTTAGTTCCTTATCCTCGAAAGGATGAGGAGTTGTTTTACATGTGGACTTTTAATCATTATCTTTAAAATATTCATTCTTATCCAATAAGATTGATGTTTATCCTCCCATCAAAATAGCTTAAGGCTTTTAATTAAACCTAATGGGCCAAAACTATTTTAGCCTAATTAATTTATTTGGACTCTCCAAATAAATAATCTTAGATTATTTTAGGCGGGTCCATGTTAGGAAACAATTTCTCAAAATACCATTTAACCTAAATTAGGAAACTCATTTCTATTTTAGGTTATTTACTTTCAAATTTAGAACTAGCTTCCAAATTAGAAAACTGATTTCTAAAATAGAAAACTTTCCACTTTTGAAAAATTTCTAATTAAGGAAATGTTCCATTTTAAGAAACTTCCTATTTAAGGAAACTTTTCATTTTGGAAACCCTTTCCAAAACAGAAAACTTTCATAATTGAAAACTTTTTTTCAATATTTTTGTTTCTCATTTATAATGTGAATACTTAAACTTATGCGTATGACTCAATAGGCTCCTAGATATGTTGGCAATGTATCAAGAATAGAAGATCTCTTTTATCTCTTGATACATAAATCAAGATTAACCTATAGCAAGGCATCATAACTATCCAATTTTCTATGAAGATTAATTAATCCATCATTACCTTTCACGAGCATGGTTATGATACAATTTAGTTCTCGATGTCAACTTATCAAAGTCCGATCTGAAGCTTGTTTATAAGTCTTGTTCAATTATGATCACCCAAGTTTTCTTTAATTCTCAAATGTCATAGCTCTTAGAGTAAAGCAACAATGCTCTATTGGTGTACTCTTACCGTGGTCGTAGATTTCTCGAGTGGATATATTATCAAAGTGTAATGTGATAAATCCTTTAGCATACTAGGAATAACATGACCTATTTTAGTCATCCACTTACCTCCATTAGATTCCTAGTTCACCTAATGTGCAACCCTTTAATGGGTCCATTGAAATGAGTGTCAAAGTGGATAAATCCTCTAAAGAGACAACTGTTATGACTTCAAATCCGAGAACCTTTTATATCCATCTCGTATGAGATTCCCATAGACTTAAAACCAACTAGTTTCTCATGGCAAGTCAAGTCCGGTAATATGTTCTCTAACATGAATCACCTAAGTGCTTGTTTTGTATCACCATACCAATAGGTATGAGATCTGCTACTCGCTATCATATTACATAAGCATAGCACTCACAAGTTAATTTCTATTTTTGGCAATGCTACAACTTAAGTTGTTTAATGATATCATTTATATGCATTAGTGTTTGTCTCACTTCTTTCAATCAATCACTATTACAAATGCATATCATGAGGACTTCTATCTAATTATATTGAATTTACAAACAAAAAACATAATAATTAATAGAATGACTTCTTTATTATTATTAAAATAAATAATGCAATAATACATTAACTCAAGCTCATCCAATCATGATTGGATCTTAGGCACTTACACTAACATGGGCCTCCTAAAATACTAACATAATTTATTTAGATAGTCCAAATTAATTAGTTATTAATTAGGCTAAAAGAGTTTGGCCAATAGATTTAATTTTAAAGCCTAAAAGTTATTTTGGTAAGAGGATAAACTTGAGCCCTATTGGATAAAGCTTAAGTTTTACAAGGATGAGATCAAAAAGCCTACATACAATGTAATTCCTAATTCTTAGAGAATTAGAAAGTAATAACTTATAGTCCATGTTGGATTAGTTGTTGCCACTTCCTTATCCTTGGAGGACAAGGAAGCCACTCCCCTATAAATAATAGAGAAAGGTGTAGGAAAAAGGAAAAAAGTTATTAGAGACATATGGTATAAAGAAATAAAGAGAGAAAATAGTTTTCTCTCCCCAAAAACATGCCAACTCTCTCCTCTTTTTTAGGGTTGTCGTAAAAAATTCGAGAATAGATTACTAAAAAGAAAAATTAAAGTAAAAAAAGTGAAGCTAGCACTTTATAACTTCTAATTGCTTCTTATGTGGGTCTTGAACTCGCGTAGATTATCGATAGAGGTCGGACACTTGAACGGCTTTTTTCTACCAAGGTTAAATCTCGCACTATAATATGTAATTCTTTACTCATGCTTTAATTCATGCATGTATGATTAGTTGATTCAGTAGTTTGATCTTGGGAGCCTTAGATGAATTTTTTATTTATTCTATACCTCCATAGGAAGCATGATCATTCACAACCTACCCTAAAGCAATCTTCTTTGACTCTCTTAGTCTTTCCACATTTGTACAAATGTGAGTGCTACATCCACTATCAAACAACCATGATGTGGGATTAGAAGTAGAAAAATTCACTTCAATAACATAAATACCCGAGGTGCTTATTAAAACTCTTTTTTTTTTTTACATCTCTTTCATGTACTCCTTTTCCTCTATCGTATAAAGGATTTTCCAATAGTGGAGGATATTCCTTAGATTCATTTTTCAATGAAAGAAGTTTATGCGATTTAAGTCATTACTTTTGTTAATCATCAATCATATCGATGTATTGCCAATCATGTTGTGCAACGACCTTGATAGGATAAAAAAAATACGATTTGGTTAATTGAATTGCATTAATAAAAAAAAGCATAAATTAAGAAGTAAAATCTATATTCATTCTCGGTATTTTCTTTAAGTTCTATAACCTTTAATATAAGACTCAAGAAAACTTTTCGATTCATTTTCATTAGTAAGTTAGGATCCTATCAACAAACATGCATTAGCCCCGAGTTATCTCAATAAGTGATTCATGAAAAAAATTATATAGGTAACTCCTTACCAATTACATCCAATACAATTTCTAATCTCATTGGTGTGATAAATTCTTATCATTTCGGATCTTATATAAATACCAATCTCTACCTATAAATTCGATGGGCCTTGAGTTATCTCAACAAGTTCAATAGTTCATCTCAAGTTGGACCCAAATGTTTGAGGACATCACATCGCCTATGATTTGATTCTCTTGAGGAAGAAGTGACCTTGAGTTATCTCAACAAGTCAACAATGACCAAAAGAGTTCTTTGTTCATAATGTTAGAAAGCATTAAACTTGATATTTGTTTAAAAGATTTCATATGGTTTGGTCTCATCCTAGTATGCATATTAGATATCAATCACATCATAACCATGTATATAAAAGTTTAATCATATTAATCTTATGCATGAATCAAGGACTAGTGAATGGTAAAAGATATCTACTACTAGTCACCTTGAGCCACAAGGAGATTAGTGGGTCAAATACCTACTTGAAAAATTATTATATTTTATTTGAAATTATCTTCATTTCTTAAGTCCTTCTTCTTGCATCTATTCTAAAATTATATTTTCTACTTTTACAATGTTAGAATAAGAAACCTTATGTTACATTCCAGGAGAGTGAGATGAGAAGAGAAATACATTGAAATAATAGAGAAGACAAGACATGTAAGCCCTATTTAACCAAAATTTACAAGCATACATTCTAAAAAACTAGGTCAACTAATTCATACCATTCACCCATGCTTTAATCACATTAATACATGGCATAAGCAAATAAAACCTCTTTCATTTTTGCATGATTATAAATCTATGATTTTCGTCATTATATAAAACTATTAAATTTTTTAAAAGTTTTAACTTTTAGAATTTCGGGCCTTATGCCTCGCTTACGAGCCTCGAGGGCCCATAGGTTGGTATGTCCTAAGTTGCTAGTGCTTAACACTAGCCCATAGCTATCACTAGCTAGTGCCTAAGCACCGATCCGGGCATGCTTGGCGTGCCTTGTGCACATCCGCCCTTGCGTATACGTAGTGTGGGCAATTAGCTAACTAGCCAATGTCACATCTCGTCGGCAGCCCTACTAGCTTGGCATGCATTAGGCACACCCGGCTTAGGCTGGCTCGGCATGCTCGTGCACATCCGGCCTCTCGAGCTTCTTGGCATGCACACGAGAGTTAACGTCCCTTGCATATGTCTTTTTCCTCAAGCCCAAAATTTAATTTTAAATACATTATAAGAAACCAAAATCATAGATTTATAGTCAAAAATCAATAATTCATATACTTAATCATAATTAATATCATATACAATTAAAGATTCTATCATGACTCTAGGAGTGAGCCTTGACTAGCTTAAGAATTGAGGGAAATGTGAGGCCCACCTCAACCCATGCAAGCCTCAAATACTTATACTAATAAGATATCATCAAATATTATTTCATTTTACAATATTTCTAACTAACATCTTTCATATTTTATACTTCTACACAAATCAAAATTTTAATGCCATCATTGCATTTCTCAATCCAAATCCATAACTAATTTCTAATACAATATTATCCTTTACATTTTCCTAAATTAACATTCATAACTAATCTCTAATACAATACCCATAGGTATAACTATAGAGCATTTAGGATTACAATTTAAAACGGACATATGTTCTAAGGAATTATAAGTAAGGTCAATCGCACGACCAAAGTGCCGATTTCATGAAAAATAACCAAAAGAAAGCAATGAGCGAGTTGCTTAATATCCTACAAAACTGAAATAATAAGGAATGGACAATCAACAACTTAGTGAGTAGACAATATATAACATACTAAAGGAAGGAAATAGATTAAGGATGATATTTTCAAATTCATCTTAAAGTGCAATGCTTAATTCTCAAAACACATGCATATCAAAACACATCTTACATTATAAATCAAATGTTTCAAAATTATTTTATATCAAATCATTGAAACATTTATCATACATATATCATATTCATACGAAATCTCATATATAGGTTTTATACACTTATGTTTTAATAATGTATCATTAGGTGCAAACACCTAAAGGTCATGTCCTTTGTGAATAGGTTTTCATATATTGGTCGACATATAGGCTAGCATTCTACCTTTATTGCTAACTAGAGCTTTGTATCATTGAGCGCAAATGCTACCACCTAATAGCTAAGTTCCTTAAGGTCTCACAAATATTTTTGAAAACCAAATATACTTATACATTTTTTCCAATTGGTATTTCAAGTACCATGCATGTATTTTCAAAAATTATATAAATACTCAAAATAACAAATATAACACATTCATTTAAATTCCAAATCGTATATCAATACCATTAACACATTTGTTCAACACATTCAAATCTCTTTTCAATTCATATGAAAACATTTCAAAATTTATGGTGTTTATTCCCATCCGAGTTCTAATAGAATTGCTTTTAAATCATTCTTAAAAAGTGATATATGATGACCATAATTAAGGAATTTAAAATATAGTATGCTATATAATATTCACTCATTGTACAAATAGAGAAGCAAATGGAGTCAAGACAGTTAGGATGGAGTCACCCACTCTAAAGAATCTAGTATCACAAAATGATAGAACATCCATCAATACCATACATCAAAAAATAACTCAAACAATGAATTATTCTTGAAACAAGAATACAAGATTATCTAATGAAATGGAATTGATTGAAAGGACTCAAACTGAAAACCCAACTAAATTTTATAATCCCTCAATTGATTCTAAACAATCATCTAATCACATTTTATTTCAATCTTTAACTCGCTCCTTAAATAATCAACCTTTAATTGAATAATTAATTCCATCTTAACTCATCCAATACTTATTCCATTAACCTTTAATTGCATTTATGTGGTTTAATTCCTTATTTTCCTTAAATTTTTAGATTCTTCACTATTCATCATCTTCAACCACTCAATTTCTCAAATTCACTTAATTCCACTTTAAATTAACTTCTTAATTCACTTACCTAAGACAATTAAACATCATTCAAATCATTATAATCACATAGAATTATGTTTCCCAAATGGGTCTTAAAGCCCTAATCTTATTCTAATCAATTCTCTTAGTAATTCATAATCGTAAGCAACTCCAATTCAATGTCATCATTAGTTACTTATAAACATCACAATTCAAAGGTTAATTGATCATAAATCTTACCTATACCCTTTTGCTCTTAAAATCTCAAATCAATCTAGGCTTTTTAACTTCCCAAGCTCTACGCTAACAACACTCCACTTGAATCTTCTAATTTATGGTTCCCTTAAGCTAATTTAACAATGAGTTAGCTTAAGAATTAAAGTGAAAATTGGGAGGAGTTTTAAGAGAAAAAATATGTGAGAGGAAAAGGAAAAGAAAATAATATTCTAGAAATAGGGGTAGTTACTACCCTTATTTATACCAACCCATTTTTTTCATGTTATTATAGTCTCTCCCTTAAGAAAAAACATCCTTGAATTTTGAGTTTACCCAAACCTTAGTAGATGAACAAATGAGGATACTTCCTTTTCATTTCCTCCTCAACCTCTTAAGTGGCTTCTTCGATTGAATGGTTTCTCCAAATAACCTTAACGAGCATAATCTCTTTATTTCATAATTTCTCAACCCGAAAATCTACTATAACCATTAGTTGTTCCTCATATGCTAAATTAAGACTTAATTCCACCATTTGTAGTTCTAAGACATGAGATGAGTTGGGTAGATATTTTTTGGTATAGAAATATAAAACACCGGATGTACACTTATGAATTATGGCGACAATACCAACTTATAAGTCATTGCTCCAATCGACCAATAATTTCAAACGATCCGATATACGTCGAGCTCAATTTTCCTTTTTTTTCCAAATTGCATTACTCCTTTTATCGAAGAAACTCTAAGATAAAAAAACACCAATTTGGAATTCTACATGTCTTCTCTTAGGATCCGTACAACTTTTCCGTTTACTACAATTAGTCCAAAGACATTTTAAAATCAACTTCACCTTCTTGATAGTGAGTTGAATAAATTCTAGCCCTAAAGGTTTTGTTTCTCTAACTTTCTCCTAAAATATTAGCGATCTATACTTTCGATCATATAATGCTTTATATGGTACGATATCGATACTAGTATAATAGCTCGTTGTTGTATAAGAACTCAATCAATGGCAAGTGATGATCCAAACTACCTCCTAAATCCATCAAATATGCTCTAAGTATATCCTTTAAGCTTTGAATTGTCCTTTCTAATTGACCATTTATTTGAAAATGAAATGTCATACTAAAGTCTAGTCTAATACCAAGTGCCTCTTGTAACTTCCTTCAGAATCAAGATGTAAACTAAGTACCTCGATCCGAAATGATGGAGATAAAAATACCATATAAGGACACTATCCGATGAATGTATAACAAGGTATATTGAGTATACCCATAGGTAGTATTTATAAGTAGAAAATAGGCAAACTTAGTCAATCTATCCACAATCACCTAAATTGATTTATAACCTTTTTAGGTTTGAGAAAATCTCGTTATAAAATCAATTATAAATTTTTTCCACTTTCACTTCAAGTAGTGGTAATTCTTGCAACATCTTGTAGGTCTTGTGATGCTCATACTTTATTTGCTAACATATCAAGCATTGTGAAATAAACTCCATGATATCTTTCTTCATTCCAATCCACTAATAATTCTCATGAAGATCCTTATACATATTAACATAACTAAGATGCATAGAATAGACTATACTATAAGCCTATATCAAAATCTATTCTCTTAGATTTGAATTCTTTAGCACACATAACCTTTGATGAAACCATAGAATGCCTCTATTATCCACTCTAACATCTAAACTCTTTCTTTCTTGTATCCGAGTATAAATCTCTTCGATCTCCTCATCATTAACTTAAGCCTCTTGAATTTGATCCACCAAAACCGACTTAATTTCCATATGGACCAACAAAGCACCCGATCCATTAGCACCAAATAGCACTCTATAATCTCATAATCTATTGACTTCCAATACTAAATGGCCACTTCTCTTATGATAAACAGAGCTAAACTTCTAGCTGACTTCCTACTCAAGGCATTTAGTACCATGTTAGCCCTACTCGAATGGTAAAAGATGGTACAATCATATCCTTTCGGTAATTTCATCCATCTCTTTTGCCTTAAATTCAAATCCTTCTAATCAAATATGTACTTCAAGGTCTTATAATCTTTATAGATTTCATTAGTTTCTTTATACAAATAATGTCTCTAAATCTTTAAGGCAAAGACAATTGCTCGCTAATTCCAAAACATGTATAGGGTAGTTTGATTCATGTTTCTACGGTTATCTTAAAGCATAAGCTATTATCCTACCATATTGCATCAACACCCAACCTAACTCCACTCTCAAAGCATCAAAAAACACCAAAAATCCACCACTACTCAAAGGTAAGGTAAGGTAAGGACTAATGCCATGGTCAAACATGTCTTCGACTTCTAGAAAGTTTCTTTACCCTTTTGTAACCATTAAAACCTCACATTCTGCTAAGTTAACTTGGTTAAAGACATTACAATCCTTGAGAAGTCTTACACAAACCTTCAGTAATACTTAGCCATACCTAAAAAGCTTTGAATCTCCATCACCAAAGTAAGTCTCGACTAATGGCTTACTCGCCTCTACTTTCTTCGACTTAACCATAATCCCTCCTTGGGGCATAATATGTCCTAGGAGTGCCATATTTTCTAACTAGAATTCATACTTTAAAAATTTGACATACAATCTTTGATCCCTTAATGCTTGCACCACTCATCTTAAAAATGATTTTTATTCTCACTTTCATTCTTAGAATACACCTAGAATGTCATCAATAAATACTATCATAAACTTATCAAGAAAATGATGAAACACCTAATTCCTCAAGTCCATAAAAGCTATCGGAGCATTGGTAAGACCAAACGACATCATAAAAAATTTATAGTGGCCATACCACATCCTAAAATCAATTTTAGGAATGTCTTTCCTCTTAATTCTTAACTAATAGTATCCAAACCTCAAGTTAATCTTGGAAAAGTACTTTACACATTGTAACCGATCAAACAAATCATCTATCTTTGGCAATGGATACATATTCTTCATTGTGACTTTATTTAGTTAATGATAGTCAATACATAAACTTAAACTTTAGTCCTTCTTCTTGACAAAAAAAAATCGGAGCACCTTATGGAGAAATGCTCGATCGGATAAAACCCGTATTCAATAACTCTTGAAACTCGAAATTTTAACTCTTTTAATTTAGCTAGTGCCATCCGATAGGGAGTCATAAAGATAAGTTCGGTGCTCAAAAGTAATTCAATATCGAATGATATTTCTCAATCTGGAGGTCAACCAAATAATTCATTTAGAAACACATCGAAAAACTCGTTAATGACTAGGACTTGGTCTAAAATAATCACATTGTTATCAATCTTCTTCACATAGGCCAAATAGGCTACATACTTATTTCTCATCATCTTACTTACCTTAATGACATATACTATGTTAGAAAGAACTATACCCCGCTCTCCTTGAAAAGAAAGTCCTTCTTCTCCGAATCTTTAAAATACACTATCTTATTATAGTAGTATAACGAGCATGATAATTTGCTAACCAGTCTATTTCTAAAATTATATCAAAATAATTAATCTCTAACAATATCAAATCCATCATTAAATTTATACCCGTTACTTATGCATTATAGTTCCTAAACATTAAATCAGCTATCATGCTTTCTCTCATTATTGTTGACACCATCAAAGACTACTCTAATGTGTATGGTCTCACATCAAATCTCTTAGCAAAATATGGCAACACAAAAGAATGGGTCTCCCCCAAACCAAATAAAAGATTTAAAGGCTACCTGATACAACAACATTGGATCCCTAAGCATCTTGTTGGGTGATGGCAAAAGCTTGAGCTTGGCCACCATTAATACTTGTCCGACCCCGACCTCCTAAGCTTTCATGACCTCTAGTAGCTTGTCCTCAACTTTGTTTTGCTCTATCACCAATCCTTCGATTAGACTGGTCACCAAATCTACCTCTATACTAACTTGGGGATGGGTTGGCCATAAGAGGAGTTTATACCCCTCTCGAGGTAGCAACTCCGTGCCACCTCATATCTAGGGCAATCCCATATCAAATGACCTTTTTTATTATAAAAGAAAGCATGCTCCTGTCCTCCTAGAGCATATACCCGGATGTTTCTTAACTCATACTTGATAAGTTGAATATCTTCTTCTAAAACCTTGATGGACTAAGTGAGATGACCCTTGACTCATGCTCATTCATGATCTACCATGGCCACTTTGTCTAGAATATCTCATTTGTAGGTTAGAGTAACTTTGTATACTCATATCTCGATTAGACCCATTACTAGAAGCTTTATACCATTGAAGGATGAGGCATCACTCTTGGCCTTCTTCTTTTTCTCTTTGGTTGCTTTACTCTCTATTCTTCTCATCTTAAGCTTACGAGCACAATCAATTACTTCGAATAACTTTGGAACCTTTGAGGAAACGATCATCGTAAAAATTTGATGTATTGGTCCATTCATAAATCTTTTCACCCTTTTTGCTTTAATTAGTATTATTTTAGAAGCATATCGACTTAGCTTTGCAAACCTCCTCTTATACTTCATCACTATCATATTAGAAGTTTGCACTAGTCTTTCAAATTCTTTGGTCCTTTCCTCCTTAATACTTTCGGGTAATTGTTCCTTTAGAAAAGCTTCCTTAAACTCGTCCCCAAGACCAATCATGTTTTCTATCTCGTTTGCACCATTCACTAGTACTTTCATCAAACATGAATATTGCTAGTTCAACCTTCATTTCCTTAAGACATCGAAGAACTAGTAATCTCTTTTTTATCTCATCAATAAAGTGCATTGGGTCCTCATTATCCCTATCACTCAAATAAGTTAGTAGTTTCAATTTCGAAACTCGCCACATAAAGGACCCTACTATTATTGTTCGAGTACTAACGGTAAAAGTACCTACTTCACCCAATCCTTGATCGATATACATCAATCCTAACATAGCTCGAAAGGTTTGGTAAATTCCTTTAGCCATCATCTCCACGAGTGTGTTGTATGGCATAAAACCCGACCATGACATCAATTGGTATTATCATAACGAGGTCTTCTTTTCTCTAACACTATACCTACCATGAGACTATGAAGGCCTAGAGGATACCTCGGCCTCAATAATTCCTTATGATTAATCAATCTAGTCCTCATCATTATAGCATATACAAGACAAAATTAAGGTTTAACATATTTTAAAAATGCAATCAATCAATGTGTAGTTCATATAATTTGGGTTTCCACTTTCATTAGGCTTTCTTATAATTAAAATAAGATAAAAATTTTGGGTTTATAAGAAGAAAATAGCAATCAACATGAGTAAACCCAAGCCAGGACACAAACAAATTCAAGAGCAAAAAGAATAACAAAATGTACATGAAAAGGTTTGAAGAATAAACCGACATGTTCATGCATGTTTTAGCTCAGAAGTCATATGAGCAAAAGGAGATAGACATGGCTCATGTAGGAAAGTGACACATCCGTATGTGTTCTAGCATAAAGAGAGACACGGACATGAAGGGTTCAAGCATGGTTTGTTTGAAGAATTAACATGCTTGTGCATGTATTGGTAAAAAAGGGAGATATGAGTAGAAAGGTCGATATGGTTTATAGAAGAAATTCAACATGCTTGTGTTTAACCAATAAAATTGCAATCCAAGAACGATAGAAAAGCCATACGGGTAGAAGCAACTTACAAGATTTGAAGGAAAAAAGTGATACGATCATGTGTAACTATAAAATTTGTTCAAAAAAGAAAGAAATGCCACACGAAGAGTAACCAAGAGACATAGTTTGAGTGAAAAATTAACACGATAATATGTCAATTTAAACAAGCTATGTGAGCAATTTTGATTCAATAAAATCCTACTTTTTACATATAATACTTTTGATTCAATACATAATGACTAAGGCACACACAAACGGATTGATCCATGTGATTCAAGGAAAAAAACATGGATTATAATAAAACCTATGCTCTACAGTTATCCTCGACTCTAAAGTCTAAACTGCGATACCAACACTTATCATGACCTCGAGAGTAGGCCATGTTCAACATGAGAATCAAGGAATTGTAAGGCTCATCTCAACCTAAGCAAGCCTCTAATACTTATACTAATTAGATATCATCAAATATTATTTCATCTCATAATATTCCTAACTAATATCCATGACATTATATATTTCAACAAAAATCAAAATTTAATGCCATCATTGCATTTCTCAATCAATATCCATAATTAATTCCTAATACAATATTATCCTTGCATTTCTCTAAATTAACATTCATAATTAGTCTCTAACACAATAGCTATAGCTATAATTTTAAATCATCTAGGATTTTAATTTAAAAAAAAATAAGTTCTAAGGAATTACAATTAAAGTAAGTCATACAACCAAAGTATCAACTTCACAAAAAAATAGCGAGAAAGGAATCAATGGGTAGTCCCTCAATTTCCAACAAGATTGAAATAATGAGAGGTAAGCAACTAATAGCTCGAGTGAGTAGATAATATATAACATACTAAAGGAGTAAAATAGACTAAGGAAGATACTTTCAAACTCATATCAAAATGTAATACTTATTTCTTAAAGCTCATGCATATCGAAAACACATTTTACATTATAAATCAAATGGTTCAAAATCATTTTGTATCAAATCATCAAAACACTTATCATACATACATCATATTCATATAAAACCTCATATATAGGTTTTATTCACTCGTGGGGCAATAATGTATCATTAGGTACAAAAACCCAAAGGTCATACCCCACGTGACTAGGTTTTCATATGTTGGTTGATATACCGACTAGCACTCTACCTATCCTACTAGCTCAAAGGCTACCCCCGGTAATTAGGTTCCCTAAGGTCTCAAAAATATTTTTGAAAGCCAAACATACTTATACGAGTTTTCAAACCGAGTATTTCAAATACAATGTATGTATTTTTAAAAATTATACAATTACTTAAAATAACAAATATAACGCATTCATTCAGATCCAAGATAACATATCAACACCATTAACACATTTTTTTTAACACGATCAAATCTTTTTTCAATTCATACCAAATCATTTTGATATGAAAACATTTCAAAATTTATGATGTTCGTTCCCATCTAAGCTCTAATAGAATTGCTTCTAAATCATTCTTAAACAATGATGCATGATGAACACAATTAAGGAATTTAAAATATAGTATGCTTTATAAATCCACTCACGTAACAAATGGAGAATCAAATAGAGTCAAGACAGTTGAGGTGGAGTTCCCATTTTGAAGAATTTAACATCATGAAATGATGGAACATCCATTAATACCATACATCAAAGAATAAATCAAACAATGAAATATTCTCAAAACAAGAATATAAGATTATCTAATAAAATAAAATTAATTAAAAAGACTCACATTGAAAACCCAACTAAATTCCATAAGCCCTTAATTGATTCTAAACAACCATCTAATCATATTCTATTGTCAACATTTTACTCACTCTTTAAATAATTAACCTTCAATTAAATAATCAATTCCATCTTAACTCATCTAATACTTATTCTATTAACCATTAATTGCATTTACATAGTCTATTTCCTCATTTTTACCAAATTTTCAAATTTATCACTACTTATCATCTTCAACTTCTCAATTTCTTAAATTCACTTAATTCCATTTCAAATTAACTTCTTAATTCACTTACCTAAAATAATTAAACATCATTCAAGTCATTATAATCACCTAGAATCATTTTTCTCTAAATGAGTCTCAAAACCCTAACCTTATTCTAATTCTCTAAAAAATTCATAATCTCAAGCAACTCCAATTCAATGTTATCATTAACTACTTATAAACATCACAATCCAAAGGTTAATTGATCATAAATCTTACCTTCACACTTTTCTCTTCAAATCCCAAATCAATCCAAGCTCTCTAACTTTCCAAGCTCCAAGCTAGGTACACTCCACTTGAATCCAAAGGTTAATTTTTTTTTTTTTTTGAAATAGATATTAACCTTGTAAACCCTAAGCCTCATCCAATAGTGGTAGTTAATGCCCCTCTTTATATTAGCCTATTTTTTTTTAGGTTATTACATTCAACGAAGGCTCGATACTAATTAAAGGATAATACATCCTATGGAGATGCAAAATAAATAATTTTTTTCTCATCTAAACCTCTCAAGGTCATGTCATTGAATCAAATAATCATATAGAAACTTGAATAAGATTTTAGGGAGTGATTACCTCTTGTAGTGTCGAATCAATTAATATGAAAATGAACTATCCAAATGTTCGACCTCTATTGATAATCCAAGTGGCTCAAACACCCATACAAGAAGCTATAAAAATCACTATGTGCTAGCTTTAACTATTTTGCATATAAATTTTCTCTTAAGAAATCTTAATAGGGTTTTTAAGCTAACTTGGTTTTCTAAGAGAGGGTATGACAACTTTTGCCATTTGGGAGAGACTTTTATTTTCGGGCTATTTTTCCTATTATGCAATGTCTTTTTTCCTTTTTTTTTCCTTATCTTTTTTGTGTCTTTTCCTTCCCTCTTCATTTATATGAGGTGACATCTTTTTCCTAAAAGAACAAAAGTTATAACAAGTGACGGCCTATTTGATATTAACCTTGTAAACCCCGAGCCTTATCCAATAGTGCTCAAGTTTATCCCTCAACTAAAACAGACTTATAAGCTTTTAAATTAGAGCTAGTGGCCTAAATAATTATCAATTAATTTGTATCATCCAAACAAATTTGGTCAAGTATTTTAGTGGGGCCCATATTAGGAAATAATTTCTCAAATTACATTCAAATATAAATTAAAAAAACTAATTTTCTTTTTAGGTAACTAACTTTCAAATTTAAAACTCGATTACTAAATTAGGAAACTAATTTTTAAAATAGAAAAATTTTCATTTTAGGAAACTTTTTCCAAAATAGAAAACTTTCCTTTTTTAGGAAGCTTTTTCTAAAATATTTGCTTCTTTTTTATCGTGTGAATATTTAAACTTATGCATGTAACTTAATAGTCTCCTAGGTATGTTAGCAATGTATTAAGAATAAAAGACATCTCTTTTATCTCTTGATACATAAATTAGGATTGACTTTTAATAAAGTATCATGACTACCTAATTTTTTAAAAAGATCAATTAATTCATGATTACTTGTCACAAGTTTGATTGTCATATAATTCATTCCTTATGTCAATTTATCACGAGTGATCTCTCAAACTTGGTTTATTGTCTATATGATTATGATTATTTAACTTTTCTTTAATTTTTAAATATCTTGGCTCTCAAGTAAACCAACTATGCTCTATTGGTATACTTCTACTATAGATACAGATTCCTTGAGTGGATATTCATTCGAAGTATAATATGATAACTCTTTTAGCATATAAGGAATGACATGTTTTATCTAAGTCATCAACTTATTTCCATTAGATTTGTTGTGCACCCAACAAAATGCTTACATACAGACTCTTTATCGAGCCCATCGAGATAAATGTCAAAGTACATAAATCCTTTAGCGAGATAACCATGATGACTTGAAGTCAAATGACCATTTATACGTTTCTCATATGAGATTCTCATAGACAAATCCAAATAGGTTCTCATGGAGAGTCATGTTTAGTGATATGTTCTCTAGAATTTATCTTATAATAAAAGTATAGCACTCACAAGTCTTACCTTATATAGTCAATGTCTATTTTCGATAATGCTATAAATTGAGATATTTAATGATATCATTTAAATGTATTGATGTTTTTCTCACATCTCTTGATCAATCATTAATGCAATGCATATCATATGAACTTCTATCTAATTCTATCAAATTATAAATAAGAATTAATGAAAAGACTTCTTTATTAATATTAAAATGTAATGTTACAATACATCAAATTATCCAAATAAGATTAGATCTTGGGTATCTATACTAACACCCACAACATGGGACGTTTGACTTATTCCTCCCTCAAAGTCAATAGTTTTGCATCGATTCCGATGTCTTCATCCACAATCGTTCGTCTAGCCCATAAAGCCGCTAAGCTTCCTCGACCTCTCACAAGAAGGATCTCATACGTCGATGTATCTACTATTTCTTTATTTTAATATATCATTTCAATAATTATTACATGTTTTTTTTATAGTGTTTAATAGTGTCCTATCATGTTAGAGAGATTACTTTAAAAAAATAATCGTGACTTTTAATGAGCGGTTAGACGTCAATGGCTTAGTTTGGAAGTCTGTTTTAGAGAAGACAAAAAAATTCTACTATTTATTTGTATTGCATTAAAAATATTAATTTAACATGAAATAATTTTTTTTTTTGTTTATGTAGAAGTATTTTTACCGAGATTCGACCATTAAGGCACAAGCCTAAGATGCTTAGGAGGCTTTGGCTAGAAAGTGCTACTCGACTTCGTCCACAAGCATGGCACGAATGAAAACAAGTTTTTTTTTTTTTTTTTTTTTTTTTTTTTTTTTTTTTTAGAAAAAAGGTTTTGGATTCATGGAAGTGAGATTTTACCACACACGATCGTCATGCATGTTCATAGCAAGCATTGCATATTAATGTCGCGAGACTAGTGGTGCTTGGTTTAGGACCGTTTAGGCATATAGAAGGCTCCATATCTATTTCTAAGTAAACCTACTACTTGGTAAATCCTATATTATTAAATGTTTACAAAGCTAATATTTACATCTCATTTATTATTTATGTCTTTTTTTTAGGCTATGAAATTAGGCTATAAGCCTATAAATTTACGTAAATTTAGAGTTATTTGGAGTCACTCGCAAGCGGAGAGATGAGAATTTCATCGATTTATGACCTAGTTTACAATGGTAAGTTTTTTTTCATTTTTATATTATACATATGAAATATAATCTAAAAAATTATTTTATTTTGTATTAATATTATAATTATTTTTATTATGTAGGAGTGTGTAGAGGATATGATACAAGCTGTAAGGAAGCAACGAGAGGCTAGAATTGAAAAGCCACGGATCCACACGGATGCCATATACTTCGATACTCGTAGGAGGGAAGACAAAAAGGCATTACGAGATTGAGTCGGTGGTAGACTGCTATTTATCTTAATCGAGTTGGCACCAAAAACTCCTTTGTAGCATCATAGTATCCCGACCACAATACTCTTGAATACACTCAAACTCAATACGTAAAGACGATGAGGGTAATGCAAAAGAGGTTAGAGAAACATAATAATATTATTACATAGCAACGGTGAAGATCCAAGGGATGGAGAGTAAGATGTATTTGATTTCATTGACATTAGAGAGGATGGCACAACCTATTCGCTTGCCTACTAACCCCTCCATAAGTGATGACTTCGAGTCCCTCCTAATGAGCCCTAGGACACCGGCATCCCTCCCACCGAGCCTTAAGATGAAACCGTCCCTCCCGGTGAGTTGTAAGACAACAGGCATCCCTCTCGAGCAAGTCCAGGATTCCACTAACCCTTCCACCGAGCCCTACGAAGATGAGAATGAATTGCATGATATGAAGCGTCTTTTACTTTTTCTTTTATGTTTTTTTATCTTTTCCTTATGTACTAACAATTTTTTTAAAAAATATAAATTTTATTTCAATTTTTAATATTTTAATTTCCATAAAAAATAATTTTTTATGATAAATTATTTATTTTAATTATGAGTTACTATTGAGAATATCAAAATCTTTAAAATTAAATAAAAAATTTAATTACAAAAAATCAAAATAATTTTTTTAGACGAATTAGCAATGGAATTGTGATGGATTCAAAAACAATAAATTAAATTTGGTCAAAAATACAATGAGGGAAACAAATCAGTCACAAAATCACGTCTATTTAGCTACCAAAATAGAAGTGGGTTAGATATGGGTATGAGCTTCGAAAACCGGTGATGATTTGTCTATCTTTAGTTATCGATGGATTACATATGAGGTTGAGATGGTTTGGAGATGTTTCTTAACGAGTTTTTTTTTTCATTTTATGATAGAAAATACATATTAGCAACAAATTATCCATCACTATTTTAGTGACGGATACTATTTAATCTGTCGTGAGGGTTAGAGACAATCATTTTGATTGTAGAATTTTTTCTATCGTAAACCCATTGCTAATTGAATATTTCAATGGATTTGCAGCAATGAGGAACAAAATTATTTATCGTTAATTGGTAGATTCTTATAGTGAATTTACATGAACAAATGATGAGACCAATTCGAAATAAACTTGAATGACCTATTGTTCGAATCCTCTCCATCTTTATCATGGCATGCCTATCTTGTACCATACCACCTTCTATCACTCGTTCATCCTCATTAATGGCCGGATGGACAAAACCAGCTCGCACTGCAGCCACTTGTAATTATAGCTTCTACACTTTCACCAACCTACATAACAAAAACCAAAACAAGAAAAACACAATGCATAGGCATAAAACACAATTATTTTTTGCTTTTTTCATGTAGAACCAAAACCGAAAACAAACTAGAGAGTTTGTTCAACTATGGAGGGAGTTTTGGACTTAAGGAAATTGATCATAAGGGTGAGGCGAAGGATTCTTGGGTATAAGTAAGGATCAAGTTTAGGGTTTTAAATAAAGAGGAGAAGCTGTGGAAAATCTTAGAGCAATTGAGATAAAGACAATTATGGAAAAACGAGAGAAAAAGAGAGAGGTATAGGAAATTAAAGGGGAGAAAAAGAAAAAAGATAGGCGAGTAAGAGAATTAGAGGGTTTTTGAAAACAAGAAAGAGCAATTGAGAGGCAATAGGGCAAAAAGGGAAATTTCAAGAGATTTAAGAGGTTGGCCTACCTAGCATGGGCTGAGGGCCTAGTGACCCCACTAAGCCAATACCCCTATTTTAACCCAATAGCACCATTTAATCCTTTTTGTTATTTATTTCAATAATTAGATTAGATAATAAATAGGTGGACGAGTAGTTGAATTTCTTAATTTTTAAGGATTAATGACAATTTTTCACCAATAAAAAAATAATAAAAAATGATCGGATGATGATGATGATGATGATAAATTGATAAAATAAAAGAAGAAGAGAAGAACAAAAAACAAGAGAGAAAAAAAATGAAGAAAAATAAGGGAGAGAAAATAGGTAAAAGAAAGAAAAAAGCAAAGAAAATAATAGAAAATACTAAGAAAAAATTAATAAAGTCTCATATCAAATAGGGATTGATGTTAACTCAAATCAATCACATATTAGTAAATAGGTCGTTATTCGATATACTAGCTACATCGAGAGTTAAACTGGATCCGATATTGAATTAATGAAACGTCCGATGAAGGAGTCCGAAGATCAATTCAATATGATTCCACAAAATAATAATAATAATAATAATAATAATAATAATTTGGCAAGGAAATAAAAATAAAAATTTTGACTTAGGATCACTTTTAGCAAAAATGAAAATTTTTAGGAGATAAATTTTAGAAGTAAACTAGATATGATACCTTTCTTAGGAAATAGTGCTTTTAGATGATTCATATCTTCACAAAGATATAACCAACTTCTTATCTTAAAATCTCTAAACCAATGTATATTTTATATTCTTAATTCCTTTAATACTAGGTGACAACTCTTAAATTAATAAATAGCTCATATTCCTAAATAAACAAAATTTTCAAATAAATTTTAACTCAATAATTTTGGGAGCCCCGCATATGTTAGTTAGCAACAGTTTGCATTAAGTACGATTTTATTTTCGGATAAAGGAAAGTCAAGAACAATAAAATTAATTTTTTTTATATTTGTAAATTATTACTTGATTAATTTTGAATTATATAATGAAGGTTTTGTTGTATGGGCTTAAAAAATCAGCTAACTATATGCTTTTAAACATGAGACATATAGTATTAATCCCTAGAAGTTTGGATTTCATACCCTTGCCATACCCCCTTTTGGCTATATACAAAGCCCGCTTAGAATGTCAAGATCATTTTATGTGTTCAACAAACATTGATGGATTAGTTTAGACCTTTGAGTCAAAAGATAGATAAAATACATAAATCTAGGTCTTATACTCGATCCGAGCAAGCAACGTGCCCAGAACCACATAGGTAAGATTAGGGTTGATCCATTTAGACATATGGAGGTTTCGATCACCCACGGGAAGAATGCAATACGCATGGTAAATCCTATATATATATAGGATGCATGCTTATCAATTTGATAGCCGCATGCATATCAATTCATTGTTCATGTAATTCTCAGGTAAATAAAAAGAAGAACTGTTATGGACAGAATTTAAAGTTTTCATAGTTGTGAAAATTGCATGTGATTAGTACAAGTGGCAAGAAGACCTTATGTAGCTTGAGCTAACATCACATGATCATCTTGTACCTTGCAAAATTAACCATTAGGACAACTGACACAGAAAGAGATTCGATTAATTAAGGAGCTTTCATTCATTTACTTGTAGTAAATTGGAACCAAAGACAGAAAAATATGGCCATGTGAGAAACTTGTAGTGGAAATAAAAAGCTCTTTATGACTATTACATAATCAAATACCATATATATTAGAAATCAGAAAGTAATTTATATTTTGTCGTGGACAACTAGTGCATGCTGTCCAAGTACAATCAATAATTATTCAAACTTTATGTTCCCCTTTCCGCAGTTGTCCTTGCTCATGTGATTTCTTTGGGAACATGGAATGGCGTTAGCCGCATCAGTGCAAATAGTGATTTCGTAGAGAATTTTGGTTCCATTCTTGTTGATACAGCTCATGGCAAAGGCAGTGGTGCCAATTCTATTTTTTATTGCAGTTTCAAAAGCCGACCTTTGGTAGGCGGCGCCAGCAACCACCCTATGGGCTTTCAAAGCTTGGAATATGTCGATTTTGTCCTTCAAATCCAAAGCTTTTCTGAGGTATATTTTGGGTACGTAGTTGGAACAACTGCCATGAACTTTGAACTCATAACTCCAGAATTGTATATGGGCATCCCTGTCAGCAAGTCCTGCTTGCAGGTTAGGCCAGTTACTTAACATTCTCCTGTAAAATGGCTCATCTCTCATAAACTCCGTGCAGGCACAATAGGAAACCATAGTTGTGTTGGAAAATTATGACACTCAAACGCAGAAAGCAAAAGACGGTAACTATATATTAAAATAAAAAAAATGAGAATGAGTTTACCAAATATTCAATACTCGAAGTATTCTGACAGTTTTTCAAAGTGTAGCCGTTCTTATCGACAGGCCGCCAGCCATGAAGAGTTAGCTTGTCTGCTGTTGGGGGGGGGGGGGGGAGGTGGGAGGGATTACAATTTATACCCGGCATTGAGCAAAAGCCCTTAGGCATGGACAATCCAAAAATGATCGGAAGAAGGAGTTGGTGGTGGAGGAGGGGGAGATCTAGGTTTGGCTTCTGCTTGGGAAAGGAACAAAGCACCAATGCAGAAAAGAAGAAAACATGCCATGTTTTTGCTGAAATGAAGGTTTGTGTAACTAGTTGAGGATAAGAATAATTGTTGGGGGGGGGGGGGGGGAGGGGGAGGTGATCTGATATTTATAGAAGTTATTGTTGTATTTGCTGTTGTCCAATTTCTAGTTTTTATTGTATAATATATATATATATATATATATATATATATATATATATGGAAGTTATTCCCACTCATATATAGTTGGTAATCCCACTCATATATATTCTATTTTTATTATTTAAATGTAGAAAACCATTACTATTTAGATTTTCATAAATTATAACAATTATATTTTCTTTCATAAATTATGATATTAAATGTTTCTGTTACATTTATATCTAGAAAATGTAGCTAAAAGTACAAATCCTTATTCTTTGTAGTTAGGATTATTCAAATTTATCTTCTTTTTTTTTTTTGTTAATCATTATGTATCACCAAATTTAATTTGTTTGATTTTTTTTTTTTTTTGGCTCATGCTACATTTTATTTATTGTTAAACTTTATTTTTTTCGCATGTCCAAATATTATTCATCAATAAAATATTCATTTAAAAAAATATAATGGCTTTTTAAAATTAAATTTGAATTTAGAAACTTTTATTTCACATGGGATTGCAACCAAATTTAAACAATGTTGATGTTGATTGTCATCTTCATTCCATTTTAAGACTAGTGGTTTTCTATTTGATCTTAATGCACAATGAAATTTTTGTTTGACAATTTTAAACTGTACAATAAAGTTCGTAAAAAGAAGATGATGTGATAGAATTAACTATTACTATGATAAGTCATGAAACAAACTATTATCCCGAATTAGTATATAGAAGTTAAAGTGGTAAGCCTAACGTAGACTAACATATATCAAAGTATAAATCAAAAGATAATTGATAATTATGATATTCATAGTGTCTAAAATATGTAATTCTAGAATTTTTTACTACTGGTAATAGCCGCCTGTGATTTTCTGTCATTATCTCCGGCCATTTTTATTCGATGTTATTTTACCATTTCTTGTTCTATTATCTCTGGCCTTTACTTGCAAAAAGAAAACTCTTTCGTATTATATATAACATCAAAGTATTGTTTTGTTTAATTTTCGAATGTACAGCGATTTGGAGATATAAATTTATTTGTTTTTGTGAATTTTTTTTTTAGTTTGCATTCGATATTGTGATTTTTTAAATTTATTTATCTATCTCATATGAATATCTTGAATTTTTAACTTGAACAATATTGATCAATAAGAAGTTTTTTTTTTAAAAAAGAATTAAAAAATAAATTCATTTTTCATTTTCCTTATGAAGTCTTATAGAATTGTTTGCATATGTTTAACCATCGGAATACTTAGGTGAATTTTATTTAAAAAGTCGAATATATTGAACTAATTAGTTTTGTTGGGTTCTAAATTTATAAAATAAAATTTCCAAAACAAATATAACTATGTTTTAGTTATAGATCATAAAATATAACATATTAATAATAATAATGAAGTTCTCATAATTAATATCTTAATAAGTTTTTTTTTCCTTCTTTTCTCCTAAAAGAAACGAATTTAATTAATCAAATAAAACTACATTTTTTCAACGGATTCGCTGCAAGCTAGGCAATAGACTTTGCTAATAAGAAAGGAAAAGACAGTAAAAATTACAAAACATCAATTATGTTAGTTTCCATAAGAACCATTCAACCTGAACTATCAAAACTCCCTTTTGAGATATACTTACTGCAACAAACTTATATATTAATAGAGTAATTTAAATTTTTAAACTTTTATTTTTATATACTTTAGGGTTTCTTTTTAATTAAATTTGCATATTAAAAACCTTTATTTCACATGGGATTGCAACCAAATTTAAACAATGTTGATGTTAATTGTCATCTTCGTTCCAATTTGAGCTTAGTGGTTTCTTATTTGATCTTAATCTACCATGTATTTTTGGTTTGACAAATTCAATAAAGCACTTGAAGAAGATGACGGGATAGAGCTAATTGTTACTATGATAAGTTAACAAAAAATAAAAAAAATAAAAAATTCCAATCCAACTACCCCATAATCCAACTGTTAAGAAAAAAACATTGCATTTTAGTCCTTCCTCAAAAGACTGGAGAAAGAAATGAATCCCATTAGTGTTACTTCAATTTTTGGGTTTACTATGATAAGTTATGAATCCCATTATTTTGTAAGAAACTTCCAACCCAACTACCCCATAATCTAGATAATTTTTATATTATGCAAGAAATAACTAGTGGCATATAAAATAATTATTCTATAAATCTATTTTGATGAGAGAGATAAACAAAAAAAGAGAGAGAGAGAGAGAGAGAGAGAGAGGGAGAGAAACAGGAGAGAGAAAATTAAAAATTTTTTTGAGTGAACGTGAAAAATCTTCTTATCTCTTTTGAGGGATCCAGATGTAATTCAATATATCTATCTCTCTCCTCAAAGTGGATCTATAAAATAACTACTGTGCATGTCATTAGTTATTCCTTATGTATTATAAAATTTCTCTATAATCCAAGTATTATGATAAAAACTTGTTTAGTGAGAAACAATAACTTCATATTTTGGGTTAAAGTACCTTGCCCGGTAGTGAAGTTGATGGTTTTGGAGCCTAAAAGGTTACATGAAGCCTTCTAAAATAATAAAAAGAACAAACGAATGTTACCTATGAGTTATGATGCTAAGTTATTCGTGTGTTTTTTTTTTAATATAATAAAAATAAAAAGATAGTTTTTTTTTTAAGTATTTACCATCATACATGAATGCATGAATTTTTTATGATAGATGTGAAACTCTTGACTACCTATAAATAAATTTTGTAATGAAAAACTCATCACCCACTACACCGACTCTACTATTAATAATTATAAATACCTTTCATTACATGGCTTTTAGAGCCCCGCGAGACCGAAACTATGGAGTACAAGGAAGCATGGCCAATGAAAACTAGGTAGGAAGTTGTGAAGGCAAGAAAATCCCATTCAACTTTTTTGTAAATCAATAATTCTAATCCCTAAGCTATAAGTAATTTTTCTCGTTACATATTTTTTAAAAAAGCTTATCCAACTAAAGAAATTGAATTAAGGATAAGTGGATGCTTTAATGATGCCGAGTTGCTGGTTTTAAGCATGGTAGAATTAGCACTCCTTTGTATGTGGTCCATATCATATCCTTTCTTAAGGGCATCTAAACATCTCATATTATCCAATTACATATGCATGGTAGAATTATCACTCCTTTGTATGTAGTCCATATCATACCCTAATCTATGATAAGTTAATTGTTACTATGACCAGGTTTGCTATAATAAGTTATTGCTTCTTACATGAACGAGTTTTTTCAAAATAATTTAAAGAAAAGATTTTCTCAACTGGACAAGTCTCGGATCCGCAATCTTCAATGGTCTCTTTGCTTAATCAATCAAGGTACTAGACACGTGGTCGCTTACTTCACCGAACCGAATAGAGTATGGAAGGAATTGAGAAGCTTTAGACCCTTACCACATCGCTTCGTGAAACTTGCAATAATGAGTTTTTTTAGAAATTTGTAGACATTCAAGAGAAAGATTATGTGTTTAAGTTCTTGAATGGATTGAATGAATCATTCGCTTCACTAAAGTCTTAAGTTCTTGTTATGAAACCCATTCCAAGTTTAGATGAAGTTTATAATCTAGCCTAGAAAGAAAAGTGTTAGAGGACCGTGTAAGTTATTAATCAACCTTTAAACGAATATTCTGCCATGGCTATTCATTCTAGAAACAAAAGAAGGATGCATATTATTTATTCTTATTATGGTAAACCTAGCCACAATAAGGATATGTGTTATAGGATTATTGGTTTCTTGAAAAATTTCAAGTTTACCAAAGCCAAGGGATTTTTGGTTTTGGTTCTAGAAATGGTGGGCATGCAAATTCTAGTTCTAGAAAAATGCATGTTCTTCTAGATATATCAACAATGTCGCATCCATATCTTCAAATCAATATGATTGTATTTCTATTTAGGATTCTCGCTCAAAAGGCTTAGCCTACTTTGGCTATAGTTTCTCTTACTCAAAAGGAAGTTTTTAGGCTCATGACTTTTTTTTAAGTGTTCAATATTCATAGGCTTCAACTTCTTAACCTTAAACACCATTACCCCTTCTACCTGTCTTACGGTTAGTATTTCCAATCGCCTACTATTGTCATTCAAAAAGCATCATTTCCAATTTTTAATTCATGTACCTAGATACTAGATATAGGCACAAGTGATCATATCTCATGTTCATTTAGATGTTTTCAAACTTATATACCTACTTCTAGTGTAGTAGTACAAATGCTATATGGCACTACGACCATTGTTAATCATATTGGTCAAGTATGCTTATCATCTTCCTTTGTACTACATGATGTCATTTGTGTTCCTTCTTTCAAATTCAATCTAATTTCTATCAACAAACTCATAATTCATTCTTAGTATAAACTGACATTCTTTGGTAATGCTTGTGTGATTCAAAATAGCTCATCATGGACAATGATTGGAACTCGCTAATCTTCAAACATGATCTGTTTCTTTTCCGATCCGTCCAAGATAGTCATGTCTCTTCGATTAAAAAATCTTGTACTGATCAATATAATAATCATAAACTTGCTGATCATTCTATTTCTAATCTATGGCATTATAAGTTAGGATATATTTCAACAAATAGAATCAAATTGATTTGTCGGGTTCATTCTACTCGTTCAATGTAATGTCAATTCCCCTCACTTTGTTTGCTCTTTGGCAAAAAAAAAAAAGATAGTCATTTACAATCCATAATAAAGACACAATTTTTCCTTTTGAATTGGTACATATGGATATTTGGGATTGTTCCTTCTCTTAATAGTTTCCATTACTTCCTCACTATTGTTGATGATTTTATAAGGGTGACTTGGGTATTTTTATTAAAACACAAATCGATGTTTTGTCCATCATTCCCTCTCTCTATCAAATGGTTCATACTAAATTCACATGTGTCGAGACCAAATTTTAGGATTCTAGCTCCATAAAAATATTTTTTTTCCTATAAAAAGAATATATTTCACTCCCAAACATCCCTTTTCTTAGTTACATCTCCGTGTACATTGTCAAGGGAAATAGCACAAGTTGGGATCGTAAAGGAAAGATTGTATAACTTAATTATATGAAAGCATTGAATTAATGTTCAATCTTTTCTATACTAGAGGACAAATTCCTAATTTTTTCTTAAGGTGCTGTATTGAGAGAAGATATCGCATTCAATAAAGTACAATAAACAAATACTACTCCGTCTCTTATTGAAAATAGAAAAAGTAAGACCTCAAACTCTAGCATAAGCTAGTATGGAGAAAAAGGAACCTAATTGAATTAGGGTTTGGAAGATGAAATAGGGGAGAAATCTTAATTGAATTCAGAATTGAAAGATAAAAGATATTAGAAAATCTTAGTTATCTAAAGAGGAATTAAATAAGTAGATTGGACTTAAGTTAGTATATAAGTTACTTGTATTGGTTGTGGGTCTTTATTATTAAACTAGGATCTGTTAAGTATATGGGTTACTTATGTTAGTCTTGGGTTTACTAGTATTTGGCCTATTAGGAGTCAATTTGTTTTTTATTAGAAGTTTATCTATCATTTCAATAAATTAGTATAAACAAGAAAAGAATGAATATACAAAAACATAACATATTTTATATTTTCTCTCCTCTCCTTCCAAGCGTCCTTCTCTCTCTCTCTCTCTCTCTCTCTCGGTATCAAAGCTAACCATCTTTAAGCATCGCTTCTATGACAAAGAATGCTAAAATGGATGACTTGTGTAAATTAGAAGAGTGAGTGAGGTTGCTGGCCCGAGAAACTAGCAAAAAAAGGGAGGTAGTCACCCAAAACAAGTAAAACCATTCTGAAAAATCGGAGATGGTTCGAAGTAGTAAGAAAAAGGTTTTATCGAACTAAAAAACTTACTTAATGCATTCATAGCTTATTCAACAACCAACCACACAACCATAACCACATCTTCATCGAGCCCTACTAGTATACCCTTACCAATCCACCAAAGTGTTCAACCGATACCCATCAACACAAATCCTATATTATCCATACTTAGTACACATATGAGTCATCCATTCTCATAAATCACTAACAGCATTTATTACAAAATCAACAACCTTTATCAAGATCTTAACTATTACCGCAAACCTAAAAAGGCAAAGCAGGATTTTTTAGTCTTTGAAAAGGAAGATATAAACAAATAGTTATTCAAGTGCAACTAGTTCATTGACATTCAACAAATGGATGAATTTGAAAAGGTTCAATACACTTCATTCTTTCTAGATGCTAGGACTTTACATTACCATCAAGTTTATACCCGAGCTTAGGAAGAGAGCTCTAATAGAATGAGTACATTTCTATAATGACAAGTAGGTCTGAGCAAAGCCGGACTTGATGGGGGTAATTAGAAAACCTTACTCAAACCACTCGACTTAGAGTCCTATAAATAAAAGTTTGATGTTTTATGGAATAGAGCTACCATCAATGAGTACCAAGCCTTAAACATGCTTTTGGTTGAGATAAGAGAAGATGTTCAAGGTCTAGTATCTATGTTTGAACCCTAAACCCTTACTAGAGCATATGATTTACCCCAAACGTTTATTTGTTTGGGTAATAATTATTATCAATTGATTAATTTTAATTTTAATTACGTAAAGAAAAAAAGCATTCAAATTTGGTATTTTGAATTTTGGTTCATACATATAATTTTCTTCAATAATATAAAAGGTTTAAGACAAACAAGTATTCCGACTTGTTTGTTTGAGTAGACATCTAATGATTCAAGTGTTGTTGTATTCCCAAGCGAGATATTTTTTCAAACTCTAAAAGGTAGTTGGACCTGAATCTTTTTTTAAAAAAATAATAATTAGAAAAGAATTCATTTTTCAACTTTTTTTCTAAATCTTATAAATTATTTGCATATATATGTTTAATAGTTAGAGTAGTTATGTAAATTTTAAAAATTATGTAGAATTTTTATTTAAAAAGTCGAATATATTGAACTCATTAATTTTGTTGGGTTCCAAATTAATAAAATAAAATTTCCAAAACAAATATAACTATCTTTTATTTACGGATAACAAAATATAACTTATTAATAATAATGAAGTTCGCACAAATAATATATTTTCTTTTAAAAGAAATGAATTTTATCAACCAAATAAAACTAAATTTTGTCAACAAATCCACAACGAGCAATAGACTTTGGTTGGAAGAAAGAAAAAATATAGGAAAAAATATAGAACATCAATTATAAGTCACTAGTTATTTCCTCTAAAAACCATTCAACCTCAATTACAAAAACACGGTTTTGAGATATACTTACTACAACAAACTTATATATAAATAAAGTAATTTAAAATTTTAAACTTTTATTTTTATGTACTTTATTTATTTAATTAAATTTTAAAATTAAAAAATTATATTTCACATGGCATTGTAATTTAAACATTGTTGATGTTGATTGTCATCTTAATTCCAATTTATGCTTTTGTAAATGAAGTAGCTACATCGAGTAATTTTTTATCTTCCTCGAATTAATACCATTTATTTTTCATCAACTACCGAATGAATACAACTTAATTGTTGCTACACTCAAAACACAAGTAGAACTAGTGACATTCTATGAACTTAATGGAATCCCGACATCATATGAAATTCTTATTAATGCCAATCAAGATTAGACTCTCGAGTCCAACATGTTGTAGTGATTTACCTTTACTAATTGAGATATACAACAATATGCTTCAAGAAATTTCAACAATAAAAATAAGTTCTCATGAAATTTTAGCAAAAATTGTCATTAGAATCAAGTTAACCAGGGATTTAGAAGGAATAAAAGACCATATTAAATTTATGGGATGAAATTCCATTCGGTTGCCATCTACAAATTTTGCTATGTTCAATCAAACAAAAATAATTATGCTCCCTCACTTCCCGCACTAAGGGAGAATATATCTAATCTTTTAAATTTTTAGGGTTGGTATCTAGTGAAAAACTACTCTTTCTCTAATATATTATGTGAGTTATAGTGGTTAATTATATACATGTATATGAGTATAACAAGCATGAGGTAGTTACAATAAAGTAAGATAGCTAAAGATAAGAGCTAACTACATCCGTAGTAGTAGGAGACTATGGATGATTGCATATCAATAGTAGTAAGAGATTAGTTGTGTAGGATTTTGAAGAATGTACAACTTGTTTCAAAGCTACCGAAACTAAGTTTTGGATAATGGTTTGGTGAGAATATCCGTAATCCGATCTAAGATGGACGAGTAACACACTTGTAAGACACCTTATCGAACTTTTTCCTTGATAAAGTGAAAATCTATTTCAAGATGTATAGACTAAGAATGAAAAATAGGAGTGGTAGTAAGATATATGGCAGAGATTTATCACACCAAAGTTTCGAGAGAAAAGTATATGGCATGCTAATTTCTCACACAAGGGACTCTATCCATTTAACGTCTACACAAGCAATTGCCAAGGTATGGTCTTCAACTTCGTAAAAGAGTGAGCAACAGTTTATTTTTTAGTTCGCCATGAAATCAAATTTTGGCCAAGATAGATGACATAGTTGGATATGCTTTTTTGATCATCAACATCCCTTCCCAAGTCCAAGTCCGTGTATGCATGGATGGAAGAGGTGGTGGATTTTTGAAGATATAAGCCATGAAATTTGATGGCTTAAAAGTAATGGAGAATCCGTTTGATGCCGACCCAATGGGTATCAATTATGGCACACATATATTTATGCCACTTCATTTAGGGAATAGGCTAGGTCTAGCCTAGTAAAACCAAGATATTATAGCTTTCTCACGATACTTCTATAGAGTCCAAAACTAGAAAATAAGGTGTCCACCATGGCATGCAATTTAGTGTTTGGACATGTAGGGTACTCGATGCCCTTAGCTTGGTACATTTGTGCCTTAATTAAAAGATAAGTCGTAATTTCTTTTGGCTAAGAAAAAGACCACATGTCCCCCAATATACTTATATCCCAAAAAAAATAGTAAAAAGGACCAAGTTGCTTTACCACCAAATTGGACTATAATTCCGAGATTGTAGAAGAATACATAGAGCCATTATTTACGATGATAGAAAATCATTAACATAAATCAAACAAAATATGATATTTATGCTCGATTTTTTGAAAAATAAAGTGATATCAGCTTGAGACCCCGGAAAGCCCAAGGAAACTAGTTTGTTAGTGAGGCATCAAAACCATTGACATGGCATTTATTTAATCCATGTAAGAATTTTTTCAATTTATAGACATAGGTGATGGCAAAGCATCAATAAAACCCTATGATTGAGTCATGTAGATGTTTTCCTATAATGATCGATGAAGAAAGGCATTCGAGCATCTAATTATTCAGAGTGGCCAATTTAGAGAGAAAGCATGGGAAAGGATCAATCTGAGTGCCATTGGTTTACTAATGGGATTGTAAGTGTCATTAATATCAAAGCTAAGCCATTAGTTGAAGCATTTTCCACTAATCTAGTTTTGTACGGATAAATGGTACTATTTGTTATAGTCTTCACTTTATATACCTATTTGTTCCTAATGACACTTTATAAAGTTTAGAAAGGAACAAGTTCTCAAGTATCGTTATCCAATAAAGATTGGACTTTAGTGGCCATGGTTGATAGTCAATGAGAGTGGGATTGAGCTTGTGTATAAGTTTGAGGTTCAGGTGTAGTAAATAGCTATAATAAAGGTACGAGGCTTGAGATTATCAATTTTAGTACATGTAATCATCTCATGAGTTGATACTAGAGCTATTTTATGGATAAAAGATGGATCATGAGTTAGAGTTGGATCCGTTTGTGATAATGGATGATGGTTAAAGTTAACGAGTAAGGGATATTTGAGGATTAGAAGTTGGAGCTAGCAAGGTATACGACATGGGTAGTTGGATATGGGACAAATGCTTTAATGGCATGTCCGATTTATAAGGAAAAGGGCCGCGAGTGTATGGTCGGTGGATGATGCAAGGACCGATGCATGTCCTATTATGGTGCTACGATTGGAATTGGAATTTGTGATGAGAGCAAGGATGTAGACTGCTAGAAAATATTTAAGCATGAAAGTGGAATATTTAGGCTTTACAATTGTATATTAAGGCATGGCAAGTAGAATATTTGAGTGTGGCAATGGTAAAAAAACAACAACCTTTAGAGGATGGAGCACTAGTGGAGTCTAACTTGGCAAAGCAAAAGGAAACACTTCTTCACCAAACAAGACATGGCATGAGACATGCATTTTTTGTATGGAAAGATCATAACATAAATAACCTTTTTGAATTTTACTATATCCCAAAAGTACACAAAAGGAAGAATGAGATGCTAGTTTATACAGAGTATATGGATTTAACCATAGGCAATATAAGCACCCAAAAATCTTGAGTTCATCATAGGAAGGAGTGGTATTAAAAAGACTAAACTATGTGGATTTATTGTGTAAGGTTAGGGTAGGATGGTGATTGATGGTATAAATAGAAGCATCAAAAGCATTGGTCCAAAAGGATAATATAAAGATGCAAGATTAAGGAGGGCTAAGCTTGTTTTTATAATATGAAGATACTTTTTTTCAACATAACCCTTTTGTTCGAGTGCTTAGGGGCGACACGTTTTTAAGAAATGTCATTTTTAGTAAGGTGTTTGGTTATGGCCTCGTGCTCTCCTCCTCAAATCTTGCCTTCGTCCGTCCACCTAACCAACAATAAAATATGGACACCGGCACAACTCATCATACAAAAATGGTTTAGTGTGTGGGCTATTGTGTAGGATTATAGAGAAGAGCAAACATTGGCTATGTATCTCATATCATGAAAATTAAAACACGTTGTAGTATTATAGTTAGTTTGCATATAAGTGGAGTATCCTTGGCACAATCTAGAATATAGAAGTCACCCATCGTGATGACCCCCACCACATGAAGCAAGTTGTCTAGTGGCATAGTGAATTGAAACTAAAATACCGAGAAATTTTTTGTAGTCTTGCAACTGAAATTTCTAACTAAGACCAAGGTCATATAGAGATTCATAACTAACTAATCATGCCTAGACTTAACAAAGTGAATGAATGATTTGTAAGAAGTGCCAAAGTCACGTAACAAGGTTGGCACTAAGTCATCTTCGGGAACAACACTATCAAGGGACTAAAGAGTGTCATAAATACTTTTCCCTTACCGAAAATACCGAGGGATGAATTCATTTGGCCTTTGATCAAGACAATAAAGTCTTCTTTTGAGATGATTTATTTGTGTTCTTGTTCCAAAACCATAGGCAATAATATTCTTCAACCATATTGTATGACCTATTGAGGCACTAACAATAAGGGAAGAACAACCTTTATTAAGGATCCAATAATCTAAGTCGAACTAATTGGTCATTACGTTCTTAGATAACAAAAGCTAGATTAGGCTCACTATCATTGATGGTAGGAATGTGTGATGTTTGGGAGCCATTAACATGGTGTAGCGAGACCATGACAATGAAGAAGAGGGTGGAACCATTTTTTCTATAAAATAAAGTTAGAGGGAATGAGTTTTTTTTAAAAAAAAAACATGTTAGTGCTAGGAATAGATGGAGAATCCATGGAAGAGGAAGAAATTGTGACAAAAATCTTGTCTAGCGGTACAAGAGACATGCTCGGATAGAAAATGAGAAAAAGAAAAAGACTGTTAAGTCTTAACTCGTGAAAAAGAAAGAAAAAGAACAATGGATTATTAAGTTGCTTATAGCTTTGATACCATTAAAAGTTAATGATTCTCTAATATGCTATGTGAGTTACAATGGTTACGTTTATACATGTATATTAGTATGATAAACATGAACTAGTTAAAATAAAGTAAGAATTTATTAGCTAAAGATAAAAAGCTAACTATATCGATAGCAGTAGGAGACTATAATAGATTATATATCAGTAATAGTAGGAAATTATGAAGTCTTATCCTTATCATCTAGATACCGATGCAAAAAACCATACCACACAGGAATTGATAAACTTGAGCATCTCCAACACCTATCGTCGTGGGGTCATCTCCAATGACTATTGTTGTGGGTGGACAAGGGGAATAACGACTATCATAACCCAAAATTTAGGTGATATTGAATTTTTAACTTTTTTTTTCATTGGTTTTATTCCCTTTATTTATATTATCTTATTTTCATATTTTATTGTAGGTTGTATGTTTAATTTTAGAATTTAGATTTTTATTTCATGAGAAAAAGAAGAAAAAAGGAAAATCAATTTTTTTAGCCAATCTTTCATTTTATTTTATTTTCATCATTTTGTCATATAAATTCTTTTTTTTAATTTTTATTCTATCCTTTATTTAGTTTTATTTCAATTTCGGTTCCAAAGTCGCAATTGAATGGAAATGAGGTGCAATTGAAAAAAGTTAGGGAGATAATTAAAATAATTTAAAATCCTAGAAGTAAAATTAAAAGATATAAGGACCCAATTGAAAAAATTAAAAGAACTAGGGTCTATAATAACGTATCTAAATTATAAAATTGTGAAAAATTAAAACCTATAAGGATCTAAATTGACAAAAAATACAAACGATAGGACCAATTTAGAATCAACTATTGTTCGAGTCTTCCCAATCTCTTTATGGCATGTTTGCCCCATACCTTACCATCCTTTAGCACTATTCATCTTCATCAATGAAAGCAATAGGCTGGAAGGATAAACCCATTCTTGATTAGTATTTGTACCAACAAAGACATACCTATAGCACCTATAACACAAGTACAACCACATTTGCTTATAGGTTTTGGCTCTATTCATACAGAGCCAAAACTAATAAAGCCAAAATTGACAAAGCATACAAGATTTTTTTTTGAAAAAAATGGTTGCTTTTTGTAAGGAAGGCTTTAGGGATATAAATAGGATTTGAACTGGGAGATTGAGAGGCGAAAGAAAATTTGAGAGAGGTTTAGAGAGAAAATTTAGGGTTCTTACTAGGTTTTTAAGAAAGAAATTTTTGAGTTTCTATAAGACAAACAAACTCTTGGGTTTTCTAGGAGAGATCACTAGGATTATTAGTTGCTTCTAGGTTCTTGAAAGAACTAATTTCCCCTAGTTAAAGCACGAATCATCACCGCTAATCACCCATCCTCAACCCGGGCTCCCTCAATTGGACACCTAAGTAAGATTCTTTATTTTCCTTCATTTGATTTACAACTTCAATTACATTGATTTAGCTACCAATCGATCCAAATCGAATGATGATAGTGATTTCATAACTATCATTATGCAACCTCCCACTACCCTAATTCCCTTTGCTTGTTTGAGTTTGTGAGGTCAAGGATAGGAAAGGTTTGATAGCTTGAAATAGTTTGACGTAGAAAGGGAGGTAGTTTGTTTGATTTTAGGTTTGACATAAGAGGATGTTGGATGGAAAAAAGAGAAGAATTTTAAGAGAGGAAGGAGAGAAGATTGAGAAGATTTTTTTGTGATAGTCATTCTATTTGAAAATGAAGGGAGGAATGGGTTGATGAAAAATCATGAGTGCTCGGGAAGATTAAACATTTAGGCTTAAGGGTTTTGATTTTGTGGTTGATGGAGGAGGTTAGTATAAAAGGGGACTAGATTGAGGTAAAAAAGGCAGGCTTAGCGTTTTGGGTTGAGAGGAAAGAGATGAGGTAAAGAGGATTTGGTGAGGGGCTACTTGGGTTGAAGATAAAAGGAGAAGGGCTAGGCTTAGCCCAACCTCGTGTGAAATAAAGTGGATTAGGCCATCTAGCCACACCATGTAGAGGGAGGAATGAGCTAGGCTTAGCCCATCCCCCGTGAGAAGAAAAGAGTAGGTTAAGTTTATCCGAGCCTTATCCCAAGAGGAGAAGGGAAGCATACCTTCTCGATGGGCTTGGTCCAATAGGCCAAAAGACCATTAGGCTCAAAGGCCCAATAACCTTTTTTTTTCATTTTCCATTTTTTTGTTATTTTCTTAGATAAATTAAATTTGAAATTTTTGTACATGCTTATTATTTTTCATACCTAGTTTAGATTTAGTTTTTTAATTAGTGAATTTTTTTACTCATTAATTTCAATTTATGTAGTTTAATTATACACGATCTTTTGATTTCTTCCAATTATTAAATGTTAGGTCTAGTTTAATATTAGGTATTAATTAAATCTACAATTTTTGTTTAGATTTTAGACTTCTATAAATGTGTAGGGGCTACTAATTTAATTTTCAGATTTTATTTTAATGTTTAATATGACTTGAATAACCATTAGTTAAATTTGGTAATTAAAGAGTGGATGAATTATCTAATCTTCTAATTATAGGGACTAATGATGATTCTCTATCAACTTTAAAAAAAGAAAAAGAAAAAAATAACGAGTAAACATGCTAAAAAAAGAAGAGAAAACAAAAAATGCATACATACTATGATAATTTTGACATGTCTCCTATTAAATAGGGATTGATGTTATCGTTTGATTTAAATCCATCATCTTAGTAATTAGGTTGTTCTTCAACATTCAGTTATCCCGAAGTTTAAAATTGGATTTAACGTTGCTTTGATGAGACTCCCGACAATAGGGTTCGAGCAATCGATCCAATATGATGCTAAAAAAAAAAATCAATTGGCGTAGGTAATAAACTTGGAATTTGACTTAAGATTAATTTTGACAATAATAGAATGTTTGGAAGAAAAACTTTTAGGACTAGACTAGATATGGTACCTTTCCTAAGAAAAGGTGTTTTTGGGTGATTGATATATTTTCAAAAGCATAATCAACTTCATATCCTAGAAACTCCGAATCGGTATTATTTTTAGGTTTTCTAGTTCTTTTAATATTAGGTATCAACTCAAAAACGTAGTTCAACTCACATCATCGCAAACCGAAATAATAAAATTTTTCATAAGAATATTTTGGAAGTTTACTAAATGTCAAGTAGCGACAATGAGCTTTTCGATATATATGGGAAAAATATAGAAAAAAGAGTTGTCATATAATATTAAAGGTCACTAAAAACTTATATAATTGGTCTACCCAAATTTTTCAAGCAAGGGGTTGGATAGGTATAGAAAAGATACAAATCATCATATCCCATCTTGCCTAAGTTAAATTGTATTGTATGAAAAACCTAGCATGATTTTTTGGTTTCGAGCATAATGAAAGTCCGTGCCTACTTGAAAGAGTTTATCGTTACGTTTAGAAATAATAGATCAAGTGATTAGGGATTTGGTTAGTCAAAAACCTTATTTTACTCTAAAGGAGACAAGTTTTAAGCAAAGATTTTTGAAAGAACTAAAAAGGATGGTGAAGCGATAACGACATGGTGAATATCATGTCACTCATGATATTTAAACCTATACTACAAAAAATTAAGCCTCTTCCACTCGCTAAGAAAATAAATAAATAATAAATGCTTAGTTTTCTCATCGTTACATAGTTGAATTTCATAAAAACCAATGTTTCAATTTTTGTTTATATATATATACCGAGTGGATTTAGAGTCCGCAATGTAAAACAAAAGACAAAAAAAGTTCACTTGTAAAGAATATATATATATATATATATATATATCCGAGTGGATTTAGAGTTTGCAATGTAAAACAAAAGACAAAAAAAGTTCACTTGTAAAGAATAAATTGAATAAATTTAAAATTTTGATAAAATTTGATTATATAAAAAAGAAAAAAGAATAAAAACTTTGATAAACTTTGATATATATATCGAGTGGATTTAGAGTCTACAATGTAAAACAAAAGACATAAAAACTTCACTTGTAAAGAATAAATTTAAAATTTATAGATTAAAATCAGAATTATTAAAAAATTAATTTTGATAAACTTTGATTATACAAAAATAAAAAAAATAAAAAAAATAGTGAATGTATCTTTTTTATTTTTCTTAAATATATATATATTTTAATTTATAAGCCATACATGGCGGGTATCTTATGCATACATGGCAGGTCTCTTTGCACAAGCCTCACACATATAACAATCACCTTTTTTTTCTATATTTGACTTTCAATTATTAATTAACTATTTTAAAAATTATTTTTTTCTAAAAAATTAAGACAAATTATCTTAAACACACACTTTTAATAAAAAATAGTATGTCATCCCACTCGTAATTAAAAAAAATATATATAAGAATCAATTATCTAAATTATATCAATTTTTTTAAAAAGAAAAATAATCATGTTCTAAATTTTACTTCAAAATTTAAAAATTAGGGATCAAAGTACAATATTTGCAAAACAATGCATATAAAAGAGTTTTTTTTTTCCTAGGATAATGAATAGTGAATGGGCATTAGTGAATAATATTTTGTGAGGTATCATATAAAATGCCACAAAAATGCTGAAATTAATGGCAATGGAATTGTAAGATAACATATAAAATGCCCCCCAAAAGTTCTAAAATTCATAAAAATGCCATTGCTCAAGTTATAGTCAATGAATAGTATTTTATGAGGTGCTGAATAGTATTGAATACAATGTTTCTTAGTTTTTGTTTTAGATGTTTTTATTAATAATAATTGGTCCGCTTCTACCCCTAATAAGAATGAACTTGATATACATTAAAATTTATAAACGTTTATCGAGTTAATGAGGTTTTAGACTTATTAGAAAACTATATAATTACTTATGTGTCAATATATTTAAATTTTAACTAATCATATTTGTCATATATTATAAAATTATCACATAAAATGATAAAAAAAAAATTAAAATGTTGATATAAAGTTGAAAAAAAAAACCTTTTTACTAAATATTTTGAATTATAATTTCTTAACATAGGTTTATTGTAAATTATTTTACTTAAACTAATTGAAATCTCATATCATAAGTTTTGATTTAAAATGCATACTAATTATTTTTCCGTAATAATAATAATAATAATAATAAAACCTATCTCTTAAACTAGATCAACTCACATCAAAGTTCTTCAAGTTTTTCAAAAGTTTATGATAGTGTAGAAGTTGAATTATATATTATTTTAACCTTTATTAATTTTTAATAAACTCATTTTTCTCAATAAAATTATAAAATTAAATGATACAATAATGTTTTTTTTTTCAAAAATCGATAGTAATTAAGAATTAAAATTCGATATGCATCAATAAAATAAATATATCATATTTAAAAAAATTGTATTACTTTTTATTTTACTTTGAGGATAAATTTTTCTGAATTCAATTTCAATAAGAAAAAAAAAAAACATTGATACCAAATTGAGTTAAGCAATTTTAATTAGGGGCAAGCAAACTCGTTTGGTTAATCAAAAATCGAATAAAATCGGATCGAATTATGAAATTTAGTTCGGTTTTAAATTAGAAATATACAATTTATAATCGAATTGAAAAAACCAAAATAATGAAATTCCTAATTCTAATTTCTAAATCCTTAACCCTAAACTCGGCTAACCTAACTTTTCGTCTTCGGTCTCTCTTTCACTCTTTGAACTCTTTCTTTCGACTTTCTCATTCGTTGAAATCAATCATCATCATCTCACACTCTCACTCATCGGCTAGTGGCCACCGCCACTCGGGTCTTCTTCTATAACCTCCTTCGACTTTAGTACCTTTTTCTCCACCCTCCACTCTAGTCTAGTCCTCTAGACGCCAATTCTCCTCAAAATTTTGAAATTCACCACCCGAGTGTTTGCTCACGCCTCTCAAGTCACAACACGGTAACCCACCTCTCTAAGTCTCTATCATCTTCCTCCGATCACGAGTCGCCTTAGCTAATCTTCGTGTCTTCCTCTAGCTCTCTCAAGGTCAATCTCTTTTATTTTTATTTTTTTTATTTTACTGAAAAACAATGTATTAGGCATAAATTATCATTAAGGTAAAATGGTTTAGGTAAATGCAATTTGCCAATTTGATACTCGGTTGCCTATTGAACATGGGTAAATCATAAATGCAATCCTTACGAGCTATGACATAGTGCTTACTCGTCACTAACTTTGTAGTTGAGCTTAGGATTTCTTTGTTAGTCATCACCGTGATGAAACCATAAGCATTGAACTCTAAATGAACATGGTTATAAAATTTCTTTTAGGTCTAATGGATGTTGCTTCTATTAATGAAGATTTAATTTAATATTTACTATTGAAATCAATGTGTAGTTTTAAGAATTCCAAGGTTGTTTAGTTCTTACTTGAAATAAAAGAATAAACCAATTAGTAGTGCCAATGGAAACTTTCTCAAGTAGTCCAATTGAAACTTTAAAATCTGTTTTTAGTTTTGCAGTTTCCATTATTTGCAATCTTTTGCTAGCGAAGTGCCAATTGAAACCTTCTCAAGTAGTCCACAATCTAGTGCTTCACGAGCTTTGCCTTTTGGTGCTTCGCCTTTTGCCCACTAAAGTCTAGACTTCTTGCTTAAAGGTAATCCGAACAACAAGCTTGTATAAAGTGAATGTGGTGGACAAAGTGAAGGTATGTGGACATGTACATGTTCTAATGGGTTCCTAAAAGTTATTGCTGATAGTCAAGATACTACTTGTTTTACGTACTGCAATTGCACTTACGGTACTTTTTAACTCGTGACATAATTTTTTTTCTATGTAATTCAATCTCTCTTGGATGTTGATTTTTCATGATATATCATTGCTAGTTTCTTCGAATAAGATTTTTTACTTCATGACTTGTTTGATGTTAAAGAGGAAGAAAGGATGTGAAGCAAAGTTTTACTTCTAAATGATCCTCTCAAGTACCTTTCCTGCTTTGAAGCATGTTTTTATTTCAATCATGGGTCTAGCCATTTTTAAAATAATCTATGTTTTTGTTTCCATGTGGGATTTTGCAGTCATTAAATGGCATAATGGAGCTGAATAGGATGGTGCAACTAAGAGCTATATAATGTTTTTTTATGTCATTAAGAAATAAAAGTTAGTCGGCGAAACTAAGAATTTATCACCAAAGGACAATTCACATCTTTATGATTTGATTTATTTTCTACATTTCAACGAGTGATTATAGGAATAGATTCTAAGTGAGATAGGCCACAACATATGTACATAATTTGATTATAGATGTTCATATACATTATCATTGTATTTTATTTCTCTTTCCTCTCCATGTTCTTGTTATAGGGACACATTTGATGAATGTCATATTGATCCAACAACTTAAAAGTCTTGTCCTTTTTCTCTAGTTTTTGTTGAAACTTGGATTAAAAATAACCATATAGAACATCAACAGAGTTGTCCGGATATGATATAATAAGAACTAAATTCTACTTTTTTTGTATTTATCGAATTGATACATATTTATGTGATTTTCTAAATGCTTCAATCTTGTGTTTAAAGCCATCGCCGGTGGTGAGATGAGTCATCCATGGTCCGACCTATTCGCATATGAATATGATACTACTTTCGAATTGCGGACTAGGAGAATTCACTCAATATTTGGCTATTTGCTTGAGTAAGGCAGACTCTCTATCTAAGTTACTATGTGCCACAACTTAGTAAGGTTGTAAGGCGGTTCTCAATTGAAAATGTGGAGGGTCGAAAGATGGATAAAAAGACTTTCTAATTTATGTCCGTGTGTGTGCCTTTTTTCACTCGAGAAACTAGGGCAAGACCAAATTTTTTATTTTTTTTCACAAAAAAAATGCTCGGTTAAAACTGAATTATTTTGATACCAAACCGAAATAATTCGGTTACAAATCGAATTAATTTTTGTTCAGATTCACTTTTCATTTTTCCTAATTCGGTTAATCGAAAACCAAAATGAATTATATTTAACCGAACCATTTAACCGAATGATCACTCCTAATTTTAATGGGCATGAGATATTTTATTATTTCTGTTTTAACACAATAAGTACAATCAAACAAACATAATTATAATAGCTATGACACACTCAAATAAATTATGATAATATGGTCCAGTCACTTGATAATTGATTATATATAAATAATTGAAGAATCAAAATTGTTTTGGTTCCACAACGCGGGGCATCCAACTACTTTTACAAATAGTGGTGTAGAAGGTCCTATATGTAAAAATTTAAAATAAGAGAATAATAATATTGATAATTGGATAAATTACAATACCGTTTGAGAGTTTTTTGGTTTTTTTTTTTTTTTTTTTAATAATATTGACTTCATTAAGAAAACAGGTAGAAACATCAATCTATACTACTCCTCATAAGAAATAGGGTAAATCCCCTACGAAAACTTGCCCATCAGAAATAATACTAGCTAAATTTGCTAGTTTATGAGCCGTCTTATTATTTTTATGATTAACATGGTTGAAAGAAATTGAATGAAAAAAACTTGCTTGGGTTTTGATATCTAGAGCGATGGAAGATAGGTAAAAGTCATCTTCTACATGTGAGCGCAACTGGAGAATAATTAAGACGAACGCAGTCTGATTTCAAGCAAACTTTGGAGAGTTCCAAATCTTTAACTAACAAGTTGAAGATTATAAACAGCAGCAAAAACCTCGCCTATATCAATAGCATACTACACTTTTAATTTTTGAGCAAGGAAAAAAGTTCATATAGCTATATGACGAGACAAATAAAGAAAAGGACAAAAAAAAAAAAAAAGTGGTTTAATGACATTAAAAATTCCTGTAGTATCGATTTTTGATAACCTTGTATTTTCCATTTAGATAATAAGAATAATTTCTTGATTGTCCTTTATTTATTCCTTTCACTAATTAATAAATTATTATTATTTAGTTTCTTTTATATATCTTCGTCCTAGATCAAACATAAGACTAATTGTATTCAGAATCGAAAAGATAAAATTTAATCCATTTCAACAAATATGATTTTAAAATTTAAATTCTATATATTAATAAAAAAAATTACATGAAAACCAATCCATTTACTGTTGGTCAACAATTTCTTGGTACCTTGATTATTTCTTTAACGATATATGAACATCAAAATTAATCTAGCTTTTTTTGCTTACCACTTTTCCACATGACGATTTACTAGCTTAAGACCTTTACGCATGAAGATTTATTAATTAAAAAAAAAAAAAGGCTTAAACTATGTTGATCGGAAAAAAAAACTCAAAAGGCGGTCTTCTTCTTGGATTTGGGAACAAAGTCGTTGATGCTTAAATTCTGCACAGGCTAAGAATCAGGGAACTTAGAGATACCATCGTCATTGGAGTTTTGTATAGTTTAGAAGCCCAAAGGCCTCTTGGTGGGAAAAAAAATATATATATAATCAATCACTTTACGCTTTTCGAAGAAACGTAACGTCCACACCTTTTTTGACCTTGATGCCGACCAATACTAAATTCCATTCATATGCATATAAAATTCACTACCTGTCAAAAAATAATCTGGGGCCAAATCTCTCCAGTATCTCCAAGAACCAGTCCCTAACGTGTATACAATGACCTGTGAAGGAAGGTAATTAAGGTTCACCTCTTTCTCTGTCATCAAGATAATGAATAACAACCACTTTGTAATCATTTGTTACTGGATCTAATCCAAAACCAGAAACATGATGACTGTACACTACTCCGGGTGGAAGATTGGCCTTCGTTCGTTTTGCTGGTACAAGCTTGAATTCTTTGGTTGCGGAGTTCCGAAGACCACAATTACCAAGAACAAAACTTGAATCTACATAATATAGTCAGTTACGAGGACCATCAGTTGTCGATTGTGGAATTGGTAAATCAAGTGTTTGATGTATTAAATCTTCAAGATTCTCTCATTTAGTTGTGTTGAATATACCAAGCAAGGAGACAGCCATTATTGTTGTTGTTGTAGGAGTTGTTCAGGTGCGTGGAAATGAAATCAGAACTAATAATAATTTCATTCCATGATTTGCATACACACCTGAATTGTAGTAAAAAAATTTATAGGTAGCCATGAGAGAATCTCAATAATCACGTTTTCATGTAATAGGTCCCCATTCATTGTACCCACTCGACTTCGACAAAACATGACAGACCACTCTGACTCTATTAGATTTGATAGACCAATATGACTTTGAAATGACGTAATAGACAAATATTCATTGTACTCACTCTGACTTTGACAAAACGTGATAGACCACTCTAAATCTATTAGATTTGATAGACCAATCTGACTTTGAAATGACGTAATAGACAAATCTAACTCTACTCTACTTGGCAAGCTGCTTTGATTTGGCGAGGATACGACGAACACTCGACTCTGCTAAATGTTAAAGACCACTCTAACTTTGACGAACGTGATATACCACTCGACTCTACTATACTTGGTAGACCACTCTAATTTTGCAAGACGTAACAAATCAATCTAACTTTGGCTAGGTGTGATAAACTACTTTGACTTTGCAATAGTTGACGGACCGTTCGGATTTGGTAGGACGTGACAAACCATTCTAACTTTGCTAGACATGACAAACCACTCGACTTTGACAAGATGTGACGGACCACTTTGACTCTATTATACTTAATGGATCGCTCTAACTTAGTAGCATATGATAAACTACTCTAACTCTATTAGGCGTGACGGATCACTCTAACTTTGGCAAGATATGACAAACCACTCTAATTCTGCTAGACGTGATAGACCACTCGATTTGGCGTAACGTGACATACCACTTTGATTATGCTAGATGTGACGGACCACTCTAATTCTACTAGATGTGATAGACCACTCGATTTGGCGGAACATGACATACCACTTTGATTATGCCGGATGTAACGGACCACTCTAACTTTGATAGGACATGGCGGACTACTCGATTTAGTAGGATGTGATAGACCACTCTATCTTTGGTAGAACATGACGAGCCACTTTGACTCTACTAGACGTGACAAACCACTTTGACTTGGAATGACACAACAAACCATGCTTTTGTACAAGATATGACTAACCACTTGACATAGACTACGTCGATTTTAAATGATGTAATAGACTATGTTTTTTGACAAGTTATGGTCGAGCATTTTAACCTAGACTAACCACATTGGTTTAAAAGGATGCAACAAACCATGTTGTTTTTTAAATAAGGTGACATACCATGTTTTTTAATAAGATGTGACGAGATCACCCTAGCCTGGAGCGATGCGACGGACCACGTAAAATTCGAATGATGTGATAGACCATATTTTCTCACAAGATATGAGTGACCACTTGACATAGATTGACATTAAGTTTTTAGAGAAGCATAGATCGTCAATACTAAGAGATTGGTTTCTCCTCTTTTTCTCTTAATCTATGTGTCTAGTCGGAATAGGTTTAAAGTTCTAGGCCGACTACTTTATTGAGCTTGATTGATTATACTTTTGATTACTCCCTTTATTTTTGTACTTAATAGGATGGCTACTTAGACCATTACCTACGTTATTTGAGTGGTGTTCATTCTTTTGATTGAATAAGAGATCACTGTTCTTTTGTGCTTATTCTTTGGTACTTTTCCTAAATGTTCAGATTTTGCTAACACATACAAAAAATCTAGCCTAAAATGGTTAAAATGGCCTTTTACCTCAACTATTTGTAGCTTTTCATGAGGAAGTTTTTAACAGATTTCGTAGAGATAGACCTCTTGTAGACTAAGTCCAAGTATGATCCTTATCAAGTTATCATATGCCAATTCAATGAATTATCACCTTTTATGAATAATATCAATTACAAGATCATACATGAGACTAAAATTTTTTTTTCCTTTTTAGGAGCTGATCGCACTCTAGAAAACAATGGTTTTTTTTTTTTTTTTTTTTGAAAGATCAAAGATCATAGATCACATTATGTTAGGTGAACCAAGAATAGAAAAGCAAAGTCAAATGATCATTTTAATGAATATTTAACCATAACTCATATTATCTCCTTGTTGCTCTAGATGTAAAGGTAGTTAAAATGTTTTGGTCTTCTAGTGTCGACATAGATTTGCGATCAATCTAAACATAGCATGTCTTTAAAGCATTGGTAGTGATAATCCATTTTTCATCTACTTTTCATCGTTGTTGCTTATGTCATTCATCTTCTTTGAATGTGTTTGATTATGTGAACTTTTCTTTTAAAGATTTGTTTTTTTGAATTTTCAAGAAATCATTTTCATTTGTTATGACTTTCATGGATCAATACCGTCTATTTAAAAAATTTTCATCAAGGCAAGCTGAATTATTTAAGAGAAATTATTGAGATGTTCATAAGGAAGTAATCTCATCTAGAAATATGTTCGACTTATTTCATTAATAGCCAAACCGCATCATGCAATATTGAGATGTAATTCTCATAGTGATCCATTTTAAGGCTAAGATGGGCAAAATATGTTTGGATCAAAAATTTTTTTAAAGGAATTCATCTTTTTTGACGGGTAATTGAAAAAAGTTTGACCCTAAAACATGACGTGCTTGGGTGAATTTCAAGAACTAAAATTTTTTTTGAATAAAGTATGGCTCAAATGGGCGAGTCTTACCTAGAAAGACTTGATTCATTCCTTTCTTGCCCCCATTTGCTTGATGAAAATTCATGATTCAATGTCATAAATAATAGTTTGTAATGTACAAACAAGTCAAGTTTTATTTAAAAATATTTTTCTCCTTCTCATTTAAAGCTAGAAAACATCATCACAAACAAGCCATTTTTTATCGAAAGGACTTTCACGAGCATGTGATGAAGGGTAAGGCTTCAAATTATGAATAAAAGGATATAAAAGGCTAAAAAATTGCTTAAGGGTGTAAAGACCTAGGATCAATTAATTGTTCATCAAGATCACTTTATGCATGCCATCTTGACTTTTCATCTCGCTAATTGATCTCATTTTCTAATCTTGGCTTTTCTTTCATGTTGACTCATGTCATTTTTATTTATTTAGGATTTCTAACCCTTTCTAAATTCAAGTCATGAGAGGGATCACTCTAGATATCATTTTCTTATGGTTTTAGTGCTTTCACTTTTGTTTTTCATTTCTCTCTTTTTTCCCAAGCCGTTCAAGGGTTTTCTTGACAAGTTTTTGTTTTGTGAAAAATAATCTTCATTTCTCATTTTGTTTTCTTATCAAAAACATCCTTGATCATTCTTGAATTTTCAAAATTTCTTCTGGTGTGAGGGGTGATCCTAGTCTATGTTATTATTGAAAGAAATCCTTTAAGCTTAAAGTTAGACAACAAGAAATAAGTTTTTTTATTTATGGAAAAGCATATAAAAAATGGCCTTGCTTCATGTTAAATATGATCTTGTTCGGTTCGTATGCTCTAGTTTCATTAGAAAACTATGATTGACATGTAGGAAAAAATGATGGATAAGGTGAGATCATGACCCGAGTGCATACCACTCATCATCATTTAAGACATCTAATAATTTTTTTAGTAATGATGTATTATCTTAGCAAGACAAGTCTATCCTATAAGGATTTGTCAAGAATATAATAGGAATATTTTTTGTTTCAAAAAGGGAAGGATTTACTCCTAGCATTTTCACAACATGTTTTGAAAGTTGATCAATATTAAAAGATTTTGAACGAGTTTGTCATATTTTTTTTTTCATTTTGATTTGGATGATATAAAATGATAATAATACTTTCAAATAGACATCGAGTTGATTTCAAATCGATAATAAGATCATGCTAAGATAACAGGAATTTCTTTTTCAAAGAAACAACCCAATCTATGAAAATAACAACACTTTTGCAAATGAAATCTGAAAATTCTATATAAGGTAAGATTTCATTTAGAAAATCAAGACACATTCATGCTTATTTGATGAGCTTCGGTGTTCTCCTTGCATTCATTTTCATGCATGGTATAATTAGAGTTATGGTAGTCGTTATTTTTTAACGCAATCACTAGGTGTTTTAGTTTTTGAGATATGATCATATTAAATGCCTCAAAGATAGGGAAAAATGAGAATAAAACATAAAAGAAGAAAGAAGGCAAAGGTGGAAATTTGAGATTAAAAGTTGCATGATCCCTTAAATTAACATCATATGAAAGCATGATAGAAAAATGCAATAAGAAAATTACTTGGGCTTGAAAAGGAAGCGCTTCTTCATTAGACAAATCATTCAATTCCTTCCCTCAAATAGTCTCATAAACAAGCTAATTAACACTAAAAACATTCTTAAGTGTGTCGACAAAAAGTATCATCATTTATGGACTACCAAGCACCGACCTAAGTCGTATGACTTCGTTTTTAATGACCTAAGTTGTATGACTTCGTTTTTAATGTCGACTTTCTACATAAGATGGAAGCCATTAAATGTTCATTCATGTGTATAGTTAGAAGTCTATTGAATTCTTTTTTTTAAATCCAATACAATGTTGAACATAAAAAGAGTTGGATCAATACAATAAATTAAAATTGTTATTTTTATGTTTGCAATATTGGTTTATGAAACATGTTAAAGAATTACAATGGATAAAGATTTAATAATTATTATTTTTTCATTCCACTTCAAAATAATATACTATAACTTCATTGTTCTATATTATTAATACATAGTTCTATATTACGCTTTGAAATCTAATACAACACAAGACAATAATATCAATACATAGTTCCATATTTCAACTAATTAGTTTAATATATTTATTTATTCATTTTCATTTTGTGTTTAAAAATATTTATAAATATGGAAAAGTGTGATATGCTCGTATGAAAATAAAGAAGAAAGGGTGATGCTTTAATTTTGACAAAGGAAGAGAAAAAACAATTTCCTAAGTAAAGGGCCAAATTATAAAAGTTTTAAATAAAGGAACTACATTTCTTGCTTTCCTGAAAAAGTACAAATTGAAATGGTTAATATCCCAAAATATCATCAAAATGTGTTTTTTTTTTTTTAATTTCACCATCATCTATGACCCAATTAAAAGAGTTTTCTCAAAATCATCTAGAAGTAGGAGGGGTAAACAACCAATAGATAGCCTACTGGAATTGTTTTGGAATGAAGAATAGTTGGAAGGAAAGAGTCCACGATAAAAAGATTCAACCAAAATCATTCCACACCCATTCTTCTAATTTATTTTGTTCAAGCTTTTAGTAATCTGGTTCTCCTTGCTCCTAATAACTATAAGCAAATGTAATACCTAAAAAAATTTGCATGATAATATATGTGTGCACACATGCTTTATTTGTGTATGTAATTTAATATTTTTATGTGTTTAGATGATATGATGATTTGGTATAGAGTTTTAGGATATACTATATATATATATATATTTGGATATTATAGATAATATTTTTATAGATAGGAATTAATCCTATAATCTTAGCCTAAGGTATTAGGAATTAAAGGATTAAAGTAGTAATAATAATTAATTAAATAATAATTAAATAATAATAAGTTTTAATAACCTTTAAAGGGAATGTCAATGGCTATGAAAGAAGGGCAAAAGTTTTGAAACATCTATTAAAATTAAATTTGAGACATGAATGGCTATGAAAGAAAAGAAAGTGACCATAAAAGAAGAAGGTTAGTGGTCATTAAAGAAAAGAAAGTGGTTATGAAAGAAAGCCACTTAATGGCCATAAAGGAAGAAAGTTAGTGGTTTTTTATTATTTTTAATTCATACACTTAAAATTCCTAAATGTTTCAACTCCCCATGCCTATATATAGAGTGTCATTCTCCTCATTTAGGAAAGCCATTTCATAAGCTTATATTTCAAAGAGAGAGAATATAATTGAGTAAGAAGTGAAGTCAAAGATGTTTGAAAGAAGATTCAAATCTTGGTGATTCAATAACTAAGGAAAGTTAAATATTTACTTATTTATTTCTATATGATTTTAGATAGAATTGAGTTTGAAATTTCACGATTTAGGATTGATTATGTAAAAATTATATTTTAGTATTAAAATCTTAAATTTTTATTAGAATATTTGATGATTAAGTGTATTTAAATAAGAATTGAAAAGGTTAAGTTAAAATTTAACAACAATAGATTATATGAATATAATTAGAAGAGAATTGAATAAATTAAAGTAGAGTTGATGATTTAATTAAGATTTTTAATTTAAAAGAAATTGCAAGAAAAGAATAGGAATTAATAAAAATTAAATGATTAGAGATAAAATAATAATATTTAATTTCTTATGTTATACGATGTGTATGTTCAACGTTTGAATCAAGTCGAGGTACCGATTTGATAGAAAGGTTACGATAAACTGTGGTCTTATGTAAATCAAGTATAACTCACCTATACCATAGACGTAAATGCTATGTATTTTTATGTGATTGATGTGATGTGATGTGATGTGATGATCTTGAGGTGCATTCATACGCATGCATATGTTTTACATATTTATTAAAAAAAATATTTTAAGTAAACGAATGAGGTTATTTTTTTCAATGCATATTAAGGTTTAAAGATTAAGGTTGCCTATCAAGGCATAAAAATTGATGTTTAAAGGTTAAAGTTTTACCGTTAAATGATGAGGTTAATGTTTTATGCATGTTTTTATTGAAGCTAGACCACGTTAATTGGTGTTAGTATATGCTAGTAGACCCAAATGAGGAAAAGAATTTTAAAGACATTCATGTACAAAATGTTTTAATATAAAATCATGCATATTACACATATTGGGATATTCATATCTCACGTCCGTTCTATAGTGTATGTAATGATGCAAATGTTGAGGATGTTGATGCTACTTTTGGTGACTAGTGACTCATGTGCTTGCCTTTGTGTATTCTTAACGATTAGATTATGCTTTAAATGAATATTTATTTTTAAAATAATAAATGTAATGATGTTAAAATTATGAATGTTGGAAGTTTTTACTAAGAATTTGAGTATGAATATCGAAATAATATTATTTAGGAATTTTAATTATGATGAGATATGTGTTAATGAGAAAATCTTATAATTATATATTATTAATGATATATTTTAAATTGACGTGTTTAAAAATAAATAATATTAAATTAGGAACTTAATTTAAGAAAATAAAAAAGATATAAGCTTTAGTAATGAGTCGTCGATCATGACCCTTCGGGTGATGTGTCTCAATTGACTGGTGTGACAGCGAAGTGAGAAATAAGAAGAGTTTTTTACCCCAACCAGAATGAAAGTTAAAAAATTCAAAATAACAAAGGTTTTTCACTTCATTTCATATAGGGTAACACTTAACATGATGATGAATTTGTAATAGACACAACTCTAAACTTACTTACAATATTCTGTCAAATGCTTTTCATTTTGCCTAGTTTCTTCTATCCATATTGGAACTAAGCTGTCCTTGTGAATAAAAACATCCGACAATCGTCCTCCTAATGGAATACTCTTGATTTCTTGGGTTGATGGGTCAACTAACATTAGTTCTTCAGTATCAAATTCTACAAAGACCTCATCATTTTTCCAATACCCTACCGGATTCCGAATTCCCATAAAAGATACAGAACTGAATTTTTTAACCCAAAGCCCATCATTTATCACCCAAATGTCAAGAATTTTTTCAATCTGCTCAACAACAAAAAACGCTATCGAGTCATGGTATAAAGCAAGTGTCTCAAAGGTCGAATACCGAAAGTTTGGGTCGTCATAATCTGGATCTTGCATCTCTTCCGCTATTGGTATCTCTTGAAACTCTTCGGTAGCCATGTCAAAGGAAACAATGACTTTACGCATTTCAAAGAAATGCAATTTCCACATATCTTTTGACTTATTACCTTCCACTACATATGATGCCAACCAATAATAAATTCCATTCATATGCATATAACATCTACTGTCTCTCAAAAAATAATCTGGTGCCAAATCTCCCCAGTATCTCCAAGAATCAGTCCCTAACGTGTATACGATGACTTGTGAAGGAAGGTAAGCTTCACATCTTTGTCTATCTGCAAGATAGTGAATAACAACGACTTTGTAATCATTTGTTACTGGATCTAATCCAAAACCAGAAACATGATAGCTATACTCTATTTCGGGTGGAAGATTGGACTTCGTTAGTTTTGCTGGTAGAAGCTTGAATTCTTTGGTTGCGGGATTCCAAAGACCACAATCACGAAGAAAAAACCTTGATTCTACATAATATAGTCCGTTACAAGGACCATCAAGTGTTGATTCTGGGATTGGTAAATCAAGGGTATGATGTGTTAAATCTTCAAGTGTCTTATCAAGGAACAACCCACACCATTCAATTGTGTCGAATGTTTGCCGACAGCAAGCAAGGAGACAACCAGTATTGTTGTTGTAGTAGTTGTTCAGGTGCTTGGAAATGAAATCAGAGCTAATAATAATTTCATTCCATGATTTGCATACACACCTGAGTTGTAGTAAAATTATTACAGGTAGCCATGAGAGAATCTCAATAATCACGTCTTCAGGTAATAGGTATCCATTCATTGTACCCATTCTAGCTAATCTCTCTTTATTCTTTTCACTTCTGAAATTTGAAAGAAAAATATACAAATTAATCAATATATCAAGCAAAAACACAATACGGAATGCCCCCCTCACCAAAAGTTAAAGTCAAAATAATATGCGAACTTGTAGAATCTAACCAAGGAAACAAAATAAAGAGGTAGGAGATTAGGCTTACAAAATTGTCTATCAATAAGATAGATAAACTTGAGATGAAACATCTCCTTCAGTAATTGAATTTTGCTGATATATATATATCAAATATAAACAATGGCCTTTTTTTTCCCCAATCCTTGAAGATGGTGATGTAGATCAAATATCAAATACAAAAAAATGAAATGGGATGCATGGTGTAATAAGGATAGATGAGATTGAGAGGGAATTCAAGGTGTGCTTGAGAGAGACGGGGAGAGGGAGAGAGAAAGCTGGTAGTTGGGGCTTACAGAATTAAGGATTGAAATTTTCTGAATTTAAATTTATTTCTTTGAAGGTGTAATTTATAGGAAATATGGATTTCTTGTCCAAAAAATGAAACAATTAACACATATAGCATCCATAGATTTTCGTTATTTCATTTTCATTTCTGTGAGGATAAAAACTAGGGTACAACAATTACCATATATTTCATCCACAATTTCCGCTACTTCATTTTCATTTCTGTGGGAATAAGAACATTACCATCTATTGCATCCACCGATTTTCCTTCATTATCAATTTTTTTTTTTTTTTGGGAATAAAACTAGGGGCATGTTAAAATGTCAAAAACATGAGTTAAGGCACGAAAATTTTGGAAAGTGTCATGCCATAACTGGTAAAAATCTACCTTAATTATTTTGAAATTAAAACGGTGATCTTAATTATTTTGAAATTAAAACAGGGATATATTCTTGTGATATAAAATTAAAACCCCAAAATATAAATAATTATCTATATTAAAAAAGATGTGATACTCATTTTCCAGTTTAATAGCAAAAATTTCCCTCATTATATTATAATTTGATAATTTTAAATTTTTATTATTAATTTACCCAATTTAAATTTTAAAATATCTATTTGGGATATATATATATATATATATATATATATATATATGGGTTGTTTGGATGGAGATGTGACATATTGTTGGTGCTGGAAACTTGGGAGTTGGAGCTTACAAAATTAAGGATTTTTCCGAGTAATTGAAATTTTCTGAATTTAAGTTTATTTCATTGAAATGATGTAATTTCTAACACATTTACCTTTGGACATATGGATTTCTTGTCCAAAAAATGAAACCATTACCATATGTTGCATCCATAATTTTTATCACTACTTGAAAATATTAAATTAGCGATAGTTTTTTAGCGACGGTCATAAAAACTATCGTTTAAGACATGAAATAGCACCGGTTTTAAGCAATTCATTATTATTATTATTATTTTATCCTATCTTGGTTTTTAGTGATGGTTGGTAAACCATCGCTAATTTGGTAGAATAAGACTATTTTTAGCAACGGTTTTTGAAAACTCGTTGCTAAAAAACTAATTTTTTCTAGGGAATTAGCAAGGATTTTAACAAAATCATCGCTAATTCAAAAAAGTTGGGTATTTTACGACGGTCTTAAAAAATCCTCACAAAAAACGTTTTTTTCCAAGTGAAATTAGCGATATTTTATTACAAATTATCGCTAAAATCATTTACAAAAAAATCAAGAAAACATTGGGTTTAGTGATAGCTTTTGTTTAAAACCGTCATTAAACACTAAAATTAGCGATGGTTTTCTAGAAACCATCACTAATTTGTTACCGTTGGAGGGAAACGAAAAATTTTGAAAAAAAAAATAGTGATGGTTTTAATGATAGTTAAAAACTATTGCTAAAAACTAAAATCCCTAAGTATACATTGTTTGAAATTTTTTTTCTATTTTTCTTCATCTTCTTCTTTCCGAGTAGTTGAGCACCTCCTCCTCCCTTCCCCATTTCTCCTCCAATCAAGACAACATCTTCCCTCTAAGCTCCTATTTTCTTTCTTTTTTCCTTTTTTTCCCTCCATCTCTTCCCTTTTCCTCTCTTTTCTTCTTCTTTCTCTCCTTTTCCTCCTCCTTCTCCCTTCCCTCCTCTTCTCCATGAACGAGTGCCACGACAACAACTCGTCCTTCTCCGCTTCTCTATTTCTTTAATTTGTAACTCATTAAGTTTTTTTTTCATTTATTTTAATAATTTTATATTTTTTGTTTAATAATTTATTTGGTAATTATTATTTTTTAATTATTTATTGATTAAATATTAGTTAGTTTAATTTATTTTATTGCTATAGTTAATTTATTAGTCGTTAATTAATTTAATTATTTGTTGAAAAAGTTATTTAAGCTGTTAGAATATTTAACTATGTGTTAAATAATATTGATATAGTTGTTAATTAAATAAAGTTTATTTGTTGGTATTTAAATAGTTTATTTTAAAAAAATAATAGGTGTTACTTTAATTTATTAATTATGTGTTAATTAAGAGATTTACATGTTAATTACATGAATTTATTTTGTTGTAAAATAAATTATTTAATTTTTTAGAAAATTAATTATTTGTTAGTCTAATTATGTATGTGTTAATTAATTTTTATGTTTTTTAAATTAAATAAATTAGTTGTTAATTAAAATATTTAAATATTGTTTAAAATAATTAATTAGGTAGTTAATTAAGTAAACTAGTTTACAATTAAATTAATTAAGTTTTGTATAAAATATATAATTATATGTTAGTTTAATTAATTTGTTTGTTAATTAAGTCTTTTAGTTGTTAATTAAGTCAATTAGTTTATAATTAAATTATTTAAACTATGTTTAAAGAATGAATTAGGTAGTTAATTAAGTCAATTAGTTTACAATTAAATTATTTAATTTTTTTAAATATATAATTATGTGTTAGTTTAATTAATTTGGTTGTTAATTTAGTTTTTTAATTGTTAAATTAAGTCAATTAGTTGGTGATTAAAATAATAAATTATTTTTTAAAAGAATTAATTAGGTAGTTAATTAAGTAAATTATTTTACAATTAAATTATTTAAATTTTCTTTAAAATATATAATTACATGTTAGTTTAACTAATTTGGTAGTTAATAAATTTTTTTAATTGTTAAATTTATTCAATTAGTTGATGATTAAAATATTAAATTATGTTTTAAAAGAATTAATTAGGTAGTTAATTAAGTATATTAGTTTACAATTAAATTATTTAAATTCTATACAAAATATGTAATTACGTGTTAGTTTAATTAATTTATTTGTTAATTAAGTTTTTTTCATTGTTAATTAATGAATTAGTTTATAATTAAATTATTTAAATTGAATTTAAAAGAATCTATTAGGTAGTTAATTAAGTAAATTAGTTTATAATTAAATTATTTAATTTAAAAAAAATAAAATTACATTTTAGTTTATTAATTTGGTTGCTTATTTAGTTTTTTTATTGTTAAATTAAATCATTTAGTTGGTAATTCAAATATAAAATTATTTTTAAAATAATTAATTAGGTAGTTAATTAAGTAAATTATTTAAAAATTAAATTATTTAAATTTTATTTAAAATATATAATTAATTGTTAGTTCAATTAACTTGTTAATTTTGTTTTTTAATTGTTAAATTAAGTCAATTAGTTGGTAATTAAAATATTAAATTTTTTTAAAGCAATTAATTATTAAGTAAGTTGTTAATTAAGCTTTTTTTTTTTTTTTGTTAAATTAAGTCAATTAGCCATTTATCAAATTTACTACATTCATTTCAAAATAAATCATAGATCGATTAACTATAGATTTACCAATGGTATTTAAATAAGCATTTCGTAGATACGATTAATGAATTTATTAATTTTATAATTAGTCATTTGTACTATATGGATGAAAGTAAGATAAGATGTCCTTATAAACTAAAAAAAAATGTTAGAACCATAGCTATGAATATCCTAATACAATTAAGCTAACACCGACAAAGTCTCAAACCCTAATGCACATGTATTTTATGATTTGTTGAATTCATCTAATAGAGAGATCTAGTCCGGTTTAGAAAATCACTCACAATTATCCACTAAGGCACGTTTGTTAAACTTAAATCCGAACATGTTTTTTTGAAGATGTGTTATGATGACTTATGTCAACTTATGAAATAGTTGATGCTTATTGATAATTGCATATCGGAAGACTTTTACAATATAAAAAGTTGAGAGAACCAATGGGTTTACCGATTGAATGTATCCGTTACTATATAAATGGTTGTATGATTTATGAGGATGAAGACAACGATAGAATTCCTTGTAAAATCTATTATCATCCTTGATATTAAAGTCCTAGGCATGGATCGGTTAGAGAAACATATGTTCGGTATAAAAAATGTATTATTTTTCCCTAACCCCATCATTATCGAGGATGTATGTATCAATTACCATTGCCGATGACATGGCGTGACACGTCAAATATGAAATTGAGGCGGATGTCATGCATCATTGCTCCGATTCTCTTTCGTGGCGACAATTCGATCAAACCCATCCTTCTTTTGCATTAGAAATTATAAATATCGGATTGGGAGTCCGTATAATATTCTTCATGGCCTATAATTGTAATGCCTTACAATTTTCCATTGTGGAAGTGTATGAAGGAAGAATATAAGTCCTTAAATATAATTGTCTTAGGACCTAAAAACTCAAACATCAACATAGACGTATACTTGCGAGTCCTTTATTAAAGAGTTATTTGAATTGTGGAAAGTTGGTGTGCTTACCTATAATGTTTCCTGTAAGTATAATTTCCATATGTGAGCCTTAGTCATGAGGAAAATTAGCAACTTTCTTTCGTATTCAATGTTTTTAGGTTAGAGTACTATGGGTAAAATAGCATGCTCATATTGGATGGAAAAATCGACGCTTTCGGTCTACGTACTAACGGGAAGACTTTTGTTTGACTATCATCATAAGTTTTACCACAAAGTCGTCTTTCTAGGAGGAATAGGAATGCATTGAAAAGAAATATAGTTTTCATAAACATTGCTTTTTTGTTTATGTCCGAAATAGAAATTTTGCATGACATACAAAATTAAGGGTTGTTGAAAGTCATGGAAGAGGGCTTCGAAGAGTGTAACAATAATATATGTAGAGTTTGAGAATGGAAGAAATGGAGTATATTCTAGGACCTTTATTATTGGAGTTCAAATTTAATTCAGCATAATATGGATGTGATGCGCATTGAAAAAAAATGTCTTGAAAAATGTATTTAATATAATTATGAGTGTGTAAAAAAACAAAAGACAATATAAACTCTAGAGAAGACATGTAACTTTATTATCAATAGTCAATATTAGGATAAGATGAAAACTCTAGAAAATACCTTACACTCTAGAAAAATAACAAAAAATACAATTGCTGAGATCGATTAAGCAATGCAAGTTTTTCAACCGATATGTATCGAGCTTGGCAAGGAGTGTTGATATGAACAATCTTAGATTGCATAGCATGATAAGTCAAGAATGTCATGTATTTATAAAGAGGTTAATACCTATCGTATTTCATGACCTATTATTGAGAAATGTTTGACAAACACTAACTATTCTTTAAGGGATTGACATCTACTCGTTATTAAGGTTGAAGATATGAGTCGTCCGGAGATAGAGATACCTTTAATTTTGTACAAACTTCAGCACATATTTCCATCGAGTTTTTTTTTTCCTCAATGGAACATCTTTCAGTCCACTTGGTGTATGAAGTAAAAATAGTGAGACTAGTACAATATCAATAGATGTATCCATTTAAAAGGTACATATATTGATTTTGAACCCACTATTAATTTTTTTTCAAATTTTTTTAACTAATATACATCTATAATAAAAGTATTTTTTGAAATTTAAAAACAATGTAAAGAACAAAGCTAGAGTTAAAGGGTCAATATACAATGCATATTTAGTTGAAGAAGTATCAATATTTTGTTCATATTACTTTAAGCCTCATGTCTATACCGTGCATCGAAAAGCTGCCATGTAGCTTTTAGTGTGCTCGAGAACCAAGTGATGAAATTGAAGAAATGCTTGTTATATTCAAATATTCAAATTAAAAGGTTGATCAATTGGTCAACCAAAATCACATGTGTTGACGGATGAAGAAAAGTTTACATCTCATACCTATATTTTATTGAAATTTAATACTAATAGTAAGTAATGGATCTAGACTTTACAAGCAAATAATGCTCAATCCAATATAATAACCGACCATTATATTAAAGATCTTGTTAAAAATCCATTTCGAATAGCTAAGTTGTATCCAAGATACATTATGAATAAGTACAAGTTTCACACCGAAGGTCATGATTTGGATAAAGCAACATTATATAGTAAAGCATGCATAAAAAGCATTAGTTACGACGTGAAGGAAAATGACTACTATAGTAGGTAGATTGATATACTTGGAACTTAAGTATCCTACATTACCATTCAAGAAAATCATATTGTTTAAATGTGATTGGTATGATACTACACCTAGTATTAGCACAAAAGTTCATGATTAGTATAAACTAGTAGAAGTAAATAATTAAAGGACATTAAGCGAGATATGATCCCTTTATCATAGCAACACATACACATTAAGTGTATTATGTAATATATCCTACATTAAAGCACATTAGGCACATCCGATTAGTTGTATGTAAGGTAAAACCCATGCCGATTGTGGATATCCCATAATCATTTTTTACGATCCAAATAATGATGAAGTTGTTTCAACAAAATAAAATAGAAGCGCAACATAATGTCATCCAAGTTGATGACAACGAAGGTCGATCATTGATCGATCTAACTAGATCATTAATAAATTTAGAAAGGGAGTGAAATTAATGATGAGAATGAAGTTTCATTTGAAATAAACATTGAGGAAAACTTAGATGAAGACCGTAATAATGATGATCGAGATAGTGATTAGAGATCGGGTTTGATTGTCCTTCATAGTTTACTTCAAATTATTAAGGTAACATATAAATGTGTGTGTGTGTGTGTGTGTGCGCGCGTGTTTTAATTTAATTATGAAATTATTTGCTTATCAAAAAAACAAGTACATTTCAACTTGTTTATGTTATTAATGTTTTATGCTAATATAAATATTTTAACTAATTAATGTCATAATATGTAGGTTATGCCTCTTGGTAGGTGATGTTCCTATATGTAGTGGCTTATGTCATATGATGAGGGTTGTGGTTTAGATAGTAATGATTACAATGATTGTAGATGTGGGTATAGTTCTACTTTCATTCCAAGTAGGATGGCCCTCCCATCGACATGTCGGCATACCAACCTTCCCCTACCCCTAGTGTCAAACCCATCACCATTTGACATGTCTCGGCTCGAGCTATATTAATATGGACCTCCATATCACTATCCATCTTAACCTTCATCATCATTAGGGCCTCACCCTAATAAGATAACCGTCATGTTCCTAAACATCGCCCATCGCCAAACGTCCCTTCTAGTTCGGCTTCGCACATATAGGATCTATGTTCGATCATTGGATTGCGGTTACTATCATTGATGGCAAGGAGCTCGCATTATGCATATTTTTTAAAGTATTTTTTAGCATATTATTACATTTATGCATTCATATCTTTATTAATTCATATCTTATTTAACGACTTATATCCTTTGGATATTTATGCTCATTGTATCTTTAAGACATTTCATGATCATGTTGACATATCTAGATCAACGTGAAAGTCAAGTAGTATGGAAACTAATAAGTTATATTAGAGAGAGTTTAAGATATTTTTTAACTTAATTTGTTATGTGATTGTATATTTCAATTAAGAAAAATTAATGTTAATTTAAATGTACTAATAAACATTTTTAACATTCTTGTAGAAGTTCTTTAAGTGCGAGCATGATATCGACATAAGAATAAAGAAAGCATGGCAAAGTCAAGCACGAAAGTGATATTTTAACTTTCTTTATCATGTAAAGAAGCGAGTCCAAACCAACATATATCTCACAGGAGATATGGGATGTATGGCATAAGGAATGAGCAAAACTCGATCTCATGTTCGATTTGAGTCGGCGGCCTAGAATCGCAAGAATGAGATGGATGGCATCGGAGCTAGCGTATATAGACATATGGGGATTTGATCATCCACATAGAGCACACAATACGCTGTATGAGTAATATCTTATATATATATATATATATATATATATATATATATATATTATTGATGTTTATTGATGTATATTTTTTTAGCAAATTGAGTTGGGTCATGAACTCGATGCTTATCGGGTTTTCTTAAGGAATCACAAGAAGAAGATTAATGATAAGTACATATTCATCGATCAGCAAGCAAGAACTCTAGAAGCAAGTAATTTAATAAGGTTATTTCATACATTCATCACTTTTATATAACTTATTGAGATAACTATTTAATATTAAGATTTTTACAATTATGTAGGAGACTCTCGAAAAAATGTATGAGGAGGAGGTTGCTAGCTAAGAGATAGAGGGACTTCATCATCCGATATCGACATAAACTAGATTTTAAAAAAAGTTGTTGAACGAGAAGATAGTAAGAGAAACAAGATATGTAGACTCAAGTCATAAGCCTCTCACTATTACTCTAATATTAGTACATCCTCCAGGTTCGACCGCATCGCCATTCCATGTTGATATGGAGGCACAACGATAGGAAACGAAAGCTCATTCTTTTAGACAAGCGAGAAAAGATAGAGAAACTAAAAGGTATTGTTACATTGCTCTTAGCTACTATAAAGTGGTTGGAGCACTATACTCAAGAGCAACATGCGATAATGCGATATATGCAACAAATGTTGTAGAATATACAAAGAGACAATTCATCTATCGATCCTCCGACTGATGATCTCTCCGATTGCTCCTAGCTCTTATGTTTTTTTTTTTTTTTTGAAACATTAATAAACTTTAAAATAATTTTATGTTTGAATATGTATTTTATTTTATTGAATTTTATATATTATTAACTTTTCATAATATTTATAAATCTATTTCGTAGTGTTATTGTAGTTAAATTAGAGTAGATTTTATTTTTCTTATTAACGATGAAATAAATAATTAAAAATATAAAAAATATATATAAATTAGAATGAATTTAGTGATGGTTTTTAAATTGTTGCTATTCTTAAATTTAATGCCAATTTAGGTTAAATATTTGCTAAAAGTGTTGTTAATTAGAGACGGATTTAGCAACATATTTAAAAAATGGTAGCTAAACTATTCATATTTGGAGATAGAATTAGTGACGGTTCATCAAAACTATGACTAAATTCACAACCCCAATTCACTGTTATGTGATGGTTTAGAGATGATTTATTGGTGTTTTAGTGATGATTAATCTGTCACTAATTTACCAATGGTGTAGAAAAAACCATTGCTAATTATTTAGCTATAACATTTTTTTGAACGGATTTATATAATCTCTCAATAAAATTAGGAATGGTTTTTTAAGATTTAGCAAAGATTTTAACCGTCTCTAAATTCCTTTTTTTGGTAGTGATTTTTGTAGGAATAAAACTAGGTACAACCATTACCATTACCATATATTGCATGTACTCGATTTCCATTTACTTCATCTTCTTTTATGTGGGAATAATAACCGGGGACATGTTAAAATCTCAAAGGCTTATATGGGTTAAGGCAAGGAAATTTCGACAAGAAGATCTATCAAGCTTGCTAAGTTATCAATAATATAAATTGATATATAATTTGAATGCACTCAATTGTATGCCTAACGTTGAAATTGAAATTCAAAATTAAAAAAAAAAAAAAAAGAATATTTGATCGGCCATTTAATTGGAAAATTAAAATAAAAAGTTGTAATATTTAGACCAATGTCACAACGTTTGTGGTAAATTGAAACCATTAGAGAAAACACTTTAAGAGATTCTAATCGTTAAAGAATTTTTTTTTTTTTTTTTTTGAAAACATAACTTCTTTCTTTCAGTAATCTTTATCCCATATTGGAGATAATACTAATCATGTTCGGAAAAAAATGAAAAAATTTAATGACTAGTGTGACTTAGGTTTCGACCTCTACCCATTGGCAATAATTTCACTTAGAAACCAGTTCACTCTCCACTAGGACAATATCTTATTGGTCTAAAAACATACTTTTCACATATAACCAATATACATGTCATAACCCGAAATTTTCTCCATTATTTTTATCGTCTTTTATTTTAGAATTTACTATAATAAAAAAAGAAAACAAAAAGAAAATTTAGGACAAAAATAAAAAATACAAATATATATATATATATAATCAAAAAATGCCATAATTAAGTAGAGTCATAATTGAATAAAATCAAGACATCAATTAGAATAATTAGGGATACGATCGAATGATTGCAAACCTTAAGACCAAATTTAAAGGATAAAAACGCATGATTGAAGAAATTGAAAAACCAATGGATCGAAATTACATCTCACCATAGTATAATTGCAGACAATCATTAAGGCATAAGGACTAAATTGAAACTAGAGAGTGAATGACAAGACAAAAATCGAGCAAAAAACCTATCGTATACCTTAACCTAGAATCAATTCTCGAGCTTGTTCATCATCTCCCTTGGAGACAAATTTCTCCAATTTTGTCTCATCTAATTCTCCGATTCTTGGATGGCAATTGTACCAGTCAAGAATATCACTACATTTACTACTTCACCCACACCATTTCTCCATCACTATAGCCACACACCGTATCTTTGTTCTTCAACCATAGTCCGCACACATAGTTAAAAATGCTAAAAACAAGTTCTTTGGCTCTTTCGATGAATGATTTTAATTGATTAAAGATCGATCCTAGGTTGGGAATTGGCTTAAGTTTGACTATAAATAGGGGTAAAATAAAACTTAGGGCAAAGGGAAGAGAGTGATTAAGGGGGAAGTCTTCTAGTTCGTTAAATTTTTAGGTTTTGAAGAATAGCTTGGGTTTTTAAGAAAAAAGTTTTAGGAGGGTATTTTTTTTTTTTTAGAAGATTCTAGGTTCATGGAGGGTAAAATAGATTGTGGGAGGAAATCAAAGGGAGAAAAAGGGATTCTTGATTCACAATTTTTTGATTTTCTTATTTTGATTTTTTTTGGGTTTCGAGAACACTAGAAACCCAAACTCTTTAAGCAATTTCCAGTCATTAACCACCATAACAGCAACCCCTTTATTTCCTATCTTAGGTATGTTCTAAGACACTCCTAAGTCTCAAAATCAATAAACAACACACCTAGTCCTTGGGTCATAATCTTTCGAGTCACCTACAATCATCAACAACAATAACACGGGATCTTGAGATTTATACTCTATTCCTTTAATTTTGTTCAAGTAAGTTTAATCTTATCCTCATTCCATTTTTTATTCATAGATGTGTTAATACTTAGTACAAGGTATGATAAGGATCCATGGAAGTGACACAATCACTACCATAGTAAGGCCACTGTAGTTTTTGATTGTTAGTTATTCAATGATAGGAAAATTAAAGTTGATTTAGCCCTTATTTTTAGAGAAAGCAAACTCCTTTATTGGTGCTTATCGGCCAAGTGAAGAGTAGCTTAGAGAGATATAGAGGACTAGACATTTAGTCTTAGAAGAAGAGGCAAAAAGGAAAGGGAAAAGAAAGTAAAGGATGAAAAAAAGAAAGGAAAGAGAAAGAAAGGAAATTAGGTTAGCCTAGTCCCGTAAAAGCATGAAGTTCTAATTGGCTCTACCTAGTCCACTAGGCCTAGCCAGGTGGGTTTAGCCTAATAGTTCCGATCCATTGGGCCTAACCTAATGGGCCGATGGCCCACTGACCCTAAAAAGCCCAATAACCTTTTTTTCTCTCTTTTTCCTAAATTAACTCGAATTTCTTTTACGTATGCAATTTTTTATGCTTAATTTAGATTTAATATTTTTTTCTTAAATTTGACTAGTCAAGTTTTAATTACAGAGCTTTATTTCAATAATTAGATTTAGATAATTAATTGGTGAACAAATCATCAAGTCTCCTAATGTTTATGAAGTGACGACGATTCCCAACCAAAAATATAAAGAGAAAATATTAAAGTATAAAAAAATGATTAGATAAAATAAAAAAAACAAAGGAAAAGAACTAAAAAAATGAAAAGAGGAAATGCTAGGTAAGAACAAAAGTAGATAAAAACGATAAAAAATAAAAGAATAAAAAAGCAAAGCAAAAAATAAAAAAATACCGAGGGAAAAATCAATAAAGTCTCATATCTAATAGGCATCGATGTCAACTTAAATCAATCATACCTTAGTAATTAAGTCTCTCTCGTAGCACATTGGTTATATTGAGACTTTAACCTAGATCTAATGTTGAATTGACGAGACGCTTGATAGATGGGTTTGATAATAGATTCAATATGATGCCATTAACAAAAATAAAAAAATATTTGGATTACGAAATAAAACTTAAAATTTTGACTTATGATCAATTTGGAAAAAATAAAAAAATTTCAGAGATAAATTTTAATCTAAACTAGACATGGTACCTTTCTTAGGAAATAGTGCTTTGGGTGACTTATATATTCCTAAAAGCATAACCAACTCCTTACCTTAAGATCTCCGAACCAATGTCATTTTAGCTTCATGGTTCTTTTAATACTCGATGATGATTCTAAAAATACTGAATAACTCACACTCATAAACAAATAAAATTTTCAATAAATAACCCTAAATAAAATTTTAGGTGTCTCGCGAACACCGAGTAGTGATAACATAATGAATTTGTTGGAGAATTAGAGTTAAGGCATAAGTTTAGTCCTTGTTAATTTATCTTCTTTATTTATTTTTACCATTTCTTTTCTATAAGTTTCATTTTTCAAGTCTTTTGTTCATTTGAATGCTTATATATATTTCAAATATATGTAATTTATTTTCTTCTTATACATAATTTGTGAATTAGGTGATATGTTTACTTTGACTTGTTACACATACCATAAAGAAAAGCTTACGAAAGCTCTAGACCCAAGCTAAAACCCCATTAGGATTTAGAGAGAAAGATTCAAATGTAAGTATAACGAAATTCTATTGATGCCCATCTAGGCTCTTGTTGGGACTAGAACTCACTCGTGCATAAAAAAATATATATAATGACCTTGTACCTCATGATGCATAATATTAGAGGTCGGATTACCCCATTAGTAATTTAGACATTCTATAAACTTAAAAAGATTTCGGGATTAGACAAAATTTTATCTAAATCTTAAAAAAGATAGATCCTATCTATTAGGATTGACCCATTAAGATATGAAATATTTTTAAATGATGTCGGTTCTAATCTTGATTTTTGTAAGTTATCACTAACACAAATCACGATAGGAAAAACTAGAAATACTATCAAAGATTTTAAGGCCAAATTAAAATGAATACAAATCGAGGAGGGAGACTATCTACCCCCGGATTTGTTATTAAAACTCCCTAAAAACATTAGAATCATTAAAGAATGGCTAATGTGAGCTCACTTCTCAATTATTAGGAAATGGTTACTCTCTAAGATAGCTTCAACTTTTAGAAAACCTATAGTGATATTGCTCAACTACTCAAGGTAATGACCTAGATCTCATGCTTCCAAGCCATGATTAGACATTATGACCCAAAGTACTGCTTGTTTCATCATTGAAAGTATGGATCCGTCACCCATACTTGAAGAATATGAGGCTTTATCGGCATTTCTCAAAATAGATATAGTATACTTCAGTATTCCACTTGAGTAAGCACTCGTCCATTTTACATGGTTAGTCAAAATTGATCCCGCTATCGTAGAAAACCAAGTAACCATATGAGGTTAGAATCAAGGATTTTTTTGAAACATGCTTTAAATAGAATTCAAAAAACATGTATAGGATCATGATAGCAACACCAAGCTCGAATTTTACACTAGCTACACATGGTTTGGTGCTACTACCATCGCCTAAAAGTATGATTGATTTTGAGGCAATAAACATATTCAAGAGTATTATGTCCCTTAAGGTCAATTTCACAACCATAATTCTAGCATAAACATTCTCATCGCTAAATTTTATAGAAAAAAAGCATCGATATCTAAGGTGTTGTGTCTAGTTTTTATTTGTATGGACTCGTGAGCCATATGGTGATTAAGAAGACCATTGGGACTTTTTTAACATCATGACATATGTACTCTAAATTAGAAAACTTTGCTAATCACTCCATCAATGAGCTTGGCAAGACTACCTAGATAGGAATATTCTTTAGTTTAGAAAGGTCAAAATTTCACTAGAGTGCATAATACACCTTCTTTCGATCTTATTTGGCATACTCGGATGCTTTCCCTAAGTACCTCGATCGAAGCTAGATGTTGTATTAGCCATAACCCGGATATGTTTCTAAAGTAATTAAGGTTTGAACAGGTTTATCTTAAGAAAGACTAGATTGGTCGAGTATTATGAAGACCTCAAAGTTTTTAAAAAACTCCTAGCAGAGGCCAGGACTACTCGAAGGAATAAATGGATCATCACTCCAGCAAGAAGGGTAGATAGGAAGAATTTACCTAGCTATCCAAAATGGCATAAACCATATGTATAGGATAACAAGTTCTCTTATTTAAGGATCCATCATGGTTATTAAATGAAATGATAGAGGATGTGTACTAGGAGATCAATGCCTAACATGAGCTTTACCATAAAAATCTAAACTCTCAAATAGAGGAATTGAAAAGAAGAAGAGAAAGCTAAAAGAGAGCCTCGAGGCTAAGGACCATATAGTAGATGCCTTAGAATTAGAAAATAAAGAACTCTAAACCTAACTTTAACAAACGAAAGAGCCTTAAGAAAGTCACCGAATAAGAACTATGATAGTACAACCAAACTTGCATCCTTCTTAATCTAATGACTAACCAATCTCGATGATGAGAATATGGGACTTGAAATAGAGATTGATGATCTCATAACTAAAAGGGTGAATTATGAGGAGTTCAAAAAGGCTTCTTAAGAATAGATCACAAACCAAACTGGTATAATATTTCACTTAAATAATTGTATGGAGAAACTAAAGAGGAAAAATCATGTTAAGAAAGAAAGATTGGTTTAGTCTAAAAAGAGTATGATCCGATCACCCAAGTTATGATAAAGAAAAAGGACATTCTAAAAAGAGAAGTGATCGAATGGGATTTAGAATCATAGAGTATCACCTACAAGCTCAAAATTCCTAAAATTACACCATACGGATATGTCCTACCATTGAGCACCTAGCCGATGACATATGTCTTACTAATAAAAAAAATTGACTTTTCCATAAAAGGCTTAGGAAGCTTATAGTAAGAGTTGCTTCATATGAAGGTTTAAGATTATGGAAAAATATAGAATTGGAATCTTCTTATAATAGGCATTTCTGGATTTTAATTTTTGATTTTTAAAAAATGGCTTTAAGTCACATTTAGTATATGCTAAAAGTATGGATTTTGATTTCTTTAAGAATTCTTTTATTTTCAATCGATGGAATAGGAGACAAGTTATACTTTATTTTTCTTTAACGAAAAATACCTAACTCACATTTAGAATGTGCTAAATTTCAAACTTCTTCAATATTGTTTATCAAGCTTATATCTCTTCAAAGCATATCATAAGATTTGCCTATGATCAAGTTATGACCAAAATAGGGTCGATGTGTTTCCTAAATTGCCTTAGTATTTGTAGGGTTGTACCCTTAGTGAGTACTAAATCCGATCCGGTCCGTCTTCGATTTAAACTCGGTCATTATTTAGTGTGCTATTAGTAAAGAAACATATCTAACCTTGTTCACATACTTCATGTATATACTATATTTTCACTATACATATCTCTTCAAGTTGTTTTACAATTGAAATATAAGCCACTTCATCGATGGTTAACTCCCTCTTCATATCCACCACATCCAATTCAAGCATAGGTAAATGGAAAATAAATAAAGAGCACAATTGGAATAGACTCACCAACGAAGCTTGAATCTACAAAAAGTGATGTCACCTACTTGATAAGTCTACTAAAAATGGCTCTAAAAAGAGAAATGGTTCAAACTAGGGACGTCCTTAGAATGAGATGCCATATGCACTCCCAATACCTAGCTTCCAACTTGAGTTATCAATTACACCACTCAACAACCCGAGGGCAACAATATTCTATGTTAAGGTTTCTTATCTTGTTAGGCGCTTCATTTATGCAATAGATCCATAAGTTCTACAAATGCTAGCCGCACCTACCATAGACTACATTAGTAAAGAAACTACCAAATACAAGGTAGTAGAGGGATTAAACATGGATAAACCAACTATCATTGAGGAATGCCTAAGGGCTATCGAAGGGACTCGATGTCTATAACTTTGTAAGAGTTACTAAGATATGTTTGGTACGTAAAGTAATAATTTTAAAGAAATTTAAGATACCAAATTTCACCAAATACACCAAGACCTAGTAGCCTATGACTTATCAAAGGGTTTACTAAAATAAGATGGTTGAGGTAGCACATGATGAAAAACTACTAATGTACTTCTTTCATGAGAGTTTGGGAGGATCATCACCGAGCTGGTATATAAGGCTCGAAGGAGTTAAGATAAAAAAAAATAGAAAGACATGGCTAATGCTTTTATCAAGCAATATAGGTTTAACATGGAAATAGCCTCAAACCACTCGATCTATAAGGCATAAAGAAGGGACAAAAGGAGACAATTAAAGAATATGTGCAAGTGAAGTAACAACACAAATTCATCCAACTCTTCTTGAGTAAGAACCGATCTCGATATTCTCTAACACTATTAAAGCACCCTATTTTGAATATTTGATCTATAATTCCTTTTTAAATTTCATTATTTATTAAGTTAAGCTCGGCAATCAAAGTTAAAAAAACCCATGAGCGAGCAAAGAAGAAAGCTTATGTAGGCATTAAGAGAAGAGAGGGAAGATATCAAGTGGAAACTCAACAACCAAGTTATTGGAATAAACAGAAAAGAACGCCAACCAAATCCACTATCCAAAAACCACCCTATGCCTAATCATTCCAAAGAAACGACTTTAATAGTCGTTACCTTTGCTACTACCCAAACACGAACCCACACACTAAACTAGACTTATCAACCTTATCCATAAAATCCACCACATCAATACTACCAAATGGCCCTAGCTTATCAAAACAATCAATTTTCTCATTTAGTTAGATCGCCACGTGTTCCTCTAACTTTTAACAACCAAGCCCCATATAAATAATTTAACCATAGTAACCCATACACCATAAAAGACTTCAAACCCCTAACCCCTCTCCCATTGTCTTTGAGAGAATTATTCCAATGCTTGGTTAGTATAGGGAAAGTGGACCTAATCTTAGTAGAACCGAACAATTTCTATACCCCTCATGATATAAGAAAGATGAATAGTGTGAATACCATAGAGGTGTTCGCTGCAATCTATAGAAGATTTATGAGCCTTTAAAAGAAAGCTATGGGTCCTCATCAAACATGGATGGATAATTTTTTATGACCAAAGTACCTAAACATTTATATTAATCCACTCCCAAACCATGCTACTAAAAAAGATGAGATAAGCATGATAACTCTTATGGATGCTTTGTTTGATAGAAGGAAGAAGGGTGTGAAAGTATCCATGGACATATTATACTTGATGTTATCACAAACTAGTAGCCTCATAAACGAGTTAGAAATAAAGAAGAAGTTGATAAGAGTCAATACTATCGATATCATTGAATAAAATGATATGATATCGATGCATGTAAAGAGTTCTATGAAGAGGTCAAAAACATGATAGTTTTGGGAAACTTGTGAATAGATAAAAGCCAAAAGAGACCAGGTAATAAGAATGATCTGATCATCGAAATGAAGCATACTAAGGTATATAGATATCAACCAATAAGCAACGAGACCTCCAAGAATTATTATATTGATGTAAAAGAACCATCTAGATCAACCACATAATATAGTAAGTCATAATTATCCAAGTAATGAATATGTCTTTTAGCATAGACGTTATTGGTCTTACCTAAAATGGGAGATGTTGTATGCTAAAGGAGTTAGAAATGCCAAAATGAGTGAAAAGTAAGGAGGTGATAGATCTCACTAATGTAAGAGAGGTAAACATACCATGGATGATGAAGAAACTATTGAATTCTTAAGAGTGATAAATAATAATAATAATAATGTGATGGAATAGTAAAAGAAGGCATTTGTTAGAATCTCCTAGCTTTTACCGATCTAGGTTTGAATCAAACCGAAGGGCATTGTAATGGATACTAAATGAAGCATACATCTCTCGGACTATTACCTTCAAAGCCGTGGAACATTTGGTGAGAGGAATTCAAGCAACCAATTATCTATCATTTTCTAAATATGAACTAAGCCTAGAAAGTATGGGTCATAACAAACCATTATACATCATGGTCAAATTTAAGGACCATTGACTCGCTAAGGTTTTGATTGATAATGATTCAACCCTAAACGTTTTACTTAGACATATCCTAGATTTTTTGCCTATGGATGTTTTCCATATATGTCCAAGAAATAAGATGGCAAAAGTTTTCGGTAGTTTTCCTAGACAAGCGATATGAGATATTAATATTAATCTAAACATAAGACCAAATTAATTCTAGGTCACTCTTCAAGCCATTGACATCTAGCTGCCGTACAAGATGCTATTAGGTAGACCATGGATTCATTTAGCTAGAGTTACAACATCTTTGTTACATTAAAGGCTAAAATATATAGCCAATGCCAAGCTAGTCATTATAATAGCAAAAAAACACTACCATTATTGGAGAATGTGTCAAAGCTATATATAAAAGCTAAGAGAGATTGAGATAGAAATATACATTCATTTAAGATTATGAATACAAAATTAGTGCCTAAAAATGCTTTGTTGAGCAAGCTAGAAATACATAGATTTATGAAGATGGCGACCAAGTATCTAATGATGTATGAATTTTCCATTCTCGAGTGGTCTCGATGATAGAATGTTGGGAGCGAGTAAATAACCTAAAAGGAATAAGTGTTGATCACTATTTTAGACTAGAATTCAAACCCAACATGAAGGACTATCTAAGAGCCATCATATAGAAGAAAGAAAAAAGGCTAGCCGAATGGAAGGCCAAGATCTAAATGAGGAGAGGATTCTTATTCTTCATATTTTAAACTACCTTCCTCTACCCGACTTATGCAATCAACTTGAATAAGGAAACAATGAACTTGGAGGTAGAAATGGCTAGTTTTTCCATCAATCAAATAGAAGCTAAAAGAGAAGGAAAAGCCGAATAGGTTGTCCATCTTATCATAATTAACTATCAACAACCTTGAAGAAATATTATCAATCAACTCATTAATCAAGGAATGTGTATTGATTAAGAAACTAAAAAATTATATATATATATATATATAAAGAGATCTAATAAGTCTATAATTTAAGTACTTCTTATGTTGATATCCAAACTTTTCAGTAATCTAGCCCAAGATACCGAAAAAAAAAACTTGTGTTAAGTGTTTATATTTAATAATAACATGAGATCATGAATTTTATTTTAAAGCTTGTGTCCATTCTCTTCCACTCCTTTTATTCTCTTATTTTTTACTTTTAGGGATATAAAAAATGAATATCTTCTTAATTTTTAAAATAATTATATAAAATATGTTTGGCTTAAATTTGATGAAAATCTAATTATAATAGATGAAGAGAAGTTTGAGAATAAAGAAGTGGGTGAATTTTCCAAGTTAGTTGAATAGTCTAAATGGTCCATAAAGCCTTGTTAGAAAAAATTAGATATGGGAAAAGAAAAAATAAAAAAAAACTATAAATTAAGACCATGATATCGAAACAAAAAGAGAAGGATTGATCACCCTACTATGAGAGTATGCAAACGTGCTTACCTCATAATATGAAGACATGGGTGTTGACTTAATATTACCTAGGCACAGGTCAATAAAGCAAAAACTAAGAAAAAAATGCATCATATCCTATTCAAGGTCAATGAAGAGGTCATTCAGCAATTTGAGGTTGGTTCCTAAGGTTGATCAACTATCCAACTTGGGTGTCTAATACCGTGATAGTAAAAAAGAAGAACAAAAAGATCCAAATGTGTGTTGACTTTCAAAATCTAAACAAAAGCATTCCCAAAGATGATTTTCTACTACCACACATTATAAATAACATCACAAACAACTCCATTTACTCATTTATGGATGGATTTTCCAATTCAAACAAATCAAGGTGGTAGAAAAAGATATAGAAAAAAACCACTCGCATCAATCCATAGGGGACCTATTGCTATAAAGTCATGCATTTTGATTTAAAAAATACTGGTGTAATTTATCAATGGGCCATGGTTACTCTCTTTCATAATATGATGCATAAGGAAATTAAGGTGTTTGCGGATGACGTGATCGCTAAAACAAAACTTGAAGAAGATCATATTCGGACTTTAAAAAAGTTATTTGAATGACTAAGGAGATATTAGTTGAAGTTCAATCATTTCAATTGCATATTTGGGGTCAAGCTAGAAAAGCTACTAAGGTTTGTTGTGAGTAGCCAAGGAATAGAAGTGGATTTTGATTAGGTCAATGCCATCCAAGAGATGTTAGCTCTTAGTAGTGAGAAAGAGTTTTGAGGATTCTTAGGTCGTTTGAACTACATAGCCCGTTTTATCTCTTACCTTATAGTAACCTACGAGCCCATCTTTTGACTATTGAGAAAAAAAATCTAGAAACTTTATATAATGCTAGATAGCTTTTGATAATATTAAGCAAGTATCCATAAAACTATTCTATACTCGGTTCCACTTATACCCAATCGACCATTGATTCTATATCTCATGGTCATTGAGTCGAGAACCGATTGTGTTTTAGTTCAACATGATAACATTAGCGTAAAAGAATAAGCAATTTATTATCCGAGAAAGAAATTTACAAAAATGTGAGTCTCGAGTATAGTCACTCAAAAAGATATGTTATAGTTTAGTGTAGAGTGCCAAACGAACTTAGACAATATATTTTATATTGCACAACATTGCTCGATCTCAATACTAGATCCTTTTAAGTATATATTTGAGAAGTCATATTTGTCAAGCTAAATTATAAAATGGCAAGTGTTGTTAGCAAAATATGATATTATCAACATGACAAGAAAATAAGTAAAAGAAAGCACAATTATGGATCACTTGATAAAAAATGCGATCGATAATTATGAGCCATTAGATTTTGATCTTCTTAATAAGGATATCATGCTATCCGAAATCAAGATAGTGAAGTCCGATGATGAGAAATGGATTATATACTTTGATGGAGCTATGAAAGTATTAAGCGATGGCATAGGGGTAGTTCTAATTTCTTTGATGCAAATAGTCATTCGGCTCGGTTTGACTCGTACCAACAATATAAAAAAATATGAGGCTTGAATACATGGTCTATAGAGCTACTAGAGAAAGAGTAATCAAGAAACTCGAGGTGTATAGTGACTCGTTATTGATAATTTTACCGGTCAAGAATCAATGGCAGACCAAAGATAAAAAGCTAAAACTTTACCGGACCTATCTTATTAACTTAGCTAAAGATTTGGTGAAATCAAATTTGCCCATCTAAGAAGAAAAAAGGCCAATTTATTGATGCATTAGTGACTTTAGCCTTAATGACCTAACTTGATTAAGGAGTTAGAATATAGCCTATCTATATCAAAGCTAGAAATTTACCAACTCATTTTTACACTATAGAAGAGGAAGTAGATGGAAAACTCGTGATATCATGGCATCAAAATATGATCAAAGACCAAAAGTATCCTCTAAGTGCCTCCAAAATGGATCATAAAACCGTAAAGAGGATGGCCATAAACTTTTACTTAGATCATGAAATTTTATACAAATAGAGATTTGATGGGACATTACTTAGTTATTTGAATAAGACAAAAGTTAGGAAAAAAAATTAAAGAAATCCATAAGGGGATCTATATAACACACATAAATGGATAAAATGTGACTCATCAAATATAATGGAGATGTTATTTTTGGATTACCATGAAGAAAGAAAATATAGAATATATAAATAAATGCCATAAAGGCTAGGTTTATAAGGATAAGATTAATGCTCCTTCTGCCGCACTAAATAATATGGGATCTTCTTGGTCTTTTGCTATATGAGGTTTAGATATAAGCAGATTGATCAATCTAAAAACATATAATGGCCACTAGTTCATTTTTGTCACAATTGACTACTTCACCAAATGGGTTGAACCTACCTCCTATGCTTATGTCACTCAAAAAGTATCCAACGATTCATAGAAAAGAATTTGATTTGTTGATATGGTTTGCTAGAAATAGCAATCATTGATAATACTCAAAACTTCAATAGGAAGATGATCATAGAATTATATAAGTGATGGAAGATTAAGCATCTAAACTCTACACCATGTGGACCCAAGATGAATGGTGTAGTTGAAATAGCAAATAAAAATGTTAAAAAGATCGTGTAAAAAATGATGGTCACGTATAGGGATTGGTAGAAATGCTTTTATATTCTCTACATGCATATCATATAATTGTAAGAAATCTATATGAGCTACACCATATTCTCTCGGTTTACGGGATAGAGGTGGTCGACCTTTAGAGGTACGCATTCCTTCTCTCAAGGTGCTCATGGAAATCCAATTAGAAGAATCTAAATGGGCTAAAATTAGATATAAACTACTAAACATGATTAGTGAAAAGAGGCTAGCTGCTATTTTTCCATGTACAAATGTATATATATAAAGATGGCTAATGCTTATGACAAGAAAGTTCAATCAAGAGAGTTCCAAAAAGGTGTTTGGTTCTCAAAAAGATTCAATCGATATTAAAAGAAGAAATAAGCAAGTGGTCACTTAATTATAAGGGTCCTTATATGGTAAGAAAATTTTTCTCAAGATGAGCACTCCTTTTAGCTAACATAGATGGAGATAACATAGGTAAGCCTATAAATTCGACACGGTGAAGAAGTATTATGCTTAAGATGTATTATCCTTCTCTTCATGAAATAAAAGATAAAATTCAAGACAAATATATGCATTGAATTATTTTTATATCTCTATTCTCTCGATTTAAATACCCATCATTTCTCTTATGATCTTAATTAATATAACATATAAATTGATATACAAGGTATGTAAGATGTCATGATAGCGTTTTACTCAAGAAATAACAAGCTCAAATAATCTCTAACCTTGAAAAAAAATCTAAGTCCCAATAAACCCGAAAGATACATACATCTCATATGCTTTTTAAATCGAACTAACTATTTCATGACTAGATGAATCTACTCATGACTAAATAAAGTAGCTAAGATTTCAGTCCGGCGGTAGTCACTCAACATTCTATTTGACTAAAGTCCAAAAAAATAAAATGACAAGCTAGTGAAAAAAAGGATGAATACATGTCATTGGCACTCAAGAACTCGTCATTTAAACCAATATGTTATTACCAAAAAAAAAAAAAAAAACCAAAAGAATAAACCAAGTTCTAACTCAATCACCTTCGCCCTAATGGTAACATGCCACTTTGGTACCTCTCATGATGACTACATAGTCGTGTTTAAGTTACATATTCTATTTGAACATTATTTAATATGAGCTTGTTAAAATAAAACTCATCGGACTACATAATTTAGAGATAGAATGAAGAAAAGGCCTTTTTGAAAATTTTATCAAACTAAAATCTACTCTATTCCTTAGAGTCTAACTTTTAGCTTTTTGTTTCTTTTATGAAAATCCGAACTAAGATCACCTCTCACACTAAGGGAAAAAAAATCATTATCATCAAGAAAATCTGATCTAAGAAATGTATCACAAAATAACTTATCTTTCTAAAACTCAAATACAAAATAAAGGAATCATAATCTAGTCAAACCTTAAAACAATCCATCTTCACAAACGTATTATAGAAAGCTTCTCAAAGAAAACAAAAACAAAGAAAAACCAAAAACAACAAAAAGAAATCTCATTCATTTTATTAAATATTGTAAGGAGGAGGACTATGTCAAAAATAGTAATCCTAAACATGAAAGGAAAGAGCAAGTTAAGCCAATAAAAAGAATAGCTTTTCAAAAGTGATCCCATGTCAAGAAAATCCTAAAATTCTTTTTGAGCTATCGTTACCATTCTTTAAGAAAACAACGTCATAGCCTACATTACATAATAATGAAAGTCTTTCCTAAGAAAAGATGACCTAGTAGTTAGATGATTCTTGGTCATCAAATGATTGTAAAAGAATTTTATTGAAAACAAATAGTCAAAATAAAAACACGTCATATAGAATCACGATTGGTGCCAAAAACCAATAATACATGAGGGAAAATAACTTTCTTTCTCTTGATTCAAAAACCTTTTTCAAAATTTAGGTACTTCATTAAAGCATAAGAATGAAAAAATCCTAAAATTGACCACATTGTAATGTTTGCATGGTAAATCTATTAAGTATTTGGAGAGTTTTGTTCGAAACTTGAATTTGAGACCTCCGATTAAAATCTAACTAACTTTCCTTACAAAGGAGGAATTCATAACATGCAAAATTAACAAGTGTTTCAAATTGCATGTAAGATCCCGAGTAATAAAAAAAACTAAGGAAACACAAGCCAAACATGGCAAGTAAGTGTAAACAATTAATTAGCGAGTTAATCTTAATGAGAGACGATCACTAGATTCTAAAGAAATAGGATAATCAAAATTACCTCAATAGTTGATTGAAGAAACGTACAAGCTCAAGTTTACAAAAAAGACAAACACAACCAAAGGGCAAGGTCACAATGGTTGGATCACAAACCACAATCCAACCTCAAAACCCCAACAATAAGAAAGAGAAACATCAAAGAAGGTGTTGAGTGGGGCAACTTATATTCCTCATAGGTTATTAACTAACTATTATACCAAGTCTTATTTCAAGAACATTGTAGCATAAAGGAAATGATGAAGTCTATGTTGAGCTCAAAATGGAGAAATGCTAAGGAAAAGTAGAGAAACACACCTCTCGAATTCACTTTAAGTAAGATCACCTAATAATAGACTATCTTCCAAACTCCAAATTCAAAAGTCAAAAATCAATTCTCACTTCCAATAAGGTTTATCAAACCCAATTGATCATTTTAGTCGGGATTTCCTAATTATCATTGCATTTTACTTTTCAAGATAAGACACCGTTAACAGTAAGGTAATTGTATGTTATTTTTTTGGGTAGGTCGCCTTTGATAACAAGGTCATTGCACTTTACTTTTTTAAGGCGAGCAACCCGTGACAACAAGGCCATTGCATTTTACTTTTTAAGTAGGTTATCTTTAACAACAAGACCATCGAATTTTACTTTCTAGGGTAGGCTACCCTTAACAACTAAACTATTGTATTGTATTTTACTTTTTAAGGAAGGCCTTCCTTGACAACAAGGCCATCGTATCACATTTCATTTTTTAGAACGGACCATTCTTGACAATAAGGTTATCATATTTTACCATTTAGGATAGGCTACCCTAGATAACAAGACCATCGTATTTTACTTTTAAAAGTAGGCTACTCTTGACACAAAGCCATCATATTTTCCTTTTTAGGATAGGCTATCCTTGATAACAAGGTCATCACATCATATTTTACTTTTCAAGGTAGCCACCCTTGACAACAAGGTCATTACATTTTACTTTCTTGGAAAGACCACCATTGACAATAAGGAAATTGCATTGCATTTCACTTTCCAAGCGAGCCATCGCATTGCATTTTACTTTTTGGCGAGGCCATCTTTGGCAATAAGGCCATTGCATGTTACTTTTCGAATGGTCACAAAAGACAATTAGATCCTTTGCTTCCACCTCTTGATTTATGTATTATTTATAAGCTTATTATGTAAAGTCAATGAAAACCATTCTTTTCATTTAACTTTGACTTTGCATCATAAGCATTGTAAAGAAAGGACAATTATCATAACCCAAAATTTTTCCTATCATTTTTTATCCTCTTTTATTTTGAAATTTACTAAAAAAAAAAAATAATAAAGACAAAAACCAAAAGAAAATTTGAGAAAAGAAAAAAATAATTATATATATAATACAAAAAAAATCCAAAAATTGCATAATTAATTAAGGACATAATTGAATAAAATCGAGACTCGTAATTAGAAAAATTAGGATATGATCGGAATGATTGAAAACCTTAAGCCCAAAATGAAAGGATACAAGGGCACAATTGAAGAAATTGAAAGACCAAAGGATTAAAAGTATGTGCCAAAAGGGTATAGTTACGGACAATCATAAAGGTATAAGGACAAAATTGAAAATGAGGAGCAAATGCGAGGAGCAAAGTCAAGTGAATGACCTCTCATTTGCCTCAATCCATAATCAATTCCTAGGTTTGTTCATCATCTTCCTAGAGATAAGTTTCTCTAATTTTGTCTCGTCTAATTTTGTGATTCTTGGTTGGTAATTGTACTAATTCCTTGAATTCACCTATATCAATGTACCACCACTACACCCACATATTGCATCTTCGTCCTACAATCACGAGTCTACACACACGACCAAGAACACCGAAGTGTTTTTTTTGGCTCTATCCTAGGGTGGGAATTTGCTCATGTTCAACTATAAATAAGGGTAAATGGAGCTTAGGGAAAAAGGAAAAGAGGATGAAGGGACAAAAGAGGATTTTAGGGGAATCTTCTAGTTCAATAGGAATTGATGTTAACTCAAATCAATCATATCCTAATAATTATGCTATTCTCTAACATACCAGTTATGTCGAGATTTAAATTTGATATGATGTAGAATTAACTAGATTTCCAATGGAAAGGTTTCACAATCAATTCAATATGATGTCACAAACAAAAAATAAATAATAAATAATTTGAATTAAAAAATAAAACTTGTAATTTTGACTTAGGATCAAATTGGAAAAAATAGAAATTTTTAGAATATAAATTTTAGGTGTAAATTAGACATGGTACCTTTCTTAGGAAATGGTGCTTTTAGATGATTGATATCTTTTAAAAAACCTAACTAACTCGCTTACCTTAAAATCTCCGAACTAGTGTTCATTGTAGGTTTCTAGTTCTTTTAATACTAGATAATGATTTTGAAACTATTAAATAGCTCACACCCTCAAACAAATAAGATTTTCAATAAATAACCTTAAATAAACCTTTTAAGAGTTCTGTAAACATTAGGTAGTGACAATACACGCGATTAAAAATTGAAATTGGAGATGAAAAACTTGATAAATGTCATTTTAACTAGAAAATTTGAATTAAACCTAGAAAACTTAAAATGGGACCCAAGCAATTGGGAAGAAAAACTACGAAAAACATGTTTTTCAAATATAACCCTACATATGTAGAATTGAAAACTTAGATTTGAAATATTTATTAATCAAATTTAATTTATTAATTATATCATTGATTTATATGGTAATTAAGATACTTTATCTTAGTAAATATTTATTTTAGAATGAGAATTCAAATTTTAATTAATTAATAAACTTCCATGTTAGTTTGAAAAATAAACAAAAATGTGCATGATTTGTTTTTTTCACATCCTTTTTTTAATAATTTGTATAGTAATTTTTATTTTATATATATATATATATATATATATATATATATATATATATATATATATATATATATATATATATGGAATAGGGATGATACCCTAGAATGGATAAATGAAACATGGAAAGAATAGGAGGGGACAAACCAACCTAGTCCTACAAAATGAGAGGAAAAGGAAGTCTAAACCCGTAAAATGAAATTATAATAAAGTTCCTTGAAAACTACTTACACAGGAAAGTTTCTTGGAAAAGAATTATTAAAAAAATGATAATAAAAATGACAAGCCATAGAAAATAATCTCCAAGGACTATATCCACTTGAAGCTAGCTTAACTAGGACAAAAATTATATAAGCCTAGTTTGTCATCCGTTAATATAGCTAGGCGGCTAGTTAATAGCCTTTGAGAAAAGAAGATAACGTTACTAGAAAGATGTTAGAAAACATAGTCCAAAAGCTTATTCATAACCATAGTACCTTTCCTATGAACATGCTAAAGAACCATATCCGTATGGAGTTTTGCCTAGTGTTCTCTAAAGATGTAAGTCAGTTGCCATAGATAAGAATAGGAACAAGTTAATCCTACTATGAACAAAAGAATCGCCTCTATAATATCCATCCTTAAATTATGAGCAACATGAATCTTGATGCCTTCAAGGAGTGCTAATGTTTCCCTTTTGGAATTTTTACCAAGACCAAACGTACTAGAGAAAGCCATGATTAAATTACCATGCCCAACACGAAGAATGCCTCTTCCATTACATATGTTGTTCTTTGATGCACCATTAGTATTTAGCTTTAGCATGCCTATAAAAGGAAACTGCCATTTAATTTATCACTATAGGTGTCCAAGATCTACTATTCTTTGGATGGTTTAACTTATTATAATATTGCACTCTTTATTTTATTAATAAAAGAAGTCATTCTATTAATTCTTATCATTGATATTTTGATAGAATTAAATAGAAATTCATATGATATGCATTGTATTAATGATTGATCGAAAGATATGAGATAAACATTAATGCACTTAAATGATATCGTTAAAAATCTCAAATGGTGAATGGACATTGACTATACATAAAAATACTTATGAGTGGTATACTCATGCTATAAGATAACAATAGAAGGTCTCATGCCCATTGATATGGGGATGTCAAAACAAGCACTTAGGTGATTAATATTAGAGAACATATCACTAGATGTGACTTGCCATGAAAACCCATTTGGTTTAGTCTCGTAGGAATCTTATAATGAGATGGGTACAACTAGTCATTTGACTTAAAGTCATCACGAGTAATCTCATTAGAGGATTTATATACTTTGAAACTTGTTTTGATGGGCTCGGTTAAGAGTTACACTAGGCAATTCATTGGGTGCACTAGGAATTTAATAGAGATAGGTGGATGACTAAGATAGGACATATCATTCCCTATATACTAAAGAAGTTATCACATTACGCTTTGATGAATGTTACTTAAGGAATTTGTGGCCATAGTAGGAGTATACAAATAGAGTATAGTTGGTTTACTCTATAGCTAAGATATTTAGGAATCAAAGAAAATATGTGTGATCATAATAAAACAAACTATAAACCAAGTTCGAGATTACATTGTGATAAATTGACATAAGGATCGAGTTATATGGTAATCATACTCAAAAAAGGTAATCGTAGATTAAGTAATTCTCTAAGAGAATTAGATAGTCATAACGCCTTACTAGAAGCCAATCTTAATTTATATATCAAGAGATAAAAGACATGTCTTTTATTCTTGATAAATTGTCAACATATCAAAGAGCTTATTGAGTCACATGAATAATTTTAAGCATTCACATAATAAAAGAGAAGCAAAGATTTTGGAAAAGGTTTCTAGTTTTGAAAAAAATTTCTATTTTGAAAAGTTTCTAGTTATGGAAAAAGTTTCCTAGCTTAAAAATTATTTTCCTAATTTGGAAGTTAGTTCTAAATTTAGAAGTCAATTACCTAAAAAGAAAATTAGTTTTCTAATTTAGGTTTAACGGTAATTTTGTTTTCTAATATGGGCTTCCTAAAAATATATGACCCAATTTATTTAGATAATTCAAATTACTAATTAATTATTGAGTCACAAGAGTTTGAACTAATAGGCTTAATTTAAAAGATTACAAAATATTTTGGTCGAAGGATAAACTTGAGCCCTAATGGATAAGGTTTGGGTTTTATAAGGATAAGATCAAATAAGCTCACACACATTGTAACTTTTTATCCTTATAGGACAAGGTTGTTGTATCCTATATAAATAATAAGGAGAGAGGTGATAAAGGAAAAAAAGATTACAACGCACATATGACAAAAAGAGAAAGTGTTTCTCTCCCAAAAGCTGGAGAGTTGTTGTATCCCTCTTTTAAAAGTCTAAGTTGTTGTAAAAACCCTAAATAATTTCTTTAAAAAGAAAATAAAGTATATAGAAGGATTGGAGCTATAACTCCGTGATTTCGTGGCTTCTTTTATGCTTGTTTAAGCTACGTGGATTATCAATAGAAAACGAACACTTAGACGGCTTCTTTTTCTATAAAGGTTAAATATGTGCTATAAGAGGTAATCTTTTACTCATGTATTTAATTCATCTATGTATGATTATTTGTTTCAATGACTTGATATTGGGAGCCTTAGATGAAAGACTTTTTTTTGTTTTATTATACACCTTCATAGGATGCATGATCCATCAATTGGTATCAAAGCCTCCATTGAATTTTTAATTATATACTTTGTTAATTATGATTAAGTCTATGATTATTTATTTTTTGTTAAAAGTCTATTTTTTATATTTTATAAATATTTAAAATTCATTTTGAGCTAAGTATATAATGGTTGCGTGTGAGGTTGATGTTGAACGTTGGCACTTGCATACGCACATGCCGGCCAAGCCAATCGCACTTTGGGTGCACTATAGGCTAGGCATGCCTTGCCCACGTAAGGCCTCCGGGATTGGCCGATCACATGCTAGGTGCATGATAGGCTTGTAGGGCATTTTTAGCAAGGCCAGTCATGTGTTGGTCGTGTAATGGGCCAAGCGTACAAGACAAATTAGTCATACATTGACTATACAACATGGAAGGCATGCACTAGGCGCATGCCAATTATATGGCTAGGATAGGCAAGTACCGGGTGTGCACTAAGTCTAGGCCAAGCTAGGCACATGCATGCCAAATGCTTGATGTAAGCTTGCACAAACGCACTAGGCTAGTGTCAGGCACTAACCAACCAGACCGACCAAGACCATTGTTAAGCATTGGCTAGTGGCCAACACCGGGCTAGGCATGCACAAACTTACCAAGCTAGTGGAAATTGCTAGCCGGAGCTAGGCACCGGCCAGCTATAGTGTGACACCCCATAAGTCTCCTAGGCCCAAAAGCTTATAGGCCTAAATTGGCCCCAAGGCTCGAAAAGTCTAAAAATTTAAATTTAATTTTTTTAATATTTTATAAAATGGATAAAAACATTGATTCATAATTACAACTAAAATAAAATATGTTTTATTTATATGTCATGAATCAATATGATTGATGCATTGGTGAATGATATGGATAAGTCAACTTAATTTTGTAGAATGTATGCTTGTAATTTTTAGGTTAAATAAGGCCTACGTGACTTGCCTTCTCTATCATTATGATGTATTTCTCTTCTCATCTTACTCCCCTTGAATGTAACTCAAGGTTTTTTATTTAAAGAAGTGTAAAAGTAGAAAAAAAATATTAAAATAGATACAAGAAGAAGAAGCCAAGAAGAGAAGATAATTCGAAGAATTTATAATAATTTTTCACCTAGGTACTTGACCCACAAGTCTCCTTATGGCTCAAGGGAACTAGTAGTGAATTTATCATTCACTAGTCCTAGAGCTATGCATGAGATGTATGCATTTATAATGCGATTAATAGTATGTAGATAGGATTAATGCGATTGATAACTAGAATGCATGCTAGGATGAAACCTATTGTTTTAAATCCTTCAAATTAATATCAAGTCAATTGTCTTCCAACTTTATAAGGAGAGAACTATCTTGGTTGTTATTGGCTTATTGAGATAACTCAAGGTCACTTCTTCCTCGAATGAATCAAATCATGGGCCATGTAATGTACTCGAACATTTTGGTGCACCTTGAGATGAATTATTAGACTTGTTGAAATTACTCATGACCCATCGAATTTGTAGGCAAAGATTAGAATTCACGTAACATGTGAGAGGATGAGTTATCATGCCAATAAGATTAAGAATTACATTGGATGGGATTGGTAAGGAGTTACCAACCTAATCCTTCATGTATGACTTATTGAGATAACTTAAGGTTAATGCTTGTTAGAGGATGGGATCCTAACTCACTAAGAAAAATGAATAGAAAAGTTTTCTAGAGTCCTATATTGAAGGTTTAAAACTTAAAGAAAATAGTATGAGAAAACATATATTTTACTTCTTAATTTATACTTTGTTTTATTTATGCAATTCAATTAACCAAACTATATGTTTTTCTATATGTCGATTGTATAGTATGATTAGCAACACATTGATACAATTGATTATTGATGGAAGTAATGCCTTCAATGGCATAAACTTCCTCGACTAGGAAATAAATCCGAGGATAGTCATCCAACATGAGAAGATTCTCTATACCATAGATTCACCTCTCCCGACTAAGCCTCCTTAGGATCAAGTTGAAGCTTATACAACATAATTCAAACATAAGGATAATGCAATCATCTCTCAAAGTATCATGCTAGCAGCTATGAAATTAGAGTATAAGCAACAAAATAAGGGCAAGAGTGCCTTTGACATTATAGCAAAGCTTAAAAACGTGTTTAAGGATAATATTGGGCATGAGTACTATGAGATAGCCGGAAAGCTCTTTAAAGCTAGAATGGAGAAGGATCTAATGTCAAAAAGCATGTCACTAAGATAATATGCTATATCAATAGGCTAATTGAGCTTTAAGTTAGAATGGATACAGAATTATCCATTGGCCTAGTATTATAATCATTGCCCAATAACTTTGGATAGTTCATCATGAACTTTAACATGATGCATATGAAAAAAACTCTTGGAGAGTTATTATCCATGCTTGGAGAAAGCTCAACTTGAGATTAACAAGAAAAATAAGACTTCGTACTTCTTGTTAATAAGAAAAAGACATGTTAAAGGGTAAGAAAAAGTTCAAAAACTAAAAGAAGAAATCTTCTATTGCATCTACTAAAAGGTTAAAAAAGGTCAAGGCTCAAAATAGCCCAAAGGATGGGGTCTAGTTTCATTGCAATAAGAAAGGGCATTAGAAGTACAACTACAAGGAGTGCCTAAAAGAGGTAAAGAAGAAGAGTTCTATAACCACCTCAAGTATTAATTTTTTTTATTTTTAATCCCACATCATGGGGATATGATACTATATGTGGTGCTCATATATTAGAAATGTGCAAGGGCTTAGAAAGAGAAGGAAGTTGCTTTAAAGATGCATGACCTAGATGATAATAATGGTTTAAGAGTTGGACCATTAGTTTTAGGCACTTATAAGTTAGCATTACCATGTGCATTTGTGCTTAGACTCAATAAGTATTATTATTTTATTCCTAGTATAGACTAAAGATATTATTTCTATTTCTTATTTGAAACAAGTTTTTCATTATATTTAATAATAAAGGTTGTTCTTTTTAAGGATGAATTTTTATATGTAAATGTTTTGATTGATAATAGTTTGTATGTTATTAACATAATGTAACTCTTATATATATAATATGAATGCTAAAAGACTCAAATGATCTAAATAAATAAACATTTATAGCATTATCAAACTTTACCATATAAACAAGAATTGCATATCCAAACTAATTATAAATGGATACATAGAATCATTTGATGATATTTATGAATCTTGTTTACCTAGTCAAATGACATGCATCCCCTTTTAATGAGGAATAAAAAAGAGATACTAATTTAATTAGATCTTACATATGGAAATGTATTTAGGCTCATGTTCACCAATGCAAGAGAGGACATGATTATTTCATAACTTTTATTAATGACATATCATGTTTTGGTTACGTATGAGACATAAGTCTAAACCATTCAAAAGGTTCAAAGAATTTAGATTTATAATCAAGAAACAAACTAGCAAAAAAAATTAAGGCATTTCAATCTAATTGAGGTGATGAATACTTAAGCAATAAATTTTAGATCATCTAGAATAGAATGAGATTCTCTATCAATAGATACCACATGTTAGACATGATCTGGTCCATGATGAGTCAAATTAATATCCCCATTTCATTTTGGGATATGCACTTCTTACTACAACCTTTATTTTGAACAAGGTTCCAATAAAGTCTATTGATTAGATCCATATGAGATTTAAAAAGGAAAAGAAGTGAATTTATATTTTCTTAAGATTTAGGGTTATAAAGTATATGTCAAATAGTTGGACGAAGAGAAGATAAAGCCCAAATCAATGAAGTGCAAATTTGTAAAAATATCTAAGAAAACATAAATGGATATTAGTTTCCTATTTTCCTACCACTAGAACCAAATATTATTTGTGACTAGGCATGCTAAATTCCATAGGAAGGAATTTATAGATGCTAGAAAGAATGAGAGAAAATTTGAACTCAATGAGATTCGAGTAAACTTATAAATTGACACTCCACTAATGGAACCCTAAATAGGTAAGTTACAAAGCATTGTAACTATCCCATAAATTGATACATAAAAACTTTATAATTTTAAACAAGTTCATCAAGAGTCAAAAAGATATGATCTTCTTATCTCAATGCATGGTAATGTGTACCCTAAAGAGGATGAAGAAGCTAATACATATGAAGTGACAATGTTAGACATTGTCTCCTAAAAATGGCAAATGAATAAGGATGTGTAAATGACACACCCTAATGGTTTTGTCACCAAAGAACATGCAAATAAGTTTTACAAATTGCAAAGGTTCATTTATGGACTTGAACATACCTCTAGGACTTAGAATTAATGTTTTGACGAAATAATCAATAAGTATGATTTTTTTATGAAAATAAAGATAAGCCTTATGTCTAGAAAAGATTAGTGGGAGCTTAATAGTCTTGGTTAGTCTATATGTAGATAAATAAATTACTTCTTGGCTATAACATTATCATGCTATAATTTATTAAAGATTGGGTATTCAAGAATTTTTTCAAATATGATGTGGGAGAGTAGCCTACATTCTAGGAGTTGAGATCTATAGAGATAGATCAAATAGAATGTGAGGGCTCTGCTATGATAGATATATTGAGATAATACTAAATAATTTAATATGAAAGAATCAAAGAAAGGATTTCTTTCAGTATCATATGGCTTGATGGCCAATTACATAGGATTCATAGCCCAAAATAAGAAACCAAGGTCTCATCAACGATCTAAGGATGTACTCGTAATGCTACCACTTAACTATAAAGATTATCAATCATGGTGATATAAGGATAGAAAAGATCCATACTGATGATAACATAGCTAACTCTTGACTAAGCCTCTGTCATAATTGAAATGTGAGACCCTTATTTGATCGTTAGGCATAAGGGACATGGCTGGTTGGCTCTAGTGTAAATTGTTAGTGTAGGTGCTTAAGATCCAATCATATTTTAATGGTTTAACTATTATAATATTGTATTTTTATTTTATTAAAAAAAAGTCTTTCTATTAATTTTTGTCTTTTATATTTTGATTGAATTAGATAGAAGTTCATATGATATACATTGTATTAATAATTGATTAAAACATGTAAGATAAATATTAATGCACTTAAATGGTATCATTAAATATCCCAAGTCATCGAGCATTATCAAGAATGGATATTGATTATATATAATAAGACTTATGAGTGTTATGCTCGTACTATAAGATAGCAATAGGAGATCTCACACCTATTGGCATGGTGATGCCAAAGTAAGTACTTAAGTGATTAATGTTAGAGAACATATTAGTAGATGTGGCTGGCCATGAGAAACTATTTGGTTTAGTTTATGAAAATCTCATAACAAGATAAGTATAACTAGTCCTTTGACTTGAAGTCATCATGGTTATCTCATTAAAAGATTTATATACTTGGCACTTATTTCGATGGGCTTAGTCAAGAGTCGTATGTGGGTGAATCATTGGGTACACTAGGAATCTAATGGAGATAGGTGAATGATTAAGATATGATATGTCATTCTTTATATGCTAAAGGAGTTATCACATTGTACTTCGATGAGTGTCTACTCAAAGAGCATATGGGCATAGTAGAAGTATACTAATAGAGCATATTTGGTTTACTTTAGAGCTAATGCATTTGAGAATCAAAAAAACTTATGTGATCACAATCCAACGGACTATAAACCAAGTTTGAGATCACACGATGATAAATTAACATGAGAACTAAATTATATGAAAATCATGCTCGTGAAATGTAATTACGGATTAATTATTCCTCGTAGAGAATTAGGTAGTCATGATGTCTTGCTAGAGACTAATCTTGATTTATGTATCAAGAGATAAAAGAGTGTCTTTTATTCTTGATACATTGCTAATATATCTTAGAGCCTAGTAAGTCACACACATAAGTTTAAGCATTTACATAATAAAAATAAAACTAAGATTTTAGGAAATGTTTTTGTATTGTGGGAAAGTTTCCTATTTTGAAAAAAGTTTTAAAAAAATAAAAATTTTCTTATTTTGAAAAAATTTTCCTAAAATGAAAATTTTTCTATTTTGGAAATCAATTTTCTAATTTGAAAGTTAGTTCCAAATTTGAAAATCGATTACCTAAAAAGGAAATTAGTTTCCTAATTTAGGTATAAGGGTAATTTAAAAAATTATTTCCTAATATGGGCTTCCTAAAAATATCTACCCCAATATATTTAGATAGTCCAACTTAAATAGTAATTAATTAGGCTAAAAAAGTTTAGGTCAATTGGCTTATTTTAAAAGCCTACAAGATATTTTGGTGGGCGGATAAACTTGATCCCTATTGGATAAGGCTCTAGGTTTACATGGATAAAATCAGAAAAGCCCACACACTTGTAAACTATTAATTATTTTTCTTGATTCGGAAGAATCGAAGTATAAGAGTTGGTAAAAGAGGTAGATCTACAAAATATAGAGTCCATGACTAGACTATAGTTTGGAGCATAGGATACGCGAGTTATGAAGGTGATATCTCCGATTTACTACCTAACCTTAAGGACTTACAACGACCACACCGATTCAATTGTCTATACCCTTAACTCTTTATTAGAATCTAAATAGGAAATAAAAATGGACGGCAGAGCTAACCACTAATTTTCAATTTGGTACGTGGCGTTGTTTTACTATGATTAAGCTCCGGTAATATTATGTATCATCAAGGAGCTATGTTGTGGTTTCCAGTCGATATACCTTAATATGAAGATATAAAAGGCATAAATAAAAGTAAAAAAATTTATTTATTGATAAAATAACTTACGAGTTTTGGATAAGCAAGAGTAATATGCTTTTGACTTTTGAAGATAGTGGTACAATCTTAGAGTATTTGAGAGAACAAAATTATAGAGAGAAAAATATTCTTATACAAATTTCTAAGAAAAATTTACACCCTACAAATGAGAAATGAGCTTCCCTTTATAGGAGAAAAAAGTTATCTTGAATAGTGAATAGTATCCCATGTGAGTGAATAGTAATAAACGAGTGAGACGTCGAAAGTTGTTTTGTCTTGGCATTCACATGGATAAACAATGATACACCGAAAGTTGTTTTGTCTTGAAATGAGAAATTGCTTGGAAGCCGTAATTTCTATCTTGGAGTTCACGAGTGGTGAATTGGAGGAAAGATTCCAAAGCGATCGTCTTCATTATCATCACCAAAATTTATTGTAAGTTCCGACTCGAGTCTTCGCTTGGGAGGAATTTGATCTATCTTGCACCATTTCGGACATGATGGCAAAATATTCTTCTTCGGATTTTGCTGTCGCTAACCCGGTGCTTACAAAAGCTTTTTGAGCCAAGAAACTTGAAGTGGTAGAACCGGGCTTCATAAGGCCTTATTTTGTAAGCCATTGTTCTACCGAATCTTTAACAAAGAGAAAGGAATTTTAAATGAATCCCACAATTTTACTTTGAATCTTCGTACAATGATCATAACTTGTTCTTGGTAAATAGTATCATAATACCAGGAACAAACCCATAGAAGAAAGAATTTTGTACAAAAAAAGGAAAAGAGGTGTAAATCTTTTTCTCGTTTCTATAGGTTTATAGCGTGTTTTGAACAGAGCAAAACTCTCGAAACCAAGGGGGAAATAATTTCTTGAAATGGACTAAAATAGTTCCACCATTGAAGGAACCACATGAGAATGCTTGTTGAGACAAAATTTGAATCAAAGTAGAAAAGCCATGAGTGACTTTTCTTTTTGTTTTAGAGGAAGATAGTATTGAACCATGCCTATTGGTAATCCCGGTAAGCAGTAGGAGAGGAAATGATTAAAACTTAGTTTGAAATTAACTAGGAAACTAATTTGTTTGGAAAGGTCATATCGCCAATCAAAGGGATTGGTTATTTTATGAATTCGACAAGTATAGTAGGTTGTTTTGATTTTTTCGGGGTAGGAAAGTTTTTGAAGGTGGTCGATCATGTTTGTTCAAAGATATCCATATAATAATTCCCATGGCTTGAAATGCATCCTGGAGGGAAAAACCTTTGAACAATTCTATAGGGGTCACCGTAGTAATATCCATCTTCAACGATAAAAAGGTTTTGAAAAGATTTTTTCAAGAAATACTCGGATTCTGATTTTTTAAATTTGTTTTGTGCAGAAACAATCCGAGTGTTTTGTGAAATAATTTTTAAAGAATCATTTGATTCTTGAGAAAGGGGTTTTGATGAGGAAGAACATTTCTCCGGTTTTGAAACAGAGCTAAGATGTCATACCCGAGATTTGTTAGAGGGCTAGAAGGAGTTACGTCTGGTTCGTCAAGTTTTGGACCCAATTCTCAATGGATTGGGCTTTGAAAAGAGTTTCATTTTCGTATTTTAAGGTGGGATCAAGTGAAGATAAAATGGGTTTTGCTGCGAGAGATAGGTTTTGGGGAGGGGCTTTCGTATCCGGAATAAGGGGCTTTTTCCCTTTGTTCTTTCCGGCCGTCAAGACCTATTTTGTAAAACCTCTCTCATTAGGAAATCTGGAACTAAATTTTGTTCTCCCTTAATAAATTCAATTTAGAAATCAAAAATACTAAGGATTGCTTTCCATCCGGAAAAATTTTGTTTTGATGCAATGTTTTGAACATCATTTTGTGAAACTTCTTTTGCGATTTATAATCAATGTGTAAAAGAAATTTCTAATTGAGTAAATCACTTTGAAATTTTTGGATGCATATGAAAATGCTAAAGACTTTTTTTTATTGTGAAATAATTCTTTTGATAATCACTCCAAGTAAGCGTAAGTAAATTGAATTATTTTTCTTGACTCGCGGACACTTGTTTTAGTATCCCACCATAACCTAGATTAGAGGCATTAGTCTCTACAATTTTTAGTAAAGAGGGATCTGCTAAGCGAATGCAAGGGATTTCTAAAACCTCGTTTCTTAATATGTTGAACTATCCTAGAATGTTCATTAGACCAAGGAACTGATTTTTTCTTTAACCTATCATGCAAGAGTTTTGCTGTACGGTTTATGTTTGGATAAAACTCTAGAACATAATTCAGAATTCCTAGAAAACTTTGTAGCCGAGTTTTGTCAAGAATCCTATCGGAAACTTATTTACCAATTCTAAAGAGCTCTCTATTGGGGTAATGGTTCCTTAGGTAAAGTAGTGACCCAAGAAATGTACCTTGGTTTGAAACAAAGAAATCTTAGGTTTGGAAACTACTAAACCATTCTTTTTTGCAACATAGAAGAATGTTTTTAAATGCTTTAAATTCGATCAATGGAATTTAAAAATATTAAAACACCATCTATGTAAACAATGCGGAATAGTGAATATGAATGGAATATATCATTCATAATTCTCCGAAATTCAAAGGGTGCATTTTTTAGACCAAAAGGCATAACATTCCATTCATACTCGTCCAAATGGGACGGTGAAAGCGATTTTGTATCTATCCTTATGATGGATTTAGATTTGTCGAAACCCGACTTCATGTCAAACTTGGAAAACACAAAGGCGAATTCAATTTTTGTAACAAGTCCTTTTTATTAGGAATAGGGTACCTAATCCATTTTAAGGCTTTGTTTAAGGGTTTGTAATTGATCACTAGTCTAGGGGTACCTCGTTCTATCTCAAAGTTTTTATTGACATAGAAAACCGCACAAGACCGGGGTGATCGGGATTTGTGGATATGACCTTTGGATTCTAAATCTTAAATTTCTAACCGATAGTGTTTTTCAAGGTCGGCATTCATTTGGATAGGTTTAGCTTTGGTAGGAATCTATTTTTCATCAAAGTCTTTGTTATGGGGTAGGTCAACACTATGTTGTTTCCTATTTCAAAAGTCGGTTGGTAAATCGAATAGATTTCTTTTTCTAATAGGTTTTGAAAATCGAAATTTTCTTTTCGAAAAACCATTTTGTAATCGACGTTGGATTTTTGGTAAAGAAATATCCTACACTAAATGCAAAAGATGTTGTTGTTTTTTAGCAATCAATGCATTAATCTCAAAATTATAAATAGAGCATGCTTTTATAATATTAAGATTTCTAATTCTCCATTTTTCAAGGAAAGGGAAAACAAGTTTTGTTTTCTTGGTTTTGAAAAAAATGCAATCATCACAAACCTTATATAGAGTAATAAGATTTATAAATGGTGTTCCTAAAATTACCATATGATGCATATCTTCAACAAGCAAGAAATGGGTTTTTATTGCAGTGAATTCCGTTGACCACGAAGCTTCAGCTTTACCTTTAATGGTCATTTTAGAATTATTTTCTATGGAAAGTCTTTCATGGGTTTTAGAATGAAACCGTTTTGAAACTATGCCTAATTTAATGCAATTCAAATCAGCACTAGTATTCAAATCAACACTAGTATCAAACAAGACTTAAGTATTTCCTAGAAGTAACTTCTCTAAGTACAAAAAGAAAGTCTCCCGGAACACGTCCAAGGTTTTGTACCTCTTGATTTTCTTCGGGGTTTTTAGAGGCGAGTTTGACTCTTCCTCTACCTATTTTTCTAAAAGGATGTTTAAAAGACTTGAGTCTTTAGTCTATTTTTCTTTGAGCTCCTTAAGCTCTGTTTTGATAGCTTTAATCTCATCATGGAGTTCATGGATAGGAGTCGTTGGTTTTTTGGTCTTCTTCTTCCTATCAAGTATAGCCATAAGATCATAGGTGTTAGTACTGGTAAAAGGCGGGATTGAGGGTTTTGGTTTCTCTTTAGGCTTGTCTTCAAGAGAATTTAAGAGTCTTTCTAAAAACTTTTTTTGTATTTGGGGATCCTCAATACATTTTATAATGTCTAGGATGAGATCTTAGTCTTTGGTAAGGACTTCAATATGTTTTGTAGCAGGTTCTAGGTCCGAACCGAACTAGTGGTTTGAACTAGATAAAGAGGTAACAAGTTCATCTACCTAAAAAGTTTTCTCACTATCAAAATAGTCCGAATGGTCGGATGACTTAATTAGTAAGGCGAGAGATTTTACTAATGGTCTTTTCTTCTAATTGTAATTCTTATAATCTTGAGTTCAACCTACAATATTTGAAAATATGGCCTTTTTGACCACATTTATAGCAGGTAAAGTGCCTTTGTGTTTTATTGGGTTATGGCCGAAACTAGGCTTTTTGCATTTTTTTTAAAGGCTTTTTATAGAAGGGTTTTATTTCTTAGGCTTTCCTTTGTGGTGACGATAAGGCTTTCTATATGATTTCCTATGGGCTTTAGCATCATAGTTATTTTTACATCCCGAAGGTTTTGAGGTGAAAATATCGAATTGTTTACATAAACTACCTAATTCCTATCCGGTTTTCTTCATCTCCCACTTAAGGTGCTTTTGAAGTTTTAGGTCTTGATAAATTTTAAGTCCTTCCTTTTGGGTGAGACTAATAAGTTCACCATAGGTTAATTGGTCATAAGGAATCCGATCACCAAAGGCATCCTTGATCCTAGTTTTAACCTTTTCACCTAGGAGGATTGGAAGATCTACAAGGAATTTTTCTTTTCAAAAGAATTGGTTAGAGTCTCTCTAAGCATGACTCGGTAAGGAATGTGGTTTTGTAATATTGGAAATCACCGAGTTTTTTGCACCTAAGGTTACTCAAGAGTTCAGCATTTTTATCTTTTAGGTGTGAAGGGTCTCCGACGAAATGAAGGGAAATAGTCGGGATGAAGGTTGACACAAGCATCTTGAACTGGTTCACCTAAATCATCTAAGATAGGGAGTCTTTCTTGATCATTTTATATGACATTTAGGATTTCTTGGTGTTGTTGGGCGAGTGAGATGGTAATCCCACCATCCTTTTAACTAGCCTCGAAAAATCTATACTAAGGAGTTCCGTTATGGCGCCCGTCCGGGCTTCCAGCTTGGGTTTTGTAGGAATTAGCCACCATGGTCATTGCTAGAGTAAGCTCATGATGTTATACTCCAAGAGTTCGTCTATGTTCCATTCGTAAATGGAAGAGGCATTAAACCTAGGTTAAGCTAACTTATTTGGCATTTCTCCTATGTCTTAGGCGGTGATCATAGGCGAGAGGGTTTTTCTAATGGAGTTTATTAATTTCGGGGATAGATTTTGTCTCCGAGTTTTGATCTAACACATTGACGCTATAGGATTGAGGTGTCTCGGGTGCTACTTGTTTAGAGGTTCCTATAAAGGAAACTTCTATTTTACTAAGCCGATCTCTAATGGCTTTCGAAACTCGGGCTTGTTGGTTTGGATTTGTTGTTAGCTTGTCCTAAAAACCTGGAAGGGTTTAAAAATAGGGTTTTTAAGTTTTTTGTCTTCGGTGGTGGTTTCTAAGGATATTGTGGGGGAACAACTGTCTTCCGGATACGGTTTTCTATCCTAACTAGTTGTTTTTCTATGGTTTGAAGGTTGGCATTAGAAAAATTATTCCGTTGAACAATGTTTTGGATGTTGACGAGCCATAATCCTTGGGTATTTTGTAAAGACATACTTTTATTTTGGCTTCTATGTGGGAGAATGTGAGTTTTCTAGGAGGAAGGTGTTCGGACTCGGATAGTGTTTCCTTCTACTTCCCAAAGGGGACTTTTATTTTTGGTCGTAACAAGGTTTACTCGTTCTAATAAAAAGGTAAGAAATATTGTTATCACTAAAATACAATGCAAACCAATCAAAGAATAGAATATGAATTTTATGTAGATTCACAAATTCATAAAATTCATTTTGAATATCTTTCTTGTTGTCAAGAAAGTTTTTAAAGAACCAAATTCTTTTTTCAGAATTATGTTTTGCTTAGGAATCGAGTATGCATATATTTTTTATCTACTTCAAATGCATCATCGGACAAAGCATTACATTCATTTACAATATTTTCGAGTGACAGCAGATGCGGTAGGAGATAAAGGTAGAGAACCATCCCGGTTTGTATATCTAGGTTTTGGGATGTTTGTACAATAATCAACATTTTATAAAACAGGATTTGGAACATCGAATTTGCAAACCTATGATGCATACTAGGGAATGGTAGACCTTGTTCTAAGTTCATATCTCTCCTAGTATTTGATAAATTTATGATAGAGGGAATTTTAGAAATTCTACCTAAGTCAAAAGTTTGAGAACTAGAGGCAACATCAAAAAATCTACTTCTAGTAAATTTTTTGTCAAATGAGAGTCTAACACTCCCGTCTAAATGTTGAGCTATAGACCTAATTTATGTATTGGGTTTTGGAATCTCTAGAATTGAAAGAGGTTCAAATTGGCTTATACCTTCTAAGATCTATTCGTCCGGTAGGAGTACGTCTTTCCACCTAATAGGTTTGGAAATGATAGTATTGGATCTCGTCAAATCTGTTTGTAGGAGAAAGGTCTCTCCCTTGGTTGACTATCTTTTGTGTTTTGAGGCAAAGGTAGAGTTCATGGCCTTATAATGGATTCTTGTGATCAATACAACTGGGATTGATCCTTCCATCATATTATAATTACGACTCCAGAATGTTTTTGTCATTTAAGGAAACTCGTAAAGTTTGGATAATAGTTAAAAGATATCATTCCACTACATAAACTCGGATTCTATAGAGCCAAGCAGAGAATCCTAAAAATTGATAAACTTATTGTCTCTAAGGATCTGTCGGGAATGAGGTGTTCAATCCTTCTTTTGTAAGTGGTTTAATCCCTACTTGAACTAAACCTATATGAATGTATTTGAAGTTTTTGTCTCTATGTTTTTTAAGAGTTTTTGAAGAGAGGAGGTGAATCATTTCAAAGGGTTTCAAAAGTCGAATATCCCTCACCTCGGTTTTGATAGTAAAATCGATTTTGAAAAGATTATATTTTGAGGTTTTGTAAATTTCATCTTTGTGAATATTGGGTATTGCCCAATCATCAATTTGTTTTTCAAAATCTTCAATCACATATTCTACACTATTAATTATTTTCCTTTATTCGAAGAATCGAAGCGTAAGATTTATAAATGAGGTAGATCTACGTAATATAGAGTCCATAACTAGACCGTGGTTTGGAGCATGGGATACGCGAGTTATAAAGGTGATATCTCCGATTTACTCGCCTAACCTTAAGTATTTACGACAGCCACACCAACTCAATTGTCTATACCTCTAACTCTTTAGCAGAATCTAAACATGAACATAAACAATAAACATATAACCAGCACAAACACTAGGCTCGATACCATTTAAACATTGGAATATAAATGAATGATGCGGATATGAAATTAAATAAATTGAAATACAAAATTGAAATTGAAAACGAGGAAATGGAATTGGATGGCAGAGCCGACCAGCATTTTTATCTTTTAGGTGTGAAGGGTCTCCTATGAAATGAAGAGAAATAGTCGGGATGAGGGTTGACACAAGCATCTTGAACTGGTTCACCTAAATCATCTTAGATAGGGAGTCCTTCTTGATCGGTTTGTATGGCATTTAGGATTTCTTGGTGTTGTTGGGCAATGAGATGGTAATCCCACCATCCTTTTAGATTTTCATAAATTTGAATAATATTTTTATTCAAATTTTATATATATATATATATCACCAAAATTGATTTGTTTGATTTTTTTTTCTTTGCGCATGCTACATTTTATTTATCGTTAAACTTTATTTTTTTACGTGTCTAAATATTATTCATCAATAAAATATTCATTTCAAAAAATATAATGGTTTTTTAAAAATTAAATTTGAATATTTAAGACTTTTATTTCACATGGGATTGCCACCCAATTTAAACAATGTTGATGTTGATTGTCATTTTCATTCCATTTTAAGGTTAGTGGCTTTCTATTTGATCTTAATCGACAGTGAAATTTTTGTTTGACAATTTTAAACTGTACAATAAAGTTCTTAAAAAGAAGATGATGTGATAGAATTAATTGTTACTATGATAAGTCATAAAATAAACTATTATCCCGAATTAGTATATAGAAGTTAAAGTGGTAAGCTAAACGTAGACTAATATATATATATATATATATATATATATATATATATATATATATATATATATATATATATATATATCAAAGTATAAATCAATAGATAATTCATAATTATGATATGCATAGTGTCCAAAATTGATAATTTATGACTACTGGTAATAGCCGCCTGTCATTTTCTGTGATTATCTCTGGTCTTTTTTATTCGATGTTATTTTACCGTTTCCTGTTCTATTATCTCTGGCCTTTACTTGCAAAAAGAAAAGCCTTTTGTATTATATATAACATCAAATTATTGGTTTGTTTAATTTTCGATTTGGAGATATAAATTGATTTGTTTTTGTGAGCTTTTGTTTTTAGTTTGCATTTGATATAGTGATTCTTTTTTTTCTTTCTTTTTTTTATCTATCTCATATGAATATCTTGAATTTTGAACTTAACAACATTGATCATCAAGAAGCTTTCTTTTTTTAAGAATTAAAAAATAAATTCATCGTTTTCCTTATAAAGTCTTATAGAATTGTTTGCATATGTTTAACAATCGGAATACTTATGTAAATTTTAAAAATTATGCTGAATTTTTATTTAAAAAGTCGAATATATTGAACTAATTAATTTTCATGGGTTCCAATTTAATAAAATAAAATTTCCAAAACAAATATAACTATATTTTAGTTATAGATCGATCATAAAATATAAGTTAATAATAATAATGAAGTTCTCATCATTACTATCTTAATGAGTTTTTTTTTTTTAATTTAGAGAAACGAATTTAATTAATCAAATAAAACTAAATCTTTTCAACGGATTCGCAGCAAGCTAGGCAAGAGAAACTACCATTCAACCTGAACTATCAAAACCCCCTTTTGAGATATACTTACTGCAAAAAAAACTTATACATTAATAGAGCAATTTAAATTTTTTAAACTTCTATTTTTATATACTTTAGGTTTTCTTTTTAATTAAATTTGAATATTAAAAACTTTTATTTCACATGGGATTGTAACCAAATTTAAACAATGTTGATGTTAACTGGCATCTTGGTTCCAATTTGAGCTTGGTGGTATCTTATTTGATCTTCATCTACAATGTATTTTTTGTTTGACTAATTCAATAAAGTACTTGAAGAAGATGAAGGGATAGATTTAATTGTTACTATGACAAGTAACTGACCCAACCTGCAAGCCCGAATTAGTGTTCAATCTTTTATATACGAGAGCACAAATTCTTAATCTCTTCTCAAGATGCTGCATTGAGAAAAGATATCTCATTCAATAAAGCACAATAAACAAATACTCTTCCCTCTCTTATTGAAAATAGAAAAATTAAGAGCTCGAACTATAGCACAGACTGATACGTGGAAAAAGAACCTAATTGAATCTGGGCTTGAAGATGAAAAGGGGAGGAATCTTAATTGAATTGGGAATTGAAAGATAAAAGAGATTAGGAATTCTTAGTTATCTAAAGAGGAATTAAATAAGTAGACTGGACTTAAATTAGCATATGAGTTATTTGTATTGAGCTTGGGTCTTTATTATTAAACTGGGATTTGTTAATGTTAAGTATAAGGATTACTTGTGTTGGGCCTAGGTTTACTAGTATTAGACCTATTAGGAGTCAGTTTGTTTTTATTAGAAGTTTATCAATCATTTCAATAAACTAATATAAACAAGGAAATAATAAATATACAAAAACACAACAAATTTTTTCTTTTCTCTCCTCTCCTTTCAGCCTCCTCTCTCTCTCTCTCTCTCTCTCTCTAGTATCAACGCCGACCATCCTTGGCACTACTTCTATGACAAAGAATGCTAAAATGGATGACTTATATAAATTAGACGACTTAGTGAGGTTGCTAGCCCAAGAAACCAATGAAAAAATTGAGGTAGTCATCAAAAGCATGCAAGACTATTCTGAAAAATTAAAGATGGTTCAGAAGCAACAAGAAAAAGGTTTTACCAAACTAAAAAACTTACTCAATGTGTTCATGGCTTCTTCGACAACCACAACCACACCTCCATCTAGCCCTGTTAGTATACCCTTACCAATCCACCAAAGTGTTCAACCCATATCCATCAACACAAACCCTATATTACCCACACTTGCTACACACATGAGTCATCCATTCTTACAAACCATTAACAACACTTATTACAAAACCAATAACCCTTGTCCAGATCTTAACTATTGCTGCAAAACCAAAAAGCCAAAGAAAGGATTTTTCAATCTTTGAAAAAAAAAGATATAAACAAATGGTTATTCAAGTGCAACTAATTTTTTGAGATTGAACCAATGGATGAGTAGGTGTAGTTCAATTTTATCAATCAAGTTAAGTTAAAAACTAGTCAAATGTTCCTACGTACATTGCAGGTGTGGTTCAATTTTAATCGTCCGGTGTCAATTTTCAATATGACTTCTTAATATTTTGTACTACAATTTCATATGTCTATTGCAATTTATTTATATTGTAATTCTTGTTGTGTTTATACATGAGTGATATTGAATTTTAATTTATTTAATATCCAAATCCTAAACTTATTTAAAAAATTACATCATTAAAAAAAACAAATAAAGCTAATAGTTCAATCTGTTTTTTATATAATAAGATCGGTGTCTAATTTATTTTTGTATCATAAAATGATTTAATTATATCCATGTATTTTAAATAAAATTTCAATTTGTTTTTGTAGTGAATTTTTTCGATCAAACCACTAAAAAAAGTCATCTAACTTGTACATGACTACTTTTTTTTTTTTCAAAAGTGCCCTTATCGAACTCCGTGCAAATTACTTTTTTTGGGATATTTTCAGAAAAAAAATTAATTATGTGTAAGTCATGTGATTGTATTAGTTATAAAAAAACAATCTAAAAACAAAGATATATGTTGTTGTGCTTAGGTTCCTCCTCAAAATAATAATAGTAATAAATAAAAATTAAAAATTTACCGGTCCTACTTCTTAGTGATTAGGTTCAAAGGATAACAACAAAACTCAATGTACTCGGGCACAAATAAGGATAACAACAAAACTCAATGTACTTGACACATATGTAGCTACCAAACTAACAAATATTCTTCCTCTCGTTATTAAAAAAAAAATTGAATTAGGATTTGGAAGATGAAAAGAGGGAGGAATCTTAATCGAATTAGGAATTGAAAGATGAAATTCGAAGAGGAATTAAATAAGCGGACTAGACCTAAGTTAGTATATGGGTTACTTGTATTAGGTCTAGGTCTTTATTATTAAGCTAGGATTTGTTAAGTATATGGGTTACTTTTGTTAGCCTAGGTTTACCGGTATTAGGTCTATTAGGAGTCAATATGTTTTTATTAGAATTATATCTATCATTTCAATAGACTAGTGTAAACAAGAAATTAATGAATATATGAAAACATAATAAATTCTCTCTCTCTCTCTCACCCCTTCTCCTTTTACTCTTCTCGCTGTTTTTTTGCATCAACCGTATCAAAGCCAACCATCTTTGGCATTGCTTCCATGGTAAAAAATGCTAAAATTACTCGGATGACCCGCATAAATTAGTCTAAGAAACCACTAAAAAATGGAGGTCGTCACCAAAAGCATGTAGGACCATTTTGAAAAATAAGAGATGGTTTAGAAGTAGCAAAAAGAAGGTTTTGTCGAACTAAAAAACTTAATCAATACATTCATAGCTTCTTCAACCACCCACCAAACAACCATAGCCATATCTCCATTTAGCTCTACTAATAGACCTTTACTAATTTACCTAAGTATTCAACCCACACCCGTCAACACAAATCCTATATTAGCCATACCGTTACGCACATAAGTCATCCAATACCATAAACAACACTCACTACCAAACCAACAACCCTTGTCCGGATCTTAACTATTGCTCGTAAACCCAAGAAGCCAAAGAAGGATTTTCCAATCTTTGAAGGGAAAGATATAAACAAATGATTATTTAAGTGAAACCAGCTTTTGAGATTGAACCAATGGATGAATTTGAAAAGGTTCAAAAGGCCTCATTTTTTCTAGATGGTAGGGCTCGCATTAGTATTAAGCTTACACCCAAAGCTTAGGAAGAAAACTGCCATGGAATGAGTATATTTATGCAATGACAAGTAGGTTTGGAGTAAAATTAGACTCATTAGGCTAATTAAAAAAACCTTAATCAAACCACCGACTTAGAGTCCTACATACATGAGTTTAATGTTTTATGGATACAATTTGCCATTAACTAGTAACAAGCCCTATACATGTTTTTGTCTAGGTTAAGGAAGATATCCAAGCTCCATATCCATGTTTGAACCTCAATCCTTTCTAGAGCATATGATTTAGTTAGAAAACAAGACAACACAAACACCTACCTTAATAAACATCACTCAAAAACCTTAGCGCCCTACACAAACAAAGCACTACCCACTTTCACTAAGTTTACCCCAATTGCCGTAACCTCATACACTCTATTAACCCCTACGTCAAGCAACAACATCGAGCCATAACCTAAAACCTTATACACATAACCAAAATCCTAAGTCCTACCAACCCAAAACCCTAACTAGTAAAGAGTTTGATGATAAAAGTGCTAAGAATCAATGTTTTTGGTGTGATGATACCTATGAACCGGGACATTGATGGAAATAGAAAAGAATTTATTCCATCCAAATAGCTAATGATGAGGATGCGGAAGAGTTAGGTAAAGAGGAGGAATAACTAGTTGATGAAGAAATCTATGAGGATTTTCTCCCTCATATTTATGTTAATGCCTTAGAAGACTATAGTAGGTTTAAAGCCCTATGAATGATAGGCTACATGAACAACAACACCCTACACTTCTAGTGTATTCAAGTTCCACCCATAACTTCTTAAACCTAGCTACAGCCTACAAGATTAAGTCGTAGACTATCACCTATCATGAGGTCTCTAACTATGGTGGTTGCTAATAGGAGTATTATTTTTTGCATAGTAGTTTGCAAAGCATTTTAGTATGGCATGCAAGGAATCAATTTATTATAGATGTGATAGTGGTGGATCTTTCAAATTATGATATGGTGCGAGAGGTTCAATAGCTATTACAACTTGGAGATATTGTAACTAACTATCAAGAGATGTGGATAAAGTTTCAATGAAAGGGGAAAGAAATCAATCTAGCATGTCATCTTAATACTAAACTACAAACCATCTCTAGTTCACGGACGTAGTGGTTACTAGAGCATCCTACTCAAGTGGTACGGACATAGCTCTACAATATGACGCCACTTGAACTTATGCAACAAACGGAAGGTAAGAGAGCTACAATTTTTATCTTTCAGCCACAACAAACTCATCCTTCCATTACAGCCTCTCCTAGTTGAGTTTCAATATGTTTTTTAGAGCCAAAAACACTATCGGCAGTTAGATCACATGACCATAGAATCCCTCTCTAAGAAGGGGCCCAACCTATAAGCAAAAGACCCTACATATATTTAGGGTTATAGAAAGATGTCATAGAGCAATTAGTATAGGAAATGCTTATCACAAGAATTATCTAGGATAGTGTTAGTTCTTTTGCTTCTCTAGTAGTCCCGGTCAAAAAAAGGGAAGGGTGTTAGAGGCTATGCATGAATTATAGAGCCGTAAATAACATCACTATCAAAGATAAGTTTCTCATTCATTTAATTGATGACAAGTTTCTCATTCCTTTAATTGATGAACTACTTGAAGAATTACATAGGACTACCGTATATTTTAAAATTGATTTAAAATCTAGTTAACATCAAATTCAAATGTCTCATTCTACCGTGTCTAAAATAACTTTCGAAACCCACAATGGTCACTATGAATTCTTGGTTATGCCTTTTAGTCTTACTAATGCCCTAACTAATTTTCAAAGTCTAATGAATGATATTTTTAGGGCTCACGTGAGGAAGTTTGTGTTAATATTTTTTGACGACATCATGATTTAAAGCAACACACTAGAGCACAAAGTCTTTAATCTACTGCTTAAGATGCTACACTGAGAGAAGATATCTCATTCAATTAAGCACAATAAATAAATATTCTTTCCTCTGTTGTTGAAAATAGAAAAATTAAGACCTCAAACTCTAGCAAAAACTTAATGAACTAGGCCTAGTATTCAAGGAGAGCATGCATCAAAATAAATAAAGCGGCTACTTATGCCTTATCATGATAATCTTGTACTTGCTCTCTAGTGAATCATCTGGATTAAAATCGCTTCCAGGGAACTACATGGTGCAGTTATTTCAAAATGCCTGTATTCATTAATTGGTGATCTTCTCAGTTAATGATCCTGTCAATAGCATAGAAACAGATCTTCTCATTTCCTTAGTGAAGTCCAGTTTTCTGGTTGTTCCCGTCATAACTCATTCATCTCACCATCCTCAAAATGAGAAACATGGACCAAAATGCTATCTCTGGCCTTTACTTAATCACAAAAGCCCATATTATGTCTTTTGTATTCGATGTTCTTTTATCATTTCTTTGTCCATTATCTCTAGCCCTTGCAAAAAGAAAAAACCCAACAAAATGCAGATACCAAAAAGAAACATGAATATTAAAAACATATACACACAGAGAAGAACCCATCTTTCTGTCTTATAAGATACTAAAAAAACTAATGCAAACGACAAAGGAAATTAAATGCAAGAAATATAGAGAGAAGTTCAAAGGGTAGTGCCATTTTGAATTTCTTAAGAGTTTCTGAGAGATCTTTGTCTTTGACGAACTTTCAGCACGCCCAAAACCTAAACTCTACTAAAATGGAGATATACAGAGTGAAAGACATACGTCAGTACTTTTAAACCCTATAAAATTTATTGGGTTTATTGACTATTGACCCTATAAAATTGATTTTATGACTCCAGAGTCTGTATTTGTGGCATCTAACTTATCGGACAACTGAGTTATCGACCAAAGGGCTTTAATAATTTCGTCAATGGGTTTGTGCATTATTATTTTTGGAGCTATGAAATTTTAAGCCAAAAACTTATAATAACATTAATATGTAGAGATAGCATTTTGATCTGACGCGATAGATATCCGTTTTGATCCGCTCGAAAAAAACCTGCCCTGATGGGAAGGAGAATAGAGAGGGTTTGCTTTTTTTGCCCCAACTTGTATCCAACCTGCACCCAAATGTTAGAGACTCATTCTTGACCAGCCTATACAATATTCGGTCTATTTCTATCTCTACTAAGAATGAACTTGATAAGTTGATCAGTCAATGAGGTTTAAGACTTATTAGAAAAACATATAATTGCTTATGTGTCAATATATTTAAATTTTAACTAGTAACATTTTGTTATATATTAGAAAATTAACACAGAAAATGATAAAAATAAAATTAAAACATTGATACCAAGTTAAAAACAAAAAAAAACAAAAAAATAATAATAATTTACTAAATATTTTGAATTACAATTTTTTAATATAGGTTTATTGTAAATTATTTTTACTTAAATCAATTGAAAGATAATATCATAAGCTTTTATGTAAGATGAATATTTAATATCTTTCGATAAGACCAAAAAAAAAAAAATCTATTTCTTAAACTAGATAGTCCACTTCAGGGTCCTTCAAGTTTTCATAAGTTTATGATAGCGTAGAAGTTGAACCCTTACTAATTTTTAATTAAGCCTTTTTCTTAATAAAATTATGAAATTAAGTGATACAATAGTATTTTTTTCAAAAATCGACAATGATTAAGAATTTAAATTCGATATGCATTGACAAAATAAATAAATTATACATTTTCTAAAATTTGTTTTACTTTTTTATTTTAGTTTTAGGATAAATTTTTTTCTAAATTCAATTTCAATAAATAAAAAAAAATGTAAACATCGATACAGTTGGCAAAAAAAAAATTGCTATAAAAATTATATGAAATTTGGGTTAAGCAATTTTAATGGGTATAAGATATGTTATTATTAAAACAAGTAGGAACAATCAAATAGACATAATTATAATAACTGCCACAACACTCAAATGGAATTATAATAATATAGTCAAATCATTAAATAATTGATTATACACGAATAATGGAACAATCAAAAAACTTTTCGCTCCCGCAACTTGGGGGCATCGAACTATTTTCACAAATAGTTGTGTAAGAGGTCCTATATGTAAATTTTTAAAATAAGAAAATAATTTTATTGATAATTGGATAAATTCCAATACCAATTGAGAGTTTTTTTCTTTTTTAATAATATTGACTTGTAGAAACATCACTCTGGACTATTTCTTATAAGAAATGTGGTAAATCCTCAACGAAGACTTGCATATTGTAAATTTGCTAGTTTATGAGCTGCTTTATTATTTGTTCAATCAATATAGTTGAAATAATTAATAGAATTAAAAGAACTTGCTAGGGCTTTGATATCTAGACAGTAGAAGATAAGTAGAAACCATCTTCCACGTCTTAACGCAAATTTTAGAGAATTCCAAATCTTTAACAAGTTGAAGAAAATAAATATCAGCAATAGCAAACTACACTTTCCATTTTTCACAAAGAAAGAGAGTTTAATTAGTTAATTATCTAGTCATGTGACGAGACAAATAAAGAAAAAGACAAAAAACAAATTATGGTTTAGTGACACTCGATTTTTTATAAGAATACCCAGATAGTTTCAATTTAGATAATAAAAATGATTTTCCTTGATTTCTTCCTTTCATTTGTTAAGAAATAATTCGAAAATATTTACCCTGATTATTTCTTTAACGCTACAAGAACTTCGAAATTAATCTAGCCTATTTGCTTACCACCTTTCCACATGACCATTTACTAGCTTAAGACCTTTATACACGACGATTTATTAATTGAAAAAAAAAAAAAAAGGTTAAAACTATTTTGATCTGTATGAAAAAATTTAGTAAAGAACCGGTTGAAATCAGACTCAAAAGGAGGTCTTTTTCTTGGATTTGGGAACGAAGTCGTTGATGCTTAAATTCTGCCTAGGGTCGGGATTAGGGAACTTAGAGATGGAGGATACCATCATCGTTGCAGTTGTGTATAGTTTAAAGCCCAAAGGTCCCTTGATGGAGAAAAAAAATACAAGATTAACATAATCAATCATTTAACCAAAACATAACTGCCCTTTATTTAGAGTACATTAGACAGGACCAAAAAAAAGAACAAAAGAGGGCCAACAACTTGTTTTTAGTTTAAGAAAAAAACCAATCATCATCCAAAGAGATAAAGTACCACAGCAAATGTATAGAAAAGATAAACAGAGAAGACTAATTACATAACATTAATCTTCCTATATTAATTATCAGTGGCCTCTGTCTCTAGAGCTGAAGTATCATCCTTTTTGCTGTCCTCATTTTCTTCAACAGTCTTGAAGCCAAAAGGAGCAATGTTTTCCTGATCTCTAACACTAACTTCAATGCTCCTTGTAATTCTAAGAACACTATTGATTTTTGGCCCGTCTCCTTTGCTCAACCCTCTCCCTTTTCGTGCTGCACATCTTCTGCTCCAATGCAACACAAAACGATCGTTAGCAATAGTTTACCCCAAGTTAAACTACTCATTTCTTTATAAACCTCAATTAAATAGGATATATGGAAAAAACTATTTTGTAATAATAAAAGAATCGATGATGAAAGGTTCAACTTTCGTCTATTATCCGTGCGGAAAATGCATGGAAAATAACAGGTTTAGCTAGCCAGTGTTCAATAGACTCTTATTGGAGAAAGTGTGCTCTTAATTAGACACTAATTAGTCAAACTCGAAATACTATTAATTTTCAATAAAAGTCGTTATTCTCTATACAACAGAATTAAATCATAGCAAGATCAACTTACATGGTCAAAGCCTTCTGATGGTAAGAATTGGAGCTAGGCAAAGGTAAATATAGCGTGGTCTTCGGCATGAAACCAGAACCTACAAGAGCCATGATCAGAGTTAAATGAAGAATTTCTCACTGATTTTCTCTACAGTTCTCTGAATTCAGTGGCTCCTCTGTGTGTCTCGACTGAGCTTTGATCCAAGATTTATATGCGATAGCTCCAACAGAAGGCTAGTCCAATTATTGTGCTACCCTGTATGAATGGTCAACGAAATTGTAAATAAAAATTATTTTTTTTAAAAAAAAAAAGGACAACTTACCTACTGCACCATATTTTAATTTTTCCACGAACTAGAATTTCAACACTTGCAATTTCACGTGGTTATTACTTTTAGTTGCTATTATTTTTAGTTGCCAGAAAGTTACGTTAATTGTTGATTTTTTAAACAAGCATGCGTAGCATGGTTCGAAATAAAATATAATTTTGTAACTTCCAATCAGAATGGGGACAAAAATTGGCATAATAAAATATTAGGATTACAAAAGAGTTTCCACCACTCGGTGATGCGCTTACCTTGACTCAAACAATACGCGTTCTTGTGCCAGGCTTTGCCTTCAAAATTTTTCCTTTCTTTTCAACTTAGCAGAATTTGACTCTACCAATAATTGAGGTCCTAATTAAGGTTTACCTATACAAATACAAGATGACTGGAAACTGCAAGAGGATCAAAAGACCTTAGCCCACGAGTGGTACTACCCCAAACAAGCAAGGTCGATCCAACCATCTTAAAAGATCGACTATAATAAACTCCACAAAAATTATAAGCAATTCGTGGTCCTTTTGCTCAAGTGCATTTCAATTGAAAAGAAATAAAATTGAATATGAACATATGATCAGGTCCATCAAATATGACCCCCATGTCAGAACCATTAAAAATACAAAAAACACCCAAAAAAAAAAAACCGTTAATTTGATGCCTTGTCAATCAAGAAGTTCTGCAAATGCATTGTCAAAAACACTCGATTATAGACCTATATAATGAATATGAATGCAAGTAGGCTACATAGACGATGACACAAGTTTACTTTTAATTCGACTTGTCATGTGCTAGAGAGAAGTAAAGCAGTGGAGAACGAAAGCATTGAGTGTGTCGTGACTCGTGAATGCAGTGACTAACATGCCTGTTGGCTGTTATTTGGAAACGCTGGCAGACCTTCAAAAAGAACTAAAAAGCCATTGCTCATGCTCATGGAGATGGTTAATATTGTTTCCCTCGTTTCTTTCTCAAAACCAAATGGAATAAACCTGCACCATGTCTTTTCAAATCGGAGAACTTCGATGTCCAGGGGATATATATATATATATATTAAAGATTAATAATGTACTGATAAATGTGGAATTTGAATTTAAGCCATAACGCTCTTGGTTTTCCAGTACCAATAGACTAGAAAACCATTGGTGGCAGTGGAATCTAATTTAAAAAAAAAAAAAAAAAAACAAGACAACAAAAAAAAACAAGACAAAAAAACAAAAACAAAACAAACCTAAAGCATGGTAAACATTCACAGTCCATTAAAATGGTAGTCCAGAAGTCCGGCTGATGTATTTTTAAGCACTGATCCTCATCATTAAAAAGAAAGTTTCAGAGTTTAGTCGTGATGACATGATGTTCCTATACAACAGGAAATGCAGAAGCCCGGCAGGCCTGTATTGCAATGACACAAAAGGCTTCCATATTAATTTTCCAAAAGAACAGATAAAGTTAGCCTCTAGAAGATATGACTTCTGTACCGCGTGATGCTGAACAAGAGCTGGATTTGCCTCACGCTTCTCACTTTCCCATGTGAGTTAATATTCTGCTGATCAGAGCTTCCTTCTTCCCTGCAACAGGAAGGTTGTGCACCGTCAAGTAATACTTTAGCTCCGATACTGTCAAGTCCTTCAACTGCAAAACATAGAGCCATGACAAAAGGGAGTGTTATCTTTTAATTTAGAACCTATAATCAATTTCCTTTTCCATTTGTGGCAGTAAGATATAAATAATTTCAATAAACTAAAAGCAACTAATTTCCACAAACACTTTATTCAGCTCTAGGAGTTGACATATCTGCACAACTTTGATTGAAAATGCTAAAAGTTCACTAGTATCTTTAGTTAAAAATTATTAAGAACATTCAAAGTGAAATGGAAGGAACATCGCTTCCAATATTTTCCAAAACCACTTGTTCTTTGACAAATACTTCTCAAAATAATAAAAAAGGAACCCATTCTTCTGGCACTTGTTAGTCTTGGTGGATGATTTATTGCGGTGCTAGGCAGGGTGAATAGAAGGACAGGCAATGATTTTTAAGCTCTCATATGATTCCCAATCATGCCTACCATTGTTTTAGAACCACACCTTAGCCCCCCAAAAGCTGGGGCACCAGGATTCCGAGTCCCCCATACAGAAAACCGAATTATTCTTGGTTGTAGGGAGACTTCTAAAATGTCTATTCAGGCCTATGAGAACATAAGAGTATCTCTACAAACCTAATTTGATTACATTTTTATATGGAATGGAATTTTCGCCAGGAAAACTTTTTCTGTAGGGATTTCTGTATATTGAACACATGAAGCATAAGAGTTTATTTTCAATCTGGAGAAATGGTAAAGAGAGGGCTTTATTTACTCAAATAGATTGTACATAATGTCTGTTAAGCCAACTTTCTGCACTTAATTAAAACTGACATCATCGTACTTGAAACACAAGAAAGCACACCTGTCCATTGTCAGCAAGATCAGGCCAGTTGTAGTTTGCAGACTCCTTAGCAGCATTTTCAGCAGCCGCTTTCCGTTTTTGGAGGCCTCGCTTGCTTTTCTACTGCCCACATCACTTTCCTCATCATAATTGTCTCCATAGACAGAGAGCTTGAACTCCTCAACTGCTTTAACAACTCCAGGTCTGTGGACCATAAATGGGAACATTTGTCAACTTGATGAAAGAGAATGAAAGAATGGTGGGTGCAGAAAAAAGATAGGAAGCTAAATTTTGACTTACCTAGCCATGCCTTCTTCATCAGGAAGTGTTTCATCATTGATTTCTGGCATGTCATCTTCATCCAGAGCTAGGGCTTGCAAAACTGCATAGTGTCTCTGCAAACCTGCAAGAAATTGTTTTGGAAATTGCTGAGGAGAATCCAGAAAAAAATTTGAGGGTCATTTTCTGGTATAGTACAACTGTGCTAGATTTCACATTGTAAGACAGCCAACTGTAGGGCTTGCTTAGACAGGGATCTTAAATCAAATCTTTTTTTAAAAAAAATTATTTTTATCAACAATAGCCATCATATCGTGCTATCCATAAATTCATACAAACATTTCCCTTGAACTTCTAAAGGATTCTATTTCCAAATCATATAATACCTTTTACATTATTCACAGAAGCTAGTTCAATAAATTTAATTTGATTTAAATTTGTTATTTTCAATAATAAAATAAAATTTTAACTTAAATAATATACATGAAGGTGCAGATGCCAAAATCACTAGTTAGACTAAAATATAATATAACAGTTTAGACAACAGCCATGTCAAGAGGTTTTCTAAATTCTACCCAACCATCTTAGCATTTATAAGCATTCTTTAGGGTACAGAGTATGAATAATCCAAACCAACTTACCAGGGTTAGCAAATTGGAATACAGAAAAATCTTTCAAGTCAATACGTTTTATCAAAGCAGCTGCCTTTTTAATTTGGTCATCAGTAGCTCGAGGTGCCCCAGCATTTGCACTTGAATGAATCTGCAGCAAGTTACCCACATTCTTGTTGCTAAGATTACTATACAATCCATTTCAAATCAACTTAAAATTGTACTTGCCTCTTCAACATGCCTGACATCATCAGAATAGGGAAGATATATCATGTGCATTCCAGGTGGCTCAACCTGACCACCAGCACTAATGATCTCATCCTGTGAAGTTTCAAAGATATCGATAAGCAACATTATATGACCACAGTAATTCTAAAATCAGACACAAATGACAGCAGTTATGTTCACTTCATAATTACTTCATGACAACAATTTGTATTGCATAAATCACATTATTTAAGACCTTGAACTCTGGTTCAACAGCATGGACTAAGCACCAGAAACTACTTCCTTGCATTAATCAACAAAAGCACAACAAGACATGGTATTCAATTCAAAAGATAGATTCAAAAAGATGAGAAGGAAAAAATACATAAAGGTATTGAAAGAGAGCAAAACTACAACGCATCAGATTCAATTGCAAAAGTAGGAGAGGCAAATGGCAAGATTGCATTCAATGACAGCATCAGGCTATTCAAATGCCTTAGTTTAATAGACCTCAGAGTGGGCCATCCAAGTTGAATATTATTGTATTCTTATAAGCAATAAATAAATAAAAAACAATAAACTGACAAGCAAAATGATAAATCCATTAGACAAGGATTGGGAATCTAATCTACTCTCTTCAAACCAAACAGTTTGAATTACAAGTTTATTTGATTTACTCTTTACATCTGAGTAGAATTTAGTTGCACGGTCTCCCACTCTTTTAATGGAATAAGGTAGAAATTCAAAAGAAGGGAAAGACAAAAAAATTATAATAATGAAAATAATAAAAGGATGAATAGTTGGCATATTGATGCTAATATCAGACTTGTTCGCCAATTATTTTGTGCATGCAACACTATATGGGCTTATTTAAAGATGAAGTATTTTACTTGTGCAACAAGGGCGACCAATTGAGGATGAGATGAGCTGCCATAAAATGCAACTGCAAAACTGCAAAAAATAAAATAAAATAAATTCAGTGAAGAAAGAAAAACAGAATTAAAAATAAAGAGAAGGGGGAAAAAAACACAAGTACTTGAAGAGACAGAAGAAATAAAAAAACCAACTTTTGCAATTGATGAATCACAACCCCTCTGGGTTTCATAGTTTATATTCCTTATTTTTCATAATGAAAAGGTCAAAGTTAGACGTAGGTGGTTCTTTGACGCTCCTAGCCACATAGAGATGAAGGATATAACACCACAATAATTAAAGCCATCACCTAGTTATGCTCCAACAGAATTAGGGTCCTCAAAGAAAAATTTGGAGATAGCTGTGCCCTTCAACATTTGTGTTCAAAGCGGATGCACCAAAAGGTTCAAGTCCAGAGACAGACATGGTTACAAAACCAAGAGTTTAACCATTGCATCAAGGAATGGTCCCTATATTAAGATCAAGGATATGGATAATAAATATGCATCTCTACAATCCCAGGTTCAAGAAGGCATTGCTACAGGTACAAGGGTAAAATGCCATGCGTAAATAATTCAATGAGGAGAAAAGTATAAATAATAAATCCAAATGAAATATTTGCAGGGTCTATTATGAGTAGAGCTTACATCACTAATGAATAATATAGAGCATAGCAATACAAATGAGACACATTATTAAATCAAATGTTATAAAAATTGGGTTCAGGTTGAAGGAATAATACAACAGTTCACAAAATAAACACTGCTCACCGTTTAAGGCGTATCATGGATCTAAGCAGGGCAATGAAAATGCAAGTGCTACCAATTACTTCCTGCAACCAATAACCGGAAAAGGTTAAAAAAAGAAAAGAAAAGAAAAGAAAAAAACAGAGATATTACATACAATGAAAGAGGTATTTTAGGGTATTTGTGAAGCAAGAAGATGGGACTGTTGATTGCCTGTAAACAAAGCAAATCAGAAAGTATCTTGAAAAAGAATCCTACAATGGCCAAATATCTGAAGTGGATATAATATTTTAATAACGACTGCTAGTTACAGCATCCATCACAGCCACAAGAGTGGGAGTATCGAGAGTTCAATAGAGAGAGAAAAGGGTACAATTGAGTGGCTTGAAAGTAATTCTATTCCTTTTATTTCTCAAACTTTATTTCTCATAAAGTAAGTGTAAAGTTCAAAACTAAATAGAAGTTATATCATTTCACTACCCAGACTCTCAATTTACATTTATTAAACCATGGTACAGGGTGTGTAGCCACTCAATGAGGCACGGGCAAATGTAGACAGACTCACAAGGGATCCATCAAAGGACCTAATAATAATAACACAACATAAAGTTCACAAATGTCTTCATGCATAGCTACCCACATGCACATGCATACAATTAAGATTTTGCAGAACATCCCACCATGATTTTTAAAAATTCTTCTTCATGCTCATCATACAAATGACACATTCTCGAAGAAAAAATCTGTAGATGAGTAAATTCAAGCAACTATCAGTTTTATCCACTCACCTATATTTAAATATCCTAAAGCAGATACAATCAACAGAACAAATCATATTCTGTCCTTTAGATGCAATTTTGTAGGTGAAGTGAATCAAAATATCATTCACTGCACAACCATGAACCCAACATATTGCCAAACGCCCAAATTTATTCTCTTTTTGTATGAGATAAGTAGTTGACTCAAGAAAATCCTTAATTTTCCCTTTGCTGCTAGTTTTCTTCGCCATCTGTCAAACACAGTAACAATCAGGAAGCTTCCATTGATTGCCTAATGCATTGATATACAGTTTTATTTCCATGAATGTGCCATCTTCTCCTAATATAGAATCAACAATTTCAATGCAATATCATCATAGGGAATCCAATTAAAATAACGAAAACCATATTTTGTTAGAAGGTATCAAAGGGGAAAAAATCTATAAAGCTGTGGGCATTACATAACTGTTCATAGGTCAAAGAAGCACACTAAGCCATCAAAAACAATAGGTGATGTATAAACCAAAGAAGAACAGGCAGCATGAACTTTAAGAAAATTGTAACCCAAATACTGTTCAGGGAAAAGAATTAAGGAACCTTGTCACTAGGAAAAATAAATGTTGAAGGCCTCAAGTTGTGGCAATCTTTCAAGCAATTTAGTGGCTTGAATCCAAGAAGATGAAGATGTCCAGTTGAAACTCTTTTAATCTCTGATAGCTCCTCGGCAGAAAACATGATATTATCGCTGAACAGTAAATGGATTAATGAGGCAACAAATGCAAGTAGACAGTCAGCATAATTTATCAACAAAACTAAAAAATAAATAAATTATAAAAAGCTAAATACACTATCTGCATCCTGTGTTTTCAATTTGGTCAATTAAACAGGTGTATTTTTAATTTCAGCCATTTGAGTATGATTTTGCAAAATTAATAATTTTTATAGGTTAGGTCGAATAAAAATATAATATATAAGTGTATAAATCTGCATGTGGGTCCCACTTAATATGGTTATATTATTTGTTATTCGAATTGATCTACAAAATTATTGATTTTGCAAAATCGTATTCAATTGCCTGAAATTAGAAAGCACATGTTCAATTGACCCAATTGAAAACACAAGGGCTTATTTGACAGATTTATGAAAACACCAAGGTGCAAATAGTGCATTTAGCCAAAAAAAAAAATCAACAGAAAAGGAAAATTAAAGTTATAGCATACCAAAATCAACCTGCCAACAAGGACAGTGTGAAAAATGTAAGGGTACGACAACTTTTAAGTTGCAACATTAAATCATAAGAAACTAATGGAAACATTAGTTACATACTGTACAATTAAGAAGAATTTTTTTAAAGCAAATGAAAAGGAGAAAGCAAAAAAATATGAGAAATATGTGTGGTAGAAAAACACGTTACAAAATTGAACCCCAGAGCACAAAAGACAAAATGGAAGCCAAAATCAAGGGGATAGCGATTTGGGTGGGGGGTGGTTCGGGCTGGGGTTGAGATGATGATGCATGAAGTAGTCCACTGCGTTCTTGGATCAACTAAAAAAGAAAAATCAAATAACATAATTGATGGAAATGAAACTTGCTTACTTTTTGTAAGTTTGATATCGTTTTGCAGGATCATGCATCAATGCACCAGTATCGGCACAGATAAAAGATCTCTCAGTCTGCACAATGTCGACATACATGACCCGATTAAGATCTAATTCTCACAAGGTGAATCCAAAATCTAAAAAGAAAAAAAAAATTATTGGAATAAATTAAAAGTATCGGAAAAAAATGATTGGAATAAATTAAAAGTCAATAAGGAATAATTTGAGGAAGGAACTTCCCAGTATTTATCTAATTAACTCAAAACTAATATGTATCTAATTAACTCAAAAGTAATCCCTTTTTAAAAGATTTTATGATGTGGAGTGGAAGAAATCAGTAAACTACTTATAAGTTCTAGAATATACTACTTTATTCGACTCTACAAAATCATTGATCAGAACATAACACCTCGTGAGAAAGCTAATGCATTATCTCATTGACCTCCTTAAGCACAAAAAGGTAGAAAAAGTACATGAAATCCCAAAAGCTAGAGGGAAAAAGAATGCTACATGAAGAACATCATACCATGAGAAACAAACATACACCAAAAAATTGCAGCCCAAAATGATCAAGACTATTGATCTCAAATATGCATATAATTCACTGCCATTGCACATATTGCACATATTTATTGCCCAAAATATGTGCAATGTAAATAAATGGATGCATTAAACCAATAAACAAAATGTAACATGACAATCTGTTATTACCTTCAAAGGACAATTGGTAACAGAATCAAGCCATGTAATTGCCCCTAGGAACAAAAGCACAGAAACAAACGATTATAAACCACCTTACATGATGACATCAATGGCATGCAGAAGCCTCAATAACATAACGTAGTAGAGAAGTTGAGAGTATCTGTACCTGGCATAGTTGGACGAATCAAAGCATATGTATTCAGCTCAATTGACAATCCATTTGCAATTGATAATGTGATTCTTCTAACTATTCGCTTTGTAAACATACGTTTTCTAAGCTGATCTTTCATATCTTGCAATCTGAAATTAGAATATAGTGTGAGGGTATTTTATGAAATGAATGATTGATATATATATATATATATATATATATATATATATATATATATATATATATATATATATATATATATATATCATGAACATAAAATGCAAACAAATATAGATATTCAAGCATCACTATGGATCGATGAGTGCATTATATCAGTATATACTGCCCAATGAGAATTATTATCTTAGCAAAAAGAAAGGACAAAAAAAAAATTGTTAAATTTTTTATACTTATTGGCATACACATGAAGAGTGTTTTTAGATCCCAAAAAATAAAAAAAATAAAAAAAAATTGATTTTAGAATCAAAGATAAGAAAATCACATCTAAAAGACTAAGGTGCCCCTGTAAGTTAAGAAAGATCAGTATGCCTCAAAAAGCTCTATTGCCAAACATCTGTTATTCTACAAAAACCAGAAGTCATAATTGCAGAGGTCGGGGATATTTGATTAGACTAGGAGTGTTGCTTTCAGTGCTGAATCTTGGTGATCCTGATCAGAGAGGAGGATATGATGCCACCTTTTCTTTTGGTTCCTCAAAGAAGGATGGCAAAATTTTGTAGCAATGCACATGTTCCATTTTTCTTCGTTTAGTTTGGATAATGTTTCTTGCATCCTTATGTTTGATGTATTAAGCAGGAATGAAGAGTTATTTTACCATAAAAATGTCTTATTCTCCAACTATCACTATTAATTCTTATTGTTCTCTCAGTAAAATTCTTCTCTTATCGAAAACAAAAAAAGAAAGTAAGACAAGAAAAGAAGGGAGGAAGCATAGAAGGGAGTTGGTGAAAAGGTTTTGGAACTCTATATTTTATCTGTTTCTTACAAGAATATGTTGCTAACTGATGGCAAAATTTGCACAAGTTGGATTCTATATGAATCATCAAAGTGTGGTGATACTTGTTAAGTAAGAAAGTAACGAGGGCGTTTGTGAGAGATAGGGTTTTATATATATACAACCCTCTCTCTCACAAATGCCTATATATATACACCGCCCAACGAGAATTATTATCCTAGAAAAAAGAAAGTACAAATAAATAATCGGTTGAATCTTTTAGACTTATTGGCATACAAATGAAGAGTGTTTTTAGATCTCCAAAAAAGAATTAATAACAATAATGTTAAAATCACAAATCAGAAAATCATATCTAAAAACCTAAGGTGTCCCTGTAAGTTAAGACAGATCAGTATGCTCAAAAAGCTCTATTGCCAAACATACATATATATATATATATATATATATATATATATATATATATATATATATATATATATATATATATATATATGTATGTATGTATGTATGTATCATGAACATAAAAAGCTCTGATTTGGGGGTTCTCATGAGAGACTCTCTCATATACATGTTTGTTTAACTAGCAACTCTTAATCACAGTATGTACTGGTGTCTCCAACCCAAAAAAGAGTGCTCATCTACAAGCAGTTAGGTAGGTAACTCTTAAAACAGCATATATATATAATTTCAATGCCAGCAGTTATAAGCATAGGAGCATAACTGTTTGGTGCTCGTTAGCATTTGTGTGTGTGTGTGTGCCTTTTCTCCTTTATGATAATTTTTATTACCTATGGAGCTGGTATTTTCCATAGGTTTCAGAGTGGGAAATCCCAATTTTACAATTGCACTTAAGCAATGTCAAACAACATAATGAGATAATCCTTGCAATTGCACATAAGAGTGCCATAAAGAAAAAAACAATATTGCATACTTTTGTCCAGCTGATGGCATAAACTGAGCAAGTTCATCACCTTCCAACCCAATCAAATCCTGAAACATAGAAAATTCTGTATCAAATGTAAATCAACTTATCACCCAGAGAAATTAAAAAAGAAATCAAATGGTGTGCATATGGAACAATGAAAAATCAAATGGTGCAGGTAAGGGCATACAGAATAGAAAAGTGAGACATTGAACTCCTCATCAGGTCGACTCAGGGGGAGAAGTTCAATTGAGATGCCAAGATCTTGTGCGTCCTGAAAAAGGTAGCAATGGCATTCTTTAACAATGAAATTTGATGCGAAAACTTGCATTCTTACAAAAACAATTGCATCTTGAAAGTGTGCAAGTTATGTTAATGGTAATCTGTACTTTAGCTCGCTGCAATGTGGTCCTGGTCATATCTGTTTTGGCTACACCCTTGATGCTCCCAAAAGGATCATCTTCATTTGTAAATAAAAGTATCCGTTTATCGGCTGTTTTTGCAGATCTGAGATGGTTTCATCCCTTAAATTAGGAAATTATGCATGGAGGATGTTAAAAAAGAACATGAAAACTTCACTTCAGCTTAGAAGACAATAAAAACTATAACATCAAAGACAAAGAAATATCCGTATCACCCTTTACGCAATAACGCTTGTGCTGCCCAGAGAGCATTGTACAGGGAATTCTCCCGAGACCCAGAATCAATACCATACTGACTGCCAATGTCTTTTGTGAATGATTCTGCAGACAAATAAGATGAGATAAAAAAAAAAACATCTGATACTTTTGAAAATCGCTTCAAAAATAAAGGCTTTACATCAAACATGGGTAAGAAACTGCTCATTATTTCCATGTTTGCAAACAAAGATCCTCAAATTATTTGCTCAAAAGTTGGACAGCTAAGATGATTATAAGTCAGGGATAATTATGGCCATTCAAACTTAACCATCAGCTTAGACAAGCTATGAAGAATTAGGAGGTCTCACAACTTTTAAAACAGGAAGATACAGAAACCACATAAGAAGAACAAGATACTCGATAAAATCAATGAGAGATGAAATCCAAAGGCATGACTGCAGGCTACTGACTCATTTAGATATGACAATGACAGTTGCTGCACATTCTTTCAAGAGAAATAGAAAAAGATGACATTATATTCAATAATCATTAGGAAAAAGTCTTCTGACAATTAATGAAAGACTGATGCATTAAACCGTATGCATGTGATACAATTTTAGTACATAAAAATCTAACAAGGTCATATTCAACCAAAATATAAACATTTTTTTATGTCCAAAACAACAATGGTCCAAAAATTTCAACAACGTAAGGTAAGATAAAGTTCAGTAACTTTATTTTCAATGTAAAACAAATCCCTGTCTGCTATAATAAAATGTGCTGTCCAGACTTACCCTCTATGCAATCAAAATCTTTTATAAGTCTTGCTGTTGGCCTGTCTAGATACTCTCTTTCAGCAACATTGAATACAAAAACACCATTTAGATCCTGCAAATTCTTCTTTTCCTTCTGCAATGATTATGAAATTAGATGACTGAATCTGAGAACAACTTGCATCAAAGCTAGCATATGTTCCTAAAAGAAGAAAAGTATACAGCCAAGTACTTCTAAACAATCTGGCAAAATATATACAGCAAAGAATTCCACACCATAAATACTAAACTAACCCCAAGAAAAGGATTAACTACCACTATTTCTCCTTCTGCAAATACTTACTTGTAATATAAATTTTAAGAACAGATGAAATTGCAGGTTAATATGAAGGAAGCAAAACGTATTGGTTCTTTCCAACACACACCCTCCCTTTCATCTTCTACATTCCAGCCTAATCCCATCTTGACAAACCTAATCTTTTTCTTAGTGAATGCTCATAGAAAGGCAAACCTATCAAAACAGCCAAACACCATTCACAGCTGATGAAAACCACGCTAAGAACTCTTTTTAAGTCTTGTACGACCACAAATCAAACCCCTTTCTAATTACACATTTTTCTATCATCTCTAAAGTCTAAAACCCTATGTCAAGCAACTTTGAACACTTAAATTCCTATCCTTACTCGAATCCTATCTATCATTAAGAATACTAAATATCATAGCTGTTACTAACCGAAATAGCCAAAAGATGAAGAAGAACTAGAGACACCAAGAGAAGGAAAGAGTCCTAAAATTTGATCAAGGTCAACCAATTAGACATTATAGAGGAAGCAACTATTCAAAATCCCATGATTTTGCGGTCCATACATGCCAAAACAGAAAATAAAAAAGACTTACAGTGTTAAAGAAGCATATTGCAACTTCATCATACGATCTATTAATTATTTGTGTCTTCAATGACTGCGCGATACAACTAATAGCAATGTGGAAATGAGTTTCCTCCTTTCCTTCCTCCTGCCAATAACAATAAAATCAAGAAAACTAAAAACGAAAAAATTTCCACAGGCACAAAAGAGCATCATTTTTTATGTTTGAAAAATAATTAAATGAACCTTTGCGTTCTACAGCATTAAGAAAAAATTAATCTGGAGTCTAACAAACTAAGACAACACAACTGAAAAAGCAAAGAAAAGGCAATAATTGGAAAAAGAAAATAAAAGAAAGAAGTTATTATGCATGCAATATAATACAAAAGAAACAGAAAATTAAACAAACAAAAAAAAAAAGGAAGAGAAAGAAAATACTGACGGAGGGACAAGTAGATGAGAACATTTTGGGAGAAGCATCGACAAGGTAGACCACGAATTCTTTGGACGATTCTCTTTGCTGCAAATAGAATATAGCAAAATTAGTGTTTGATTTCATGAAAAAAAAAAAAAAAAACAGCGAAGTAAGGACCTGATAGAAATCGCTATCGAGATCATCTTCGTCGTCTTTGAAGATATCATCAGGATCCAACTCCATTATGCTTAATTTATTTATTTATTTATGTTTGGAAAGAAAAAGAGAGATTGAGCGAAACAAGGGTTGGGTTAGCGGCTTTCTCTGTGCACTGACCCGCCTAATTTCTTAGGTATTCGAAATTCGAAGAGGTCAGTGAAGTACTGAATACTCTTTCTTAAAAAAAAAAATTAAGTTCAAGTAAAACTGCGTCTAGAAGTTCTGGTCCTGAACCGATGGGCCGAAGGGAGTTGACCCAAACTGAAGTGGGCCATATCTGTCGTCACCCAAATTAAGTTCTTTATCATCATTTTATATTGTAACTTTCATTATTCTTACCTTCGCTATGATTACAATCGCTATTATTGTTACCGTGTTGAATATCATGATGCCTACTTTTATCATTGTTATAATTAACATACGGTAATTTTATAATCATAATTTTTAATAGTCAGAATCATCACCAGATAAAATTATTTTTAAATTATTATTCTTTTTAGCGTTAAAAGCAATAAAAATTTATTATATGATTTCAATCTATTATTCTAAACAAGATATTGTAATTAGAAAGTCATTCAAATTTCTCCATTTCAATAGCAAGCATATTTATTCTTATATTCAAACGGGCATAAAAAGAAATGTGCTTTGTAGCCGTTATACATATAAAAAACAATAATAAATAAATAAATAACAAGAAGGAGAAGAAGAATATGAAGAAGAAATGTGCCGTATATATAGCCATTAATTATGGATGATAATGAATTGAAATTTTCTCCACCGAATGCATGTTTTAAAGGAACCACCTTACAAAGCGACTAGATATATGAATTTGCAGTACAATGGTATTCTTGCAAAATAAAAGAGGTGAGATCTCGAGTTTGGATCCCACTTTTATCAATCCATCTTGGGAAAATCCAAAACATGATTTTTTTTTTTTTTTTTTTTTGAGACATGAGAGCAAATAACGAAAAGAATCATATAATTTTTTTCTTTTTCATCTATATTCCTGATTTCTAATGAGGAAATCTCTATCAACGTAATAAAAAGAGCAAATTCTTTGTTAAAATATCCATGCACAAAAATTCGCTGAGGCCCCATTCGGTTGATCCGTAGACAAGATACTTATAAATATGACAACAAAGCAATGGGGACTAAAACATATGCTGCAAGTCTTTTTTTCTGTTTCCAAATGGTGGATGGCAAATCCATGGTCCACCAAGTTCAAGACTTCATAATAATTGTTGGGGAGCTAATTAGGTCTGAAAGCATCAAAACGTTGAACGTAATCTACTTGAAACGAATTCCAATAGACCATATGCTACAAGCAAAAGAAGACGTGCGTCCTCGGTACGAAACTAGTATTTATGTAAAATACAACTAATGATTAGGAATACTTTTGTCGTTTTCCATGTAGATAAAGATATTTTAAGTAACTTAGAGCATCTTAGATGGTAATTTTTACTTTTAATTAGTATTTTTAATATAAATAAAGAGTATCATTAATTATACATGTTGAAGATCAATGTCATCTTCAATACTACTTTCTATTTTAACAAAATCCATAAAAATTTAATTCTGAAATTTTCTCTTTTTTTTTCTCGTTAATCTCCCTCCATCCGATTGGTGAAGAGGCTGAGTGACATAGGAAATAGTAATTTTTATTAATAAAATATAAGATAAAGAGTCATTGACTCTCTAAGTATTGAAGAGCTAAAGAGACTTTGTATCTCACTTTTAAAAATAGATATTATGATAAAAAGAGAATTGAAGATGGAATTCAAGTCAAACCTCGTTTATTATAAAGAAAAATCTAAGTATTGGAGATTCTTTTAGCCTATCTGCAGACCGTTAAGACAAAAAAACTTGTTGAAAAACACCAAATAGACAAAAAGTATAAGAAGCTAACTGCAACAAGAGGCGATATAGATACTAAAAAACAAAATAAAGGATTTTTATTAAATAAAAATTTGTTGTATAGGGATACAACGCGACCTCGTGTTTCTCTAATCTCTTCTGTGTACCCATAAGGGAGAAAAAAATAAAAGAAATTAGTCGTCAAGCCCTCAATTCTAGATCCATTACACATTAATACAAGAGAAATTTACAAAGCTTGTTTGAAACATCAAGATTTTGTCAGAAATGAATTCAATTCTTAAAAAATAAGGGGTATAAATTGTTAGGGTTAATCAAAGGTGTTGATTTTGATAGATAAGATTTTTTTGGAGAGATGCTTTCAACAAGGATGGTAACAGGTCGGACAAGATGAGGTTTTTATACACTTGTATCTAATCACATTGGTCGAATTAAGAGATTTTTTTTTGCATTTGTTGGTATCCGACTCGATATAAACTTTTTTTTCAATTCTTTCTTATAAATTTTTTTGTAATATCTTACAAAATCACATCTAAATAAATTATTGTACAGAATCTCACGTGTCTAATAATTTTATTTTTAAGTTATATTTAAAATAGTAATATTATATAATTTAAAAACATAGAATTGTGTTATTAAACATCATTAATAATCTATACTAATAAATAATTTTTGTTATTTATGGAGTAAAATTTAGTTAAAAAGTAAAGATGGAATTATGAGTTTGTTTTATAAGGTTTATATTAATTATGTACATTAATAACAAATAAAAACAATAGTAAAAATACTGGATTGGGTGGTAGGGCCAGCGAAAGTTTCGTCAATCCAAGTGAAATCATATCAAAATAAAACTCAATCAAACAAGATTAAAACCCGAATCGGTTCAGATGGTGTGGAATACCCAATGGGTCTGGTGAAATTATCGTTCATGTTTTCAAGCCTTAAAATTATATAGTTAATATATTTTCATGTACTCGACAATGGTCGGTCTTGAATTTTTAATATAGGCATTTAAACTAAGGGTGACATTTTAGGTTAAATCGGTCAAAACTCTTCTAAAAATTAGTCTATTTGAAAATCAATCCCTAAATTCTTAAATTAAAATTTAACCACTTTTGAATTTTATTATTTTTAATTTAATCAAATTTTAATTTTTTTATAAAAAAAAAAAAACAACTACATAAATAGCTTCATGATAAAAATTATTCAATAAGATTTATTTGAGCCTTTTCAAAAAAAATTTAAGATTATTTTACATTACTTTCTATTTTTTTATTTTTAATATTTAAAAAATAAAAATTATATATCTTTCTTGATTTTGAAAAATTTGAGATTTTTTTAAAAAAAAATGAATTGAATTTTTTTTTTCAAAGCATGGGCAAAATGTTAAATCAACATTCCAAAAAAAAAATGTTTTTTTTTTTTTAAGAGAGAGTGATAGATAAGGACTTATTTAGCCGCTTCTTTTGACTTGTGTGAAAGGTTTTTGATGACTGTTGAGTTTGAACGTATGACTAAAATAGAAACATGAACCATGTGAATACTTGTTTTGTTGTTTTAATTTTGATTTTGAAAATTGTGAGGGTGGCAGAGCTAGTTAGTTAAGAGGTCTGAATTAATTATACAGCAGAATCACAAACAATTATAAAAATATTTTTTATATAAACTTCTTTAATTTTTTTTCAGTTATTTCTCTTTCTTATGTATATCTCACCAATACAATAAGTATGGGTAATATTTCTCAAAAGTTCTATTCAAGGTTGAGATATTGATAAGGGCAAAATAAGAAAAGACTCTTGTTTCTAATTATCCATTGTAATTGAATTATACCATATTTAAATTCATTCCAAACATAATAATTCAATTACTAAATCAATTCATTCGGATTTACCAATATAATAGAAATCATTTTCATGGAATAATTGGTTACAAACGGCATGTAATATAATGTAATAGAAATTAGTATGAGAAACTAAAATTCAATATACACATATTTTGTTTGATCCCAAATTGACGGTTCGTATGAGCTTATCCATGCAATTATACACTCTTCAAATAGGAATTCATTTTTTGAAAGAACCTAGCTTTTGTGCTTTGGTGGGTCTCCGAGATCCTTTCAATAACTTATGTTGTGTTGAAAAGATATAAGGATTGTGATAGCAATGATACTTAGTCAGATGATTATAAAAGGAAGAAGATGGTTTTATAGAAAAGAAAGAATGAAAAAGCATGATAAATAAAATAATAAAATAAGGAAATTTTCAATTGGGTAGAATCCTTTTGTCCACGAAGGGTGAGTCGTGGCCTAAGATCGAGGCCAAAAGGCGTAGTCGATGGACAATAGGTAAATGTTCTTGTACTACCCTTTGCTAGTCTCGATACTCTTTTTTAGCTTTTAGAATTTATTTTTAGTTCAAAATCCCTCTTACTAACTAGAATCAAAGAATTAGTAGATCTGTTCTACTCAAAATGGGAATGGGCTAGGGTTATGAACTTATAATCTATAATCGAATCAATTCTATAATTATAAGTTCATTTTATACCGAATCGAACGGAATCATTTCTGCTTCTATTGTAACAAAAGATTTCCTTTTTACGTGAAAAAGACCTATATTAAGAATTATGATTTTACGTATGGACAACTCCTCGATATCCTATTCATTCATAATAAAATATTTTCTTTATGAGGCGATCTCGTAGTTCCTATCGGGTGGAGATGATGCGGTAGGTCCATGGATTTTTCTTCTTCTTTTTTTTTTCTGCATTTCACTCAAGGGTTGAAGGGTGATGAGAAAGAAACAAAAGGTTGCTTAAGTTCTTGGCTCCTGCAGGAACTAAATTAAATTACTTGGAGTGAGGCCGATAACCTTATCACTTGCCAGCTAAAATCAAAAGCAATACCCGGAAAGCTTTTGCATGTACATCATTAACTTTTTGGGTAGAAAAACTAGCGAAGAACTTCTTCTCTAGCTTCAGTTTAGCAATTGTGATCTCGAACTTTGTGAATAGAAATTAAATAGCCCTGCAAATTTAGTAGCAACAAAGTACTCCAAAAGCCTTCACATATAATAGACCATACTTTTATTCTACGAACAGCAGAGTCAAGCATTACAGCAGTCAAATACAGGGAGCATACATAGACATATAGTTGGAAACCTTATTTTGCCCTCTCAGTACATATGACAACTCCGGCATAACCATCACTTTTGGTACTAAAACCCAATCCAAGCCCAGACACATCTCTTGTCTTTCTCAAGCAACTCAAACAGACACTACGTACTGTACCACTATGTTGTGTTTTTTTTTTTTTTTAAGCGCAGCAGGAGCTACTAATTATAAAGGTCCTCGCTTACACACCCAGGCTAGCTAATATTGCTTCTTAGTTCTTAGCAGGCAGTTCATGATAGCAGCCAGAACATAAACACACATGATGGAGTATTACTACTAGCTAATAGTAATATCTATCTCTTTCAGTACTGATTTCAGTACTGATTGCATAGCACCCAACCCTTTTGAACCATTAACCAGAGGCTTCAGCACTGTTGATCGTAGCGCCATTATCTGCGTTTTCCTTGCTTTTCTTCTTATTTTCTTTCTCACCCTTGAAGCCGCCAAGAGTGAGCTTCTCCTCAATATTAGCAGCATCCATGGATTTGCGTGCTTGATTGATTTGGCCACCGCCACCGTGACTGACTCCAGGTCCGCGTTTAGCACTTCTGATCATACACAAGGAAAAATGGATTATAGAATATACGTAGTCAGTGAAACTTCATATCTAAATGAAGTGATCATCACTAAAGATAAGCACTAAGTAAAGAACTTAATTCTAATTAAAATTTTTGGTTATCATTCATTTGCTTTCATAAACAAACCTCTATCTTGACCAGTTAATTAATTGAACTCTTTCAAAATGACCTCTATAATCTAAAAACCATGTTGGTATGTTAACACATGAATTGATTTATGATCTATCAGCTGGAGTGATTAAGAAACCAATATAGCCCCAGGAACAGAAAAAGAAGAAAATAATTTTAGCCCAACAATTAAACCCCTAAACCCTACCAAAAAAAAAAAAAAACAAAACAAAACAAAAGACAAAAACAAAAACAACGAGGAGGAGGAGGGAAAAAGAAGAAAAAATGCCTCATGCATGTTCACCACTTATTTGACTGGACTGGAACGAAATTTATAAATTGATAAACCAAATGACAAGAAAATTTCCAAATAACCACATGCTGCATAGGAAGCTTGACATACATGCTCAAAGTTTTACGCTGGTAGAAAGGCCTGGCATTAGGCATGCGGACTAAGGTCGACTTCGGCAGAAAGCCACCCACAAGAAGCATGCTGGCCATGATGGAGAAATTTTTATTTCTGAAATGCTCTAGAGCTGCTCCAAGTCTATTTACTACTCGAGCGTTGAGTTCCTAATGAGACTCGAGGCTGGATTTTATAATGGATCGTGGATGACTTTATTGCTGTCCTCTTTACTGTTCACCGATAGGAAATTCTTGGAGTTTTCTGTAATGTCTTTGGAATTTCCAAAAACAAGGCCAACACCTTTTTCGGAAGCATTTTTTTTATTTATTTCCAAAACGATTTCTATTTAGTCTGGAACGTATAAATTATTTTTCTATATCCAACATATAGACTGAACAATCCTGAATCATGAAAGCATTTCACAGTGTTTGGCATTAAAACATTCAAAATTATTTGAAGAAAGTAATTTGAATATACTAAGTGTTCTTACAGTTAATAAACAAGAAATCTTAAATTAAAAAATCTCAAATGCCTTGAAACATTACGTTATTCACAAATTTAAGAAGTGATGAGTGGTGGATCAACTCTTCCAACAAAATTAAAATATATGGCACACGTAGACAAGTGATGTAGGTCCGGTGATCGTAGATTTGATGAAAGTTTATTTACGTTGTGTAACCGTAAAACAAGTCCTTCTAATTAATTGAAGACCCTCCGACGCTCAAGTTAGTAGTCGGAAGGCGACAAATTAGTTTGAACAATTTCTATCTTATGTTAGTATGTAATAGTTTGGGTATAATTTCGCGTAAAAGAGGGATTTGTATGAGATGTAGAACTTGTGTTGAGAGTATTTTTCTAAACTAATTTGGAACCTTGGAATTTTAGAGAATTGGAATTTGATGAGTCGTGGATCGACTCGTCCAGTGAAATTAAGATACATAGCAAACACAAACGATGATGAAAGTATGGTGACCGTGGCATGTGACGGAATTATTATTATTTTTATTTTATTTTTTATTTTTTGCATTGTGTACTATAAAAAAATTCTTATTTATTAAGAGTGTTTTTCCGAACCAATTTGGAAACTTAGAGTTTTGAAGAATTAGAATTAAACTAGAATCAAGATCCCGTATAAACTATTGGTTTGTAATGGTTTTGGACTTTATATAAGCCATTGCAGGTGCAACTTACATGGCAAAAAAGATAAAAGTATCATTTTCCTTTAGAGTTAGGGAATAAACTAACAAGTATTAGTGGTCTACTATCATTGCATGTGATCTATGATGACATTAGTATAATTTATGATGAGTGATGATTTAATTGATGTCATTAGGGAGATTTTCATTAAATGCTTTGTCTTTAGGTGATAGTAGAGGAGTGTAGTGTCTTCTTTTCCCAAACCAAGATGCCTTAGGGCATGAGGATTACTAAGTTCTTCTTGAAGAGCCATCCATCTTATATATATTTGCCCTATTTTGGGTACTTTGGGCTCCTATGATGGGTCAGCACTCTTCGATGAATTATAAGCCCGATGGATTTTTGAGTTGTGGGCTCATAGGCTCTTTCTATTAGGTTGTACTAGTTTATGTCTTTCTATCATTAGTTATTTCTAAGTTTTGACTAGCCTTTTTAGCCTTGATTTAAAAACCATTGGTCGGAGCATTTTAAGAAGTGCATTTATTTTTTGTGAGAGATTATCTATGTTCTCATAATTGACATAAATTGGTCTTGGTTGGTCATCAATCTCTTTCTTTTGAACTTTGGCACTTTGAATTCAATGGTTTTGAGTGAGAGAATGCCAATCATCCATACGTCGGGCACCTTTATTACGTCAAATGGGTATATCTTCTATGTTTCTCATAAAAGTAATGATTATTCCTATTAAGAATCTACGTACGTAATTTATCAACTTTTATGGTGTTGTCATATCGGTGTAAGGCTATTTCTTGGGTCCGGCATATCATGATTAGCAGATGAGGCCCTTCTTTACCTAAAAATAAGCCTTATTGTTGCGAGTCATTCTTTGCTTTTGTAGGCTATAAACTTCATTGTAGAAAATTGATGGTGAATCGTTTGACATTTCCTTAAGTTTTTTAAAGAAAATTTTCTTATTTTTTTCTTTCTTTATTCTTATACCCTTTTGTTTGTTTCAAGAGGATTCTTGGGTCTAAGCATATCGTGATTAGCGAATGAGGCCCTTCTTTACCTATGTATAGGCCCTATTGTTGCAATCATTCTTTGCTTTTGTAGGCATTAGACTTTGTTGTAAAAAAATTATTATGAGTCATTTGATATTTCCTTATTCTTGTACTTCTTTTTTTGGTTTCAAGAGGATTTCTCCTCGATAGGGTGCTTTTTTGTTTTAGATTTACACCTATGATATAATCTTTTTCTTTCTCTTTTCCTTTATCTTTTCACTAGATAGAAAAATGAGCAACCTAGATAGAGTTAGGGGCTCGTCCGAGGTCGTGTCTAGTAGAGCTATAAAAATAGGTGCCAATTTTAGTATAGATGCATCTTTTCTTCCTTGAGATGAGTTCTAAGTTTTGTGTCTAGTGAGAGACTAACTACCTATGTTTGTTTATTAAGAGAGAATTTTCTTTTGATTCTATTCAACTTTACATATATGATGACACACTCACTTTTGGCATGGTCGAGAGGAATTTGGACTTTGTCATCCTCACTTACATACCTGGAGTATAGTTTTACTTTTTTTTTAATTGGTTTTTTGAAAGGTGTTTGATCATTTTTACTTAAGTGTGAGTCATATTCACCTAAATGAGTAGATTATTTTGGTTTCCTTTAATCATTTATGTCAAAGTCATGTCACCCTATTTATTAAACTTTTTAGAGACTCATATAGTTTGTCTTCTAGAGATGGTGAGATTGGGTCGAGGGCTTGATGTGTACTTTTATGACCTCATACTTTTAAGATTGTTGAAATGAGTGTTTGTAAAGGTGCCTAACCTAGCAGGTGATTAAAGGTAAGAGTGATTTATTGCTTGATATAGGAGAGAAAAAGGTAGGGGTGATTTATTGCTTGATATAGTATAGCTCTCCCCAAGGTTGAGGTCGAAGCATTTAGAGGTGAATTTTTATATAGAGGTCTCCTTAGGGTAATCCTAATACTTTCTCTATTTAGTTGAGTGATGAATTGGCCTTTTGGAATATGGTAAAGATTAATGAAAATATGTATAGCTTATTGGGTAGACAATAAATTTTAATTTAACTTTACTTGTATTCTACGCCATCACTTATTATCTCTAACATTCTTTGTATTTGCAATGGACTACTACCCGAGGGAGATAATAATCCTAATTAGTTTATCATGGAACTTTCTATGCCTCGCATGAAGGAGAATGTTATTACGAATTGGGCTCTATCTTTATTATCAATTCCATCTTTTAGGATGAGGCATGTTGTTAAAGAGAAGTTATCCCTTGGCGATGAGAGTGAGCAATTGGCCGAGAGGCATACATTGGCCTCTAGTGCTACAAAAATAGGAGCTCTTTTGTAAGACTCGTTAAAGAAAAAGATTGATTATGTGTTACTCGGAGGGGCAAAATAGTCATCCTCTTACCACTAAGTAGAACATACTTTGGATGGTAATCTTAGAGGATAAGGCCTCTCTTAGATAATGAAGGGCCTAGAAGAGGGGTGTTAACTACCTTTTCTTTTATTCCTCATTTAGTAGATAAACCGATAGGGTTCCTACAACTACGGTGACCTTTGTTCATGCTCAACACTTAAGGAAAAAGGTCATTTGAGCTTTCAAACCTAAGCTAGATTAATCATCATAGGGTGTTCCTCTACCATCTCTCTTTATAGAACGACTTCATCTACGATATAAGTTATTTAGTGATGATGTTTCCCTAAGATGAGAGGAAAGAAGGAGACCCTCTCATGTTCTAAAAGAAATCTTTTTTTTTTTTTTTTACCGATATAGGGTTTTAGGTTGGTGGCTCTTTACCTAGAAAGATACGAAGGCCATGCAACTTAGCCTCTCTATAAGTATATGTGTCTTTGTTTTACTTGTACTTTTATAGTTTCCTCATTTTAATGTAATACTTACTTGTTTTTTTTCTTTTGATAATCTCTTCAAGTTCTAACCCACCTTCTTCATAGGTGGAGGATTGAGGAAAAAAAGACCGTAATAGTAAATCTCCTCTAGAAGCTTCTTACTTCCTTTTAGAGAAGGATATGAAGGTCCAATTTCTCTAAAAAGAGATAAATGAGAGATTAAAAGATATGGGAAAGGCTTTAGTCCAAAGCCTTATTAAATAAGGAGTGACCGTGGCCCGAGAGTCCGAGGTGGCTTGGAGGTTTATGGCTATGATTGTAGCAAAAGAGATGATGGTTCAACTCGGATTTTACTAGTAGCCATCCTACAACACTTAAAAGGAATTCAACCCCTTATTCTTCTTCGTAGATGATCGTTTTATGACATAAGGATTTTTTTTTTAAAGGCAATGTTCTAGTTATATAAGGTTTTTTCTTTCATCATAAGTTAGGAATCGATTAATTTTTTAGTTATTGCCACATTGTAATATTGTGGCCTTTTTGGTTAGCCTATCTTTGTTCTCTTTCTCAAAATGATGACCGAGAATGAAGGAATATTTATGGAGGGTATAATGTAGTATTTTTTATATATATAATCATGTGATAATTAGATTTATAAGCCTTTTTACGAAGCATTGTGTTTACTTGATAAACTTAATAAAAATTTAGAGACTTTTGTTCCTTAGTGTTTCTTTTTTGATGTTATTTTGTATGCACACAAGTTGACATCACTATCTCTTATCTCTAATGGGTCCAAAACCCGTGTAGAGCTTGGTAGTTGGTTGATTATTTTTAAAGGGTCCAAATTCCATACGGGACTTGGCATTTGTTTGTTTCTTTTTTCTTTTATATGAAAAAAAGGACAAGTGTACGCTATAATAAAATGTAATGTATGACCTTTTAGGAGAAATTATTTACTTACCTGCTTCTGTATGAGGCATATTTTTTGGATTTTGTATAGGATTTAGTCATCCATCTCTAGAAGAATATGGTCATGTACTATTTTTATAGGATTTGATATTCCGTCCTTCTAAGAACATGACCATAGACTTTTCTTATAGTGTCAACCATCTATCCCTTAAGGTGTATCGCCATTATTTCTACAAGGGAACATCATTTTATCTTTGAAGAGATTTTGTCATAAGTTTTACCTTTAGATTTTAGTTTTCTATCCTTCTAAGGATAGACCTTGGTTTTTTCCTATTGATATTCTAGCATGTTGTTCATCATATAACTTGATTGCGATGTACAAAGGCATATTTATTAGTGATCATTTCGATTAACATAGTATGGATTTGATTGTAAAAAGATCTTTTAAATCAAGATAGTTAGCTATACACGTCAATTAAGACCTTGACTTTAAGGGTCGTAGCAAATGTGATCTTAGCTTTTGAATTTTATGTAACTACTCTTTAATTCTTTTGGCATGATTTCATTCAGTTGATTGCCTTGGATAGTGGAAATTTCTTTTAGAGTAGAAAATATTAGGGATAATTACCTTATGTAGGTTATTATAGTTATCTCATACAACAAATGTCCCCTCAAGATAACATTATACGTCGGTTGCATTTCCATAACCATAGCATTGGAGTAATGGTGATCTTTTGAGAGAAGCACATAATTTGATGGGTAGTTGTATGATTTCTTCTATTTGTACTCGTCCCTTTTCTATGCTTATTATTGGCCTAGTAGTTGGCTAAAGTCGAGACGCTTTCGGTCCTATCAATCTAAAAGCCTTTTTGAAGAGGATGTTCACTACAATCCCACCATCTATCATGATATATTGGATTTTGTGATAAGAAATAATGGCATAGATGAAAAAGGAATCATCATTGGAATGGGAAATCTAGTAAAGTCTTTGTAAATAAAGATTATGAGCTCATACCATGAAGTTCTTGCTTGGGTTATGGCGAGAATGATTTTTTATTTGACTCTCTCCTCATAGGGCTTGTCTTCATTAGATTCTCTTAGTAGGATAATGATGATTTCTAGTGGATCATCTTGGTGATTCTTTGAGTTAATCATTATGACTATTAGAATCATTCTTTAGGAACCTCTTGAGGTATCCTTTAGCTACCAACCTCTCTATTTTATTTTTTAAGAAGTAGCACTCTTTGGTGTTATGCTCATGGTCTTGGTGCTAGAGACAATATTTCTTCAAGTTTATTAAGTAAGGAGGACGTTTGTTTGGTGGGAGGTGGTTTACAAATGCTTTTTCTAAAAAACTTTAAATAGTTTTATCCGGATCACATTTAGAGGAATGGTTTGAAGCTCAAGAAATATGAGGCGATTATGTTCGATCACTTTTGAGTGTTTTTTCTAATCCGTACGAGTAGATGGTGACTTTTTTTTTTGACCTATCGGTTGGTCTCTAGAATCAAGAATATGCCTTCCTAATGGTTATTACTTCTATTACCTTAACATGACTTTGATCTAGGTTCTTTGCCTTATATATATTTTGGTGGGAAATGGTGTAAATCTTCTTCTACAAACTAGTGTCGCTAACCCCTTTGATTAGTTCCAGTAACCAATGCATTTTTTTCCATAGAATTGAGAAAGATATGCTTGAGTTCTCTATCCTTCTTACTATTTAATGAAGAGAAGATCATCTAAATTTTTTTTTTAACAAGAATGCTCATAGAGAACATGATTATTAGTTTAGAAATGAGGTCCTCAAAGTTTAAAATGGACTCAAAATCTAGGTCGTTATATTACTTTCTAGTGGTGCCTCGGAAGATGGTGGGAAATACTTTGCATATCGCATTTGTATTATACAACTTAAGCTCGAGGGTTCCTCTCATGTTTTTTAAGTGTTCTCTAGATTTGATAAAAATATCATATGTATCCAAATTCATCTTACTCAAGATAAACTATTTGAAGAGTTTGATATTAAAGATACATAAAGCTAAGAGTGATACTTATAACTTATGCTTGTGGTGGTTCATATGTGAGCGAGAGTAGACTCTAGGCTTTCTTTTCGTGTATGGTGTTTGGGGTTACATGTAGCATTTTTTTTTATAGAAAGAGCTCTAATAGTGCTTTTTGGGTGTCTTTTAACAACAATATTTGCTTTCTTGGTGTCGTGGTGATTGTTTAAATATTTTTTTCTCTTTCTCTATAAGTCCAATGGGTTACTAGCTCATTTCTTATTCAATGTGCATGATTTTTTAATGTTCTAGAGATGTGTAATGACTTTGTTCCCTATTTTTAGCCCTACCGAGCCTTCTCTAAGCCTTACTCGATGAGTGTATGCCTCGTTGATAAGTGAGAAGAGCGAGATAAGGCTTCTTCGCATGAGGTACAACACGTGAAGGCATTAGATTATTTGTAGGTAAAAGACGTAGAGGCATTTAAGGCGATGAGATAAGCATTTTCTTTTGTGCTTGAGCAATTATGAGCACCTTTGTAAGATTTTAGATATGTCGTTGCAATCGGACATTATAAAGAGGTATATACAACTAAGAACTTCTATTTGTTCTATCATGCATGAACCTAAAGACACTATAGAGAACAAAAATAAAGATATGAGGAAAATGGCTAACTTTTTGCTCGTGATTTCCCTCGGACGATGCCAACCGATGAGTTATGGATAAACTCATATAGTAAAATTACAATATATGGCACACGTAAGCAATGATAAAAGTCTAGTGATCATGGCTTGTGATGGAAGTTCTTTTGTGTTATTTATCCGTAAAATAAGTCTTTCCGGTTGGATGAGAGACCATTTGATGCTCAAATTAGTAATCGAAGGTGAAAATTGGCCTTAAAAAGCTCTTTTTAAGCCGGTATGTATTAGTTTGTGTATACTTTTGTTAAAAAAAAAAAGGATCTATATAGGATGTAAAACTCTATTGAGATTGTTTTCTTGAACCAATTTGAAAACTCAAAGTTTTAAAGAATTGAAATTAGAGTAGAATTAGGACTCCTCCTCAAAATTTGTTGCTTTGTTTAGATTTTGGCCTTTATAGACACAATTATTGATGCAACTTGCATGATAAAATGGACGAAGTAACATTTCTCTTTGGAGTTAATGGAGAAGCTAACAAGTGTTAGTGTTCGATATCATTTTATTTGATTTACAATCATATTAGTGCGATTATGATGAGTTTTGATTTGATTGATGTTATTATTAAAGATTTTTCATTAAATATCTTGTATGAAGGAATGTAGTTTTTTTTTTTTTTTTTTTTTTTTGAGCTACGAACGCTCTAAGGCATGAGGATTTCAATATTCTTTTCAGAGGGTGGCCCATCTTACATGGGGTAACCTTGTTTTGGAGACTTTTGACTTATACGATGGTTTAGCATCCTTGGATGAATTATAAACGTGAGTTGGATATGATGAATTTTAGAATTGTAGGCTCATGGGCCTTTTTTGTTGGATCAGACTAGAGTATGGCTCCGCATAAAAAAGATAAGATGTTAAAACATTCAATATCTTTATATATTTATTTATATTGTCCAAAATCATATATATCATAAAAAAAAAAAAATACACACACATTTATATCTCTCGAAGGCCCCCTTAGTAATAATGCAAAGGGATACTCCTCGACGTGGTCCTGTTAATGGTCCACTATGATTGCTCAACTTTATTTTTTACACAAAGCTAGTGGAATTACCTTTCTTTCTTTGAATCTTTCACTTTTTTTTCTCATTAGGCGTGTAGATAGTCACGTTCACATCCTAATTGCTTTGTTTTATCTATCTGTATTATGTTGGATGGATGCCTACTTTGGTCCACCGATGACTTTGCTTTTTCTGGGGACTTAAGATCCTTTCCTGAGAGTTGTCCTGATCAAACGACGGCTAATTGCACATGCATGCAATTATAATGGAACGGTCAAAATTGGCAATATTTGTTGCAAATTCCATTGAAAGTGAAAACGAGAGGGGTCCTTTAAAAAAGTATTAATTCGGTGATCATGGAATATTTACTTTTAACATGAATAATATATAAGATAGTATAAAGATGTCAGATTGCGATAATTATTACTAAAAACACAGTTTGTTTGTAGGACCTTTTGTTTATGCACCACCGAACACATTATCCTTCTGCATAAAAGTTGCTGCTCAATGATTCGGAGTTTATGAGATGATATGAAATTTGATATTTAGAAGTTTAAAATCATCAATGGCATTGGGACACGGAAACATCTATATTCTCCTTAAGAGATAAAATTAAAAAAATATATATATTTAGTTTTACTAAGCTGTAAGCATGTCGAAGTATTCCACATGACCTCATGATCCACCACTTAACCTTGGAGATCTGAATTTTATATTGGATAGAGGGATGTAAGAAAAGGTTGGCTATCGTTAAATGGGAGTATCCAATGCCGTTGGTTTCACTAATGACAGTTTTAGTTCCATCCAACAATAGTTAAAAGTGCTTTGCGGCATATATACATTTAAGATGTGAATATTCTTGATTCTTCTAACCCGGGTTTGGACTGCTCATGAAGAATGTCAATATACTTGTAAGTTGTTACAAAACAATTAACGTACTGATAAGTCTACGTATAAGAATCATGGAATTAAGATAAAGGAAAATACGCATGTGAACTTTATGGTGAGTTGGCAACACGAGGAACATTCATGTAAAATCAAGAAACAGTGTGGGAATCATGTCATTGATGAAGTGACGATGGTGATTACCTAAAAAACAAACTAAAACAAATGGGGTGATACTGTTCATGCTATAGTCCTTTCTTTTTCCGCTTTGCCTTTTTTTTTTCTTTTTTTTTAAGACCTAAGCTGTTAAATTGATTCTTCACAGTTATATTACCTTAGCATCTTTCGTAGTCTTATTACAGTAGCTTTTTTAATTTTTTTTCGCCGACTGGTATCTTTTTTTTTTTTTTTTTTTTAACGGGTTGGGTTGTTGAGATTTAGTTTATCCTTTCTTTTTTAATTTGTTAATAAATTTAATTTTTTTATATAAGACTTTTGAAATAAAATTTTGGAACATGATTGTTTTATTTTTTAAGATATATTATTATAATTTATACGATTGATTATTTTTATAATTTTTATATGAAAATGGTGGTGTTGCTTATATAAATTCTAACGAGAGATAAAGAACTAAAAGTGTATTTTAAATAATTTGACTTTATTTTTTAAAAAATAATAATCGATTAAAAAAATAATTTGACTTGAATATTTTTCAAAAACTTAATAATTATTTAAAAACATTCACAGCTTTATTTGGTTATATATAAATACATAATCGAATTTATTTAAACCAATTTTATAGTAATTTTTATTTAAATCTATTTACTTTGACATATTTCATATAATTTAAGTGGGTTATATATTTATATATAATATGAGTCTCGCTAAGTACGATATACACACACACACACACACACCAACAAGGCACGACCCCTGCTCTTTTTTTCTTCCTATAATTTAATTTATATTTTTAAAAGTCCGGCCACCAATCTCATGATAGAACAAAAAAAAAAAAAAAAAATTGGGTAATTATTTTAAATCTTGATGTGTTTTGGTATTGGATCACCAAGAGGCAAAAAGAAACTCTTAAAAGAATATACATATTATCATAGCATAAGTGCTATACAAGTTAAGCAATCATATATAATTGGTCCCCTCACCAGGAAAGAAAACATATATATTATTGGTACTTTTAATATCCCTAAACCAATATTAATTATATCTTTGATATTGATGTTAACATACATATCCGATTATTTTATTCTTATTGTTTAAAATTTATTTCTTTAATTATTTTTTCTTATTAAAATTCTCATTAAATTATTTTTTTAAAATTTTTTGATATAATTTTAGTTGTTAATAAATTTCCTTTTTATATATGAATTTTGGAATTAAAATTTAGAACGTCAATGTTTTTTTTTATTTTAAATATATTATTATAATTTATACAATAAATTATTTTTATATTTTTAAATGAGTGTTTTACTTATATATATGTAAATAGACACACACACACACACACACACACACACACACACACACAAAGAGAGAGAGCAAAAATATGTTTTAGATAATTTAACTCGATTTTTTTTAAAAATAACAATGAGTTTAAAAAATTCACAAGTTTTATTTGCTTTATATATATATATATATTCATAATTTATTAGAACCAAATTTCTATAGTTTTTATTTTACTCCGTTGACTTCGATATATTTCCACAATTTAGGTGGTTTTTTTCTTTTAATTTTACTATATATATATATATATATATATCGTTAGTTTTGTTAAAAATTAACTATATATAGATTTGATTTATATTAATTACCAAAAATAAAAAATTTTACTTGTATTACAATATACGAATTGTTAACCCTATTTATGTAACGGTTGTACCGCCTGCAGTGTAGCACGGGTATCCAACTAGTTGGGACTAATAGAAGATGTGGTGAGCGTAAAACCTACAAATTTAATTATATATACATTAATTTTATTTTATTTTTGGCATAGTGTCCAACTACACAAAAAATTGATTGAGTTTAGAATGAGTATGTTAAAATTTAATCTCACTTTATGTAAATTAGATTTCATAAAAAAATAATCAAGCAAAAAATACAAAACAACTAAGAACATAAAATAAATCAATTACAATAGCACAATCACAAAAACACTAAATTTACATGAAAAGCCCTCTATTGTAAAGAAAAAAATTACAAAATCAATTACAAAATAATTCATTATAATTAAGAAAGCAATACAATTACACAAAAATACCGATGATAATATAAGTTACATCTCTAGTTAAATCCTTCTCACCATGAAAGCGTAGAATATGCAAAATCTCTAAGTTTATGCAAAACTCAATACTATATGAGATCATCACTATAAATACCGTAATTTTGTGTGATTGCGGTATCAAAAAAAAAAAAAAAAAACAAAACAATGCTACATGCAACAAATTGATTGAGTTTAGAATGAGTTTGTTAAAAATTTAATCTCACTCTATGTAAATTAGATTTTGTAAAAAAAAAAATCAAGCAAATAATACAAAACAACTAAGACCATAAAATAAATCAATCACAATAGCACAACCACAAGAACACTAAATTTATATGAAAAATCCTCTATCTTAAAGAAAAAAATCATGAGATCAATTATAAAATAATTCATTATAATTAAGAAAGCAATATAACCATACAAAAATACCGACAAGTAATATAAGTTACAACTTTAGCTAAATCCTTCTCACTATGAAAGTGTAGAATCAACAAAATCTTTGTGTTTGTGCAAAACTCAATACTCTATGAGATCATCACTTTAAATATTGTAATTTTGTGTGATTGCGGTATCCCAAAAAAAAAAATGGAATAAAAAACTTCAATATTTTGTGTACCGAAAATTCGTACTTCTTTGTTGTAGTAGTCCAAGAAAAAAACCTTATTTATGTCTCTCTCTGTTGCTCTCTCTCACACATTATAACTATACCTAACATATTGTTATTTCAAATTGACAAGTTTTCTATTAAAAATAGTTTTATTTCATGCTGTCTTTTTTTTTTTCCTTACAAACTCTTTAATTTTTCTATAATTCTTCAAGCATATGTCTTTATAGATATGTAATGAAATACACTATCGTCGACCTACTCGTTTGATAGCTCTAATAGCTTTTCTATGCCTCTTTCCAAACATCATTAGTCCTAATAGTTGGTTTGACTTTATCTAATTCAATCTAATTAGATAAATTATGGTAATAAAATAAATCCTTCATCTTCATATTCCAAATTAAATAATTCGAAGCCATTAGTTTGAGCATGATTTCAAATTATTTTCTCGCAAAAACTAGTTTACATGGAATGGGATTAAATTTTCCACAGAGCCTCGCCTAGTACAAAGTTTGGGCCATGCAAAAGGATAAATACAAATATTCTAATTAGATTAGTCTCTATATTTTGTCATTGGAATCAAATATATTAGATAGTTTGGTTTGGTAAGTTTGGAATAAGATCTCATAAAAGAAAGTTCAATTGTTACTTTTTTTTAGTCTTTCATAATAAGTTAAAGCGAGTTTAGTTCAAAGGAATACAAATTTTTTCAATTCTAATCTAAATGTTTAAACATAGAAGATTTGGCTTGATTTTAGCAGTTAATAGCCATTTTTATTTTATTATAAATATTAATCTCACATCATTATGAAGAGATTTTAACCTTTTGATCTATAACAAAACTTCTAAAATTTCTCTTAAAACTTTCTCTCATACACCGGATAACATCTAAAACTTTTTTTTTTTTATACACCGACCACCCACTTGTCCGTCACTTGACTTGTGTCATGCTAGTGCTATCTCGCTTATTCTTTATTACCTTTTATTACTTTCATTAATTTTATTTAATTAGTTGATTATTACTTCTATAGGTTATAATACCAGCTCTCTATATTTTGATAGGTCTACCAATCAGTTATTTGATCAGCTTTTAAGAACCTTTTCACATAAAACCTCAAGGTCACCCTAATTATTTCTATGATGATAGATGAAATTAGGGATAAAAAAAATACAATTATGTGCATTGTTGAAAAGGAAGAAAGAACTATTCAAATTCATATTCTACTCAAGAAAATGGATTCAAGTTGTATTCTAGTCGATGAGATTCTACTTTTAAGGGATGTTTGATAGAAGCCGTATATAGTATATACAATGACAAAATAGTTAATAAGCATATAATGCCAACTAGTGTAAACATTTTTATGGCCAGCGAATCGGAGACAAGATGCAATCATGTGGCACCCTACTTTCTAAAGTGGTGTGGAACCATTGGTGAGACTTTCAGCATAAGGATCACGAGGGGAGGGGTCAGTCTAAATTGAATTATTGATGCGGTAGTAGGTAGTCATCTTAATGAGCAAGTGGGGGTGTCATTTGGCTGTCGTAATTGTTTTGGCTATTAATGTAAGATTATAAAAAGTTAAAAACAAAGTTGTCACTTAGGTTTTAAAAGAAACTAATATATATATATATATATATATATAAGAATTGCTTTTAACGAAAAGGGTAAGAAATTAGTTATATTTAAGAGAATATAAAACATGATTTTAATCAAAACAATTAAAAAATTAGAAGTATTAATTTTTTTTTTAATTTTCATGTTATTGTATTTTTAAGACTTTATCTTGAATGCTACAAAACATATCATATATAAAACTCCATCACAATAAAATTGTAAAGTGTATTATTTAAAAAAATATATTATAATAACTTAGAAATAATACAACACATCACTAAAAAAAAACATTAAATAGCGATAGAAGTTTATCCGTCACTAAATTGCAAGCAAATAGTAACAACGATAACGTATGTTAGAACCAACGATAGACTAATGATGGAATTGCAAGGATTTTTTAGCGATGAACACTAATCCATCGTTAAATTTGGTAGTAAAACCTTTTCGGGAGTTATAGAAACGGTTTAGCGACGGATTTGATAGGAAAAATAGCAACAAAATTGCAAATTCATTGCTACTTTCAATGTCTCGATTTAGCGACGTAAATGGACGTATCCTTTGTAATTTAGCGATAGGAAAGTTTGTCACTAAAGGTGAAAAATTAGGCGGATTGATCGGACTTTTTGAAATTCAAAAGTGCCAAATTGGCGATGGATTACCGACGAACACTTCCGTCGCTATATATAGTGGTAGATCAATCGGGGGATCGTATTCGTCACTATTTAATTTTCAATTTCTAATTAAACACTCATTTTCTTCCTTTTTCTTCATTTTCTTCTCCCGCTCCATCTCCAGCCAGCAGCTCGCCAATCTCTCCCTACCAAACCACCACTAAACTTCACTCCTCCACTCTCAATCAATCCACACCGACTCAAAAGTCTTTTCTCTAAACAAAAATTCTGTTTTTCCTTCCCTCCTTTTGGTGTAATTCCATGTGAATTAGGTAAGTTTTTTTTTTCTCTTTTTTTTCCTTAATTAAAGTTAGTAGTTTATTGTAATTCTTAGGTTATTTTTAAGTTTAATTGCTTGATTTCTAATTATGTATGTATTTAATTATTATTTTGTTGAATTATTTGTTAAATTGTTAATTTTTGTTAATTGTTAGGTTAGTTTATTGATTAATTGATTAAATTGTTAAATTTTGTTAATTACTAGGTTAATTTGTTAATTTAATTGTAATTTAAATTTAATAAAAATTGATTTTTAATTAATTAATTTTATTTTATTTATGTTTAGTTAATTAATTAGGTTAATTATATATAATGGGTTGAATTAGAATAAATTTGTGAATTAATAGTAATTTTGTTAATTAATTATTCAATTTTTCTTAATTAAGTTAATTTAATTATTATTTTAAATTTAGTTTGGTTAGAATTAGAATTAGTTAAGTTAATTTGATTTATATTTAATTAATTAAGTTAATTTTGTTTAATTAGTTGAATTAAAACTTTATTTATATCAAAATTTGTTAATTTAATTATTATTTTAAATTTAATTTGGTTAGAATCAGAATTAATTAAGTTAATTTTATTTATAATTAATTAATTAATTAGGTTAATTTTTTTAATTAGTTGAATTATTATTTTATTTATATTACAAATTGTTATTAATTGTTATTTTAAATTTAATTTTTCTAGAATTAAAACTAGTTAAGTTAATTTGATTTGTATTTAATTAATTAATTTGATTAATTTCATTTAATTGGTTGAATTAAAAATTTATTTATATTAAAACTTGTTAATTTGTTGTTATTTTAAATTTAATTTGGTTAAAATTAGAATTAATTAGTTTGATTTGATTTATAATTAATTAATTAATTAATTAGGTTAATTATGTTTGATTAGTTGAATTAACAAATTTTATATTAAAAATGTATTAAAAATTTGTTAATTTATTGTCATTTTGAATTTAATGTGGTTAAAATTAGAGTTAATTCAGTTAATTTTATTTATAATTAATTAATTAATTAGGTTAATTTTGTTTAATCGGTTGAACTATAATTTTATTTATATTAAAAACTTGTTAATTTATTGTTATTTTAAACTTAATTAGATTAGAATTAATTAGTTAATTTGATTTATATTCAATTAATTAATTAGGTTAATTATGTTTAATTGGTTGAATTATAATTTTATTTATATTAAAACTTTTGAATTTATTGTTATTTTAAACTTAATTAGTTTAGAATTAAAATTAATTAGTTTAATTATTTCATATATAATTATTGAAGTGTGCTCGAGATACGTTGTAATATATTGAACTCGAAGGGTTGGAGACCTCCAGAAATTTAGAAGAAATAAATTTGATTTATTGCTCTACAATGTAGCTAGGAGGACGAGTTTGAGATTTCATTTCGATGGAGTATTTAAGACCATTGTCAATCTTGGTGTGTGCAAATTGATTATTGATTGATTTAATTTGTTTTTTGCGTGATCATTTGGAGTATATTTTAATTGAGAAAAGTGTAATTTATATTAGAGACTTTATCAAAATTTTATTAGATATTTAGTAAAATTATTAATTAAATAATTTTATGTTTCTTCGGAAATGCAAAAACAAAATAACGAGGTTCAACAATAAATTGATTTATGCTAGATGTATCGATGGGTATTTAAATGATGATTTTGTAAATGGGATTGAAAAATTTGCTGCATTTGTCTGTTACTCATCTTGAATGTATGGGAGAAAAAAAGTTAAGGTGTACTTGCAATCACCATAAGTGTCAAAACCAAAATTTTGAAGAGGTTTTCATAGTTAAATACCATTTAATGACATATTTTTTGTATTTAGTTATTATGACTAGATACACCATGGGGAAATTGACTCCGGGATTTATGTTTTGTCAAAAAAGTTTTATGAAGGCGAATGGATTTGTAATCAACCCTTCAATCCATGTGAAACAATGATGACGGATACGGTCGATCCATCATTTAATTAGTCTAAAACAAACGAGGTATCAAATTCCGAGACTTGAGTTTTTTATGACATGTTGAATGTAGTGAATATGGAGATTTGACTTGATTGTGAAAATCACTCCAGCTTGTTTGGAGTTGCTCAATTGCTAAACCTCAAGTCGGAACACCATTTTTCTAAAAAATGTTACGATGAGATACGTGGATAAGTGAAGTAGTTGATACCAATTGATAACTATATGATAGAGGACTTTTACAACATTAAAAAATTAGTGAAGGGATTGATTTACTAGTAGAAAAGATTCACTTTTGTAACAGAGGCTACATGATTTATTGGGCTGAATATAGTGAATTAACTACTTACAAGTTTTGCAAACATCTTTGATATTGAAGTCCAAGGCAGAAATCATTTTTAGCAAAACATGTTCCATTAAAAAAAATATATTATTTTCCGATTATAACATGTTTGCAAAGATTGTGTACATCAAATACTACAACCGAGCATATGACATGATGTGTTAAACATAAGGTTGGGGATGAAGGAGTCATGCATCATTACTCTAACTCTATTGCATTGTGATGTTTTGATCAAACTTATCATTCTTTTACATAAGAAAGAAGAAATGTTAGATTGAGAGTTTGTATCGACGAGTTTCAACGTTATGGTCAATCCGGTGCTTAATATTTTTCTTGGTCGATAATTATGATGCCTTACAATTTGCCACCAAGGATGTGTATGAAAGAAGAATATATATTCCTAATAGTTATTATTTCAAGACCATCCAACTCAAAGCATAATTTGGATGTGCTCTTACAGACCTTTGATTTTAAAGTTGCTTCATTTGTGAAAAGTGGGTGTGGTGACCTACGATGTTTATCGAAATAATTTTTTTTATTATGTGTCATTGTGATATGGACAATCAATGACTTTTCTACATATTCGATGTTGTCCGATTGGTGTACTATAGAAAAATTTACACGTCTTTATTACATGAAGAATTCTTATGTTTTTGCCCTTCCTAATGGAAGAAAGACCGAATGGTTTGACAATCATAGAAAGTTACAACCTTAAAAGCATCCATTTTGGAGGAACAAAAGTTGTTTACCAAAAGTAAAGTTGTAAGGGACAACCCTCCTCCAATTTGGTTTGGAGAGTAGAGTTTCATCGGATAACGGATTAAGGGTTCATGAAGGTGACGAAGAGAGTACAAATTAGTATAACTATAGAATATCTTAAATATCTGTTGGAAGAAATGGAGTAGTTTTTGAGATTTTTCATATTAGAGTACTAATCTCATTCAACACAATCTGGATGTTTTGCATATTGAAAAAAAAATTATTTGATAATTTGTTTAGTAGAGTAATGAATGTGTCAAGAAAAACCAAAGACAATATAAATTTTAAGAAAAACTTGAATTTTGTTTTTCGGAGGCTAGAATTAGCAAGGGATGAAGCTTCGAAAAATACCCTAAAGCAAGTTTTACACTTGACAAAGAGCGAGAAATAGGTATTGCTTGAATAAATCAAACAACTAGAGTTTTTAGATGGATATATTTCAAACTTGGCTAGATTTATGGATGTAAATAAACTTAAATTGTATGGGATGAAAAGTCATAACTATAATATATTTATGCAGAGCTTAATACTTGTTATGTTAAGGGAGCTCTTATCAAAAAATATTTAGCAAGCACTTATTGAGTTAAGTTGATTCTTTAAAGACTTGACTTGAACTATGATGAGGGTAGAAGATATGATGCATCTTAAGGTTGAGATTCTCCTAATTCCGTGCAAACTTGAGTGTATATTCCCTCTTAGTTTTTTGACTCTATGAAACATCTTTCAGTCCACTAGCCATATCGAGTAAAGATTGCAGGACTAAGGCAATATCAATAGATATATCCGTTTAAAAGATAATGATCTTGATTTATAGTGTTAAAAGAATGATTTTGTAATTACTAATCACCGACCAATTTAATTTTTTAGGTGTCTTCAAAAGCTTAAAAGCAATGTAAGGAATAAAACGAAAGTAGAAGGTTTAATATGCAATATATATTTAGTTCAATAAGCCTCTTTGTTTTGTTCACATAATTTTTAGCCTCATATGAATACTAGGCATCGAAAGTGCCACATACCGTTGAGTGTGCTCGGAGAATGAAGTGACTATATTTAGGGGATGCTTTCTATATTCGAACATTATAGTTGATAAATTAGTCGAGCCATAAGCACGCAGGTTGCCAAAAGAAAAGCATAAAACAACCTATCAATATATATTATTGAATTGCTAAGAAGTTAAACCTTATATTAAGTAAGTGTCTAAGAGTTAATATCAATATTATTAATCTTTAATTAGCCAAATAATATACAAATTGACTAGCATGTAATTTTTTGACGAGTGTATATATTATCCGACTACAATAAAATAATTCCTATATGCTCGATCATGAGGTTGGTGATTGACTTAAAATTGAGTTTGTGGAATGATTTAGTGAATATGTGAGTATCCTCATTTTAGTTCAGAGTTAGCTAAATGGTTTTCTTTGATCGTTAACTAAAATTCTTGTTGTGGATCTCGATTTTACGGATAAAATATGTACAACTAACTCTGTATGATAGACTAGCTTATAAAATATCTAGAAAAAGCCCTTTACATACTATAAAGTCATATCCAAGATACACTCGTGAATGGATATAGGTTTTAGACATAAGAGCATGATACAAATAGAATAAGTATGAATACTAAAATATCCATTAAAACATCTAATTACAATACGAAGAAGTTACTATTATGAGATATTGACTACAATTATATAGTTAGATTATCTTGTATTACCAATAAAGAGAACGAGTTGTGTTTAAATTTAATTGGTTTGATTCCACATCGAATGAAATGAGGGTTCATTCATAATATAAACCAACGAGAGATAAACTATTTTAAAAGGAAGATTCAAAAATCCAACATGATTTGGTTAAGGATGATGGCAAAGAACAGTTTTTGAATGATCTAAATGAATTATTTATAGATATAGAAATAATTGAAACTAATGAAGAAGATGAGAGTGAATATGCATCAAAATCAATTGAAAGAGAGGAAAACTTAGAAAATTTTTATGATAATTGTAATTAAAGATCAATTTGATTTATTTTATTCATTAAATTATTATGTTTTGTCTATTATGTACTTTTTTGATATTTGTAATGTGTTTTGAACATATTGAATTTTGTACCGATGGCATTTTCAGTAATAAGGGAATATCAAATTTATACATTTTTATTTATTTTAATTCATAATAATTTATAATATATTTTTATTCGAATAGTTATTCATTTGCTAAATTTTTTAGGTGTTATTCTTGAGTTATACCTCATAGATTGAGTAGATCCGGTCGCGGTATTAGTAGTTGTGGCTTTGATGTTGAATGCGCTACTAATAGTGGCAATGTTTGTGGATTTGGCATTGTTACTACAAGTGTTTGAGACTCGCAAACTTGATAGTGGTATCAACACATCTGCATCCCTTTTAGTAGTGGCCCCATCGATAGTTTCCATTGTTGTGGATGATCCCACTATAGTTTCCTCCGATCCAAGAAGCTCTACTAGATCCGATGATGGATTGATCATTTGTGTCGTTAACAATTGGTAAGAAATATATTTTACATGTGATAATCAATTTTATATTTTCATATCTTATATTGAAATCATTAATTCACTTATTTATTATTTATTTATTTTGTTTGATAGTTTGGTTTCATCAAACAAGTGCTTCATAATAATCATCATAATTTTCATAGAGTAGTTAGACATCTTTTGCTCCATATAGAAATCTATCTTAATAGAGATGAAAGACTTTTACTTTAATGAGTTTAGAATAACATATTAATTATTTACTTATATTTTATTTAAAGTGTTAATTTAATATGAAAAATATAAATATTATTTTTTCTTCATGTAGAAGTATCGGCATGGAGGCGATCATCGACACATTGATTAAGGATGCGTGACAAATTTTGGCATAGAGACGATACAATAACATGCTTAGCAAGCTAAAGTATAAGAGTAATAGACTCGTGTTTATTAAACAAGAAGTGTGGAAAGCATGATGCTAGGATCGGGCCACTTCTAAGTATCGAGCTCGATCTCAACAGAATTTCAAAACCACATGTCGGAAACGAATGGTGTTGGTCCTAACCCTTCCAAGCATACCGAAAGGTCCATCTCTTTGATCAAGTACGTTGAGCATTTGGTAAATCCTATATTATTCATGGTACTATAAATTATTTTTTACATTTATTTCATCCCATATTGTTTTGTTTATTTTTTTTAGCATAAGAAATTAGATCATAACCCACATCTTTACGAGTTATTTATGACCACTCATAAGTGAAAAGATGAGACATTCATCAACGAGTGATCGCCGACGAGTAATGGTAAAGTTATACATACATATATACGTACATAGATACATAGATGCACACACACACACAAGCCTATAAATATATTTATGATTTAATATTACAATTATTTCAATGACATAGGAGTACATGCAATCAATGTAAGAAACAACTACTAAGAAATGGCAGAAGGATGATTCATCATTTCCGGATGTTGACATATCCAAAATATACTTAGTGCTGTCAATTGAGAGAAGAAGTAGAGAGTGTATGGCATTAGAACTTATGCATCCCAATATTACTCACATTCTAACACTAGCTTCTTCTCTCGCCACTTTGTAGTATCCCGATGGTAATATCCAGGATGTTTCTACTTAATGTGAAGATAACATTATGGGGATGGAAGCTATAATCTAGTAACGAAGCTAGTCAACTTAGCTCCATACGAGTCAATTACGTACGATGATGGGGTTATATAAGAAGCGAGCCTCGTGTCCTTTCGTTGACCCTTCCGTAACCCAAAAGTCAGTCATTCCTTTCAACACCCTATAGTTAGAAAATGATGCAGGAGATAGTGATAATAAGGACTAAATTTCTAATTTTTTTAAAAAAGTTTTAAATTTTTATACAACTTAACGCATTTATATATTTATTTTATTTCATTTTACATAATTTTAAGTTTATTAAATAATATATCATGTTTTAATAAGTTTTTTTATGCAATTTTTTGCTATTAAAATTAACAATATATGGCTATTAATTAAAAAAACCTTTATTTTGTGTTGGATTTAAAGATAAAATTGCAAGGATATTTAGTGATAGAGACATATACAATCACTAAATAGTGATAAATTTAGCGATAGAATTGATGAGTACATAATTAGCATGATTTTTGTGCTCTATTACATTGAACTTTTCGATACTTATTATATTATGTTATGTTATTTAAGAACAAGATGACTATTTTAGGTTTTATAGAAAAAATGACAAATCGAGGCAAGGAAACTCAAAACCTAAGGAGGAAACCGAGATACGTTAAAGAGGCTTAAAAGGGTCACATGACCGTGTGAAAAACCGAGGAAATAACTATTGGTCATGTGACTTAAAGGAGAAAACTGTGTGGAGTTTTAAGCATAGTAAGCCACACGGGTAGAAGCATTTAACATGACATGGTTAGAAGTATTTCACACAACCATGTGGGTGATTAAACCTAACAAAACTCATGAAAAGGAGAAGACCACTCGGGCAATAGGCTTTACACATAGTTTGCGAGTGTAAGGTCATTAGCTTGTGTCTTTAAGGAAAAGAGTATATACATAGGTAGAAGAAATTCAATATGGTATATAGAAGAAATCTATATGGGCGTAAGCTTAGTCACAAGAAATGAAAAACAAAGTTACAACTGTCGTGTGCCTTTGTTAGCAAATCGTTTAAAACTTAATTTCTAAGGCTTCAAATTGTGTGATATCAAGCAACAAACTATATGAATTTATGTATCAAGTCGTATGGCTATGTGATCCCGACATAGATGTGATGTAACCCTAGTTTTAGGTATAAATAGTAAAATTAGGGTATTATTTGGTTTTTCCTCTTTTTCAACTCTTTTACAACCACCATTAATAGCAATTCTCTCTTTGTATTATGAACAAATAAACTCCATTCTTGGTTTACTAGTGTTGAAGCTTTTGGTTAATCGCTGTGAGATTATTGGTTTTTTTCTAAACTTATCTCTATTGGGTATTTTATTTTTTCTACATGATTAGTTCATAGTTGTATGATTAAATCAATTATAGTACATGTTAGTTGTTTATTCATATTACTTATTGCTAGCTAGTATTCAAGTCCGTGCAATTACTTATCTAAACTTGTCCGTGGTAGTAACTAGGGGTTGATGATTATATGATTTTTTTGTTGAATTCTTTGCAAAACATAGAACTAGGTTACATCTTTTCTAGCACTTAAGAAGGTGGCTTAGTTTCACTCGTCTTTCTTATTTTAATGTTGTTATTAGATTAAATCTATCTAGCACTTAATAGATTTTTCAACAACTTAGGAATGAATTAAGTATCATGTATTCGGTTAACGATTGGGTAAGGGAAGACTAGGGTCAATATACATGTTATTGTCTTACGGTAAATATTCATGTTTAGGATAAGTTAATTATTTAATCAATGATCGGCGACCAAACCAAAAATAGATACCGAAGTTCAATCAAGACATCTCTCATATTATTATCTTTTACTACTTTATATTATTTTCAAGCATCTCAAACACACAAAACCCCTTTTACATTGTAAGAACACTTAAACAACCGAAATAATTAACCGATTCTCTTTCCCCGTGGGTTCGACCTTTACTTGTCTTAATTACATAACCATGATTAAAAGCTTTATAAGGATAAATTATAAATTACTAATTTGTTAGCGGTATGATAAGTCATCAAATTTTGGTGTCGTGTTGGAGAACTACGATTGAATTTTAATGTTATTGGATATTTTTTATTATTCTTATATTTTGGTTATTATTGGTATATGACCGAGTCTCATTAGGAAGAGCTGATTTTAAATCTTAAACCAAAAAGATAATTGAACAAGTTAAAGAAAGAAGTGACGTTAGCTTTGATTGGGAGAATTGAGTCCTCTAAAAGAGTTGTTTCACCATTTATAACCATGGTTCTTGAGTTCTTATCATCAAACGACTCGAAGGAGACAATATGGTTTCAAATAGGATATTAAAAAACCTAACCGCTCCCGATCTTAATTAGCAACCCCTATGCATTAAGTTTCGAAATCTGGAGGTGGCAATTGAGTTAAAATCGGGACTTATACACCTGTTTTCAAAACTTGGAGGTTTAGATGGAGAAGACCCCCATAAACATTTAAAAGAATTTCATATGATCTACTCAACCATAAGATCATAAGAAATATCGAAGGATTAGATTAAGTTGAGGGATTTCTTTTTTTGCTGGTTGGGAATGCTAAAGATTGGTTATATGATCTCCCTACGGGATCAATTGACTCATAAAATTGGATGAAGCAAGCCTTCCTAATAAAGTACTTTTCTACTTTAAGGGCTATAAGTATAAGAAAGAAAATCAGTGAGATTTAATAATTTACTAGAGAAACTCTTTATGAGTATTGAGAGTGATTCAAGAAGTTATGTTTTAGCTACCCACATCATCGGATCTCCGATCGATTATTGATCATTTATTTCTATGAGGGTTTGCTCCTTATGGAGAGGAGCATGATAGATGCAGCAAGTGGAGAAGCATTGGTGGATAAAACATTTGATGTTGTTAGGGCTCTAATATCAAATATAGTCGCTAACTTATAGCAATTTGGTGTGAGGATTGATTATGCACCTAAAAGGGTCAATGAGATAAATATTTCAAGTTCAAAGCGAGTAGATGCTAGATTTAACTTTCTCAACGAGGCGAGATGGTAGTTGGTAATCTACAGGTGGTTAAAGCTTATGGAATTTATTCTACTATCGAAAACATGATAGATGCATACCCGATCTTACAAGAGGGGCACATGGAATAGGTACATGTGGTTGAAAATTTTAACGATGGCAACCAAAGCCATATGAACCTTACTCTAACATATACAATCCTAGATGGAAAGATCATCCTAACATGAGGTAAGGGGAGAATAGACAAGATAGGTTGAATTTCTATTAGTAAAGACAAGAAGTCTCTTACTTTGAGCACTAAACAATTTTAGTAAGAGATTAAACAATTCCAACAAGATACTAGATCAATCATTCAAAACCCGAAAAATCAAATGAGTCAATTAGCGACTACTGGAAGTCATTTAGAGGTTCAAGTCGAGGGAAAATTACCATCCAAAATGGTGATAAATCCCAATGAGAATGTGACTACAATGACCTTGAGGAGTGGTGCTTGGATAAAACAACCAAGAAAAAAGATGTCTAAATCACCAAAAGAAGAAAAGCAAAGATGGAGGAAGGGAAAAAGAGTGCAAACATTGATGGGGCTACACGAAACCACGAGTTTATTCCAGATCACTCTACTATATTTTTAATTGACCCTGTGCCATTTCTTAGCAGGTTAGAGAAACCTAAGAACAAAGGGTTAAAGAAAGAAAAAGATAAAGAGATCTTGAGCTATTTAGCATGATAGAAAAAAAAACATGCCATTATTGGAGGCCATAAAGCAATTGCCTCGATATACTAAGTTCTTGAAGGACTTATGGGTTAGTGTAGGTGCCTAAGATCCAACCATGTTTGGATTGCTTGAGTTGTTATATTATTCCATTGTTTATTTTAATAATAATAAAAGAAGTCTTTCTATTAATTCTTATGCTTTTATGTTTGTTAATTTAGTAGCATTAGATAAAAGTCCTTATGATATACATTTATAATAGTGATTGATCGAAAGATCCGAGACAAACACAAATGCATATAAATAATATCGTTAAATGTCCCAAGTCATAGCATTGTTAAGAATGGACGTTGACTATATGTAGATAGACTTGTGAGTGCTATGCTCATTTTATATGATAGTAGTAAAGATCTCATACCTATTGGCATAGTAATGCCAAAACAAACACTTAGGTAATTTATATTAGAAAACATTTCACTAGACTTGATTCACCATGAGAACCCATTTGGTTTAGTCTATGAAAATCTTAGACGAGATGGGCATAACTAGTCCTTAGACTTGAAGTCTTCACGGTTATCTCATTAAAAGATATATGCACTTTGATGCTCGTTTTGATGGACCAAGTAAAGGGTTACGAGTGGATGATTTATTGGGTGCACTAGGAATCTAATAGAGGTAGGTGTATGATTAAGATAGAAAATGTCATTGCTTGTATGCTAAAGAAATTATCACATTACTTTTCGATGAATGTTTGCTCATGAAATCTATGGCCGCAGTAGGAGTACACCAATAAAGCATAGTTGGTTTACTATAAGAGCCAAGACATTTGGGAATTGAAGAAAACTTGTGTGATCATAATCAAACAAGAATTATAACCAAATTCGAGATCACGCCATATTAAGTTGACATGAGGAATGAATTTTATGGTAACCATACTCGTGAAAGGTAATAATGTATTAATTAATCCTCCTAGAGAATTGGGTAGTTATGATGCCTTGCTAAATGCCAGTCTTGATTTATGTATCAAGGTATAAAAGAGGAGTCTTATGTTCTTGATATATTACCAACATATCTAAGAGCCTATTGAGTCACCCGCATAAGTATAAGCATTCACATGATTAAAGAAAAGCAACGATCTTGGAAAAAGTTTCCAATTCGAAAGTTTTCGATTTTGAAAAAGGTTTTCAAAAATCAAAAGTTTTCTAAAATAGAAAGTTTCCTTAAATGGAAGTTTCCTAAAATGTAAAGTTGTCTATTTTGGAAATCAATCTCCTAATTTAAAAGTTGGTTCCAAATTTAAAACAAATAACCTAAAATGGAAATGAGTTTCCTAATTTAGGTTAAAGGGTATTTTGGAAATTTTTTTCTAATGTCGGCCACCAAAAATTAACGAAGATTATTTATTTTAATTGTCCAAATAAATCAATAGGATAAGAATGGTTTTGGCCCAATTGATTTAATTAAAAGCCTTAAGATATTTTGGTGGGAGGATAAACATCAACCTTATTGGATAAGATGAATATTACATCAACCTTATTGGATAAATATGATTATTAATGATAAAGATCAAAAGCCCATAAGCAAAATAAATTTTGATCCTTGAAAGATTAGGAAGCAATAATTATAAGTCCAATTAGGACTTGTTTGCTGCCCTCTCCTTATCTTTGGAGGATAAGAAAACTCTTTTCCTATAAATAGGAGAAGAGGTGCGACATAAAGAGTTGTTTAAAAGAGAGAGATAAAATTTAGCACATTTAGAAAATAAAAATGGGGATACAAGGCTGAAATAAAATAAGGAGAAAATTGTTTTCTCCTTATTCCTAGCATGTCACCTCCTTTATCTTCCCTTTGAATTGTCGCAAACTTGCCCGAATAAGATTTATATAGGAAACACTACACAAATCGGAAAACGTAGAGCTAGTACTTTATCGGTTTTGAGTACTTCTTTGTGGGTAGTTCGACTGTGTGGATCATAAATAGAGGTTGGACAATTGGCGGATTCTATCGTTAAAGAATTTAGGTACTGCGCTCCAAGAGGTAATTCTCTATTTATTCTTTTAATTCATGTATTTATAGTTAGTTGAATCAACGAGTATGATCTTGGGCCCTTTAGATAGAGAAAGTTTATTTATTTATTTCGTACCTCCATAGGATATATGATCCTTCAATTTGCACCAATAAAAGAAAGCTAAACATGAATGAAAAGGTAAGAATGAGAGAGAATATTTTCATAGATTTTCAATAAAAAATCCTTTCCAAGTGCACGAATTCGGGTATGTTTGTTATACCATGTCAAATTGATAGCAAGAAAATAGACAAGGCAATGCTAGATTTAGGTACGTTGATCAATGTAATGCCATATTCTATATATGCTACATTAAATTTGAGGCTTTTGAAAAATACAAAAGTATCATACAACTAGTCGATCACACTAATGCCTACCTTGAAGGGGTATTAGAAGATGTTTTAATGCGGGTGTACCAATCTATGTTCTTAAAGGATTTCTACATCTTGAAGATGAAAGACGAATCTCCCTATAACCTTACACTTTCCTTGTTAGAGAGGTCATTCCTAAAGATAGTAAGAATAAACATAAAATCCACGAGGGAGCTATCACCATGGAGTTTGATAGTGAGGTGATTCGGTTAAGCATCCGTGAAGAGGATAATGCCAAGGTACAAAGAAGCTCGAGATCGAGCTTAACAATGAAAAATCGAGTCCGACCAATGACGTTAAAAAAACACTTATTGAGAGGTAATTCAATGATTCTTATAAAATTTTATGTTTTGATTTAAATCTTAAGCTAGTGTTTAATTTTTACCTACGTTTCACTTATGTGAAAGGACGTGTTGCATAGGTAATCGAGGCTGTGCATGTAACCGAGGTTCTAAAAAAGAGAGACACACGAGCGAGTGGCAAATGACAATATTCTTATAAAAAAGTCACGCACTCGTGTAACTAGAAAAGACTAAAAATTATAACTACGAGAGAAAAGTAACTTGAGCGAGTAGCAATATACACGATTTGCGAAGAAATGGGCACGTCCATATGGCTCAAGAACCGAATGAAAATTAAAGGAAGGAGAAAAATGATATGGTCGGAATGAGGTACACATGGTTTGTGTAGAAATTTTACATGACTATATGAGTTGATTGGAATTTTATTACACGGACGGAATGGGGTACACATGGTTTATGTAGAAATTTTACACGATCGTGTGAGATTGAATAGAAGTTTATTACATGGGTAGAATGGATTTTACATGATTTGTAATAGGATTTCCATATGATCGTATGGAATTTAAAATATTACGGTAGTTAGGGAGAAGAAGAGGCATATGGATAGAAGGAAAGACACACGGTTTACACACTAATGTTACATAGATGTGTCTCTCCTTAGACCGAAGTCACATGGTTTGTCTCTTTAAAATCCTACCCCTACATACACTAACTTCATCCTCTCCAAAAATCGGATGGTGCCGCCAACCCTTCTTCTTTATTTTTCCATCCTTTTTAGATCTACAACACTTCACATATAACCGATCATTGAACTATGTTTACAAACCACATTTTCATAAATATACACCCATACTATTAAAAACCCACCAAAGAATCCCCCTTTCACCACCGGACTAAACATCTCTCACACTTTCTTCCTTCAAAGCTTTCTAAAAAACAAAGATGTCTACTTTAAGAGATAAAGGAATACAAGTGGCGAGTATAACAAGGGAAGAACACTCATTGAAAGGATCTAACCATAAGAGAAGGCTACCTTACCGGATCTTACCCAAGAATAGAGTTTGAGAATAAAGAGCAAGAAGCACATTACAATGTGTTGAAGGATAAAAAAGTTACAACAAACATGTGCCGACTCTAAAAATTATGGGTTTGTTAAGAGAAGCGAGGGAGATATTGGACACTATAAGAAAGCTCTAAAATTTATGAAGGATAGATACTCCTTCTTACAAGGAGTTAACATGGGAGTTCTTGACTTCATTCCGAGTTAAAATAATGAGGGGGAATAACGAGTTGTTTCATGATTATTTAGCATTTCGGATGGCGAATAAAAAATGTAGTATGGATATGAACACGATGGTAGATTTTTTTGGTTGGCCACATGATGGCGTAGGGCTACCACCTATAGGTTTTAAGAAAGCCTTTTGGAAGGAGATTACGGGGTCATCGTAAAAGGTGTATAATTCATCGCGATCAAAAGAATCAATGATTATAAACTTGGCTTATCGATACATGTATGAGTGCTACTATAGATATTATATGGAAGGAAGAACAATAGTGAAGTGGTAAGCAAAACTGAATTGACAATCTTTTATTTCATCTTTGAAAAGATAAAGGTTAATTTCATGTATATTTTAATGGATCGATTCTTGACTATCAAGAAATTGATCGAGGAAGGAATTTTCATGGGTGGGTTCATCACCCAAATCATAAAAAAGTGAAGATGTTCAATAGGACCACCACAATCTTAAAAGAAGCAAAAGGATTGGAGTAGTTGACCCTTGAAAAGTTTATAGAAATCAGCTTACGAAGAAAGGAAAAAGATATATCATCCGAACAACGAAGAGACAAAGGTAGGAAGTCGAAAGTGACGATGATGGTGAAGGCGAGGATGAGGCATAACTCATAGTCGAAGCAAGTGCCTCAAGTGGATATGTAAAAGGGTGGAGCAATTAGCTTTACGACTGGATGACGTCCAAATCAATGTCAACAACCATTTTAACATGTTGAAAGAATAAGTACGGACGAGTAAACCATAGTGCAAATAGTTAATTTGAAGTGTAAAATGAACAAATTTAGGCTACAAATGCCAATAACATAGCTGGCTTCTAAACCGTCAATGTCTAGCTTAGCCATCTCTACATTACCTTCGCGATAAAGTTTCCACCACCTCCATACTAAAGATGGTCATCCAGCATTTACTTTCTTATCCCTATCCTTATCTTTGATGCTATTTTTAATTTTGTTAATTTATGCACACATTGAGGACAATATACGATTCAAGTCTCAGGGGTGCATTTAGCATTTAGATTTTTTTTGTTTTTGTTTTTATTTTGTGTAATTGTTGTGTTTATTTCATACTCCCAATAGATATAAAAAAAGAGAAAAAAAATAAACAAATGCTATGTTTAGTATGATGTTTTTCATGGTTGATGTTTAATGGTTGAATTCAATGAAATTTGATGAGATGAATGAGAATATTTGGGATATTATTGTTATAGAAGAACGTGCATGCTAAAGAATTCATGCGTCTTCATGATGGAACATAATTTAGGAAGAAATACTAACTTTGAAAGAAAAGCAAAACCTTTAGAAAGTAGATCTATGCACGGTTTAAATAAATGAGATTTCCTAATATTTATTTGAGAAAGAAAAATGAAAAAGTATCCCATTAGAAAATTTGGCCTAAGTAATTAAGAATTTTACTCCAATGATTTTAGTTGCTTAGTAACTAGGAGTACTCATCACAAATGTTTACTTTTACATCAAACAACAATTTAACTTATAATTATACAAAGCACTCTAGGTTGATGACTTGCTAAGTAACTAGTTACCGTCATCACAAAGGTCGGTAGTCTCATAAAAAAGGCAAGTGATCACTTAGAGAAAAAGCTATAAAGGCTTTAGAAAAAAGAATTTAGGATGCTTAAAATGAAAAATTTTCGATTAAGGAAAATGAAAATCTCTACTTATAATGGTAGAAAAGGGGCATAGGGTAGAGTTGGTATTGCATGCCCGAATTGTGTTTGGTTATGACGATGCATAAGTGAATTTAGAGACATGCATTGATATGATCATAATATCTTGAACATGATCAAATTGACTATTAAATTTTATTGAATTTTGAATTGAACATCGATATTTGAAGAACAATCACATTGGCATGACATTTATTTGAACGATTTTGTGGGTTTATGATCCGAAAACCCTCACAAGACACAACTCATCCATTAGGGGTAATCTTAGGGTTTAAAGGCTTGTTGCATATGCTAAATACAGCCATAATTCCTACAAAAGTTAGTCAGGTTTTACTTTATTTGCTTTGCTCAAGGACTAGCAAAGTTTAAGAATTACGAGGATGTTAGAGACTACAATATAATGACACCAGTTTCATTGCTATTTAGCAAAAAAATGTGAATGGAAATAATAATGGAATGATGATTGATATAAGACTCACATATTATCGTTTTAGATCGATTTAGAGCCAAAAATTCAACAAATTAGAAATAAAAAATCCTTCACTAATTAGCAACAAAAACACATTTTGATCGCTAAGGAAATAACGACCACCATAGAAGTGACATAATCCATATTGTCTCTAATTTGTCACTAATTATATATAGCGACAAATTGTTGACATATGGCGATGAAAAAATCCATCGCTATTTGCTGAATTTTTGGTAGTGCGTTCAAACGAACCTAACATACAATTGAAAAAATATTATAAATATGAATTGGTTAAATATTCGTAATCTCATTTTTAAGTGTAAATTTATTTTTCACTTTGAATTGGTTAAATATTCATAATTTCTTACTTTTTAATAAGTACTTTTTAATAATTTGTCAAAAGGTTTGATAACAATGGAATGGCAACGGATGTAAGACTCACATATGATTGTTTTAGACTGATTTAGAGACAAAAATTCAGCAAATTAGCAATAAAAAAATCCTTCACTAATCGGTAATGAAAACACATTTTGATCGCTAAGGAAATATAGACGACCATATTAGTGACATAATCCATATTGTCTCCGATATGTCACTAATTATATATAGTGATAGGTTTTTGACATATAGCGACAAAAAATTCATCAATATTTTTTGAATTTTTTGTAGTGTAATTGAAAAAATATTATAAATATGAAATGGTTAAATATTCTTAATCTCATTTTTTAAGAGTAAATATTCTTAATCTCATTTTTTAAGAGTAAATATTCTTAATCTCATTTTTTAAGAGTAACCTTATTTTTCACTTTGAATTGGTTAAATATTCATAGTTTCTTATTGGTTAAATATTCATAATTTCTTACTTTTTAATGCGCTCTCTTTAATACTCATTAATACAATTTAAAAATAATTTATCAAAATATTTGATTGTAGTCCTTATAGCTTTTTCAAAATTTATTTTGGTTCTTAAAATTATTTTTTATACAATTTGATCTATAAAGTTTCATAAAAATATTTGGTCCTTATGTTTTAAGGCTTCGCAATCAAATCTCTCTCTCTCTCTCTCTCTCTCTCTCTCTCTCTCTCTATATATATATATATATATATATATATATTGAAGTTTTATGTATGACACATCTCACGCATACCAAAGTAGAAGCTTTACATCAATACCACATAAGTATCCTAAATATCATATATGTTGCATGTTGAGATGTAGGCGTATCACGTCATCATCACATTAACTCACAACTAACAGTGTTATAAAAAAGGACCTCTAATAATATAAAATGAAAGATCGTAAAGTGTTTCAATGAATACAAAAAAGAATACGGACTCTCGGTTAAAATAATTCAAATAGTACAGAGTCCAAATATAGGCAAAACCTAATATAAAAATCATCGAAACATTTATTTTTTTTAAAAAAATATTATAGTGCTATGTTTCAATTTCTAAATTCATTTCTTATAAGCTATTATTTTTCTAATTATTTCCTAAACTTATTTATGAGTTTATTTTTGGGTCAAGTTGATATGAATTTAGAATTAACCTAAAGAGTTAATTCATCACATTTGTTTATTTAGGCATTTGAAATCCAAAATCAACAATGTGGAGAATTTTGGACTTTAGAGTCCATTTCCATTTATTTCGGGTAAGGTTTGAAATTTGGAGTTTTTTTAGGGGATTTTAACATCGCCCTACCCAATTAAGGGTTTTTGATAATTTTGCCAATATTATAAGCTACATGATCAAAATTAATTATTGCAAAAATAATTTTGAACATCACAACCTAGATGCGTTGCAAAATATATAAAAAAACTTATAGAATTATTTGTCGAATCGCTTCAAATAATAGTGAGTTTCCAAATCTGGACATCTCATCTATGTGAAGTAGGATCCAAGAAAATTTCCTACATAAAATTATATGTAGAAAATGAATGAACAAGTGAATGCAAAAATCAAATGCAAGTTAACAAAACCATAATGCAAATGAAGGATTAAAAATTCTAACGAATAATGATGTAAATTTCTATATGCTAAATTGGCTAAAATTAATATTGGACTTTCATTAAACTACTATTAGATGTTAAAACTAAAAATCTGCTCAATCTCTTGTTGAATCCATTTAAATTTCTCATATAAAACTATACAAAAAAAATATGGTGAACTAAAACATATGAGGCAAGCAAATATTAATGAAAAATAATTTCACTATAAAATAAAACTATCAAATAGTGATGGAATTTCCATCAATAAATCATTATTTTTCGTTGCTATTAACTTTTAGTGATGAATTTACAACAAAATTATTCTCTAGCTAAAATAATCATTGCTATTTTTTTAACGAGGGAAATTGCTTTCCATCGCCGATTAGCGATTGCATATCTTTTGCTAATGTGAAGAATTTAAATAGTTAAATCAAAGTTAACGAGTCGTCTTTTAGGTCTAAAATCTATCACAAAACCATCGCTATTCTTGTAATTACTAATTATACATGCTAATCTTTTTCACAAATTTGTTGTCATATTAGCCACTATTTAGCGATCTTTTCTATATCCCTCGTAAAAAGATTTAATTTTGGCCGCTAATTTGATTGCTGATCTATTGCTAGATGAAAGATTTCTTTTTTTTCATATATAAATTAATTGGAGTTTAATATTAATTGTAGTAGCAAACAACTAAAAATGAAACCTTATTATAGCATAAAATATTATTTAATAAAATTAAAATCAAATAAATATAGAAATGAGTTAAGGTGTATGAAAACATTAAAAACCTAAAAAAATAGTCCTCATCTTCATTACCTCCTACATTATCTTTCATTCACTAGGTATTGAGAGGAATGACCGACACCTATATTTTAGGGGGGTCATCATAAGGAATGCGAGTTTGTTAAAGCTTTAGTTACGCCACTCGCATCATCTCCGTCTAACTCTATAACTTATAGAATTTATCCTTCGCTCCTAAGAATATCGAGTATAGTCAATCTCCATCCCTCGGATCCTATCTTCATATTGGGTAGTAACCTTTTAAACATTACTACCAGGATACCATGATGTAGGAAAAGACAAACCGGTGGAAGAATGAAAGTAATCCTAGGAAGCTCGTGTTGAGAGGCCATACAATCCTTGCTTCTTCTCCTCTCCTACAATATTAAAATATATCTTGGTCACATCAATATTTTGAGATCATGAATTACCCTCTTGCTACTTTTTAGCGAGTTGCTTCTTGCAATGACTCCATGTTCTCCCATGTAACTTAAATAATTATAATATTAAGCCAAAATTTTATTTTTTAAATTATATTGAGTGATGCATATTTACAAAAATAGAAAACTTATCATTATTTTCTAGGATCGCCTATTCGAAATGACCTATCTCTCCATGTGTAAGTATTTAGGAACACCTCGTAAGGATTTAGGTTATGACCTAATTTATTATGCTTAAAAAAATGGATAAAATGATATAAGATGTAATAAATGCAAATTTTAATTTATAAAATAATGTATAATAGGATTTATCAAATATTCAACATGCTCAATTATAGAGATGGAGCCTTTCATATGCCTAGATGGGTTAGCACCGACACTACCTGTCTCCGATAAATGGTTTGGGTTGCCTACCGAAATCGAGCCGAAACTCAAGTATCACACAATCCCACCATCATGCATCCCACACTTGCTTTGTAATATACATGGGTTTATTGGTCTTTTTCTTAATCTTGTTTTCCATGTCATAGTATCGCCTTTTGCTAGACTCTCCTATGTGTCCTCAATCATTACGTCGACGATCGCATCCCATGAAAAGTATACATCCTATAAAAAGTACTTCTACATGAAGAAAAAAAATTAATATCAATATATTTTATGTTAAATTAATACATTAAATGTATATAAATAAATAATTAATATGTTACTATAAACTCCTTTAAGTAGAAGTCTTGCATCTCTAAGGAGACGAGACTTTCATGTGGAGCCGACAATGTCCGATCGCTCTTTGAAAATTACGGTGATCCTACTAAAACACTTATTTGATGGAACCAAAACATCAAATAAAATGAAAAAAATAATAAATAAGTGAATTAATGATTTAAATAATATATAAAAATATAAAGCTAATTACTGCATGTAAAATATATTACTTACTAGTTATTAATGAGCCAAATAGTGTGTCCAAGTATCAAAACTAGAAGAGCTTTTTAGAGTAGAAGAAATCGCCGAGGAGACCTTCGTACCTAGGGGCGTTACCTATAGGGATACAAACGAGCTAACCACATTACCAAAATAGGATATAGGATAAGTGGCTCGACCACCAACACCATCACTATCAATGCCATAGCCACATATAATGCCACTATCGGTGTTGCGACCACGTACACGAACACCACTCGTTATTAGTAATACGGTCACATACAATGTCACTATTAAGGCATAACCATGGATACTTCCATTATCTATGCCACGACCACCGCCATCGATAATAGATTTGCCCGCCTAAGATGCTCGGGGTGGAACGGCCCAATCCACGAGTTATATCTCTAAAATAACACCCGAAATAGTTCAACAAGTACAATAAATAAATAAAAACCATTCAATTAAAAATATATTACAAATTAGTTTTATAAAAAACAAACAAAAATTCAGCATAGTCTCCACTATAAATTCTATATTTCCTAATTATCGGAGAATTCACCTATATAAAATACAACACATCCAAAAAAAAAAAAAACGACAAACATATAAAAAAATAAAAAATAAAAAATAATAATATAATTTAATGAATACAACAAATAAAATAGATCTTAATTATAACTCGTCATAATCATCGTCTAAGTTTTCCTCGCCCTTAGTTGATTCTAATTCATATTTACTATTATCTCCTTCATTAGCTTCAACTACTTCTACATCTATAAATAATCCATTCAAATCATTGAATAACTACTCCTCACCATCTATTTATATCAAATTATTTTAAATTTCTGAATTGCCTTTCCGAAATGGTATTGTATTTTGTTGGACTCTAATAGACGATTATGATAAATCAATTATAACTCTAGCTTTTTTTCTCACTAATAACCCCCACCAATCCCTACTATTACACTTCAAGTTAGGATATGCAACATAAAGCACTTCACCCACTTGTCCCGCTAGAACATAGGGCTCAAATCTATTAAAACTCCTTCTACAATTCACCTCCACTAGTCTATACTCGCGGATGAACTTTTATTTGATTTGATGTATGATCAAACCAATCGCATTTGAACAAATTGTTCTTTTATTGATAATGTAGGATACTTTAGTTGCTAAAAATAGTCACTCTCATCTACACTATAATTTGATCATGTTATGCACACACTATTATTAGTGTGTGATTTGTCTAAATAATGTCCTTGTATATGAAACCTATATCTATTAATAATATACCTTAAACATGACTTTACAGTTTGTAAAGAGCATTTTAAGATCTTTTATGAGTTAGTCTATCATAGAGTTGGGTTGTACATATTTTTGTCTCGTAAAATTGATATCCATGACATGACTTGAAAGTTTAGTTAACGACTATTGAATCCTACCTACTATTAAAACCCAATATAAAATATGGATACTTACATATTCATTAAATTAGGAGGTAAACACAATTTCAAGTCGATCATCAACCTAATGCTCGAGTATGTAAGGATTATTTTTTTACAATTGGGCAAAGTATCTACTATTAAGGAAGAACATTAACATATATGAGTTAGTTTGTATATTATGATTGCTAATTAAAGATGTGAAAAATTGACATTAAACTTTACACACTTACTCAATGTAAATTTAACTTCTTGATAGTTTAATAATACATATTGAAGAGATGCTTTGTGCTCTTCATTTGTTAACCTCCATGTCGCGAATTGACCAATTGGTCGATCATGTCATTTGAATATGGAAAGCATCCCTTCAATGTGATTACTCAATTCTCCAATTCATTCAATGTTACGTGGCACTTTCTAAGCATTCACATAAGGCTCAAAGTAGTACGAACATAAAGAAGAGGCTTTTTTGACTAAGTATGTATTGCATATTGACCTTTTCATTTTTATTTTATTTCTTACATTGCTTTTAATCTTTTAAAGATACCTACAATATTAAGTTGATTAATGATCGATAATTACAAAATCATTTAGTTTAACACTCCAAATTAATATTTTTACCTTTTAAATGGATTCAATCACCAATATTGCACTAGTCTTGTAATTCTTTTCTCATATGACAAGTGGATTTGAAGATGTTTTATAGGGTCAAAAAACCGAAAGGGAATATATGCTCTAATTTGCATAAAATTAAGAGTATATCTACCTAAAGACGCATCATATCTTTTACCCTTATCATAGTGGAAGTCAAGTCTTTAAAGAACAAACTCAATTCCATAAGTACTTAATAAATATTTTTTAACAACGGCTCTCAAAATGCATTAGGTATTAACATCTACATAAACATATGGCAACATGACTTTTCATCACATACAATTTGTGTTTATTCATATCCACACATTTAGTTATATTTGACACATATCCCTTAAGAAACCTAAGTTTTTTAATCCATTCAAGCTATACCATCTTTTTGTTGTCTTTCTAGTGTTAAACTTGCTTTAAGGTATTTTCCCGAGACTTCATCCCTTACTAATTCTTACCTTCAACTAAAAATTTTCAAGTCTTTCTTAGAATTTTTATTGTCTTTAGTTTTATCCAACCCATTCATTATTGTATTAAACCTATTTTCGAATATATTTTTTCTAATATGCATGACATTGAGATTGTGTCGAATGAGATTAGTGCTCAATTATGATAAATCCTAAAATATACTCTATTTCTTCCAACTAGACATTTGAGATATTCTATTGTTACATCATCCGCACCCTCTTTTATCGCTTTCATCAACCTCTAATCTACTTAAAAATCTACACTCTAGATAGGATTATAGGAGAGCTAACCCCGATAATTGTTTTTTTGGTAAATAAGTTCTTGTTTCTTCTAAATAAATGATCTTCAAGCAGAAACTTACGCTAGTTATCAAACCATAATGTCTTTCTTCCATTAGAAAGGGCAAAAGCATCAAATTATCCATGTCATAAAAATATGTAAATTTCCCCTCAAAACTCTAACTAGATAATATTAAATAAATAGAGAAGTCATTGATTGCCCATATCACTCGCTATGGGTAAAAAAATTCTACTTTTGATACACGTCATAGGTCACCACACTCACTTTCCATAAATAAAGCAACTATGCAATCAAAGGTTATAAGAATACATCCAAATTATGCTTTAGGTTTGTTGGTCCTAAAAAAATCACCGTTAAGAATATATATTCTTTTTTCACATATATCTATGGAGGTAAATTATAAGATGTCACAATGATCGACTAAGAAGAATATTGAGCGCCAGATTGATTAAAAGGTAGAAACACGTCGTTGAAAAATCTCAATCTCACATTCCTAATTTTTGATACATAAGAAGGATGCATTTGATTAAAATACCACTATGCAATAGAGTCGAGCAATGATGTATGACTCCTACATCCCAAACCTTATACTCGACGTGCCATGACATGCTCGCCCGTAGCGTTCGACGTATACAATCTTTGCAAATGCAAGGTAAGCAAAAAGTAGTATATTTTTTACATGAAAAATTTTTTGCTCACATCAACCTTAAGCTTTGATATCGAGGATGAGCATAGAACTTGTAAGTAGTTAATTCACTATCTTCATCCTAGTAAATCATAAAGCCTTTATTACGATAGTGGATCTTTTCTACTAGTAAACCCATCCCCTTCAACAACGTTTTAGTGCCGTAAAAATGCTATGTCATATAGTTATCAACTTGCATCAACTATTTCATCAAGCATACATAATTTGTCGTATCATTTGTTAGGAAAATGGTGTTTCGACTTAAGATTTAACAATCGAGCGATTGTGGATAACTATGCATGATTTTCATAATCGGGACAAATCTCCCTATTCAAGTACATTCAACATGTTATGAAAAGCTCAAACATCGGGATTTGGCACCTCGTCCGTTCTAGATCGATTAAATGATGGATCGACTCTATCCATCACTATTGTTTGATATGGATTAGGGGGTTCGCTATAACTACCTTCATATTGATGATAATTTTTTGATAGAAAATAACTCTCCAACTCAATTTTTCCAAGTTATATCTAATAATAATATCCGAATACAAAAATGAGTCTTACTAAATGGTATTTAATGTCTCAGCCTCTTCAAAATTTCAATTTAGACACTTACGGTGATTACAAAGATACCTTAACATACTTATATCCATACATTCGGGATGAGTAATAGCAAATGCAATAATTTCTTCAACCCCATTCACAAAATCATCATTTTAATATCCATCAATAAACCTAACATCCATCCATGCATAATCATACCTCATTATTTTGTTTATATATTTTCGAAGCAATACATAATTATTTGATTATTAATTTTTCTAAAAATCTAACAAAATTTCAGCATCATCTCTTCCGTAAACTCGGATGTTTCCCAATTATTAGATACTTCAAATGATCATTAAAATTGCCTTAGAAATACATAACACATGGAAACATTTTCAATTAACCATGATAACATAAATAACAACCAAATAACAAATTTACACACACCAGGACTCACATTTGACTCGGATAATACATTGAAATTAAATCTTAAACTCATCCTTCCAGACTCAATCATAGAGCATTGAACCAATCTTATTTCTCTTAATTTCTCGAGGTCTCTAACCCTTCGGTTTGATACGCTACAGATGTATCTCAAAAAATTTCAACAATCACCAAAACAATTGTTAAAATAACCCTAATTCAAACCAAATTAAATTTGAAATAATAAATAATTAACAAATTACAATATAAAGAAAATTAAATATCAACCAATTAATAAAATTTAACTCTAATTCAAATTAACCTAAGTAAATTGATACTAATTCAAAACTAATTTAATTTTAAATAACAATTGATTAACAAATTGAAATATAAATAAATGAAAAAATTAAAAATTAATCAAAATTAAACTAATTCATTTAAATATAAATCAAATTAACTTAGTTAGATCTAATTCAAACTTAATTAAAATTTAAATAAAAAATAATTTACAATTTACAATGTAAATAAAATTAAAATTAACCTAATTAATTTAAACCTAAATCAAATTAAATTAATTAAATGTAATTCAAACCTAATTAAGTTTTAAATAACAAATAATTTACTATTTGTAATATAAATCAAATTAAAAATCAATCAATTAATAAAAATTAACCTAATTAATTTATCCCTATTCAAATTAACCTAAATAAATTAACCCCGATTCAAAATGAATTAAATACCAATTAATTAAGAAATTAACATAATAATTAATAAAAATAACAAATCAACAAACTAATCACCCAATTAATAATTAAATATTAACAAAATTAAAATTCAATCATTCTATCAAAATTAACCTAACAATTATAAGAAAATAACAAATTTTTAGGGGGGGAGAGAGAGAGAGAGAGAGAGAGAGAGAGAGAGAGAGAATTTACCTTTGGAAATGGCAGAGGAGATGAACAAGACAAAGATGAAGGAGAACATTCGGGGGTTTTTGGAGAGAAAAGAGTTTGGAATGGGTGAGGCTTATTGGAGAGAGGAGGAGTGGGGTTTTGTGGTGGTTTTGATGGGGATTGTAGGTAACGATGAAAGGAAAAGAGAGAGAGAGAGAGGAAGAAGAAAATACATAAAGAAAAAAGGGGATCTAGCATTTAGGGATTTGGGATTATCGATGGACGCGATCCCGTCACTAATTTTGAATTTGATAAGTGCGCCTTTTTTTAATAGTAGCAACATAATTTCCATCACTAATTTGCAAGAGAAATATGTAATTAGTGGCAAAATTTGGAATTTTAGTTGCTAATTTGGTTGGGAAATATGCAATTAGTGTAAAAAATTTCATCACTAATCCTAAACCCAAAAATAATGAGAAAAGTAAGACTCGTCGTTGATTTCTCTCATAATTCTCTTGCTAAATCATCTTTAAAATGCCCGTGTATATTTTTCTACCATATTCAAGTGATAGATTCAAGTCCATCGCAAAACATCCATTGCTAGTCCGTCAATGTTCCATAGCTTAAACTTATATCTCGATAATAGTTGTAGTTCATTTGCTAATTTTTCGCTAATATTTATTGCAATTTGACAATTTTCTTGTAGTGTTTTATGGAAAAATAAATATTTAATTTTTGCTATGCTCATTTTTTCAAAATTAAATGACAAAATCTCATTAGGCTAATATCGATCTTTAAATATAGAGAACTCATCGGCCTAATATCAAATCGTACTAAATTTGCACATGAAAATACAAGCTATGAATAAGAATCATCGCAAATAAAATACAAATTCATGTCAAGTGAAAGTATAATTTGGCATAATAGATTTAGCATATGAAATTTACATATAAATAAAATACAACATGCAAGCATGAAGTTATCATGTCTAGACATGACAAATAAACACACATCTTATATAAAATAAAATGGGCACACGATTAGGTAAACAAAAGAAAAATATTAACAATAAAAAAAAAAGTCAAACATGAAAAGATAAAAGTTAAACTTTAACATTGTTTCTCTTACCCATCTTTCCCTAACTTGATTTTGTTGTTGAAACATACAAGGACAAAAGTTAAACTATAACTCTCATTTTTTTATCTCTTTTTTTTTCTTTCTTTTCAAATCAAAACTCTTTCTTTTTAAGATCTGAACCATAACTTAAAACCCTTCTTTCACAACCAAAACCTTGAGTTTAGAACATTAACTCGAATTGAAAGCTTAAACCTTAAAAAACCTCTCCTTTCAACTCATAATTCGGATTCTTTAATAGGACTTCGGGAAAAACCTAAAGCTCGATCCTTTTGGTTGAATTTGAACCATTGATTTTGAGAAATTAATCTTGATCTGAAAATACTTTTTACTAATTGTCTTACTCGCTCTTATCGTAGAAAGAAAAAAAGTTTGAAAGATGTGTGTTTTGTGGCTATTTGATAACGAGTCATAATGCTACAAACTAATTAAGTAAACACAACAACTATAGCTAATGGTAAGTTTAGATCAATACCACATAGATTAAAATTTAAATTTCTTTTTGAGTTTTGTTTATGCGTTAACACAAAGTTAAATCTGAATTGTTAAATTAAAAAGGGCTTTTTTCGAGTAAATTAAGGATTGTAAACATGAAAATAGGAACAAAATCTAAAGAAGTAATCAATGGAAAAGAACTCAATCAAGATTAAACGTTACATTTGATTTGCAAACTAATCATCGATAACACTTAAAGACACTAATCATGATTTACCATTCGAAATAAACTAATTTAAAAACGTAGACTAATTCTAGTTTTCTTACTAGATCCTAAAACATAATAAGCATGCAACTTGAATCTTTATTATCGAACCATATTGAACAAGCTATCTATATATAATTCAACCATAGAATTAAAGAACGACCAAAACAAATAATTAACACACAAACTCAATTGGTTTAACTTGTACTATTTTCTTTTAGGATTATAATGATATCAATAGGAAAAATCACTAACTCATATTTCGTTTATGAATAGGTTTTATAATTTTTACTTAGTATAAATCTTGGTCCAAGTAGTTAATAATTTTTCATAATTATCTAGTTGCCCTCCTAAGCAATTAAGAATAAGAATATTATTCAATTAACACTAAAGAATAAAAGAAAGTAAACCTAAATAGATTATAAAATCAAATCAAGAGTTAATTTTTTTGTTGAATCAAAAATGAAATTTAGCCTTTCATCCACAAGAATAAAAACACATAAAAATAATGTCAGTTTCTTTTAACCTAATATATTTCTGAATATGTAACCCTTTCGGAGTAAACTTAGAGGCTATTTATACGTGTAAAACGAAATATTTTATAACTAATAAGTCTATATTATAGACTATACTCGCCAAATAAGACTCACTAGATGAGACTCTAGATTCCGTGCTAGAAATTTGAACCGATTTTTGGATCGGTTTGTGGTTGATTTTGGACTTAGACTCTCCATAAAAGTTATAGGCTTGGATATATTATTTCTTATAACTTTGAACCACTTCAATGTAATATCTAAAACTCTATCTATTTTCCAAACACTAATTAGTGTTTTGAATTATTACAGGATTTGAATTACTACCCTAATTTTGCCAATTACTTTGACAATCCAAAATAATTTAGATTTATAAGTTTCAACCCAAATTAGAAAGAAAAAGATGTCCACTTTAAACCTCAAGAGTGCCTCTTCTATATTTTAAAGCTATAAATATATGAAATTTACATATTTTCCTCTAAAGGTCAATTTGTCGGCAGTAGAACTTTGCCTCATTTAGCTCACTTTTGCTCATTTACTTCCATTCTTCTCCTAAGTTACAAAATAAACATCATTCAACATCTATAACCTAATAAAACATTCAAAAAACTAAATATAAGAGAATAAATATAATCAATAATGCTTACTATCACTATTGTGCAACGTGTTTTAAGACGTGAAAAAGTATGTTTTGATTTGTTTTATAGTAGTAGAAAAAAGATAAAGGGATTGTGTTTTGGCTTAATTTGGTAGCTACAAAAGAGGCTATCATGCTCGTGTTTGTTAGTGTGGTGTCCGAGTAGGTTTGAAAGATTTAAGGCGACAGCTTTTTCTACACATCAAGTACAATAGAAGAGGTGTCATCCTTTAGCATGTTTGTTTAATTTGTAAGACTTTATGTATCTAGCTATCTTATATCGTAATTTTTCTTATGGAAAAAGAGCCAATCTCATAACCTAAATTAAAGAGGGTGACACTATTAATTCATAATGCATCATTAGCCACCAAAATGATAATGTTAATTACTAAATTTCTTTTTATAGATAAAGTAATTTAATTGGACATTTTTCTAATAATTAAAAATGACATTTTCGGATGGCGACTAATGTTAGTGTAGGTGCCCAAAATTCAACTTGTTTAGATGGTTTGATGTATTGTATTATTGTATTTTAGTATTAATAAAGAAATCTTTCTATTAATTCTTATTATTTATAATTTGACGAAATTAGATAGAAGTCCATATGTTATATATTGCATCAATGATTGATCAATATATGTGAGGCAAATATTAATACATTTATATAATATCATTAAATTTTCTAAGTCATAGCATTATCAAGATTAGACGTCAACAACATACAATAAGACTTCTAAGTGCTATGCTCTTACTCGTAAGATAACGAGTATGAGATCTCGCACCTATTAGTATAATGATGCTAAAGTAATCACTCGGGTGAATAAATGTTAAAGAACATATCACTCTGGACGTGACTCGCTAAGAGAACCCATTTGGTTTAGTCAATGGGAATCTCATACGAGATGGATACAACCGGTCCTTTTACTTGAAGTCATCACGGTTGTCTCATTTAGAAAATTGGTGTACGTTAACATTCGTTTTGATAGGCTTGGTAAAAAATTATATGTAGGTGATTCATTAGGTGTATTAGAAATCTAATAGAGATATATGGATTACTAAGATAGGACATGACATTCCTTATATGCTAAATGAGTTATCACATTGCACTTCGATAAATATACGCTCAAAGAATTTGTAACCACAAGGACTGAATTGTAGAGAAACTATTCTCGTGAAAGGTAATTATGGATTAATTAATCTTCTCATAGAATTGGATAGTCATGATATATTGTTAAAAGCCAATCTTGATTTATATATCAAGAGACAAAAGAGGTATCTTTTATCTTTTTGATACATTACCAATATATCTAGGAGCCTATTGAGTCACACACATAAGTTTAAACATTCACATGATAAAAGAGAAGCAAAGATTTTGGAAAATGTTTCCTGTTTTAGAACAATCAATATCCTAAAATAAAAGTCAACTTCTTATTTCGTAAATCGGTTTCCTAATTTGGAAGTGTAACACCCCCGACCTAGGACCTAAATAGGTTAAGGATATTATCGATGTGCCCTACAATGAATGTAAGACACTAGGCATTGTGTCCTTCTTACTCGTATTATTTATTATGGTTTTTGTTGCGAAAGCCTATTAAATAGTTAATAGGTCCAACTTTACTTACAAATGTTTGCCCAAATCACTATTAATTTTTTTATTTTAACATTTTGTTTGAATAGTTTAGAATGAAATAAATTGATCTGTCTCTTATTTTTATCACATTTCTTTTTAGAAGACCTAATAAATCTATCAAAGACAATAGTATGTAAATACTCGAACTAAAAAAAAAAACTATAGCAACATAATAGTATTTTATTACATGATTAGCATGTCTAAAATTGGTTGACATGGGTACAACCTATTTTTCTTTTCATGATAACTATTTTAGTACCACCCTATTTACCAAAAGTAGTTTTCATACTTACAAGCCTATTTTCCTTTATATGCTAAATAGCTAAACCCATTTACCTTTGCATTACCTTTATCATCATATAAAAAAGAGTAGCCATACCAAGTACATATACTAGAATACCGAAAACTAATAATATGACCATTTGTAATAGGTCTAACTTGTAACCACAAGTAAGATACACCTTACAAATCAAAGAGAGAGCTCCTTCGAGTAACTAGATGGCCATTATTCTTTGTTCTTCACCCCTACGTCACAAGAACTGGGTGAGCAATTGCTTAGTAAATTAGTCATGCATGTTATGTATATATGCAAGTAAATGCACTTCAAAACCCTTTGCATTTCATTTTCAAAATCCTTTTCCTTTTCTTTTTGGAAATCCTTTTCCCTTTCCCTTTTCGGATGTGCCATGTCGAATGTATAATATACGCATATGTGTACATATTCGACCATCTTTTCCTTTACCATTTCTTCTATCAAGGCCTTTATGAATTCCCTCAATGAAGAAATATTAGGAATAATTAAACCCTCGATAACCTTTTTCCTTTACCATTTTTGTTTGTTGAAGCCTTTGCCAATTCCCCAATGAAGAAACATTAGGGATAATTAAACCCCCAATAAACTTTTTCTTTTTTCTTTATAAAAATCATGAGAAAAAACCTTTTCATGATTATGACATCCATGTGCATTTAAATGTAAATGCATATCCTCATGAAGTAATATAATGCATGTCATAAATGAAGGTACATTTGCGCAATGAAATTGCATGCCTCAACATAATGAAAATGCACATACATTCCATTACCTTTCACATTTTAACCCATCACATTCCATTGAAGGTACACAGACCTAAACAAATAAAATATTTATTACGATGTATATCGCACAACATCACATTTCAAAAAATCATGCAATAATATAATCAATATATTCACACTTTGGCAACATCATCCATTCAATAAGTTATTGCACCAATCAATTCACCCATTTCACACCTTCCATAATCATAGGCAATCATGTAATAAATATATAATTGCATACATTAAACACATATAATACATTTAATTAATTATAAAATCACTAATTCAAATAATAGTATGATTAATTAATTTTTTTCCTAAAATATCATATTTGGCCGAAAGTTTCCCCTAGACCTAAGCTAGGTGAAGTTTTTATTTTAGGTGCTCACATATAACCCTCTTAATTATTCTAACTCTTTCATTTAGTTTATCTAACAATAATAATACATGAATTAAACTTCTAACCCTAATTTTTTTTTATTTGGGCCAAATGTATACCTAGCTTAAGCTCGGTGAATTTTTCAATTTTAATATTAATTCACATATTAAATCATATAATTATACTTTAATAATATGTATTCCATCAATTAAAAATTAATAAATTAAATGAATCCTAAACCCTAAACTTGCTCCTTTTGGCTGAAACTTTTCCTTGAATTAGGCTAGGTAATTTTTCATTTTTTACTACTTGTTTATTTGCTTAATTAGTCTATTTCATCATCGATTTAATCAATTGGAACACTTAAATCATTTTATCTAATTTACATGTTCAAGAACCCTAACCCTAATTAATTCAATTTATTCAATTAAACTTGAATTAACTACACAAGCCAACAATTCAAGCAAGATTAATTACACAACATCATCAATTCATTTCACCAACATTAAATCCAATCCAAAAATCATATTTTCATGTACAAAAGTTTCCATCCCCATCAACATCAACACACATAGCATATATAATCTTTTCACTTAAAATCATTCAATTCAACACCAAACTAAATTCTTATGATGTAGTGAGACTAATTTACTTTTAATGCTCCAATTTAATTCTTTTCAAGTTGAATTTTTGCAAGCTTGTCTTCCTTCCTCCTCCAAATTTTTGCCTCCTTTCTAAATTTCTCCCTTGCTAATTTTGATCTTCCAATTATGATTCCAACCTTAATGGAATGACTTAGGATGTGTTTAATGTTTAGTTTAATAGTTCTTGTGATTTTAGTAATTTTTGGCAAGAGTTGGGCTTGGTTTTTTCTATTTTTCTATCATTTGTTTTCCTCCTCCTATAAGCTGTAATGATAGGCAAAATGGTGAACGTTTTCCTTGGTTGACTCATATCTAGTCCTTCATTCGTTTCCATCTCCACAATTAATTTTTCTTTTAATCCTAACCATCTATTTGTGTCTAAAGATGAGACTTTTGTTAAATGTCATAATTAAATTCATTCAATAAGGGGGTGAAATGGTCGGCTGCATAAGAAAATCTTGGCCAAAAATATTTATTTTGATCCCTTAATTTGTCACATTATTTTATTTTAGTCCCTATATTATAGTCCACCAAATTTTCAAATGACTATTTTTTATTCTTCCCTTTGGCTTTTCAAATATTTTTATGCCCTTAAAAATCTACTTTCAAATTTATTTGAGGGCTAAAACTTTTAATTTTATGCAATTAAGTCCCTAATTCTTATACAATTAAATCTCTATGTGCATAATTTATTCTACACCCTTCGGAAAAATAATTTTTTTTATAATAAATTCATGGACTTTTTGTAGTAATTTGTTAATCAATCACATAATTTTTATGCACTTATTTAGGCACTGAAAATAATTATTTTGCATAAAAACTATTCATGCACATAAAAGCCAATAAAATATTCACCAAGCACGTAAAAATTAACCTAAGTGCATGAAATTTTCTAACACCTATCTAGCCATTATTCTATGTAGACATAATAATTTCTATACATATTTAAATCATATTATTTCATTTATTCACGGAGTTCGGGGTATTAGAGGAAGTCATTTCCAAATTTGAAAGTTAGTTACTTAAAATAGAAATCGAGTTTCCTACTTTTGGTTTAAAGATAATTTAAAAAATTATTTTCTAATATGGGTTCTACTAAAATACTTGAACCAATTTATTTGGATGATCCAAATTAATGGAACTGCAAGATATTTTGATGAAAGGATAAACTTGAGCACTAAGGATGAGACTCAAGGTTTATAAGGATAAGTTTAGTCAAAGCCCACATAAGCAACAACTCCTTTCTTAAGAGGGAGTTGTTGTCACCCCTATAAATAAGAAAGGGAGAGAGAGGCGGCATAAGGCATCGGAAAACAAAAGGAAGAGCACTCTCTCCCTTAAGAAAACTTTGACCACTTGTCTCTCTCTCTCAAAATAGGTTAGCACTAATTGATTTCTTAAAGGAAAGATTTATCATACGGAATAGTTAGAGCTACCACACAACGATTTTTGTTGCTTCTTGTGTAAGTGTTTAAGCTGCGTAGATTATCGGTAGAGTGTAGAAATTTGGATGGTTCTTTTTCGTAAAGTTTGAATTCTACGGTATAAGAGGTAATCACTTATTATTATCTTGTTGTATTTATATAATTAGTTGATTCAATAGCATGGTCGTGGGAACTTTAGATGAAGGAAAATGAAAAATTTTGTTTATTCTCGCTCCTCTATAGAATGCATGATCCTTCGGCTAAATTATTGAAAAATATGATAATGATGATTTCCTCATGTTTTTAACATTTATTTTCTTATTTGAGTTTCTTTAATTATTTGGATTCGTTTCACACTTTTTATGTACCTACATTTTTTTTGTAATTTAGTTTCTTTACCAAACTTGGTGTTGTGGATTTTTTTAAAAAGTTTGGTTCTGGATCTTTTAGTTTTTTTTTTTTAAGAAAAATAATCTTATTGGTTCTAGAATATTAAGTGATGGTCTTTATAAGTTTAGAATTGATAATATTTTTATTGAGAGTTTAATGATCTTGCATCATAATATTGGCACTAAATGTAATTTACTTTATGAGGATTCTACTTACTTGTGACATAAATGTTTAAGTCATATATCCAAAGAAATGATATAAATATTAGTAAGGAATGAAATTCTTCCATATTTAGATTTTATTGATCTTGAAGTGTGTATTGTTCATGTTAAAGCAAAGCAAACAAAATAAACTAAACAATGAGCCACAAGAAGCACGTAACTTCTTAAGATTATTTTTGAAACCCCATCTTTAGATGGAGAAAAATATTTGTATCGCCTTTATTGATTATTTTTTTTACATTATGGTTATTTTTATTTATTGCATGATAAATTTCAATCAAGTAATTCACTTAAAGTGTATATTAAAAAGGTTGAGAGACAATTCGATAAGAAATTGTAAATTATAAGATTAGATAAAGATGGTGAATATTATGGAAAGTATGATGACTTAAGACAATGTTTAGGTCCATTTGTCAAATTTCTTGAAAGACTAGGTTTTTATACTCAATACACAATGCTAGGAACACCATATAAAAATGGTGTAGAAAAAAGAAAAAAAATCATACTTTAATGAAATGGTTAGGAGCATGTTGGGTCATTCATCTTTATCCAAAAATCATGTTTATGGACGTATACATTAAAAATCGTTATGTATTTGCTAAATAGGATTGCTAGTAAAGTAGTTCAAAACTCCTTTTGATTTAAGAACATGAAGAAAACCTAATTTGAGGCACCTATATGTTTAGGCTTGTCTAGTAGAAGTGATAATTTATAATCTACATAAAAAGAAATTAGACTTTTGAACAATTGGTGGTTACTTCATTAGATATCTAAAAACGTTTAAAGGGCCTACATTTTATTATCCCGATCATGGTATAAGAATTTTTGAATTTAGAAATGCTACAAAAAATAATGACATTAGTAGGAGTGAGAGATGCATGATGCTAACATTCAAGAAGTTGGGGTGAAAGTTCTTGTTCTAAAAATTTCTATGATTTTTTTTCCTAAAATTGTAGTTCAAACCAAGAATAGTAAAGAATAACAAATCAATGACCAAATTCTTTGTAATAAAATATCAATAATGACCCCATAATATCAAACCAAATGAAATAACATTAAAAAATACCCAAGAGAAAAGATATCTATTATTTCTCACAATTATGTGGTTTATATATAAGAATTAGAAATTCACTTTGAAATTGACAATTATCCAATTTCATTTTCACAACCATGAAATGTGATGATTCAACTAAGTGGATTAGTTCCATGGAAGAAAAGTCAAAATCTATAGAACAAAATCATATATAGGATATCGTTATGTAAAAAGGTTGGGTGTAAATTGGTCCTTAAAACCAAAAATGATTCAAATGGTAATTTTGAACAATATAAAGTTAGACTTTTTGCAAAAGATTTTATGTAAAAAGTTGGCATTAAGTATAAAGAGATTTTTTTCACTAGTTTTTAAAAAATATTCTCTTAGAATCATCATACTTTGGTGGCTCAATATAACTTGGAGTTCCACTAAATATATATTAAAATTGTAGTTCTTAAAGTTGTCTCAAATAGCAAGATAGTTTTAAATAGCCTACATTAATAAAATTTTAAAATGGTTTAAGATGGATATATGCTCAGCAAAATAGTTTCAAATTAGAAAAAAGAAAAATTTATCCTTAGGCAATGTTCGAAAAATGAATTCGAATGAGAACAAATGAAAAATATTCCTTATAATGAAAAATATTCCTTATGTATCTACTATTAAGAGTTTAATGTCTAGTTCAAAAGTTACAAAGAAAGTTTTTAGATAATTGTAAGAAACAAAAAATCACATACTCATTTATAAGAGATCTAATCATCTTGAGTAGATTTAATTTTTGAATTTTGTTAGATGTGTGTATTAAAAAAAATACATTTAGATACTTGTTCTTGTTATTTAGAGGAACGATTTCATGAAAGGATGCAGAGTAGTATGTCATTGCTACATCCATTATAAATGCTAAGTTTATGACAAGCTTTGAGGCCACCATTGATAATTTATGGTTGTAGAAATTTATTTTAGGATCTAAAGTTGTCAACAATATTGTCATAACCCATTTTGACCCTTCCATTTATTTTCATACAAAATTCAAAAAATTAAATTAAAAAAATAGCATATTGCTTAGTTTATTGATTTTTTTCATGATTTTATGTATTTTTATAAATTTTTACAATTATTCCCTAATTTTAATTAAAAAAAAAAGTAAAAAAAAAAAAAAGAAGATGATTAGGGATCCGAGTTGAAAAAGATATGAGATGTGATGACCAAATAACATTCAATTAGGGATGTAGTTGAAAAAAATAAAAAAATCAAGGGCCTTAATTGAGAATGAATTATAACAGAATTGATAGAAATACATAGAATAGGGACTAAACAATTTTAATTAAGGAATCGATTGGAGAAGAACTAATAAAATGTATACTAAGATTGAAATAAATCGACAAAGAAAAGATCAAATTTGATTTTATCATAACCCTAAAACCCTATATAAAAAAAAATTTCTTCTTATTTTTAATTCAATTGCAACTATTTATCTTTCCTAAAAAAAAAAAAATAGCGACCACAACTCTTCATCTTGTCCCTAAGAAAAACCTTAGCGAGCAATCTAAGCCTCCTTCACTCGTCACCAAGCTCCACTTGAATTTCTCTCCTTAAACCCTAAATTCTAAACATCACCGCCACGATGCTCCACCCCAAATCCTTCCCCAACAAAACACCACCAGCCTACCGCAACCCTTACCTTGCCATCAACCACCATTATAACCAAGCCGCTGCAACTTCAACCCCGAAACCCTCACTCTAGTAGCCATCTCCACCAACAAACCCACACAACCACTCAAACCTCGCCTCACTACCACCAAGCTCCACATATATCCTCTCCTAGTAAAACACCACCGGTCATTACAACCCTTACTTCACCATCAAAACTACTACAACTCTAGCCCGAAACCCTCATCTAAGTCGTATTCGCCAATAAACCCACACAACCACCCATAAACCACAACTCTTTCACACTAGCCACTCTTTCACACCATCAAGTTGTTGGCCATCATAGATTCTCTCCTAATGAAATCCCATTAGCCACCACCAAACCTTAGGCATCCTCAAGTCCATTAAAGGAAAACCAACCACTTGATCCCCTCTCACTTGAAAATACTACCCAAACTACCATGTAAACTAGCCCTCCTTGCTAACCAAACCCACTATAGGTCCACCATTATCATCTTCCTCTCCCTTAGCAGCCACAATCTTCTTCAATCGAACCATAATTCCATTTATATCCCTAGTCCGGAAACATTAGCTCTTTATATCATAATTCCTCCATAGCAGCTCGCCAACTACAACCTTCACCATAGTAGCCATTTCCACCATTGGAACCCTTACCACCATAGCCATCTCCTTGTATTGTTCCTCTCCTCTACGACCAAAGCTCCATATCCAGCTAAAACACGCGACCACCTCTAAACCCATTCCAAGAATAATAGCTCAAACCTTAAAAGTTTTAATTAAAACTTAAAATTTGTAGTTCTAGGTCCGGATTTAGATTTTTCTTGTTTGGTTGTTATTATAGGTTGATGATTGAATAGAAGCAATGATTGGAAACCCAATATAGCTTTGTAATCGACAATCATCTCACCACTAGTAGGTTGATGGACATACCATGGAGGAAATTTTATCCTTTCTCATATCAAGGACAATCAATAATTTATTTACACAAAAAGGTAGTTTGGTCATTCCCAACATCGTGGACAAATCTGGTCATCTTTCCACTTCAAGGGTAAAATTGGTATCTCCAAAGCAATATAGGATAATTCAATCATTTTTAGATTTTTTGTAATATTTGTTCTAATTGTTCGATAATTTATTTTTTACATGTTTGGATGAATTATGTGATTGGATTGAAGGATATTGAGGTATGTTGTTGCACATCAAACCCGAAGGTCCGCGACCCCGAGACATTGAGGTTACATAAGGTTAGGTCAATGCTCTGTGATGAAGCTAGGATGCTGAGTTTGCCTTTTTTTTATGTTGATTATCTTAGATAAATGTAAATCTCGTTGTGTTACAAATTAATTAATGAATTGAATTGTTTATGTTATTATTTGCTTAAAATGTTAGGTATCCGATTTAACCGAATTATCAAATTTAGTTTGGGAAATTTTTATTTAGTATTCTAAATAATTGTTTTTACTTAATTAGGTCATTCTTTGATACATCAATCATGTTAGAACTTTAATTTGGATTTCGTTGTTAAATTGATGGGACTCCTAAGTTTTAGAGCACTGAAGTTAATTAATACAATGTCATAAATAAAAATAAAAGAAATATTTTTCATGCATAATTTCAAATAAAACACTTTTAGTTTAATTAGGTTATTCCTTGATAAGCCAACTATGTCGGGGCTTCAATCAAATCCGATGCTAAATTGATGAGCCTCTCAAATTTTAAGGCTCGAAGTTAATTTAATACGATGCTATAGTAAAAAAAAAAAAATGGCTTAAACAATAGACAACCTTGGAAATAGATATAGGAAATAAATTGGTAAAGTAAATTCTTAGGAGATATATTTTAAGATTAAACCAAATATAGTATCTTTTTTCGAAAAAAAGGTGCCCTTGGATGATCGATATCTTTCCAAAGGCATAACCAACTTTTTATTCAAGATCTCTAAATCCAATATCTTTTTTTAGGCTTTTGAGTTTCCTATAATACTAGGAAGAGACTTTAAAACATCTACTAACTCATGTCCCAAAAAATAATAAATCCAAACATATAAATAATTTTTCATTTATTTTTTGAAAGTCTCCTAAATATCGGATAGTGACAAGTATTCCCAAATTGTTGAAAATTTATCATGATAACTCTGCAGTAGTTTTCTTCTTTCAAAATTAAAAGTATTCTAATGGTGTTAAATATATTAAAATCAAATATTTTATCATTAAAGAAGAAACTCGAAAACAAAAAGTGTCAATTAAGCACATGAACACCAATCTTATTATTGCATATCCTTGACTAAAAAATTTGCATTCAAAATATTTAATGAACATATTGAAATGATGGGTATTTGAATGTCATTAGTGATATTGTATTGCTTTTTTTATTAAATTTATATTTTTAACTCTCTAAACTCACTATATGTTTATGATATTTCCTATTTTCTATTTAGTACACATAATTGCTTTACAATAATATAGACATAAATAATTTAATAATAAAGAAATTAAAGTTGAATCATTATAATTCTTATTAAAGATCATGTTAAGTTAAGAGTTAGTGTTATGGAATATGAAAGAGATTGTGTTGAAAAAATAAAATACAATCGTCATGTCTCACATTAATATTTCTATTTAATTATGGTATTACATTATAACGGAAGATCATCAGTTTTACACATTATGTTCTTCTTATTAAATCATAAATGTAATATCATATAGATCTAGTGAGAGAATGTAAAATTAATTACGACCCATATACATATATCTAGAATATAAAATTAATTATGATCCATATGATACATAATATTTAAAGTATATCTAATTGATTAAGATGCATGATTAATTATGATATATTTATTGATTACGATACATGCATATTTAAAGTGTATCTAATTAATTAAGATACATCTTATTAATGATAATGCATGTATCTAATTAATTATGATACATATAATTAATGATGATATATTTATCTCATTAATTATGATACATATAATTAATAATAATGCATGATCAAATTTTGATGGAAGACTTTAGATTAAGGCTATAGAAGAAGGAGTTTGATTCTCTATATCTCTTAATGAAAAAAATAACAAAAATAAAGAATATTCATCATTCAGAAAGAGAGCTAGAGAAAGAAACTATTCTTCATCTATTATTTTTCAATATTGAATCAAAGATCTAAATATGAATCAAGGTATAATTTTCATTTAAAATTATATGAAAAACATGAAGTTTTAAGATTTATAAGTATGAAAAATTTGTACTTCTTGTTCTACATAGTTACAATTTTATTCTTTTAAATGAAAACTCTTATGGTAACTTCATTGGAATGGTTAAGGAGATCAAAGCTGCGAATGAATCAATATATATGGATGGCTCTCTATTATAATCAATCCTTTTGTTCAATGAATTTGTGCAATGTCTTACTTGCTTGAGAGATCGTGAAAATTATTTGATGAGCAATATGACTCCCAAGTGTTCTCTCAAAGTTGACTTAATGAAAGTCTTTGATTTTGTAAGCTTGGATTGATTTTCTATTTAATATACGCCACTACAATTGACACCTACATCACCGACACTGCCACCACTACCACCACCCTCATTGGTGATGGCGATGAGAAAAAAATTTGAAAAAAAAATTATTATATTACTATTCTATCAAAACTCCTCCTCCTCTACCATCACTTTCATTCTATTACGAGCTCCTATAACTAAAACAAATCAAGAAATAATGATGGAATTTTCCATTGTTAAATCATCATTTTCCATCACTATTTACTTTTAGTGACAGATTTGTAATAATATTTTTCAATAGCTAATGCAGTCATCAACTTGTTTTTATAGATGAAAATTTCTATATGTCGTTGATCAACAACGACCTATCCATATCTAACATGTACAATTTATGTCGCTAAATCAAAGTAAATAGTCATCTTTCGGGTTTGGTATCTATCGTAAAACCATTGCTATTTTCCATATTGTCCTCGCTATTTAGTGATGGAATTATCATTGTTAAATCATACTCGTTAAAATTCATTACAAATTCGTCACCATATCCGTCACTATTTATTGATTGTATATTTTTTCATCGTAGAGAAGTTAAATTTTGGTTACTAATTTGGTTACTGATTCGTCACTAAATGAAGGAAACTTATATATATATAATGGTATTAGTAAACAACTAAAAATAACACCCTATTAAAACATAGTATATTATTTAATAAAATTAAAATCAAATAAATATATAAATGTGTTTAGGTGTATAAAAATATTTAAAACCTATCCCCTTCATCAACTTTTTGGTGTTTTAAAAATCCTCTATCATGTAGTTGTCAATTACATCAACTTCTTCATCAACTCATATATCTCATCGTAACACCTTTAAGAATAATGGTGTTTTGACTTAAGGTTAAGCAATTAGGAAACTATAGACAACTATGAGTGCTTTTCACAATCACGCCAAATCTTTTTATTCGTTGCATTCAACATGTCATAAAAATCTCAAACGTTGGGATTTGGCCTCTCATCTATGCTAGACCGATTAAATGATGGAACGATTGCATCCATCGCCATTGGTTTATATGGATTAGGAGGTTCACTATAACTCTTTTTGCTTTCATGAAAATTTTTTGATACAAAATAACTCTCCGACTTTGTTTCCCCATGGTATATCCAATCATAATATCCGGACATAAAATGATATCTCACTAAATGGTATTTAACCATGTGAACCTTTTAAAATTTTAATTCGACACTTGCGAAATTACAAGGATACATTAACTTTCTTTCATTCATACATTCAAGATGAGTAAAAGCAAATGTAACATATTCTTCGACTTCGTTCATGAAATCATCATTTAAATACCCATTGATTAAGTTAACATCCATTCATACATGATTGAATCGTATTATTTTGTTTTTGTATGTTCGAGGCAACACATAATTATTTAATTAACAATTTTTCTAAATATCTAATAAAATTTTGGCGAAGTCACTTTTGTAAAATAGATATTTTCTAATTATCAAATACTCCAAATGATCATAAAAAAAAAAACTATATCTAAAATACACAATACGTGCAAATATTTTCAATTAACTATGATAACACAAATATCAACCATGACAACACATGTAAATATTTCACTTTCGGTGTAAAAGGGTGGAGTTGGGCATCGAAATCTTTATGAAGTGTTAGGTGCTATGAAAGGTAAATTGACTTTGTCATTTCTAATAAGCTCATCTTTATAGAGCTGCTTTATGAGAGCTAAATATAGAGTGCTTTCTCATTCCATTCGGTTCAATGATCGAAAGGGTTCTTGGTATAGAAAACTTTATTTCCATATATTTGCTATCTATTAGATCATTCTATTTGAATGGTAGGAGTGCGTAGAATCAATCTATGAAGAGCTAAATGTTCACTAGCAGAATTCCCTCAACCAATGGGTGCCTTGAGCATTATGATAGCTCAAGCTAAACAAAATAGATACATATATATGTCTCTCCCTCCTTTGATTTAGCTCTGAATTGGATGTTATGTATTTGCGGGATGATGAAGTAGATAGGTTAGTATATATAGGATCTAAATCGAGTAAATTTACCTCCAAAGCGTATAATGAAGAAATGTGAGTCACTGTTTCAAAATTTCAATGGTGGGGAAGCATTTGGAACTTTAGATTCTTAGAAAGATTGCTATTCTTGTATGAAAAAATTTTCATGACACAATCGCTATGGAACTTAACATTAAAGCATATGGTATTAAGTCGGCTTTCAAATGCCAATATTGTAGTTCACCAAAGGAAGAAATTATATCACGGTTATTCATAAATGAAGATATTGCTAAGGAGCCATAGAACTATTTTAGAAGTATACTAGATTCGATCACTAAAGGGAGTAACTTAAGTCAATTGGCTATAGGGTGGTCGATAAAAGGTAAGCCTCACTCTTAAAAGAAATTTGCTCGGATGATAATATTTAACTACTTTCTTTGAGAGTTGTGGCTTGTAAGGAACATGTCGCTCTTTGAAGATGAAGCTATGAATGGATAGGTTATTAAAATCAAGGCCGGTAATTGGTTGTGTGAATTATCCTCTCTATTTCATCTATCTTCAAACTTATGCTTCTATGACAAATTCTGCCTTCATGCTTTGTGTGGCTCCCTCGGCTTCTTTATCGATTACCTAAAAGGCATGGCTAGGTGCGTCACATTTTAAAGACCGAAGTCTCAAATTTAATCCCATACACATTCACAATGTACTGAATATCATTACCGAAGTTATAAAATAATGTAGGTATTATTATAGGTAAAAGTGAATCCTATAGTTCACGTGTCACACATGAGCCTTTTTCCGGGAGGAACCGACTGACTTCATTATTAGCATTATTATGCCTTTACTCGTCATGGCATGAAATAAATATAGGGTGAGTCGAAGCTCGGTAAGTAGGGTGATGCACGTGATATGTAATGATTTTCTTACTCCCCTACTTTGACTCATCAAATTTTAATTCCGAGTACCCCGGGTATTAGCAAGTCTACTCTATTAGTGATTTCGGAATCACCTAATGCTAATAACGGAATTATCCCTCATTGTAACCACTATTAACGAGAATCCATCGCCCAACAATGCGATCACACGGATTAAAGCACATACACGAATCTGGATCGCTAATACCCATTTAATTCGGTAGGTTGCCAAACCTATCAAATTCCATCCTATTCGATTACCAAACCTTATTGTTTCCGACTTCACGGTTTTTCTCAATTTAATCCATTCATGTATGCATATGATGCATGTGATGTTGTAGTTATTACATTCAACAAATCATGAGTACTAACCCCTATTATTAAATTATTCTCGCGACCCGATCCGTATTCGGGATTTCATATGTTTTTTTCATATATCACTCGAGAAAATACCATGTCCACCCATTGGTATGAATCAATTCATAAGTTTACTTTGTACATTCGTGTATTTCCCCTCGTACATGTAGTAAGTCTAACTTCGGATTTCAACGTAATTCTAAGGATTCATTGTTATATACTAAAGATGAAATTTCTTTTTAATCTTAACCTTAACCTTAGTAGTCGAATTTTAGCCTTCAATGGACCTAGGTCTCAATCTCATTTTTCTTGAATTCTCACCTTCTAATACTTCATTTTATCCTATTAGGGTGCAAATAAACCATTACTCCGAAATTTGGGTGGTTGGAACTCAATTTCTAAAAATTTGGATTTAGGTCAAGTGTTTCCTAATCTAAACCGAAATTTTCATTTTTCTTGAAATCTAACTTTTCTATACTTCATTTTATACTTATTTAGCTACATTTGAACCATTAATTCTCAAGTTGGATGAATGGAACTCAAATCCCCAACTTTTTGGGTTTAGGTCGAATGGGTCTATTAAGGGGTCAAGGGTTTTTTTTTTATTTCTATGTAATTTCTTCTCAATCTAACTCACTAAGTTATACTTCAATGGGTTCCCATGGAATTCTAGACTTTAGATCCATTAAAATAAATCTAAACTTGGCCTTTTTAGTACCTAGGCCGAATGGGTCCATTAAGGATGTCCAAGCCCATTTTGGTTTAACTAAACCCATCCATACACATTTCCAAGCCCATGTTATTGTAACCAAACCCATCCACACACATTGATACATACATACCACATAGATCACATAGATCCCTACACATATCAACCTTCTATCATCACATCACAACATCCATACTAGATCCATTACAAGACATCAAAAACATAACCTTAACACAAGCAACCATAACAACATATTACATGGCTTGAAACATAACTCATAAATGGAACATTTAAAATAGAACTTAAAGCATAAAGGAAGCTAAAATGAAACTACTTACAATGATATATGCTTGCTTAAAATTTCCTAGAATTTTCCTTCTCTTTCTCCTTTCTTTCCTTCCTTCCTTTTTCTTTCTTTCTTTTCTCTCTTTCTTTTCCTCATAATGTCGTTTCTCTCCTCTCTTGGAAGCCATGGTTTTTGTCAAGAAAATGGCAAGGTTTTAAGCTTTCTTCCATTTTTATATCACACTTTTTCCCTTCATTTATTAGTCTTCCAAGTGTCAAAATTTTATGATAAATTAAGATCAAATGATGGGACTAAATGGGAGGCAAGTTGACAATTTAAAAATCCAAGTGGGCTAGGTGTCACACTTTTAAAAAAAGTGATAGATTTGTTGTCAAATCAACAACTAAATGTGGGAACTAAAAAGGTAACTAAACTAACCAACTTCCTTACCCCATTTGGTTCCCTAAATTTCGACCATGCACCTTGTTTGGGACATATTTTTCACTTGCATGGTCTTGTAAATATATGTTATGGGAAAAATAAATAATGACTAACTAAATTCTCAAAAAGTTATTCCAATAAACACTTCTATAAACCTTGGATATTCTAACACCACAAAATATAAAAGAAATGGCATAGAAATTACACTCACATAACTATGGATATTCTAGGAGATATTTTTCCCGAGAATCCACATTTGTGGCATGCCGAAATAAAATTATTTTTTTTTCAATCCCATGTCTCCTCTCCAAACATGCACATGACACATAAATCATAATTTAAACTCGGTAGATGTAGATAGAATTATTTCAGTATGTATAGCTAGCTTAAGGAGTTTCGCAGGGGTTACACTTTGGGAGTCCGAATGCATCAAACTAAATAGAGTAGAGGCTTTAGAATTAAATGGAGTTATTTATCGAGGGGAAAATACACATTAACTACATATGGTGTATTCGAAAGAAATATCTATTGTGGGGGAGGAATATTAAGGGATGACATGGGGAAGTAACCTAATTATGGCTTTCTCTATATTTTATGGACTCGGGACAAATTCTAGAGAGGAAGCGTTAGCATTATTGGATGGTCTAAAAATATGCGGTGAATTGGCTCTTCCAGTTGATATAGTAGAGGTAGATTCAGTATTGGTGGTGGGTTGTCTTTCCTCTACTAGTTCATATCCTTGGTAATGATCATATATAACTAGGAAATGTAAGGAATTTATTCTATCAAACACTATCTTGCACCACACGTATAGAGAAGGCAATATGGCTATGGATCATTTGGTTGCTTGGGCCTATCGGGATACCTCTTACAAGATAGTTTTGAACACTTATGTTTTGCCTCCTTCTTGTAAAGCAACAATATCAAATGAAAAGTTGGGTCTTCATAATTTTTGGGCTAAGTGGTTTGATACATATGGTGCTCGTTTTTATAGGTAAAGAGTTTGTTAGTTTTTAATCATTATAGTAATTAGTTGGAGTTTATTGTTACGGGTTATGTGATTATATGTTGCGAGAAACTTTATCGTTAGGTTTCGGGGGTTTAGGCTCTTTTGCCCTCCCACTTTATAGGTTATCCCCCCTATATTTTTTCACTTTATTTGAATATATTTATCGGGGTATCATCCTTGTTTCAAAAAAAAAAAAACAACAAACATCAACCAACAATCAAATTGCCCATATTGAGACCAAAACTTACCTCGGATACTCCATTTAAATTAAATCTCAAACTCGTTCCTCGGCTCCATCGCAAAACATTGAACCAACCTTATTTCTTCTTAATTTTTGAGGGTCTATGACTCCTTAGGTTTGATACACTCGCGACGTATTTTAACACACTTCAACAATTATCAATAAAATAATTTAAACTAATTAAAGATAATTAAATAACTTAATTCAAAAATAATTAAATATTAGATAACAAATAATTAACAAATTACAATATAAATAAATTTAAAAACAAACAAATTAATCAAATTTAAGCTAATTAAACCTAAATCAAATTAGCTTAATTAAATCTAATTCGAACTTAATTAAACTAAATCAAATTACCTTAATTAAATCTAATTCAAACCTAATTAATTTTAAATAACAAATAATTAAAAATTTTCAATATAAATAAAATTAAAAATCAACCAATTAATAAAAAATAACCTAATTAGGTTAATTAATTAAAAAATTAACCTAATTAATTTAAATAAAAATTAATGAACCTAATTAAATTTAAATAACAATTAATTAACAAATTAACCTAAATAGTTTAACTCTAACTCAAATTAACCTAAATAATTTAACTCTAATTCAAATTAACCTAAGTAAATTAACCCTAATTCCGACCTAATTAATTTAACCCTAAATAACAAATTAACCTAATTAATTTAAATACCAATTAACTAACAAATTTACCTAACCAATTTAACTCTAATTCAAATTAACTCGATTAATTTAACTCTAATTCAAATTTATCTAAGTAAATTAACCCTAATTCAAACCTAATTAACCTAATTAATTTAACCATAATCAACAAATTAACCTAATTAATTTAAATATCAATTAATTAACAAATTAACCTAACCAATTTAACTCTAATTTAAATTAACCTAATTAATTTAACTCTAATTCAAATTAATGTAAGTAAATTAATCATAATTCAAAATTAATTAACCTAATTAATTCAACCCTAATTAATAGAATAACCTAATTAATTTTGTAACGCCCCGCCCTAGTCATATTTTCACTACCTAAGTAGAGTACTAGACAAAGCGCGTTACGTTGACATACCATAAACTCTAAGTAGTTCTCTTATGATATTCTTAAACTTTAACAACATATTACGTATATAACTCTTTAAGATAAAATTTACATAACATAATTAAATACATTAATATTACGAGTAATATTCAATTTCTCACGAACTCCATACCCCAAATTTACGGACAAAATAAAAACTAATATATGGTGCCTCACATGAGCGAGTTAGGAGGAGCCAGCCGCATCCATACCAACTTGTCTTTTTCCTATCACGACATAAAAATAACAACAGGGTGAGCCGAAGCTCGGTAAGTAGGATGATGCACGTGATATGTAATGTTGTTTTCCCTTCCCACTATACTCATAAATTTTAATCTCGGGTACCACGGGTATTAGTCGATCTACTCTATTTATCATCCGGGTGATCCGCGGATCACCTTCTGCTATAACGAATTATCCCTCGTTGTAACTACCGTTAGCGGGAATCCATCATCTAACGAGTGCAAGCACACAGCTTAATTTAATCCGGATGATCCTCGGATCATCTTCTGCTACAACGAAATTATCCCTCGTTGTAACTACTATTAGCGGGAATTCATCGTCTAATAGTGTAGGCACATAGCCTAGAGTACTAGACTACTAATACCCATTTATTCTAGTTAGGTTATCAAACCTAGAAGCATAAATAATTTCTCAATCAATTGACTTGTCTTAAACCACCCACTATGCACATGATTCACGTGATGACATGTTTAATCACATTCAACCAAACTCGGGTACCAACCCTTCTTTCTCTAGCCATACTCATGGTTTAACCCACACTCGAATTTACCCATTGCTCACATACCAATCATAATACCCATAGCGGGAACACAACCTCCGCTCATTAGTTTTATTAAAATTTAAAAGAAGGTCCAAGTCCATTTACTTTAATCCAAGCCCATTAACTTTATCCTAGGTCCATTGAATTTATTTAATTCCATTTTATTTAGTCCAAGCTCATTTAGTTTATTCCAAACCTATTAATTTTGTCCAAGTCTAATTCTTTGGTTTTAGGGATTATTATCGGGCAACTCCTAATCGAGTAAATAATTTTCCAATTTCAAAAAATAATTAAATCTTACCCATTTTATTTTAGATACTAGAAATAATTATTTATAACATATCCAAAAATTAGGTCTAAATACCAAGTACATAATTAATTAAAAAGTTTTGAAACTTAGGGAGCAATCTACCTAGTAGTAGTTTGTCTAGAGCTATCCATACTAAATCGGGTATAACTCTTCGTACATGAATCTAATGACCAAGAACTTTTAAAGGGAGTTATTTAAAACATAGATGAACAACTTTTATTCTTTATGCTTCACCCAGAAATTGACCTAAAATCCTTGAACATGCACCCCAAAATTCGGACAGAATTTACTCCTTATCAACACTAATTTATTAGTTCATTCTAAGCCAACTTTAAACATGTTTTAGTTCACTTAAATTTAGTCGAAGTCCAATCCAACCCATCACCACATACTTAGACATCTTTCAAAACATCATAACATTATAAATCATCACAAAAAGGCATCCATACATAGATTTATCCCAAACATCAAGCATATAACCATTGAAAATTATTACAACCCATGAAATAAACATTAACAAAATAACTTAAAAAAACATAATTTAAGACATTAATCAGCCAAAAAAATAGAACCTACTTACCTCTTTTAGGTTTGATTAGAATTTCCTTAGCTCTTTTTCTTTCCTTTTTCCCTATCTCTTTCTTTTTCTTTCTTTCTCTCTTTTTTCCGTTTTTATCTCTTCAATTTGGCTTCTCTTTTAATTCTGGATGAGCTACGGTTTTTGGCCGAAAAATGGCAGCCATTTAACCCTCTCTTTCCCTTATATACCCACCTTTTCTCCTCTCATTTATTTATATCACAAGTATTAAAATTTAACTAGGCCAAACGTAAAGTGGAGGAAACTTGGAAAGCAAAGCTGGCATTTTTGGAAGTCAAAGGTGATGATTTGGCTTCCAAGCATTTAATTCAAGTGCTTACATGGCTAAAGAAAAATTAGGCTAAGTAAACACATTAATAAGCTGGTTTCATGTAATTAGAAATAATTTCTTCCATAAAAAAATTCGGAAATTTCCATTTTTAAAATTCGGAATTTCTTTTTCTCCAAAATTTCAGCAGTGTTACCTCCTAACCTATCTATACTAAAATGTTCATAACGCTTTCTATATGTATCCAACAATTATGCAATTTTATAGAGATCTAGTACACACATAGAAAAACAACTTTTATTCTTTAAGGTTTTCTCAAAACTAAATCTAACAGCATCAAACAAATCTCACAAGATTCGGGCAGATTCTTCTCCTAAAATTCCAGCAGAATGCATTTCGAAACAACCCTCACCATAATGGATATAACTCTTAATGTATAGGTCCAAAAATTATACACTTTTATACTCGTATATGCAACACATAGATGAACAACTTTCATGCTTTAAGGTTTACCCAAATATCACCCTAAAGTGCTCAAATAATTCACACAAAACTCAGGCAGAATATAGTCCTTAAAACACCGATTTTGCATATTTGATTTCTTTAATAATTAAGCCATTAATCTTAAGCACAATAACTTTAATTTAACATAAATCACATATTTCAAGCATTAATTTCTCATGATAAAATGAGAATTATACTTACTCTTAATATACATATATATAGAATTATTCTAATACACGTTGCGTTACGGATAAGATTTTTTACGAGGGTTATAACTCTCCCTCCTTAAAAGAAATTTCGTCCTCGAAATTGATTCACTTGAATAACTCGGGGTATTTATCTTTCATTTCTTGCTCACATTTCCAAGTCATTTCTTCGAGGTTATGGTTTTTCCACAAAACCTTAACTAGCCCTATCTCCTCATTTTTCAACCTGTTTGACCCGTCGATCGAGAATATGGATCGGTCTCTCTTCGTACGTTAAATCGAAGTAAGATTCAGTGGCTCTATATTCAAAATTTGACTCGGCTCTCTAATGCACTTCCTTAGCATAGACACATGAAATACATTGTGTATTCCCGCTAAGGATTGTGGCAGTAATATGCGATACGCTTTATCTCCTACTCGCTCCAGTATCTCAAACGGTCCTATATACCGTGGGTTTAACTTTTCCCTTTTTCCAAATCGTACTACGCCCTTCATTGGTGAAACTCTTAAAATACGTAATCACCGACTACGAACTCTAGATCCTTCCTCCGTTTGTCCGCGTAACGTTTCGTCCGCTTTGGGTCGCTTTCATCCGTTGGCGGATTTGGTCTACTACTTCGACCGTCTGCTATACCAATTCCGGTCCTAGCAACCTTCTTTCTCTTATTTCATCCCAATGCACGGGAGATCTACATCGTCGTCTATATAAAGTCTCATAGGGAGTCATTCCAATTGAAGCTTGGTAGCTATTGTTATACGCAAATTCGACTAAGCGTATGTATTTCTCCCACTTCCCGGACCAATCTAGAACGCACGCTCGTAGCATATCTTCAAGAATCTGGATTACATGTTCGGATTGTCCATCGGTTTGTGGATGATAAGCCATGCTGAAATTGAGCTTGGTGCCCATGACCTTATGTAGACTCTTCCAAAATACGGAGGTGAATCTAGGATCTCGATCCGACACAATTGAGATCGAAATCCCATGTAATCTAATGATTTCGTCCAAATACAATTGGGCATATTGGTTTAAATCATAGGTGGTTTTGACAGGAAGAAAGTGTGCTGATTTGGTCAACTCCGTCTACGACTACCTAGATGGCATTTGACCCTCTATCCGATCTTGGCAATCCCATGACGAAGTCCATAGTTACATGCTCCCACTTCCATTCTGGAATTGCTAGTGGCTTTAAGGTTCCCGAGGGTCTTTGGTGCTCCGCCTTCATTTGTTGGCAAGTTTCACACCTTGTCACAAAGTCGCCTACATCTTTCTTCATTCCAGCCCACCAATAATACTATCGTAAATCCCGATATATTTTCGTACTCCCGGATGTATTGAATATGGGGTTGTTTGTGCTTCCTTCAGTATCTCATCTTTTATGTCCTCCATCGTAGGAACACACAGTCTTTCTTTGAATCTAATCATTCCTTTATCATCCATCGCAAAATCGACTCGCTCCGACCTCTATACCTTTCTTCAATTCCTTCAGCTTTTTCATCCTTTTCGTCGCTCAATTTGAATTCTTTCTTGCAAGCATCGGCTGGATTGATAGTGCCGATAGCACGCTCCTATGGCCTATAGGAACTATTTCTAGTTCCAAGTGCTTGTAGGTCTTTCATTATCGGTGTCCGGGTCATCCGCATCGCAGCCGATCGATTTCCTACTCAAGGCATCGGCAACAACATTGGCTTTACCCGGTGGTAGTTGATTATATAGTCATAGTCCTTTACCAGCTCTAACCACCTTCTTTGTCTCATGTTCAACTCCTTTTGTGTGAAGATGTATCGTAAGCTCTTATAATCTGTGTATATCTCACACTTTACCCCGTACAAATAATGTCTCTAGAATTTTAGGGCAAAGACTACCGCTATTAATTCTAGGTCATGTGTCGGGTAGTTTCGCTCGTACTCCTTTAATTGTCATGACGCATAGGCTATTACTCATCCATTTTGCATCAACACCACTCCTAATCCATGTTTAGAGGCATCCGTATAAACTATGAAAGTTCTATCCTCGGACGGAATGGTTAGCACCGGAGACGTGACTAGCCGTTGTTTTAGCTCTTGAAGCTCTCCTCACAAGCATCCGTCCACCGAAATCCGGTGCTCTTTTTCATCAAGTTAGTAAGAGGCCTAGTTATCTTGGAGAAGCCTTCCATAAATCTTCGATAATAATCGCCAACCCTAAGAAGCTTCGTACCTCCGTTACGCTCTTCAAGGTAGGCCAATTCCGAATAGCCTTTACTTTCTTTGAGTCTATAGCGATGCCTTCCTTCGTCATCACATGGCCTAGAAAAACCACTTGCTCTAGCCGAATTTGCATTTCTTGAATTTGGCATACAACCGTTGCTCCCTTAGCGTATGCAAGGTGGCCCTTAGATGTTCCCTATGCTCCTTCTCACTTCGAGAGTAAGCCGGGATATCATCGATGAATACGATGATAAACTTATCCAGGAACTCTTTAAAGACTCAATTCATCAAGTCCATGAAAGCAGCTGGGGCATTTGTCGACCCAAACGGCATCACTAAAAACTCGTAGCAATCGTATCTCGTTCGAACG